>OW026519.1:52964096-54179080 GCA_932274085.1 Protocalliphora azurea
TTAAATAAATGAATATATAGATGGCTAGATAGATAGATAGAGTGAATTTTCATTAGGTAAAATATCTGAAAGAGTCAATTTGGAAGAGTACCTATACCGAATTCATTGATATTATATGTTGCTGTTAGGTATCACCGGAGAGGATACCTGTACATTGCCACTAGATCATAAATTTTTAACCATCACGAATAGATAAATACATTTTTTAAATTTAGGTAAACACCATAAATGTAAACTAAGAAAATACTTATTGTTAAAATAGACATTTTTTGTTTGTTTTGTTAATTTAAATTTATTAATAGAAATATATGAATGCTTAGAAAAGGATAAAGATTTACTTAAATTTGGGAAATGTGGCAACGTTATTAAAAATAAAAAAAATTTTTTAATTATTTTTATAAAAATATTTTGTGTATAGATATTATTAAAAGTATACAGAAATATTCATAATTTTCTAAGTAATTATTAACGCAAAGCTAAAGGCAAAAGTTGCAAGTTTGTAAAAATATAATCAGCGCATATTTTTGAAATGAGGCATGATATTGACTTGAATCTTTTTGCAAAAGATCGGAAATTATATATGCTAAAGAATAAGCTTAATTTGTAATACATATTTTTAAAAATTATTTCGCTATTTAGAAATAAACCAAACAAAAGGCCCAAATTGGGGTTTTTGGAGAAAACACAAATTTTTTAATTGTAATAACATATTTGTTTATAAAGATATCTTAATGAAATTTGCAAGAAATGTGGATCTTATTAATGTAAATAAAAGCGCGTTAACCAAATTTCAACCAGGGGTAGGGTTTTCCTGAATTCCCAAAAAAACTAATTAAAATTCCCAAAAATGGGATTTTTTACATTTATGGCTATAGAATCCACATTTTTACGAAGGCCCGTAGATTTTGATTTAAAACTTTTAACAACATATTGAGGATTCTTAAAATGTATTCCGCTTGTCGATTCGTGCTTTGGGATTTGAGAAAAAATGGTCTTAAGTCAAAACTTTCATATAAAATGGGTCGAATTCGGGTGGGTGTGTACCATGACCAATTGAGTTATTGGGCTTGTTTTTTATCTTAAAGTTATCTCTGTGAAGTTGCCTTTCAGAAAAGTGTAAAATTATTATATGTTGCTAAAGAAAATATTATTTTAGATAAAAAAGAGTATAGATACTTTTTCGGAATTTTCAAATTCAAAATCGTTTATTTTGGACTTCAATTTTTTTTATTCAATAGATAATTTTGTTCTTTAACTAGATAGGAAAAAAACTAATAAAATCGGTAGGAAATACTAGGATATATATGAAAAAACTGGACCAAGAACATACAAAATTATGGTGCTTAAAAATTCAAACGCAAATAACTTGAAAACTATAAGAGATAAATAGGATGTTTAAGCATGTTTTTTATAGGTCTTATCAGGGCCTACAACAATATATAATATTTGAAATCGGATGAGAAACAAAAATTTGGCAAGCGATTAAAAATTTTTTATGTCAGAGGTACCTAACTTTGATCCCCCTTAGCTCCGCCCCTTAGGGGTTTGTTGTGCCCCCCTTCAAAACTTAACATTGTACACTCCTCCGCTACGCCTATACCAAATTTCATGAAAATCCAACCAGCCGATCAGAAGTTACAGATTTATTTCCAAAAAATTTCGATTCTCACTGTGTAGTGGGAGGATGTTAGTTAATGATAAAGACGTTACTTTAACTATGATTTTCTCCTGGAATTGGGAATCTATTTGGACAAATTAACTATCATTGAAAAGTTGTTGAATTCTTAATTTAATTAGATTTAATAAAAAACTTCTCATTTAATATTGCATCCAATAATTATTGAAATAAACTTGTTGCTGTATATTTAATAAAGTAGGTGTGGCGAAGTGTATTTGCTATTACACCTGCCTTAAAGCTAAAGTCTTAATCTATAATATGCTAAAAGTTTGATTTCAATACGAGTTATAGTTTTTGAGTTACATTCATTTAAAGAAAATATATATTCAAATAAAATTTTCAAAGTAGGCGGGTGTGAGAGTCGTTGCTTTAACATAAATTTTCTCAAGAAATTGCCAACCGATTTAGTTAAAAAAGATGTCATTAGAAATATATAGAATCCAACTTTCATTAGAGTATTGTTAAATCTATTTCCCTTAAAGATTTCTAAGAAAATATATAAATTAAACTTTGTTATTTAAATTTAATAAAATGGGCGTGTCCAAAAAGTTAAAAATTGAATCACTAAATAGCCGAAGTCTTTTTCTATCATATACCAAAAGATTCATTTTAATACGTGCTATAGTTTAGTTATGTATGGCTCTTGAAAGAAAATTGTTATTTAAAATGTACTTGCTGCGCAATTCTGTGCACTTGGTATTTAACAAAATTTTACAAAAAAAAAATCGTAAAGAGGATGTCGTTCATGAGTCTTAACTTTAACATTAATTTTCTAGGAAATTTATGAACCGATTTCGATGAGGAAAGTGTCATTGAAAAGCTAATGATTTCTAGTTTCTTTTAATTGCAATTAGCAAGGGCAGTACAAAATATAAACAACCATTGCGTAGCTGAAGTTCGTACTCTATCTAGCTGCAAAAGTTTCATTTCAATTTAAGCTATATTTTTACAGTTATGATCATTAAAAATATATACAGTGCAAACTCGATTTTCGCGAATAATTAAAAACTATATATATATATATATATATATATATATATATATATATATATATATATATATATATATATACGAGCCTAAGAGTAATTGCTAACATACATTTGCTCAAGAAGTTATCAAGCGATTTGATTATTTAAAATAAAATTATTAAAATTTTTTCCTAAAGATTCATAAGATTCATTTTAATACGTGCTTTGGTTTATGAGTTATAGCATTTAAAAGAAAATGGTTAATCAAAATTTACTTTCTACACAATTTTGTTTACCTGATACATAACAAAAATTTTGCAGATTTTACAAAACAATATTCTTTTTCACAGATAAAATAATGTAAACAAAAACTTTAATTTTATGCATAAATTGTGAACCGATGTCGATAAATTAGATGTCTTTGAAAAGCTAGTGCATTCTGGTTTCCTTCAAGTTTATTGAAAAAATCAAAAACACTTTTTCTCAATTTTTATTTTATATTTTTTATTACAAAAAAGGTAGGTATAATAAATAATTTAAAAAATATCCACAAAAACTATTAACGTATTCTTAATAAAAAAAAAAAATAGTAAACAAAAACTATAAATTGAACAAATTAAGAAATATTTATCTAAAGAAATAAAATGAAACTTACAAGCAAAACTTAGGAGGAATCTTAAAGAAAACATTAATAATAATAATAATAATTAATAAAATGTTTCCCACTATTACATACAAAATAAAACTTGCAAAAATGATACTAAAAACAAATGACTATATTGAAAATTTATTCGTTTTTTTTTTCGTTTGTTTCCTTCTTTGTTGCATTTTTTTTTTTACACAAAAGAGAAAGCATAACTTAAATTTAAGCTAAAAACTAATACAATTACACTAAAACTTATTATGACTCATTCAACTGTTGATGCTCGTCTTCATTAGGAGTTTTATTTAGTTCATCATCGGCATTTTCCGCCTTATCCAAAGATTTACGATTCATATTATCCATAGAATCTTTAAGAGTTTGTATATCTAAACCACCATCATTTGATGCTTCACCCTCTTTTGTTTTGGTAAATTTGGAAAAATATGTTAAAGATTTCATTAGTTGATAACTTTTTGAAATGGGTATATTCGAATCGTAAACACTTTTTGAAGAAGAACAATCAACATAAAACCACCAGTTACATTTCAAAATGGTCTGATCGAAGAGAGTATTTTCAGGGCAAAGGAATGATTTACGCACCATACCATCATCGGTGAGAGCACAGACATGGAAGACCTAAAATTAGGGGAACAATTTTTAAAATTAGTATATATTTAAATAGTTTAAATAGACTTTTATTATTTACCATACAACCCAAATCGGTGTCTGCATAGAGTCCTGGAAAATGTTTTTGCTTAGCACAAGCAAATGATGTGGGAGGTAAGTCCACCTTTGATTTGAAGTTATCATCAAAGTTTTTGTCATAACCCACAGGATAATATTCCTTTGGAGCATTCATTACCTAAAAATTAAGATCAAAAAAAATTAGAAATTTTAAACTCTTGAGTTAGTGAGAGATTTCTTTATTAAATTTTGAGCTAGCAAGAGATTTCTTTCGTAAATTATGACCTAGCGAGAAATTTCTTTTCTAAATTTTGAAATAACAAGAGTTTTCTTTGGAAAAACTTAAGCTAGCGGGAGTTTTCTTTAGAACAACTTGAACTAGTGAGAGTTTTCTTTAGAACAACTTCAGATAGCGAGAGTTTTTTTTTAGAACAACTTGAGCTAGCGAGAGTTTTCTTTTGAACAACTTGAGCTAGCGAGAGTTTTCTTTTGAACAACTTGAGCTAGCGAGAGTTTCCTTTAGAATAACTTGAGCTGGAGAGAGCTTCCTTTAGAACAACTTGAGCTAGCGAGAGTTTTATTTAGAATAGAGCGAGTTTTATTTAGAGTTTTATTTTTAATATATTATCAAAAGTTTTCTTTAGAAAAACTTGATGTAGCGAGAAAGATCCTTTACCTTTGACATCTTATTCTCACTGACCGCATTCGTATTCCCGTAATATTGTACCACTGGCCTAGGAGTAGTCGTTGTTGTTGTGGTAGTAGTAGTTGTAGTCGTTGAACTAGTCGATGTCCGTATAAATTCCTCTCTCAATTTAGCTGCCAACATGGCTCTATGTTCCGCTCTCATTTGTTGTTCTCTCACATATATGGCATGTTTTATAGTATCCACACTAACATTCGCCGCTCTAGCTAATTCTTCCACCGATATATCTTTCAAATCAAATTTAGGTTCTTCAAATTGCAAATAATTTGGATGATTATTTGAAGGTAAACTATATTGCTCTACAGGCGCTGGTGCTTGTGCTGGAGGTTTTAATACTGCTGTTATTTTATTAACAGAATCCGGCATAGCTTGGAAGGCAGGCACTGCAATAGGTTGCGATACAATTGGATTATGAGCATGGAATGTACGATTTGCATTGATTTGTTGGGTATACAGATCAACAAGTCTATTGTTTATGCTCATTTTTGAATTGGGTGTATCAACAGCAATATTTGATCTTCTTTGAGCTGCTTGTACTGTCAATTGTTGTTTGGGTATAGGTTTAAAGGCAGGCACTCCTAATGGTAGGGGACGAGCTTCTGTCATTAGGGGACCATGTTTAGCCTTTTGTGCTTGCAATTCTGCTATAGCCGCATGTCGTGCAGCCAAATCTGCCATTGCTGCCTGTTTTGCCGCCAATTGGGTGGCTGCCGATTGTTTAGCCAGCATATCTGCGGCCGCTGCTGCTTTTGCTTGTTTTGTTAAAGATTCTCTCAGTTCAGGACTTATGGCCATGGGAGATCGTGATATTATACGTTTATCATTAAAGGATTGTTGAGTGACCTGGAAAATAAAATTAAAAATGAAATAAACATTTTAGATCTTGATTTTATATTCAGAAAGTTGATCCAAATTTCATTTTATTTACCTGCTGATTTCCCGGAAATACCCCTAAAGCATTAGGTGGTGGACCATTTTTGTAGCCAATCGAGCGTCGGCGACCACCTTCAACATTTCCCAAAGACTCCGCAAAACCCAATTCATCACCCAAACTGAAACCTTGACACAAAAAAAGAAAAATTAAATAACGGATTAAATATCCAAAAAGAAAAAAAATTAATTTAATCATAAACAAAATGTTACTCTCAGTAAAAACATACATTCAGAAACAAACATTCACATTCATTTGCTCACATACCCAAATTTTCCGTTATTTAACATTTCATTCGAATAATTAAAAGAGTCAAAGAGTAAAAATCAAGATGGATAACGAAAATTTTAACAAAGTAACTGTTATATTACTCACTAATACAATTACAATAGCCCTACATTTTTACTTAGTTATCTTAAAAAAAAAACAACAAATCCATTTAAACTTCTTACAGATAATAACAGATGAATATAAGCCGAAACCCTGCAAACATTATCTATCGAAATCGTAACTATATCGACACGCCAGGAAGTTGATATGCGTCGCTTTTACTATCGAATTCTGATCTACTTAGTAACACCGTTCGGGAAGAACTGTGCCACTAAGCGATAGTTCCTTTTGAGTAACGCTTTAGTCATTATTGAATGTCACTAATTCGAATCTTCAAATCCGCACTAAAGCGTTACTCAAAAGGAACTATCTCTTAGTGGCACATTTCTTAACGAACGGTGTTACTAAGTAGATCAGAATTCGTAACGCTTTAGTAAGTTTTGTACGTCACGTATTAAGATCTACTATTCCGCAGTAAAAAGTGTCTAATAAAAAATCCTAATTCGAATCTTCCAATCCCCACTAAAGCGTTACTCAAAAGATGCTATTTCTAACTATATGAGAATTCAATAGTAAAAGCGAAACATATCAACTTCCCGGTGTGCCGACGTAGTTACACTTTCGATAGAAAATATTTGCAGAATTTTAAAACCATTTTGCATAAAATTTTTAAAATAATAATGCCAGTAATACTTATATTTTAAAATGAAGGATTAGGAATGAACAAAATTATCAAAAGTAAAAATATTAAAATTTTTTGAATCACAAAATTAATTCTTTCTGATATTTATTATGGAAAGCAATAAAATTAATTACACAACAATATTTTCAATTCAAATTAACATTAAAAAAAAATAATAAATTAAAAAAGAATACTAAAAAATATTTTAAGTACAAAATTAGTAAAGAATATTTGTTTCTTTCAAATTTAATAAAGTAGATATATATAATAAAATAAGAATAATTATTAATATTGTAATTTATTTTTTAAATAACAAAAATAACTCTTCCTTGTGTTTACTACAGAAAACAATGAATATAAATGCATAGAAAGATTTTGAATTCAAATGAAAATTTAACATCTATTAGAATATTTGCAAAATTTCCTGCAGTTATTAGTATGTTCGGCGACAATGTATGATTTTTAGGAAGGTTATGATGTTCGCATTATAAAATGTTTAGTAATATAATATACGATTTCTAAATATTACAAGACTACATTATTATTTATTTTAATTTTGTATTGAATTTTCTATGTAATTAAAATAAATAAAAATTTTTTGGTTAATTTTTTTCTAAAATCGCCAGTTTTTCTAAAATTATTAAAGAACAAATGTATTACACTTTTTACAAGGCGAACACCATATACTTTTCTAAAATCATGCTTTCTCGCTGAACACATAGCTGACTATTAAGAATTTTGGAAATATTTGAAAAAATATTTATAATAAATTTTCTATAATTTCTCTTTCAAATGTTTCCATTTTTATAAAGGAGATTCCCTTTATTAAAAACTATATGATCTTTTAATCATTTCCATACTTTATTACCAATTTTAATGATGATGTACCATTTTAAATCATTATTTAAATTTTATCTTGGCCCCGAAAGTTTTTTCAATCATTTTTGTCAATATTTAAGATTTTTGAAACTTAGAAATAAATACCGCTACTTAACCAAAAATTACCACAATCTACTCTACACAACAAGAACAATCTTTGAATTCTTTTCAAACTTTTAAATAAATTTAATTTAAAATTTTAAAAATTCAAGTTAAAGTGTAAAAATTCAGCTCTACTAAAAATAATGCAATGCATTACCAAAATTTTGATTGCTGCACATATATATGTATATGTATATATATATATTCCACAGAATAGACTTGTAAAATTGAATTTTTAATATATTCCTAATTTTGTTCTATAGAAAATTATTCTGAAAATTAGCGACTTTTGCTGCGGGCATGTCATACATAAGTCAAACTCCCACACTTTTAAAAAATGTTGTTTTAGTTATTAAGAATTTTATATAAAACTAAATTTTCTGGCCCTCAAATTGTTAACAACATATTTTTTTATTTTTATAGAAAATGAAAATGTTTTCCTAAATTTATTCGCTTGCCCAGAACTAATTGAAATATTAATAATATCTTTTAAATTATGATAAATGCTTACCTTATTTTTATTTAAAACTGAATTTTTTGTTTCACATCAGTTTACGTAAATAATTTTATTTAATGTTAATATTTTTTCATCTAATCACTTGAAAATTTTTATTTTTACTAAGAAAAATTATATTGATTCTGCTTGTTCTTTTTCCCATTATGAAATGTAAACAATCGCCAAAATCATGATTTTATGATAAAATTTCGAACCTAATGTGTGTTGTTTTTGTAAAGTTTTGCACATTCTACTATTAATCATCTTAGAGTGCCGAATTCGACAGATTATGTGGATTGGTAAACAACAATCTTCCAAATGCTAGAAAAGATGTTGAAAAATAGTGTTTTCGTTTTTGGATAACTGTAACTGTTATCCAAACAACTTCTAATAGTGATTAAAGTAGTTACGTCTAGAAGATTCAATTCGTATACTAATATATTTTGTTGTTGGAAAATTGAGAGAAATCTTCTATTGCACTTCTAAGAGTGGCGAATTAGTGAGCTATTTCGAAAAAGAATTCACTAAATGCTTGCAGGGAAGGCAATTGTTTCTGCATGTTGGAGTGTGTAAAAGATGTACGAGTAGCAAACAAAATTAGCAAATATCGTTGACAATGGCATGAATGCATATATTTTTTTTTTAAATTTTTAAAATATAATTAATTTATTTAAATAATAAATTTTTTTTATAAAGCTAATAAAAATAATATTTAAACAATTGAATCTGTTATTACATTTATACGCACGATTATTGCAAATAAAAATAACTTGCAAATAAATAACTCACTGTTTATACACAAATTGCATCAAGAAATATATTTCCTTATTAGTCGTGCCGGATGGGAAAAATGCATTCATTATTATCGAAGAAGGAAGTGGCAACGCCGTGCGTTTTATTTGCAATTAGTTTCACTAGTCACGATTAGTTTGCAAATAAAATATTAACCCACCGTTTATATGGCGAAATTTTCATTTCGCAAAGTTTTTAATTGCGAGTAAGAGTTAGTATATAAAAAAAAAAACAATAAAATCTTTGATAAAAAGTTCAAATTGTGGTTCAAATCATTTCATTATGGTTGTCAAAACATATGTATATATTTAAAAGATTTTAGAAGGACTTTCAAAAAATCTTGAGCCAGCGGGAGTTATTTAACGTGAAAGACTTTCTCTTAAAACTGCTTGAGCTAGCAAAAGTTTTCTTTAGAACAGCTTGAGCTAGCGAGAGTTTCACCCTGAACAACTTGAGCTAGCGAGAGTTACCTCTAGAACAGCTTGAGCTAGCGGGAGCTTTCTTTAGAACAGCTTGAGCTAGCGGGAGCTTTCTTTAGAACAGCTTGAGCTAGCGGGAGCTTTCTTTAGAACAGCTTGAGCTAGCGGGAGCTTTATTTAGAACAGCTTGAGCTAGCGGGAGCTTTCTTTAGAACAGCTTGAGCTAGCGGGAGCTTTCTTTAGAACAGCATGAGCTAGCGGGAGCTTTCTTTAGAACAGCTTGAGCTAGCGGGAGCTTTCTTTAGAACAGCTTGAGCTAGCGGGAGCTTTCTTTAGAACAGCTTGAGCTAGCGGGAGCTTTCTTTAGAACAGCGGGAGCTTTCTTTAGAACAGCTTGAGCTAGCGAGAGTTTCCTTTAGAACAGCTTGAGCTAGCGAGAGTTTCCCTCAGAACAACTTGAGCTAGCGAGAGATACCTTTAGAACAGCTTGAGCTAGCGAAAGTTTCCTTTAGAATAGCTTGAGCTAGCGAGTGTTACCTTTAGAACAGCTTAAGCTAGCGAGAGTTTCCTTTAGAACAGCTTGAGCTAGCGAGAGTTTCCTTTAGAACAGCTTGAGCTAGCGAGAGTTTCCTTTAGAACAGCTTGAGCTAGCGAGAGTTTCCTTTAGAACAGCTTGAGCTAGCGAGAGTTTCCTTTAGAACAGCTTGAGCTAGCGAGAGTTTCCTTTAGAACAGCTTGAGCTAGCGAGAGTTTCCTTTAGAACAGCTTGAGCTAGCGAGAGTTTCCTTTAGAACAGCTTGAGCTAGCGAGAGTTTCCTTTAGAACAGCTTGAGCTAGCGAGAGTTTCCTTTAGAACAGCTTGAGCTAGCGAGAGTTTCCTTTAGAACAGCTTGAGCTAGCGAGAGTTTCCTTTAGAACAGCTTGAGCTAGCGAGAGTTTCCTTTAGAACAGCTTGAGCTAGCGAGAGTTTCCTTTAGAACAGCTTGAGCTAGCGAGAGTTTCCTTTAGAACAGCTTGAGCTAGCGAGAGTTTCCTTTAGAATAACTTGAGCTAGCGAGAGTTTCCTTTAGAATAACTTGAGCTAGCGAGAGTTTCCTTTAGAATAACTTGAGCTAGCGAGAGTTTCCTTTAGAATAACTTGAGCTAGCGAGAGTTTCCTTTAGAATAACTTGAGCTAACGAGAGTTTCCTTTAGAACAGCTTGAGCTAGCGAGAGTTTCCTTTAGAACAGCTTGAGCTAGCGAGAGTTTCCTTTAGAACAGCTTGAGCTAGCGAGAGTTTCCTTTAGAATAACTTGAGCTAGCGAGAGTTTCCTTTAGAATAACTTGAGCTAGCGAGAGTTTCCTTTAGAATAACTTGAGCTAGCGAGAGTTTCCTTTAGAATAACTTGAGCTAACGAGAGTTTCCTTTAGAATAACTTGAGCTAACGAGAGTTTCCTTTAGAACAGCTTGAGCTAGCGAGAGTTTCCTTTAGAACAGCTTGAGATAGCGAGAGTTTTCTTTAGAACAACTTGAGCTAGCGAGATTTCCCTTTAGAACAACTTGAGCTAGTGAGAATTTCCTCTAGAACAACTTGAGCTAGTGAGAGTTTCCTCTAGAACAACTTGAGCTAGTGAGAGTTTCCTCTAGAACAACTTGAGCTAGTGAGAGTTTCCTCTAGAACAACTTGAGCTAGTGAGAGTTTCCTTCAGAACAACTTGAGCTAGCGAGAGTTTCCTTTAGAACAACTTGAGCTAGCGAGAGTTTCCTTTAGAACAACTTGAGCTAGCGAGAGTTTCCTTTAGAACAACTTGAGCTAGCGAGAGTTTCCTTTAGAACAATTTAGTTAGCAAGAATTTTTTTTAATAGCTTGAGTTTAAGCAAAGAAATTTTTTTTAGAAAATTTCCTAAGTGAAAGGATGTTTTTTTTAGAAAATCTCTTAATTTCTTAAGAGAAAGAAATTTTGTTTAGAAAATTTCTTAAGCTAGAGAAAGAGAATTTTCTTTAGTAAAATTTCTTAACCTAGAGAAAGAGAATTTTTTTTTAGAAAATTTCTTGCGTTAGCGAAAGAGAATTTTCTAAAAAAAATCTTTAAGCTAGCAAAAGAGAGTCTTTAGAAAATTTCTTAAGCTAGAGAAGAAAAATTTTCTTCAGAAAATTTCTTAAGCTAGCGAAACAGAATTTTCTATAGAAAATTTCTTCAGCTAGCGAAGAGAAAGTGAAAGAGAATTTTTCTTTAAAAATTCCTGATGTAGCGAAAGAGAATTTTTTTTATAAAATCTTCAGCTAGCGAAAGAGAAGTTTCTCTAGAACAGCTTTAGCTAGCGAATGAGATTTTTCTCAAGAAAATCTCTTAAGCTCGCGAAAGAGAATTTTATTTTAATTTCATGAGCTGGCGAAATATAATTTTTCTTTAGAAAATCTTGAACTAACAAAAGATAATTTTCTTCAGACCAGCTTCAGCTAGCGAATAAGAATCTCTTAATATAGCGAAAGAGAATTTTCTTTAGAAATTCCTGAAAGAGCGAAAGAGAATTTTATTTAGAAAATTTTGAATCTTGAGATTTTTTTTTAGAAAAACCTTGAGCTAACGAGAGAGTATTTACTTTACCAAAATAGAGAATTTTTTTATACTAAATTGAAAAATTGTATATACATTTAGTTTAAAATTAATTATGATTTTTATTATTTATTAAACACCTTAACCATTTTTGAAAATTTACACATTAGTAATTTAATTTTTTTAAATAAATATATTTTTTTTTAGTTTATTAGTTTTAGTTTTTTGCTTTTATAATTGAATTTACCTAAACCAAAGTGCGCTTTAAGGCCTCCCAAATTTCTTACACGAAATAGTCCAGATTTTTTGAAGTTACAATTGAGTATAAAACCAAAATCGGATTCTAAAACACATGTCCCGCAAGCCAATCCTAAAAATAGAATATATAAAAAAAACAAACACAGAAAAATTATAGGAATAGATATAGTTAATAATTTGTTCTAAAATATATACAAAAAGTTTAAGGGATTTTTAAAGAATTTTGTTTAATGTTAAAATAAAATGTGAAAAAGAATGAGTATAATAAGGAGGGTGTCATAATATGAAACGGATAGATGATGAAGGGAAGGAGTGGATGAAATATTTTCTGTGTTTTGTTTTTTCTCTTTTTATTTTTACAAGAAAATAAATATTTAAAAATTAAAAATGTACAGTTTTTTAAAGCAACATTAGAATTTTAGTGATTTTTAGTTAAACAAAAAAAAAAAAAAAATTGTTTTATTTTATTTCAAAATTAAGTGTTAAATTTTGCCAAGATGTCTTTATAAGAGGTGCCATACTTAAATTGCAAATTAATATAAATTGCAATTTAAATTATACAAAAAATATGCAAAATACTTTATATTATTACCTTTAGAAATATTAAAAAAAAAAATTTTAGAAAACTAATTTCTTAATATATCATTAATATATGTCATTGTTATTTATGACATTTATTTCTGTAAATTACATTTGTCAGTTGTTTTATTTTGATTTGTTTTTTTTTTTTAGTTTAAAACATCATTTGACCTGTCATCGTATTAAGTAAAATTTAATTCATATTTTTATTCCAATTTTAAACAATTTTAATTTTTATTAGAAAAAAGCCACTTATAATTCAATTTCTTTTAATTATAATAATACTTTAATTATTTTTAATTGAATTAAGAAAATTATAAAAAAAAGTAATAACAAAACCCTTTCATATATAAACCCCACTAATAATAATATTATAATAATATTAAAAATAATTAATTAAAATGTTTAAATTTGTTTTATTATACGCTATTATTTTACTCATTAAAAAGTAAATAAATAAACCCGTAATAACAAACTCATTATATCGACAGCTAGATAAATAGATTCAGTAAAAAAAAAAAAAAATCATTAGTTAAATTAATGATTTCCTCCTCTATGATTTTAAACAAAAAGTGAAGAAAAAAAAAAAAAACAAAAAAAAAAAAAAAAAAACTTCCAACTATTCGTTAGTTTTTGAAGATAATGATGTCAATTATAAGAGCGGCTAACTTGACAGTGAAAGATACATAGGTATACAAACAAACTTACATATGTACATATGTGCAAATATTAACAACACATGTGCATGAAAAAAAAAAACATTAAATTAAAAAAGAAGCAAAATAATAAAATTTTAATCAATTATATGCTTATTATAAAAACAACAACATATCATTATTACGAGTACAACAAATATTAGCTAATATATATTTTTTTCGTAAAAAAAAATTACGCAAAATTTTTAAACAAATTATTTTGCTTTTTAATTGTGCTGAAAGAAAAACATGTTTAGATTAGAGATGATCTTTTATATTTCCCATTAAACAATAATTTGTACATGAAAAATTGAAAAATCTTAAAAAAAATCATAAAGAAGTGGAGAGCCTTACACTTTTTTTTTAAATTTCTGTGAAATATTTAATTTGGCTTAATATTTTACAAGAATAAAAAATTCTGGGTATTTTAGGATTTTTTTAATATTATGGGAATTAAGGCATAATATTATGGATTTTTCCATTTAAAATAACAATATTTTTATTTTTATACTTTGGTATTAATTAAAAAAAAAATGGAAATTTAGCGAAACACTGTAATTTGATTAATTTTATTTTTTTCGTGAATTTCCACTTAAAATTAATTTTTTTGTTTTATTTTTAGAACAGAATTTTCTTTCTGGGTATTTTAGGATTTTTTTTATATATTTTGGGAATTAAGGCAAAATATTTTTCTCCTGGATTTTTCCATTTAAGATAACAATATTTTTATTTTTATACTTTGGGATTAATTAAAAAAAAAAAAAAATGGAAATTTAGCGAAACACTGTAATTTGATTAATTTTATTTTTTTCGTGAATTTCCACTTAAAACTAATTTTTTTGTTTTATTTTTAGAACCAAATTTAACTTTGGGATTTTTTAAAAAAATTTGGGAATTTAGCGAAACTCTTTAATTATATTAATTTATTTTTCGTTTCGTAGATTTCCATTTAAAAAAATAATATTTTGAATAAAAACTGATTTTTTTTTTTATTTTTAGAACAAAATTTTACTTTGGGATTTTTGAAAAAAAAAAAAAAAAAATTTGGGAATTTAGCGAAACACTGTAATTTGATTAAATTAAGTTTTTTTTTCATGGATTTCCATTTAAAATAATAATATTTTGTATAAAAAGTAACATTTTTTATTTTTAGAACAAAATTTAACTTTGGGATTTTCTAAAAAAACTAGGAATTTAGCGAAACTTTAATTTAATTTAATTAATTTATATTTTTTTTATTTTTAGATCAAAATTTTACTTTGGGATTAAAAAAAATTGGGAATTTAGATAAACACTGTAATTTTATTAAATTAAGTTTTTTTTTCGTGGATTTCTATTTCAAATAACAATCTTTTGTAAAAAAAACTAAAACTTTTTAATTTTTAGACCAAAATTTTACTTTGGGACTTCAAAAATATTTTGAAATTTAGCGAAATACTGTAATTTGATTAATTATTATTATTATTTTTTTTTTTGGTTTTCGTGGATTTTCACTTTAAATAATATTTTGTATAAAAGCTAAAATTTTTTATTTTTAGAACAAAATTTAACTTTGGGATTTTTTAAAAAAAATTGGGAATTTAGCGAAACTCTTTAATTATGTTAATTTATTTTTCGTTTCGTAGATTTCCATTTAAGAAAACAATATTTTGTATAAAAACTGATTTTTTTTATTTTTAGAACAAAATTTTACTTTGGGATTTTTGAAAAAAAAAAAAAAAAAAATTGGATGTTAGCGAAACTTTTTAACATGATTAATTTTATTTTTTCGTAGATTTCCATTTAAAATAATAATATTTTGAATAAAAACTAATTTTTTTATATTTTTAGAACAAAAATATACTTTGGGATTTTTGAAAAAAAAATGGGAATTTAACGAAACACTGTAATTTTACTAAATTAAGTTTTTTTTCGTGGATTTCCATTTAAAAAACAATATTTTGTAAAAAAAACTAACATTTTTTTCATTTAAAAAAAAAAAAAAAAATGGGAAGTTAGTTTAGTGAAAAACTATAATTTGATTAATTTTTGAGTTTTTATAAAAAAGTGATTTTAGCTTTAAAAAAAATCATTACAAGAGATTGATTAAAAAATTTTAAAATTTTGGAAAAAGTAATAAAATTTTACATTGCGTTTTTATTAAGAAATTTAGAAGAAAATAATGCGCAAATTAAAAAGGTTTAGAGCCAAAATAACGAAAACTTAAAATCGAATATAAATCTTAAATGAAGGGATTCAGAGCCTTAAACTTTTTTGGGAATTTCCGGAAAATGTTTAATTTGACAATAACAAATAATTTTAAATTATTTTTAAGCTAAAAGAAAATTTTTGGAATTTTTGAAAAAATTTGGAATTTAGTGAAAAACTATAATTTGATTAATTCTTGAGTTTTTATAAAAAATAAATAAATAATTAAAAAAAAGTTTTTTTTTTATAAAGACCAATCTTTAAATGAGATTTTGGGTGTTTTTGAAAAATATTTAGTAATTTAATTTAAAAGAAAAAATTAATTTTAATGCGCTAATAAAAATGTTTAGAGCCAAAATAACGAAAATCTTTAAATAATATTTTGGGCATTTTTGAAAAAAAAAAAAAAAAAAATTAAATTTAAATTTAATGAAAAACTATAATTTGATTATTTCTTTAGGAAATTCAAAAGAATAACAGAATTACAGAGAAAAATTGTGGTTACATCATTGTCAATGCAACAATATTATGTTCTCCTTATTAATTTTCATTTATTTTAATAATACTGTTTTCACGATAACAATGTTTTTGTTTCAGTTTTATCATTCAATGTTTATATTCAATCAAAATTTCAATATAGTTGACTACAAAATTTTATGCTTTTGAATCTTTTTTATCAAAAACTAAATTTTATTAGTATAAAAAATATAATTTTTTCCACAACCATTCAATATAAAAAATCCTTTTTCCTTATTCTTAAACAATTATTTTGAACCCTTATTAATAATATTATTCCGATAACAATAAATTGTTACAAATAAATATGCTTTTTACAAATATGTTTAAAAAAATTCATTACTTGTTTGTTTTCTAACTTCATTATAATTCTCATTTAGTTTATACATGAATTAATATAAGTAGACAAGTTTTGGTTATATTTTGTGTGATTCATTTTTTTTTTTTGAAACAAATGTAATGGAATGTAAAGATGGGATAATAAAATGAAATCATATTCGGATAGAATGGGATAATAATGTAGTAAGATGGTATAATAATATGAAAAACTCGAAACATAACATGAAAAAATTAACCATAAAATCGGACACAATAAGATAAAATGGAATATTAACAATTATTATTTTTAATCATACCTATTTTTAGCTGTGACCAAATATACTAATCATATGTTGCTCTTAGATTATGGTCACTGCAACTATATTTTTTTCTCTGCATGTAGAGACACATTTCTATAGAAACATATACAAAAAAGCAGGGTTATTGCAAATACTGAAGAAGTTGCGATAAGCGATCAATGAATATTAAAGCGCTTCATTATATTTTTTTAAATAAAGAACTTATATTAATCAAATAATTCAATTTTGTTTAATAAAAGGAAAAAAATACTTTATTTCAATATTTACGTCTCGGAGTCACAATTTTTTATTTTCAAAAAATTATCCGGATTCACTGCAATTTTAATTTTAATTAGGAGATAATTCGATGTGTTTGAATATAACTACAGATCAATTTGAACAAGAAAAAATCTTACGAAAATCTTTTGCAATATTACAAATATTAATAGAAAGTTGCACTAATTGATACTTTTCTTTAAGAAAGTTGCACTTATAAACCCTGTAATGTAAAAAAAGTACTAGTTGCTCAAATCGGGGTGTTGCAATAAAAGGTAGTTACGCAATTCGAGCTAGTATTGTAACTAAAAATTGTAAGTGTGTATTGAATATTTTTAAAACTGATTTATAATGATATATTATTTCCAGTGTTGCCAGTTTAGCCTTTTTAAGGCTAAATCTAGCATTTTTCATTTTACTTTTAGCCTCAAACTTATCGTTTTAGCTTCTAGGCTAGAAGCCTTTTTTGATTCTTAAAATTGGCTTAAAAAGGCTAAAATTTTACTATTTCAACAACGAAGAAAATAATTTCTTATTATCTACTACTAATTTTATTTTTACGGAATCAATCATTTAAGCGCTTTTATGTGTTAATTTGCACAAAAAAATCTATAGTTTTTTATATTTAATAAAAATTTTTGCCTGCGGCGCTTCATTATCTAAATCGAAAACAACTAATATACTAAAATACTAATAGCATATTTGATGGAATTATTAAATCGATTATTATAATTATTTTTTTTTTTTTATTTGCATAATTTTAATAAATTCTTATAAAAGCGAAAAATCAATCAGATATTTAAAAATGCCGAATCAAAAAGTAATTATAGTTTAAAAAGTGTCGAAAAATCACTTCAAAACATTAGGAAATTATTCATATGAAATATAACACAATTTGTATAGGAATTTTTTGAGCGATTATTTATTTGGGTCATTTTTCTGACAGCTGTTCTTCTTATAAAAAAGCTGTTATATTTATAAAAAAAAAAAATAATATTTTAAATTAAAGAAAAAATGTTAGCTTTTTTCTGGGCTTATTTTTTGGGACATTTAGTCTTTCTTAAAGTTGAATTTAGCCTCTTTTTTTCTCGTCTCCAGGCAACACTGGTTAGTTCTCAAGTTATTACTTCCCAGCAAAAACTTTGCTTTCCTGGTAAGCTAGCAGGTATAATTGGAAACAAAAATAAACTACTTATTTTTTGCCTGAATAACTAGTTATTTTTGTTCGAGTTGTCCACAAATTCATGTAGTTATTTTTTGACTCTAGGGGTACTCAAAAATATGTACCTAAACGAAAACAAAAATAAAAACAAAAACAAAAAAATTTTGCCGTCGGTGAGACTCGAACTTGGACACACACTAACTATTCGTTTTTACTGACTAACGTCTTACTCAGTACACCATCTCGCACGTGGCACCCTAAGTGACAAAAACTCTATTTAGTTTTAAATATCTTTTTAGACATTTTGTTATAAAAAACTAACAGCTTCAGAATGGGGTTGAAGCAACAACCTTCTGGTTGTTAATCCGGCGCTCTAGCCAACTCATCCACGTGATTGCAGTATTACTGCGCTATTATACTATTGAGTACTTATTAATATAATACAGAGTAAGCAAATAATAATGACGCCTCATTACCAAGAAACTACTTTAACAAGTAGTTGTTATTACCGAAAACCAAAAAGTTTTTTCTGAGTTAAAATCAAATTTAAAGTACTTAATTTATTTACCTAAAAATTCTCTGAGTTAAAAAAAAAACAAATTCTTGATATCCTATCAAGATATATAGTTCAATCTTTTGTGTTTTTTATATCATTAATTTTAATAAAATAATTTTATCTGAAATTCTTGAGGGGATAAAAGCATTTCAAATCATAAAAATGCATTTAATATTCTGTGAAATAATTCTATAGAGAAGAATATTTTCATATTTTTGTTTGTATTAAAATTGTGGCGACAGGAATATAAAAATTTTACTGTTCAAAAATTTATTCAACCCTGTTCTTGAAAGTGTTAGATTGACTAAAAAAATATATATATTTTTTTCAGTGACGATCAACTTAAATTTTTAAGGATTAAAATCGTCATTATAATTACGAAATTTTCAAAAATAAAAACATTGCCCTCCCAAAAATTATCGGCTAGACCTGCGCCTGCTGTAAATAAATAAATTTCAAGTAGCGGCCTAGAAATATAATTCAATTTATATTAGGTTGTCTACACTGTCAGAAAAAACCACAAGTAGTTAATAACATTAATATTAAGCTTCTTATAAACTAAAGGGTTTAAAAAATTAATAATTCAACCAAAAATGGTGAATAATAATAATAATAATAATAATAATAATAATAATAATAATAATAAAATAAATTAATAAATAATAATAAAAAAAATAAAAATAATAAATAAGTCGATAAATAAATAAAAGAATTATTGAAATAAATATTCAGGCTATTTAAAATATTATATGACAGTATTTACATGCATTAGATATTGTATTTTATTTTATTATTTTATTATTTTATTTATTTTATTAAATTTTGTTATATACCGTTTATACCAAACGAAAACTAGTAGCTTTAGGCCTCATTCGGTTTCTGATGGAAAAACTACATAAATTTCTTTAGTTTTTCCATACAAATCAAAAACTATTTTCAATCCGTTTTTATGAAAAACCAAATAAAAACAACATGAATAAATATTTATGAAACATCCTGTTTAACTGATTTCGCAACATAAAGCTTTTATATAGATCAAAAATAAAAAAAAAATGTCATTTTTTTGAAACATTGTGTATAAATGTTGTCAAAAAAACATTTTAGAAACAAAATAAAGCCAAATAAAAATTAAATAAAAAAATTTTCAAGAATTATATACGTCAATAAAAACTACATAGGGAAGAAAACACGTATGTAAACGATTTGGTTTTCGCCAAAACCAATTAATTGGTTTTATTTTGGTGTAAACGTACTATTACTCATTATTTGTATATCTTTTTTACAGTGATGCCAATTATTACCAATGTTTGAAAAAAATGCTAAAAATAACTAAATTTAAAAAGACAACAGTTTTGTGAAAAAACAATTTTGTGAAAAAACGCAAAAATGAGCAAAAATTAAAATTTCTTTTGAAAAGTAAAAACAAACATTTTTGCCACTAATCAACCATTTGGAACGTGCATCTCAAAATATTAATAGCAAACTGGATAAATTAAAATTCAGGTTATGGAGATCCCATTAACTTATGAACCTCGAACCAAAATTATTCAGAAAACTTTAATTGTTGAAGACAGTTTTTTTTTTAATAATAAAGTTTCGTTACGAATCGTTAGGAACTGTGGATAAATTTGGGTACTAATCTTTTAACAAATATAAGGAGAACTTAGTACAAAAATTGTCAAATAAAAGCAAAAATTGAAAAAAAATTAACGTAACGTTAAAATAATTGTTTATTTTTGAAAAAAAAAAAAAAAAAAATATAAAAAAAGAATAAAAAGGGCTAAAAGAAAATTGCTAAATTTGTGCGTTTTTTAGTTTCATATTTTGGACTACTAAAAACGGGCTAAATCTAGCCCGTCAAGAGCTAAATTGGTATTACTGTTTTTGTACATATTATTTAACGACCTTTGAGAGTTAAACAAGATTATTTTTTGTGAAATAAATATGAAATAAAAATGAAAAGTTGAAGTGAAATTTTATGTCATATTTTACGGGTATTTGTTTCAAAATTTTATTTAATGTTTTCTTTTCTTTTTTTTTTTTTTTTTTTGTAACCGTCAAAAAACAAACTCTAAAATGACTTTGTTACTAACAACTGACGTGTTGTTAGTAACAAACAACAAATTAATTATTGTTACATTTATAGAAAAAATATAATTTTATTGCAAGGGTTTGGTTTGTCTTAGATTTTTGTAAAAAGTACTTGGGTTAATTAATAATGTCATCTTTATAAAAAAACATCATAAATTTACTTAAAACATATTTATCTTAGTTATGTCTTTTTATATGTCAAATGTTTCTGTTTTTTATTTATTTATTTATTTATTTTTTTCTTTGTACAAAATCATAATTATTATAATAAATTAAATAATTATTAAATATTTAGTTTATTTTATCAGGATATAAGCAAATATGACTAATGTATAATTATTTAATAAAGTTGGAAATTGGGTAAGAAATGAAATGATATTAATTAATTAATAATTAATTATATAAAAGAAATTATCAACAAGTATTTTAGTTACAAAAATTTTTTAAATTCCAAAAAAGTCACCAAATTACAAAAATCGTATTCTCTGATCAAAGAAATAGCAAATAGAGCGGAAATAAAAAATATCCAAAGTATCCAAGAAATGTGAATGTCAACAAAAATTACATTGGTAAGAAATAAGATGTAGAAACGATGTAGTTTTTGAAATTTTGTTTTTCAAAAACCAATTAGTTTTTGTTTTGGTATAAACGGCATATTAAAGTACACCAATCGATTCAGAAACACTCTCTAAATTCAATGAAATAATTCAATGAAATTTGGCACGTGGGACTTTTATGATACAAGGAATTGAAATTGGTTGTGATCGGTCCATTATTTCACCTAGCCCCCATACAAATGTCCCCCCGGAATAGAGTTTAATCGCCCAAAAATGCAAAGAAGTTCTGAACAAATATCAAACTTTGTACCAAATTTTATGAAGATCGGTTCACAAATGACCACAGCTACCATATCTTCCGAAAATCACTTTAACGTGTATAAATCCCATATGAATATTAGTATTAAGTTAATATTCGACACAAATAAGTTTTACTCGTATGTAAGTAGAAACAATATTTATAAATTTCATGAGAATTGATCCATAATTTACCATAGCTCCCATATAAACCCATTTTGTATATTTTATTTTATATTTAGTAAAATTGGCCACAGGTGTAATATAAGTCGCCTTCCCGAACTTTTATGCTCGTACACAATGGTGTAGGATATCATATAGTTGGTCTTGACCGAATATATCTTTCTTTCTTTTTCTCACATTATATAATTATAAAATAAATTTTTCAATGACAAAAATACGCACTCAAAAATGTTAAAAGTTGCATTAAATTCAAAAGCGTAATTATTTTTGAGTGCCACTTGATTCCGATATAAGTTATAATAACAACTGCAAATTGGTATACATTTTCACCACTTTCAGTTAGCGCCTTGGGTGTGCCTCGGCGATTTACGAAATATTAATTATAATATATATATATATATATATATATATATATATATATATATACATATTTCTATATTCTATGTATATATTTCTTCATTTACAACTCATTTTTTAATTTTACGATTTTTTATTGTAGCAATTTTTCAATTTTATTTATTTATTTAATTATTTATTTATTTGTTTTTTTTTTTAAATTTTTAATTTATAATTTGGCGACTTTTATATATATATATATATATATATATATATATATATATATATATATATATATATATATATATATATATATGTAAAATATATAAAATATAAAATTTACAAAAAAACGGTAAATTACAAAAATCTCAAAAATTGCCAAATTAAAAAAAAATCGTAAAAATTGGTTTGTAAAGTTTTTGAAATGATTTTTGGAGGAATGAAAGATTGGTATTTATTTTATACACTGCATAGTGTATAATAGAGAAAATATTATACTTTTTTGTGTAATTTAAAAAAGGTTGTTGAATTCGTTTTTCACCGGGCGGGAAGCAATTTAGCGTCAAAATAAACTTAGTCTACTTTTCGATTAAAATATAGTCAATAATTTAAAAAAAATCGCGTGACATTTTTTTATTAATCAATAAAAATTTTTTAAAATACAACATTTTCGACCAATGCTGGATGTAGGGTGCAAACCTAAATCAATTTAAAATTTCTTTATCCTTAGTCTACACGTAGATATTTTTATGTTGACATTAGTAATGACTACTACTTATTAGACTCATTACCTGGTAATGAGTCGTCATTATTTGTCTCATTTCTTTGAGTAGTGGAATAACTAGTTACCAGTAAATAACAAGTTCATTTAGTTCGCTAGAGCGACTGCGTAGCACTCAGAAGGTTGTCGGTTCAACCCCAGACTAAACCCAATTTTTTTTAGGAAATTATTTGAATTTCTATTGGCATGTCAAAACTATTAACAGCGCACAAAAGTTTAACGTATACATGGCGTAGTAGTCTTTAAATCATGAAGGAAAGTTTTTGCCTAGATTCAAATCTCAGTTGAGCCAACTTTTTGTTTTTATATTTTTAGCAATTTTGTAGTATTTGATTAACTACTTATTTGATTGTTTAAAATATGTATTTTAGTAATGGGAACCCATGAAATCATGAATATCGCCATATATAGGTAATGAGTTTTTACACGAATTATATGTAGTTACCGCCCTTTGGTAATGTAATATGTTGGCTTACCTGGTAAGTAAAGTTTTTGCTGGAATGTTACGTGTGGACCAATAAGAAATCTATTGCGCAATCTATTTCGCAATAAATGTTTAAACACAAAGCTGAGCATAAATTTTTAAACATAAGCTGTCAACTTTATTGTTCTTTTTTTTAAATTTTCCTCTTTTTAGCAGAAGAAAATGAATTAAATTCAAATAATAATAACATTTTCAATAAAAAAGGAAATTTAACACCTAAATTTCTAATGTAATTTTTCTCCACCCCCTAACATAAAGTAGGAAATAGTAGTTTGTTTACGTTATTCTGCTGACGTTATTTTTTTGTTAGGAAATAAAAATTTCTTCGTGTAGACATAGAGTTATTAACCAACCATTTATAAAGCCTTGGCTTTTGAAATATGTAAAGAAAAAAAAAAAAAAAAATTTATTAAAAAAAAAAAAAAAATTGGAAAAAAGTGAAAAAATATTTCATTTCATAAATATTTTATACTAATTTCAGATTGCAGACTTTATACATTTTTCACTTCTAGAGGAATTGAGATAATCAAAAAAATTTTTTCAGCATATTATTTCGTAATATATTGCAAATTACAGAATGTTTTTAAAAAAATTTTCCCTCATATACTTCAGGATTCGTTGCCGCAAAACGAAATAAAGTCAAGTCAAAAATTCAAAATGCAAGCGTAAATATCTTTTTAACTATAAGAGAGAGTAAGCTTATTCTTTATTTATCTTGCCAAGCACTTTGTAGAAGTTAAGACTTGAAATCACCCTATAGTTTATAACGTATTACCACAGGGTGACTATAAGATAATTTTTATTAAAGCTTAGCTCCTCCTCTACAACTCTCTCATACATTTCAATTCCATCCGATCAGTAATTAAGGAATCACAGATTTAATACCACAAATTTTGTGATTGGTCCCACTGTGTGTCATTTATAATTTTCTAAAAATAAATGCTACTGGTTATTGATTTACAAAAATCAATTCTTTATTAAATGTTTTACAAATTTTTAAATTTTCTTAAAACCTTGTATAATTCCTTTCAATCATATTTGTATAAAAAATTATGATTACTCAATATCCAACATTTTAATTTTATGGATTTTATTACTTTGTTTTGATTTTTTGATTCAAACAAAAACTAAGTCAAATAAATAGGTTTATTGTTTTATTTATTATAAATGTATAATATTTTTTAATAACAAAAGATAGATTTAATAATTTTAACAAATTATTTACAATAAAACGAAAGGTGACAAAATTTAAAGTTTTTATAAAAGCCTACTCTACACAGACAAATTAAAAACGAGAAAGAAATATATAGTCGGTCATGACCAATTATATGATACCCTACACCATTGTGCACGATCATAAAAATTCGGGAAGGGGACTTATATTACACTAGTGGACAGTTTTACTAAATGTAAAATAAAATAAATAAATACAGAATAATGCGTTGATCTAGATGATTTCTATGGGAGCTATGGTAAATTATGGATCGATTCTCATTTCTACCCAGCAAAAACTTTGCTTTCCTGGTAAGCTAGCAGGTATAATTGGAAACAAAATTAAACTAATTATTTTTTGCCTGAATAACTAGTTATTTTTGTTCGACTTGTCCACAAATTCATGTAGTTATTTTTTGACTCTAGGGGTACTCAAAAGTATGTACCTAAACAAAAACAAGAATAAAAAAAAAAAAACAAAAAAATTTTGCGTCAGTGAGACTCGAACTTGGACACACACTAACCATTCGTTTTTACTGACTAACGTCTTACTCAGTACACCATCTCGCACATAGCAGCCTAAGCGACAAAAACTCTATTTAGTTTAAAATATCTTTTTAGACATTTTGTTATAAAAAACTAACAGCTTCAGAATGGGGTTGAACCAACAACCTTCTGGTTGTTAATCCGGCGCTCTAGCCAACTCATCCACGTGATTGCAGTATTACTGCGCTATTATACTATTGAGTACTTATTAATGTAATACAGAGTAGGCAAATAATAATGACGCCTCATTACCAAGAAACTACTTTAATAAGTAGTTGTTATTACCGAAAACCAAAAAGTTTTTTGCTGGGATGTTTCGCTGCTATAGTGTTCATTGTGCGGATGAGAGTTAAACTGAGTTAATTTCGAAACTATATGAGCAATATCCGGCCTAGAAATCGTTGCTAAATACATCAAGCTACCAATTAACGATTGATAATTTTTAATATCTATCATCTTTTCACAAGTTTCTTCTTCACATTTACTTAATAATATTCCTGCAGGAAATGGAGTTTTGCCTGGTTTACACTCTTGCATATTCCATTGTTTTAGTAGTTTCTTAACAAAATGCTTTTTAGTAATTTTTATATCTCCTCTAGAACCATTTCTTTCAATTTCCATTCCAAGGTAATAACTAACAGGACCACGACCCACAATTTCAACATGCATTTTAAAATTTTCC
Organism: Protocalliphora azurea; assembly: GCA_932274085.1. Classification (NCBI taxonomy): domain Eukaryota; kingdom Metazoa; phylum Arthropoda; class Insecta; order Diptera; family Calliphoridae; genus Protocalliphora; species Protocalliphora azurea. The sequence goes on from OW026519.1 coordinate 52,989,961, forward strand.
AATATATTTTTCATTGTTTTGCTACAAGAACAAGCTAATAGTAGATCATCAACATAAAATGCTATTATATTAATTTCATTTTTGTTACGTGATAGATTGAATAAATCCCATTTTTATTAAAATTTTATTAATTTTGTGTTTCCACTGTCTACCAGCTTGTTGCAATGACAACCAGCTAGACGGACGGATATCGTTAGATCGATTTAATAAGTTATTCTGAGTCAATTGGTATACTTTAAGGTGGGTGTTGGATAATTTTTTCTATACGTTACAAACATCAGCACAAACGCAATCTAGCCACCTATGGTGGTGTAGGGTATAGTTATTATATATGTAATGAAAAAATTATCTTATGAATGATAAAAGGTTAAGGTTTTTTTTTTTTTTTTGCTTGCTTGTAACCAACCAGACTACCGAAAAACATAGACTTTGACTTTGTTCATGATGTATTTTTTTAATCAAATATGAGATTGTCTGCGAAATAAAAAAAAAAAAAAAAACTAATAAGGCAGAAGTAACAAAAAACGCATAATTTACAAGTCAAAAAAAAAAAAAATATCATAAAAAATAAAACAAAAACAAAAAGAAACTATGAAAGAAAAAAACTTAGTTTAAAGTCGGTTTATGTCTGTCAAATTTACTCAAGATGAATAATCTTTGATATGAAAACAAACTTGAATTTTAGACTTATGAAATGAAATTCTTAAATTGACCCACTTTCAATTATTCATCATCACATTAGGTTTATTTATTACATTTATAAGGGAGAGGTAATAAATACAATTTTATTATAAAAAACAAGTTAGAGTGCTATAATCGGCTGGGCCGAATCTTATATACCCTTCACACGTGTCGAGATGTGTTATATGAAAAAGTGAAATACACTATATTGTATATAATTACAAATATATTTACCTATTCTATATTTATGTAAACATTACAAACTTTAAATAATTTACATTTTCATATAAAGTTGAAATAGACTCAAGATTTTATAAATCCCTAAGAATATTATGAAAATCACGTTTAAACGGCTAAACCGATTTTTACAAAATTTGATACACATAAGAAACAATAGTGACGGTGGTGGTTATAGGAAATGTTAGATTTTGATTGGATGTCACGTCCACATTTTACGCCTACAAAATCTATTTTTTTTAATTTAGCACGTTATTAATGAAGCTACCCAGCAAAAACTTTTTGGTTTTCGGTAATGACAACTACTTATTAAAGTAGTTTCTTGGTAATGAGGCGTCAATATTATTTGCCTACTCTGTATTACATTAATAAGTACTCAGTAGTATAATAGCACAGTAATGCTGCAATCACGTGGATGAGTTGGCTAGAGCGCCAGATTAACAACCAGAAGGTTGTTGGTTCAACCCCATTCTAAAGCTGTTAGTTTTTTATAACAAAATGTCTAAACAGATATTTTAAACTAAAAACAGTTTTTGTCGCTTAGGATGCTATGTGCGAGATGGTGTACTGAGTAAGACGTTAGTCATTAAAAACGAATGGTTAGTTTGTGTCCAAGTTCGAGTCTCACTGACGGCAAAATTTTTTTTGTTTTCGATTAGGTAAATATTTTTGAGTACCCCTAGAGTCAAAAAATAACTACATGAATTTGTGGACAAGTCGAACAAAAATAACTAGTTATTCAGGCAAAAAATAAGTAGTTTATTTTTGTTTCCAATTATACCTGCTAGCTTACCAGGAAAGCAAAGTTTTTGCAGTTTTTGCTGGGTATTTACTTGATATTTGACGATAGTGCTTGCATTGTAGAATGTTATGTCGAATCTTGCTCGGATGCTACGTTCATATTTTACGCCCACTTTTTTCAAACTCTAAAACAGATGAATCGATTTGTTTAAAATTTTTAAAGCACCATCCTGTGTGTCCCTAAATTCAAATATGATATTTAATAAAATATGATATTTATAAAGCAAATATTCATTATGTTATTTATAAGGAACTATTGCAGCGAAAGCCCACAAATTTCATGAGAACCCTTACCTTATCTTATCGTATAGATGAAATGAAAATAAGATGAATAGGTCCAAGGGGGGGGGGGGGATGTAGCCTCCTTACAAAGAAAATATACATTTTCTCATCAAAAGTACTATTACAGATAAAGTTTTAAAAAAGTTTATAAATTAATTTTCATATCAAATTTCGAATAGGGTGGATAGGTCAAGGGTGAGCAATAGCTCCCATATAAAGTAAATATTAGTTATTGCATCAAATTGGATAGCGAAGAGCACCCATAAAAGCTAGTAAACAATAAATTTAACACTTTGAAATTTTGCAAAAATATTTTATAAATGTAAACCAATATTAAATTAAAAAAAGACTAAAAATTGATGGACCGATTTACTGATTTAAAAAAAAAAACAAAATTCGAAAAAAAACATTTGTGATAGATTTATGCAAGAATGAGGCCCATAGCTTATGTAGGAGTTGCAAAAAAATATAATAACTCGGTTAATACTGGATCTACTTAGTTAATTTTTTCAAGATATTTTTCTATGAAAGAAGAAGAAAGTTGAAAAGGCCAAATATGCCTCAGTTGTTGTTGTTTTTCAGTACCCATGAAAACAACAACTATAAGGGAAACGGACATTGAATACAGTGATGCCACCTGTTGGAAACACAAACGTGCAGAAATGATTGAAAATAGTGTTAAAAAGGGCTAAATTAAAAACACAATGGTTTTGTGAGACAATCAAGATATGCGCAAAAAAGGGGTTAAATCAAAACTACGTCTCAAAATATTTATAGCAAACTGGTAAATTAAATTACTGGTTATAGAGTTTTTGCTATTATAAACCTCGTTACAAGATTTTTCAGTTCTTTAAATAATTTGCAACTCAAACAATTTTATTTGTTTAAGATAATTTTCAAAAAAATTACTTGTCTTAAGAAATTGAGGCTAGACTTTATACACTGTTCGAAAAAATATTTTCAGAACTTAGTGCAAACTGTAAAATATTATATAAATTGACAAAATAAATTAATTAAACACGATATTACGCCACTAAAAAAAAAAAATAATAAAAAACAAGTAAGAAAGATATAGTCGGTCAAGCCCGAATGTATGATACTCTCACAATTGCGCATGTCTATCAAAATTCGTGTAGGGGTCTTATATTAGATATGAGGGAAATATACAAATATAGAATATTACGCTAATACTAACATTCATATGAATTTATGCACTTTAGGGTGATTCCCGAAAGTGGGCTTATATGGGAGCTATGATAAGTTATGGATCGATACTCATAAAATTTGTCACTATGATTTCCACTCATATAAAACTTATTTGTGTCGAATATAAACCAGATACTAACATGTGTATGTGATTTATGCACGTTAAAGTCATTTTCGGAAGAGCGTTTTATATGGGAGCTATGGTCAATTGTGGACCGATCTTCATGAAATTTGACACAAAGATTGATAAAAATTCCCTACAAAGAATATCATTAAAATATTGCTATATTTAAGGCATTTATGATCGTTAAAGGGAGGACATTTGTATGGGGGCTAGGTGAAATAGCAATTTTAATAGGCTTCGTCCTTGTGTCATGGAGGTCCTACGCGCCAAATTTCATTGAATTATCTTCAAAATTGTGAGCTGTACTTTGTGCACAAGGTTTAAATGGACAGCCAGCCAGACGGACGGACGGACATCGTTAGATCGATTCAAAAAGTGATTCTGAATCGATGAGATGAGTTTTGGATGATTTTTTCCGTACGTTACAAACATCAGCACAAAAGCATAATGAAAAGCGATCGCAATATGCCAGAAATAAGAAAAAGTAAAATGGCGCTAAAATGGTTAAACGAAAAATGTTTAAAAGCACTAGATTTGCGCTTTTTTTAGTTTCAGGTTAAACAATATTTTTCGCGTTTTTGACTACTAAAAATGGTTTAAATCTAGCCCGAAAAGGGCTAAGTTGGCATCACTGATTAAAAAAATAAAAAAAAAAACAGATTTGCAAATAACTCAGTTGTTTATGAACCAATTCACCGGAATTCAAGAAAAATATTTGTGATCGATCGACTGATTTCATTTCTTCAGCAGAAAAATTCCGGAAAAAATTGTCTAGTTTTGTTTTTGCAAAAACGAAGTCCCTAGCTTATATAGGGACGTTTTTTCAGAATTTTAATAATAAATAAATAAATGGTTTAAATAGGCTTCAAAAACGCCCTTTAAACCATTTTTAAGTCGAAAAATCGGTTGGCTTCATAAACACTATTTCAACTGACGGACGGACATTGTCCTATCGACAACATTCCTTATAAGGATCCATAAAATAATATTTTTTTTTTTTTACTTTCCAACGAAAATTGTGGAAATTACAAACGGAATGACAAACTTATACATACCCTTTACACCTATGGTCAAGGGTATTAAAAGCAATACATTTCTTTAAGAAATTCCTTTAAAGAAAGTTAAAGATAATAAAAAAATTTGTGAATATTTAAATTTTTTAAATAAATTTAAATAAATATAAAATTTAGTTTTATCAAAAGTATGACAATCACACCTTCTCATCATATTGTTGTTGTTCTTGCTGCTATTATTTTCACGTATGAATGAATATTATTATGACGTTATTAAAATATTTATTAACATGATTTTTGTTTAACATAAATGTGGCAGTGAAAGCAGTTAAACAAATAGGAGCGTATAGCAACACTAAAAATACTCTCACTCTCTGAAACTTTAATTTTTATTTTCTTTATTAATAAATAGGTTTTTATTTTCTTTTTTAATTTAATTTGAAAATTTACAAACATATTAGGAAATAAAAAATAATAATGTTACAGGTGGAGAATTTTTGAGTGGACGAGTTGTATTTTTAATTTCTGTATTTTTTTCAAGTTGAATAAATACTTGTTTCAGGATGTTTGCTAAGATAGTAGAATTTAAATTGATGAAATTTAAAATTTTGAATTATTACATAGTGCAACACTGATTCTGCGGTAAAAGATTTTTCTTACAATTCAGATACACGTAGATATTCTTGGAGTTATAATTCTATAAATCACTTTGTTTTGAATTGGCTCTAATTTCCAAGATAAACCATAATATAGAAAATTATTAAAGTACACTGCCTGCCACTTGAATAAGTAATCACATTTTTTTAACTTTAATTAAGAGTATCTCCTAAACTAAAGTTCAGAAAAAAAAATTTTTTTGCTCAACCAAATTTCAAAGTGTTGGCTTTAGTTTCCTGAAGAAATAAAAAAAATATACATATTTTGTTATACTAAAATTATGCATTTATTTAAAGACATGTATTTCTGAATATTTTCAAACTAAGCAAACTGTAATTTATTTTTAAATTTTAGGTTATAAAAATGAAAGTTATTATCTTCTAGCATTCAATTAGTAATGAGTACTGCCCCACCATTTTTAGAAATAACCTCAAAAAATGCGATTTGGCATCGACTTGTATAATGACAATAAGTAATTGAACACAATGCTTCCGTTATTGTATTAAATATCGGGGCCAATCCAAAAGTTGAACATCTTGTTGTTTTACTCTAAGTAATTTAGCGAAATTGAACTTCATGCTTCCGATATTGTATCCTTTAAGGATTCTATCGTCTCAAATTGTTTTCCTACTTCATAAACTTTTCTTGCAAGTCTACCCCAGGCATTATCCATTGGATTCAGGTCTGTTAAATATCGGGGCCAATCCAAAAGTTGAACATCTTGTTGATTAATCCATTGTTTTACTGCTCTGGCGGAATGAATCGGAGCTTTATCGTGTTGGTGCGTCCAAGGTATGGGTCCAAAGAAATCATTAAATTTTGAAAATGCTTCCTCCAGAATGTTTTTGTAAATCGTTGCAGTCATTTTGTTGAATACAAAAACCAATTCTATGGTACCATAATACGAAATGGCACCCCATACCATTATTCCGCCCTCTCGGCTGTGTCTGCGGCTCAAAAATAATTCCTCCTTATTTAGGTCATGGAAGTAATAGTTATACCCGTCGGGACCATCAATATTAAACTTTTTTTCAACGGAAAATACAACTTTAAACCATTTGTCGGACCATGTCATTGTATTTTTGGCAAACTGTAGACGTTTGCGCTTTTCATTAAGTGGTGGTTTTTTTTGCACGACTTTAAAATACGGTGCAATGTTCTTAGAATGTAAATATTTAACGAAAAAGACGTAACCTCTAAATAAAACAACTCTTAATTTCTTCTTCCAATTTGGAATATGTTTTTTACTTATCGTAAATCACAGATTACGCTTTATTGAATATTGTTTGACGCTATTTTCTCTTACAAAACTTTTGCAAGATCAAACAACGACAAACAATTTTTATGTAAAACTAGTGGTCACACAATTTCGATCAAATATTTGCCAAATGTGAACACAGCTTAAGATTAAAAAGTGGGAAAATATTTTATCAAATAATATTGGCAACATACCATTTGAAAGCAATGTATATCATACATTGGTGCATATTCCTATAAACGCATTAAAAAAATTTTTTTTTCTTTGGGGTATATTCGTTTCTCTTAACTAAAAACAATGTTGTATTGTTGCAATAACTCGCGATATAGCGGTACTTTTTTATGTAGGAAATATTTGTTTCTTTCTTTTGTTGTTTTCTTTAATTTAGCATTCAGAACATATTGGTGATAATTTCAGTGGAATATTCCTATAAATGCAGTCGAGAAAAATTTGTCTTAAAGTTATTGAAAAAAATAAATAAATAAAAAATTTCTAACAATTTTAGTTGCTTGTTTCACTTAAGATAAGTTTCTGATGAGAACATTTCTTTTTACTGGAAATATTTTTGTTTTAATTGGGAAATTTCATCAGCTTAAAGGATGCCCAAAGGAACTTTTCTTACAGACCAGGAAAAAATTTAAATTCAATTTTTTCGTAATCAAGGCTGTTCTAACAGAGAAATTGGACGAAAAATTAACCGTTCAGATGGAGTGCGGAAACCAAGAAAGGTAATCAAAAATTAATAAAAAAAGCAAATTAATTAATGAAATAAAAGAGGAAGCCACCCGCTATAAATTAAATGCTACTCAAATAAAAAATAAACTTGTCCTTCCTGATACTTTCAAACATGGTAACAAATGTTAACACAAAATGGAAGAAACCAAAATGTAAGCCCATGTTAGAACAGCATCTTAAAGAAAATCGTTTAAAATTTGCGTGCAAATTTATGAAATGGACACATGAGTGGAATAAAGTAATCTTTTCTGATAAAAATAAATTCAATTTGGACGGTCCCGATTCATATTCATAAATTAAAATTTTTCAAATTAGACAAAAAATGTAGAATTTATTTAATTTTATGTGGAATCTTATTTAAACTTTTAATATATTTTTTCAATTTTTTGCCCCTAAAAGTATGCATCAAATAAAATATAAAATAAAACTTTGTCTTAAAATATATTATATTAAGATTTTTTCAAAAAATTTAGAAAAGGTTTAATAGTATTTTGAGTTCTTAAGCGATTTTAAGGACTTATATATCGCTTTATTCCAAACAAAATATTATTTAAAATTTTATATAAAAACATTTTTAGCCTTTAAGAAAAAAAATGCTAAAAATGTACATCAAAATCGAAATTAAAAAAATAAATAAATAAAATATATAAAAGATTTTAAAAAGTTAAAATGCTAAGATCTTTCGCTTTCTTAAAAAAACAGTTGTCTTAAAATTAAGGGAGCTACGAGATCTTTAGTGCAAGAATTACGAGTTTTATTTATTATCTCAAAATTAGGAGGTTGTTCGAACATTTTTAAAATTGTTATATGTTGTCTATCGAAAACTGTTTGACAACATATTTTATTTTATAAATGTGAATGATTTATTTTCTTTTAACTTTTTCTACGTTTATACGTCAGATTTATGTAAATAAAAATTATTTGAAAATAATGAAGTTATTGGATGGGAAAAATTAAACTATTATCTTCAAAAATTCTATAAATGTAAAAAGAAGTAGCAATCTCAAACGCTTTATTTGCAAATAGTTTCACTATTCAGTAATTATTTTCACCAGATATTATATTTGTAAATACAAATTTAGTTTAACGTTTATGCGGCAAAATGTTAATTTTTAAACTTTTTTTATTTGCAAATACAAGTTGCGTGTAAACGTAGTATGTATTTGGCGAATTCATTTATTATTGTGCTACCATATTTAGGTGCTGAATATTAGGATTTTGTAAGTAAATCAATACGAGCAATTTTATATTCTAAAATTAGCAATTTGTCGATGTATGTACTTTTATGTATTTGGCTCAACTATAAAAAATTCTATCGAAACTTAGAAAAACCATAGTAGAATTTCACTTTCAGAATATAGAAAGTGCTTAAAAATTAAAAGACATTAAGTCTTCTTTAAAATTATATAAACTACATTTTACTATATTGTGAAAATAAACAAAAATAAAAGTCACATTTTTATAAACGATTTTTTTTTTACATTTTCAAATGTAAGTATTTAAGTACCTATATATATATAAAACAATTCATATAAATATTAATATAATAAATTATGGATTATTTTCGAGATTTTTCATATTTCTATTATCTTATTGTAATTGTTTGTCCTGAATAGCTACAAAAATAATTTGCCGTTAACATTTAGAAATTCAAAATTATCTAAATGGAGTCAAGAAATGAATAAATGTTGAATACCTGCTTCTCGCAAAGAAACATTTTTCCATACAAATCTTTCACATGAGCGAAAAAACGTTTCTTTTCTGGATATCTGGAATAGAAGCTTGAGAAATAAATATTTCCTATTATATTTTGATGTTTATGCATGTACATTTAAACATACATTCAATCCATATCTATAGAAATATAACCCGTTCGCCTGGTCCACTAAACAAAAAACCGCAAATAACCTCTTTGCAAAACAAATAAGAAACGTTTTCAGAATCCACTTTAATGTTTTTTTTTTTTTTTTTTTTTGGGGGGGGGGGGTATGTGTGCAATTCAGGATTTTATCTAAGTTGACCACCCCACGGAAAATTGTACATTAGTTTATTCAAGGCCTTTAAGAATACTTCTAAACCACTTTAAAAGGAATAATTACACTTTACAGAGCAAATCATTACTATACACTTCCTACTCGGTAAACAAATTGTAGGTGACTGTTTTGACACTTGAATCTTGACAACTATCGACGTAAAGAATAACAAATTTTGACTCAAATAAAATAATAATAATATGAAAATAAACACTCAATAGCATTTCAGTCGGAAAAGGACAAAAATCGATATATATAATCGGGGCGTTATATTGAAAAAATAATTCTTACAAAATCAAAAATATGATTTTCCTTATAAATAAAATCAATTACAATACAAAAACAAATTTCACATTTAAATCAATTTTAGCTAATAAAAAATTAACTAATGCACAAAAACTTAGACAAACAATTGAATTTAGTATAAAACCATTATGTTACTTTTTATAGTCTTTCAATCATAGACTAAAGGTACGGTCAGACTAGGGAAATATTTGACAGAAACTGACAAATATTTATTTCTTTGCCGTAAATATATTTTATTTGCAAACAACAAATCAGCTGATTTTGGGCAAATAAAATTATTTAAAAGCAAACAAAAAAAGTTTTTAATGTGCATCATACGTGTTTTAATGCTATTTCAATTATACACGCAGAGAAAAAATTTAGTTACAGTGACCATAATCTAAGAGCAACATATTATGATTGGAACATATGATCACAGCGAATTATAGAAATGTTTATTAGTATTAGTATTATGATTCCATTTTTCATATTGCGTCCGAATTTTTTGCTTTGTTTTTTCATATTATGATTCCAGTTTTATATATCCCATTATATCAGATTATGATTTGATGTTTTATATTATTATTATTCTATATTATTATACCACGTTATCATAATATGTTGTCATACAGTTATTCAATCTTATCATATTATTATTCCAACTTATCATATATTAAAATAAAACATAATAATAAAATATTATTTTTATAATTTTTTTATTTAAAATAATAAAGAAAAGTGTTCATTGCCAAAAAAAAATATATATATATATATTTACATATTATTTCTTCATTGATTATATTCAATTGTACCACCATATATAGTTCAAATGCAAGATATGTTTTTTTTAACTAAACCCTTTAATGGTAGTTATTCAATATCTTATATTGCTTGAATCACACCGAGTATAACCAAACCTTGTCTTTTAATATTTATTGATATATAAACTGAATGAGAATTACAATAACGTTGGAAAACAAATATTAAAAACAAAATATATTTAAAAACAAATAAGTATTGAAAAATTCATTTACTAAGTTTATGAAACATTTTATTATCATGGGAATAATAATATCAATATGGTTTAAAAACAGAATATGGTTCAAGAACAAGGAAAAGACTGCAAATATTTAATAGTTGTAGAAGCAAAGATATTTTTTTACATTAATAAAACTTTTTTTTTGTAGTAAAAATATTTAAAAACATATAATGTCTTCAGTCAACCATATTAAAATCTTTATTGAGCGTAAACATTAAATGGCAAAATTTAAACAAAAACATTGTTATCATGAACATAGAATTATTAAAATTCAAGAAAATTAATAATGAGAACATAATATTGTTGTAGTGATAATGCTGTAACCATGTTTTTTCTCTGCGTGTAGAATATAAAATTTCTAACAATTTTGCTGAAGTACATTTTTATGCGCCATCATTAGTTTTGAGCGGATACTAAAATTCGCTATATTACAGGACGTTATAAACAAATTGTAAGAATAATTATATCAAACATCTTCTAAAGATATTCATTTATAGTCTTTTGCACATATTGTCGATAAATATTTCTATGGTCCATGTTAGCATGTCCGCAAATGTAAAATGTTCAATGGGGCTACAGAGTAAAATTACAAATTCAATTGCAAATTGGTTACATAACTGAGCAAAGACTTCGGGCACATGACTGAGCGAGTGTTTCTAAAAATTTTGTGTTAAAACTGCACAATATTTTCAACTAGCATCCATATAAGTGTTATAATGAAAACACAAAAATTTATGATTTTAGTCCACTATTTGTATACGTGCTAGGCCTAAATATAGTTCAATTTTAACAAGAACTTTATTTCTCCAACTTTGACTTGCTCAAGTATGTAACCGAAGAATTTTTAGTTTGCTATTGAAATATAATTTGAAAATTTGTATATTAAATATGGACCAGAAAGAGATTTCTCTACAATTTGTATTTATAATAAAAGCTAAGTACATATCTTTAGAAGATGTCTGGTATAATGATACTTACAATTTTTTTATATAGTCTTGAAATATAAGGGATACTAAAATGTAATATAAAATGTGCAATAAGCATATAAAGATGGAGTTTTAAACCGTATTTTTTTCAATAATTTTGCACAACACCTTTCCTCATTTCATCTTTAAACCCACTTCCGAACCCATAATCTTTTTCTTCTATTCTTATTTTTTCTTGCTCTTCTCCATATCATTAAATCAAAAAATTAATTTATTATATTTGTAGTTAAAATAAATTTATTGTTTTCTTTTGTTTGATGAAATAATTTTAAAAGACAAATAATTTTTCAAATATGACCGATGAGAATACATGTTGTACTATTTGCTTATTTGACTATATTTAATGACTGTTTGAACAAACAAAAATAGGAAAATAAATATGCGTAATGTGACCAAAAAAATAAATTATGTTTTATTTTGGAAAAATTTTATGTATGTTCAGTCAAAAAAATTCGAAACAAATATTTGCCTAATCTGACTCTATCTTAGCATAGAGTTATCTCAAAAGTAATTAAAGTTAATAAAACAATTTGACATATATTTAGCTAATTTTATAGTTCATTAAACAAATACCTTAAGCAAGACTTAATTTTCGTCAAAGTAATTGTTCGTTTTTTAAATTATTTTAAATGATTTATTTCTAAGAAACATACATGTATTATTAATCTAAAAAGTTCTAATGTTAAAACTTAACTTAAGTTGTGAAATGATTTTTAAACTCTAGACTTTGTTGCTTAGAAGTTAACAACTTTAAACTTTAAATAAAACATGTGTTTTTTAATATTTAAAAGAAAAAAATAAAGAAATAGTTAAAAGATTAAAACATTAAATTTATATGTTAAAATATTTATGTTTTAAAAAATCAACTCATAATTGCATTTTGATTGTTTTTTTTTTTTTTTTGTATATAAGAAACATTGTAGTTTGCCCCGAGTTTTAAAAAAAATATAAATAAATAAAAATTCTTTTGATTAAAGTTTTGTTCAAATTGGTTTAATAAAACAATAAAATATTAACAATATGGTATTTAAGAAAAAATAATGAAAACACAAATTTCTTAATGTTAAAAATTTATTTATAACAAATTTGTATTTTTTTTTTTACAAGTTTGTTTTTATTTTTTTTGCTTATTGTTCAAAGTCGTTATTAGTTTTGAACAAAAATTTTTATAGATTTCTTTTATTTTATTATTATTATTTTTTTTTTAATGAATATTTTACTAGTCTTCGCCTTATTTTCAAGTTCAACTACTTTGATTTTATTTTATTTATTTTAATATATTGCTAAATATTGTTATTTGCAAAAAAAAAAAAAAAAAAAAACTTTAGAAAAGAATTGTTGTTAATGTAATTAAATAACAGTTTAAACTAATTTCCAATTTAATTGTTTTTTTTTACAAATGCATAAATATCGAAAAAACAAGTTGGTTTTTTATAACAAAAATCTATGCCTAGTTCAAGGTATTTTTAACTTATTTTTTTTTTTTTATTTCGAAATTTAATTGCTTTGATAGATCAACTTTGATTTTTGTATTTGCTTCAATAAAAAACTTAAGTCGAAACAAAAAAAAGCTAAAAAAGAAGCCAAAGTTATTTACATAATAATGCGTGCATAAGTTAAGATCTTGTATCTCTATTGCATTTTTCAAATAGTTTTACAATACATGACCAGGGCAAGTTTTTTAAGCTTTTCAGTTGAAAAGTAAGATTTTGCTTTTATATATATATATATATATATATATATATATATATATATATATATACAGCCGCCACTTGAATAAGGAATCACATTGTTTTAACTTTAATTAAGTGTATCTCCTAAACTAAAGTTCAGAAAAAAATAAAAAAAATTAGTAATGAGTATTGCCCTACCATTTTTAGAAATAATCTCAAAAATGCGATTTGGGATCGACTTGTATAATGACTCTAAGTAATTTAGCGAAATTGAACTCCATGCTTCCGTTATTGTATCCTGTAAGGATTCTATCGTCTCAAATTGTTTTCCTACTTCATAAACTTTTCTTGCAAGTCAACCCCTGACATTTTTCATTGGATTCAGGTCTGGTGAATATGGGAGCCAATCCAAAAGTTGAACATCTTGTTGATTAATCCATTGTTTTACTCTAAGTAATTTAGCGAAATTGAACTCCATGCTTCCGTTATTGTATCCTTTAAGGATTCTATCGTCTCAAATTTTTTTCCTACTTCATAAAATTTTCTTACAAGTCAATCCCAGACATTTTCCATTGGATTCAGGTCCGTTGAATATGGGGGCCAATCCAAAAGTTAAACATCTTGTTGATTAATCCATTGTTTTACTGCTCTGGCGTTATGAATCGTAGCGTTGTCGTGTTGGTACGTTCAAGGTATGGGTCCAAAGAAATCATTAAATTTTGGAAATGTTTCCTCTAGAATGTTTTTGTAAGTCGTTGCAGTCATTTTGTTGGATACAAAAACCAATTCTATGGTACCATTATACGAAATGGCACCCCATACCATTATTCCGCCCTCTCGGCTGTGTCTGCGGCTCAAAAATAATTCCTCCTTATTTAGGTCATGGAAGTAATAGTTATACCCGTCGGAACCATCAATATTAAACTTTTTTTCATCGGAAAATTCAACTTTTGTATTGTATTTTTGTCAAACTATAGACGTTGTTACTTGAGTTTTTCATTAAGTGGTGGTTTTTTTTTGTAGTTTTCATCGGACTATGTATGGTCACGACTTTAAAATACGGTGCACTGTTCTTAGACTGGCACTGACTCCACTTTTTTCACGTATTTTTAATACCTACATGACAGAATTTGATGCAATGCTAAGAATTTTTCGTCTTTCTTTTGGAGTTGTTGCCATTTTCTTCCGCTCTTTCATGTTTTTTCCATATCTTTCCACGTTATTTAAATAATTGTACACAGCTGTCTTCCCTCTATTAATTTTTTTGGCTATTTGGATCGGATTCTGATCCTGAGATTTCAAAATCAGAATTTTTTCTTTTTCAGAGTTATTAAGAGCCTTACCACGTCCCATTTTGAATAAAAACTATTTAACAAATTAAAAATTATCTAGCCGTTTATATTGAAAGAAATTCAAATCATAGCCTTCCTGATAAATATTAAAAGAATTCCTTATTCAAGTGACACACGAAATAGTACCACAGAAATACATGTCTTTAAATAAATGCATAATTTTAGTATAACAAAATATGTATATTTTTTATTTCTTCAGGAAACTAAAGCCAATACTTTGAAATTTGGTTGAGCAAAAAATTATTTTTTTCTGAACTTTTTAGGCCATAGGGATGCTCAAAAATATGTGCCTTCAGTGAGATTTGAACTTGGACACAAATCGACCATTCCTTTTTAATAATTAACGTCTTACTCAGTACACCATCTCCCACTTCATTTTCTAAAAGACAAAAACTTTTTTAGTATAAAATATCTTTTTAGACATTTTGTTATAAACAAAAACTAACAGCATCACAATGGGATTCAACCAACAACCTTCTGGTTTTTAATCCAGCGCTCTAGCCAACTGATCCACATATTTGCAATATTACTGTGCTATTATACTAATTAATTTAATTATTTATGTGATATAGAGTAGACAAACAATAATGACGCCTCCATACCAAGAAAATAATTTAATAAGTAGTTGTCATTACTGAGAACCAAAAAGTTATTGCTGCGTAATGAATACAACAATTCGTTTACTTAAGAAAAATACCATTTTTTTTAAAGATTCTTTAAAATTTAATTAACTGATTTGAATATATTAAGTGGTAAATTTGTTAACTCTACACTGGTGCATATTCCTAAAAACGCATTTAAAATTTTTATTTTTCTTTGAGGCATATTCGTTTCTCTTAACCAAAAAGAATGTGTTGTTACAATAACTCTAGATACAACGTTACTTTTTTATATAAGAAATATTTGTCTCTTGCTTTTATTCTTTTCTTTAATTTAGCAATCAGAACTTATTGGTGATCATTTCAATGAAAAATTTATCTAAAAAATTATGGCAAAAAAATAAAAAATAAAAAATTTTAACAGTTTTAGTTGTTTTTTTTTCACTTAAGGTAAGTTTCTGATGACAATATCTCTGTTTACTGGAAATATTTTTATTTTCATTGGGAAATTTTATCAGCTTAAAGGATGCCCAAAGGAACTTTTTTTGCAGACCAGTTAAAAATTCAAATTTAAAATTTTTCATGATCAAGGCTACTCTAATAGAGAAATCGTAGGAAAAATTATCCATTCGAAAGGAGTTTTTAGAGGCTTTCTTAAGAAAGCGCAGAAATATGGAATGCGGAAACCAATAAAAGGTAAACAAAAATTAACATAAAGGCAAATTAATAAAATAATAGAGCAAGCCACCCACAACCTTCCTGTCACTTCCAAACATGGAAGAAACCAAAATGTAAGTCAATGTTAAAACAGCATCTTAAGGAAAATCGTTTAAAATTTGCGCGCAAATACATGAAATGGACACATGAGTGGAATAAAGTAATTTTTTCTGCTGAAAAGAAATTCAATCCCGATTCATATTCTTGCTATTGGCATGATCTAAGGTCGAACGAAATTCGTATGTCGAAACGGTATTTCGGTGGAGGTAGTGTTACGGTTTGGGCAGCCTTTTTTGTTGTAGAAAAATCAAAAGTATGTTTTGTTCCAATGAGAATGAATAGTGAAATTTATAATGATCTATTGAAAGATGCTTTCTTTCATTTATGGTTGAAAAAATGGATAAGGATTGCATATACCAACAGGAAAAGGTTGCAACCCATGTCTCGAACCAATCTAAATTGTGGTTTAAGGAACTATTGGATTAGCCGGCTTGTAGTACGGATTTAAATCCAATGGAGAATCTGTGGGGGTACATGGCCTGTAAAGTTTAAGCAAGAAATGCACAGAATGAAACCATAATGACAATAACGTAGTCAAAACTAAAAATTAAGCAAGTCTGGGAAGAAAATGAAAGTGATTTTCTTCAAAAATTAGTCGAATCAATGCCAGACCGATTTTTTGAAGTTTTCCAAAACAAAAGGTTCATCAACACATTATTAATAATACTAAATTGGTTCATTAGTTTAAGTACGTATATAGGAAAATGCCATAATGGCATTAAACTACTAAAATTACAATAAAAAAAAATTAATGTACATTTTGAGTTTTTTGGTTATTAATTTTTTAAGTGAAGTCAATAAATAATTTAAAAAAATAATTTTTAGCACCTAAATAATTTTGTAGCCCCATTTTTGGTAAGTTGATTTGTGATGTGCGTTTATAAGAATTTGCACCAGTGTATATGGCCCATTTGGCTCTGTTATGCTATTGAAGAATAATAAATAAATTAAAAATTAAATAAAAAAAATTATATTGAAATTATTTTGTAATTTTTTTAATACTTCGTATATAATTGTAAAGAAAAAAATTTAGACTTAACAAAAAAGACTATCAAAGTTTATTTACTTTACTTTAATTTAATTTATTTTTTTTTTTATAAAAGATCGAAAACTATTAGAACTTTAAAGTTAGAAAAAATACTTATTTACGCATATTATTTTCTTTTTTTGTCATGCATATTTAATGCCCTGTACATATGACTATCTAGATGTTGCTTTCAAAAAAAAAAAAAAAAAAAAAAAATAAAACAAAAACTCTTTAAATACTTGTTAACAACGACTAATATCTTTATGATAAAAAGGCCTACTAATTAGGTAAACTACAAACCTCATCTAATGGTTTTACTTATTTTTTTATAACAGTTTTAAAAACATGACACATTGTTGGCAACTCTCAATGATAAATGCATGTGAAGTCAAATTTACAAACAAAAACAAAACAAATACTTACGCATAGCGCACAATGGGGCCAATCGTAAAATTTTTGGTAAAGTTGTAGACGAAGACTTAGGCTATCAGAAAAATCATTTTGTAGGCACCCTGTAATAACACGTTATTAGCTACATGGTGTCAAAGTTGACTACCTCGAGTACGTAAAAGTTTAAAAAAAATCGTAAGTTTCACAAATCAAGTGCGATTTCAAAGATTTTTTTATATTTCTGTAAAATGCCTGGCAAGATAAAGAAAAAACATACTTGTCCAAGAATATTTGATTTTTGCTTCGATTTTATTTTGTTTTTCGGGAGTAAGTCCTAAGGTGTATGAGGGAAAGTTTTTTCTAAAAATATTCTGTAATTTATAATGCTTTCTGAAATAATATGCTGAAAAAATTTTTTGATTATCTCAATCCTCCTAGGCGTGAAAAATGTTCAAAGTCAGCATTCTGAAATTAGTATGAAAAATTGCTTTTTTTTTCTTTTACAAAAATATGGTACAATTCTTTCACTTATTTCTGAAAGTTTTGTTAATAAAATTTTTTTTCTTTACATACTTCAAAAATATCCGTGCTTCTTTGCTGCTTTTACTACCATCGGGCGCATCCCCAGGTGGCGGATAGGAAGCATCGGTTATAAGGCAAATAACCCAAACATTTTGTAATATGGTGTATTATAGCCTATATTATGAATGCTTGGATCATGTGCATTATCTCTGATCCTAGAATTATATAGAGTCTCTCGCGGACCAAACAAATGCAGCGCACTTTAAGGTCAATGTGGTTGGTAGCAGTGCCGAGGACCTAAATGGTAAGTTGGTGCCTAAACAAATTAACAAGTAACAGCTCGCCTCCAACGCCTATGACACGGGTTGGTTGTGACTCCTAGTATAGTCCGCGCACGCCGTCACCGCGCGAGATGGTCCTTCTCTTTACTGGCATACTCGTGGGACGAAATTTGACAATTTAAAATTTAAATCAAATCAGACGGTAGCAGGGCGACAGGACAGAAACGGACTTATTAACAGACAACGAAAATATGATGATAGTGGTTTAACGGGACATTCTGCTACAGGAAAGTTAATTGTTGAACCATCATGGATGATGAGATTCTTGGCATTTCGAGCAATTCTTTCGCTTAGACCGGCGCAACAGAAAAATTTGGGGATCTGAAGAAGAGCATGAGACCACTGTAATCTCAGCTCGCGCTCAGAGTTAATCAGAGTATTGAGGTGGAGTCGGAACGGAAGAATTGCCCTAATAGCCCGGATGATCATACATCCAGTATCACTTTGGTTCGGCAAGTCGTGGGGGGGGGGTCCTTTCTCAATTACTGTGGCTCTTAGCTGTGAATATAATTTTAAGACAATTCGATGCTTGGGGACGGAAGATTGTAGCCTACGCCAATGACATGGCTATATTGGTCTGTGGTAAATTTCTACATACGATCAGTGAGGTCATGCAATCAGGTCTTCGAAAATTGTTCCTTTGGTCCAATAGTAAGGGATGGGGGGCAAACCCGAGGAAAACTGAATTAGTTCTGTTTATCAGGAAATATAAGGTTGACGCTTTTAGCTTACCGATATTGAACGGGATGAAGTTCGCACTATCGAGTGAGAGGTATGGGTGTTTGTAACCTATTTAGATTCCAGGAATTGGGATTAATAGGGAACTTCAGGGCGGGGCACGCCAGCATACTCGACGAAGTCGAATTCAACTTTTGTTATTGATATACCTAGCAGAGGCGGTGCTGTCTTTACAGACGGATCAAAGATGAAGATAGGCATGGGAAAATACTCAGGAGAGGGTCAGGAAGAGGCTTAATGCCCACTATACCTGCAGGAACTTTATAGGTAAGAATTAGGGTCTTAAATCGTTAGTTGTATATACGATATACACGTCGGTTGTAAGACCTATTCTTACTTATGGCTGTTCAGTCTGGTATTAAGTAAAGGAACCTTCTCTCTAAAGCTCGAAGATGTGCTTCAATTGGTATCTCAGCCATCAGGAGAAGTACACCTCAAAAGACAATGGACATATTTCTCCACCTTCTTCCAATTGAGGAGTTTGTGAGAGGTATGGCTGTTTGTGACCTATTTAGATTGCAGGAATTGGGATTAATAGGGAACTTTAGGGCGGGGTACGCCAGCATACTCGACGAAGTCGAATTCAACTTTTGTTATTGATATACCTAGCAGAGGCGGTGCTGTCTTTACAGACGGATCAAAGATGGAGATAGGCACGGGAAAGTACTCAGGAGAGGGTTGTAAGACCTATTCTTACTTATGGCTGTTCAGCAAAGGAACCTTCTCTCTAAAGCTCGAAGATGTACTTCAATTGGTATTTCAGGCGTCACCTCAAAAGACAATAGACATAATTCTCCATTTTCTTCCAATTGAGGAGTTTGTGAGAGGTATGGCTGTTTGTGGCCTATTTAGGTTGCAGGAATTGGGATTAATAGGGAACTTTAGGGCGGGGTACGCCAGCATACTCGACGAAGTCGAATTCAACTCTTGCTATTGAAATACCTAGCAGAGGCGGTGCTGTCTTTACAGACGGATCAAAGATGGAGATAGGCACGGGAGCGGGTGTCTATTTTGTGGGAACTGATATCAGAAGATATTTTAAATTATCTGACAGTTGCAGCACTTTTCAGGTAGAAATTCTGGGCTTCTATAAAGCGTTGAATGGAATTCTGAAATTACTATCTATGTTGATAGTCAGACAGCATTATTGGCACTGAAATGTCATTATGTAAGGTCCAGGTTGGTAGAGCACTATGGCCTAGTCTTAAACTGAATTATATTTATCGATCAATAAAAAAAATGTCACGCGAACTTTTTTTATTTATTGACTCCGTTTATTTAAAAAATATTTAAGATAATTTTGGAACTAAATTGCTTTCCGCCCGCCCAAAAATAAAAATAGAAAATGTATTAGAAATTATAGAATATTTTTAAAAAAATTTTCCCTCATATATCAAAAATAGAAAACTCAAGTGTAAATATAATTTTAACTGCAAGAAATAACTTTGATAAATAAGCATGTTTTTCCTTTATCTCGCCAAGCACTGAAATATAAAACCTTTTGAAATCGTACTTAATTTGTGGAACTTACTATTTTTTAAAAAATTTTACATACTAGGGAGACTAAAAGATTTTTTTTCTGAAAGCCCAATTTCTCTTCTATAACTTTCCTGTACATTTCAATTTCGAATCCGACCAGTAGTTTAGGAAATACAGATTTATTACCAAAAATTTTGCGATTGGCCCCACTGTGGAGTGTAAAGATAACAGGCATGAATTAGTAAATCATGTCCCCATTATTAACAAATGCTAGTTAATGCAATATTTCATTATAATTTACTTAAATTTTGCATATTTTACATATTTTTTTTCTATTTGATTAAAACAAGTTATATTAAATCAATATTATCATAAACTTCCTCACATTTAACATAAAAATAAAATAAATAATTTAATGTTTAATATAAATATAAAATTTTATTCTTCAATATTTAATTGTCATACAAAAAAAAAAAAAAAAAATAAGCTGTGGTGAAAGAAGTGAATCGTATGTAACATCGGGCACAATAAACTCGGATGTTTATATCAAGGAGTGTCAACAAAGAAGACTGCTTCCATTTATAAGAAAACGTAGTCTCAATATTCTTTTGGCCTGATTTGGTATCGTGCCATTACTGTTAAAATATTTTAGAAAACATAATGTTTACACTGTTCCGAAAAATGGCAACCCTCCAGACTATCCAGAACTTTGATCAATTGAAAGATATTGGCCCCTTATTAAAAGAAAATAATGGAAAAAATTATGGAGGGTGTTTCATAATAAATAAATATATTAAAACAAATCAATTCAAATAACAAAATTGTTTAACAATGTTAAAAGTAATTCTACGTTATTCTATTCTAATTATTCTAAATATTATTTCTTTATTATTATTTTTTATATTAGACACAAGAGAATACTGAGTTGTTGTTGTAATAGCTGTGGGAAAGGTGGAGGTATGGCGTACGATAATGACGACGATGACGCTGTTGATAGCGCCGATGAATTATGTCGCCTTTGTTAACAGCGGTTTACATGGAGTCAAAAGAATATGTATCTGCACTGTCGGAAATTATAAATTCTAAAGTGATTCTTCTTGAGTTAACTAGCATTTTCAGAAATATCTAGGATCATTCCGTTGCATATAACCGATCGTCATGGAAATTTAGATTGTTGTGTCTATATGTATAAGTATAAATGTATATTACAGTTTTTGTATAGATTAAGTTTCTGTTTTTAAAATATTTATTGAAGAATTTGTTTCTTATATTGTACTTTGAATAAAATTAAAAATAAAAAAAAATAAAAATATTTTAATTATAATTCACAATAGGGATTTTGAATATCTTCTTCTATAAAATTCTCGTGTCACGGTGTTTGTAATTGAATTCCTCCGTGACGGCTTGACTAATTTTTATGAAATTTTTTTATGTGTATTTTTTAGGTATGAGAATAGGCCATAAAGTATATTTCATATAGCTAGAGGGCATAAAATAGGCCCCCTCCCTAAATCTTTTTAACTAATAAACCGATTTTCTTGAAATGTGGCAGGCAAATAGTGTGACATCTGGAAGGAACTATAGCCTATAATTTTTATTATTTAGGGCGTAAAACAGGGCAAAAGCTCCCCTCCCTATATCTTCTTGACTAATCAACTGATTTTCTTGAAATTTGGCCAGCAAATAGTGTAACATTTGGAAGGAACTATAGCGTATAATTTTTATTATTTAGGACGGGAAATATGGCAAGAAGGCTAAAACTCCCTCTCCCTATATCTTCTTAACTAATCAACCGGTTTTTTTTAAATTTGGTATATAGACACTGGACCATGTGAAAGGAACTTAAAGATATACATTTTTTGGCAATTCTAACATTTAGGACGTAAAATAGGGCAAAAAGGTTAAAAGCATGACCACCCATCCCCACACACTTACAATACATTTGTTATTTTTTAACTAAGAGCTCTATGGGCTCTTCAAAAGTTCCAAGAAGATCCGACGTTTTCGAGGCAAATTTTGTTCAGCGATGAGGCCCATTTCTGGCTCTATGGGTATGTAAACAAACACAATTGCCGCATTTGGGACGAAGAGCAACCTGAAGAGATTTAAGAACTGCCACTTCATCCAGAAAAAAACAACGGTTTGGTGTGGTTTGTGGGCCGGTGGAATCATCGGTCCATATTTCTTTAAAAATGATGCCGGTGCGAAAGCAACTGTCAATGGCGACCGTTATCGTGCCATGATAACCGACTATTTGATGCCTGAAATTGAAGCTCGTAATCCCGGCGACATTTGGTTTCAGGAAGACGGCGCCACTTCCCATACATCGCATCAATCAATGGATTTATTGAGAGAACACCAAACTGTTACTGTTCCCAACAGCATATTTTGCATATTTTGGGCTTAACAGCATATTTTGTCATATTTTCATAGAAAATCTTTATTTTTGATCATATTTTAGCAATTTAATATTTTTGCATATTTTATACTTAAAAGCATAATTTTGCATATATTACACTAAAAAGCATAATTTTGCATATTTTACAATTTAAATACAAATTTTTCATATTTTGCACCCAATAGAGTTTTTTAAAAATTTTCATTGTATAAATTGATAGAAATTTTGCAATTTCCTAATGCAATGAATTAGCCTTGAATGTTTGTAAGTGTAAAAATAATAAGGCAATATAAAAATCAAGTTATTTTTAAAATGAATGGTAGATAATTTAAAATTTAGCATATTTTTAGTTGCCCTGTTAATAACTTTCTGAGTTTTTAAACAATTTTAAATAAAGATATCTCGTTTAGGTTTCAACAAAACCAAAATGGATAAGACACCACGAATTCTGATGAAGTGTGAAGCTGCACAGAAAATACATATTCCATTCTGCTGGTATCTAACTATAGTCCACATATTCAGCTCTGTTACTGCCAAACAGTAACAACAAGGCAATTTACGATTGCAAACTTCCAATAGGCGGATGGATAGATCGATGGGAATTTCATATGGACCAAGAATATATACATAACGAACAACAAATTTGAAAATGTATAATCTCCTTCATCACTAGCAATAACCTTAATATAAAATTTATATTATTATTAATATCATTGGTTGGTTGGTTGGTTTACGTGGTAGCCCATAACCTTACGGGCAATCAATTAGACTCGTTAGAATCCGTTTTGATGGAACAACACTATTCGCCAGGTGAATGAGTTGTATTGAGTCTGTAATGAGATAGAAGTGTAGGGAAGAACAATGAGAACATAAATTAATTAGATCCAGCCTGTAGCATTGAGATATTTAATGATGTCACTGAGTCTAGTGTCAAATATCTCACAGAGGTTGTCTAATTGGTACCCTCCCAGAACTTTATGTCTGCTTGCGTTCAAGGCTGGGCATTCACATAGAAGATGAAATACTGTCTCCTCCTTCCTGCGATTGCCACAACTACGACAATATTCATTGTAAGGGAGACCAAGTCTACTTGCATGCTTTCCGATCGTCCAGTGACCTGTAAACAATGCTATTAGTCTCGAGATGTCTTTGCGTTTGTAGCCAATGAGTTGCATTGAGCGTTTTTCGTTGTAGGTAGACCACGTTTCTTTCGCGACTCTACATTTGTCCAAATTTCGCCATCTATTTTTTGCCTTTTCTAGATAGTGTTTTTGGATTCTACTTTTGACTGTTCCTAACGGGATTGCGACAGAAACCGATAAGGAGGCATTCATTGCAGAGCCTGCCCGGGCTAATTCGTCTGTCTGTTTATTACCATAGTAGTCCCTATGCGCAGGAACCCAGACTATAGTAATGCCATACAGTCGACTTAGTCCTAGCAGTTCCTCTTTACACTGTCTGACTAGAATAGAGGTAGTTTTCGGTGATTTGAGCGATAGTATTGCCGCTTGACTGTCGACAAATTCCCTTGAATATTTCTATCGCGAATTAGTTTACACGCTTCCCTGATCGCTAGTATTTCCGCTTGGAATACACTTGCCTCGTCAGGGAGTGTCTAATGAGTGTCTAATTCCAAGATCATTAGAGAAGACACCAGAGCCGACACCGCATTTCATCTTTGAGCCGTCAGTGTATATCCTAGTTCCAAATTGTTCAAGAAGATTTCCCCTTCTCCATTCACTGCTGATGGGGAATAGGACTTTAATAGTATTTCCAAAGTCCATCTGGGGAATCATATAGTCGGTAAATTGATTGAGTTGCGGGGGTATTAAACTTAATATCATCGCGTGCCCATAAGTTCTTGATCTCCAGCTTTCCATTGCAGATAATCTTATCGCACTATTAACTGATGATTCAATTATGTATAGGTCTATAGGTGTTAGGTGCAATATAGTGTTCAGAGCTTTTAATGAACTAGTACGTAATGCACCTGCAATGCCTATGGAAGCGGATCTTGGTATCCTGTAAAGTTGATCCACCACATATCTCTTACTAGTAGCGGTCCACCACACAAGAGATCCATATACAAGAATGAGCCGTACTATTGCAGTGTATAGCCATTTTGTTAATTTTGGACTCAAACCCCATATGCTACCGTAGCCTTACTAACCCTATGTTGAATGTTCAGCTTCCATGAAAGCTTGGAGTCCAAAATAATGCCCAAGTACTTTGCATTGTCCGACAAGGTGAGTTCACAGTTTTCTAACCGTGGTAGTCTGAAGCTCGGAATCTTGGTCTTTGTGGTGAAAAATACCAGATCTGTCTTGCCCGGATTCACTCCTAGTCCACATTCTTTGGCCCAGTCACTGAGTGTAGTCAGAGTAGTTGACATAATATCACTTATCACGTTCAGAAACAGTCCTGATACTAGTATCACCACATCGTCCGCGTAAGCCACGATTTTCACTCCCTTGTCTTCCAATTCGCACAGGATGGTATTAATGACAATAAGCCACAACAGCGGAGAAATCACACCTCCTTGTGGAGTTCCACGCATAACTTTTTTGGTCTTTATATTATTATTGATATCATTACTTTTATTATAAAAATTTTATCGCCGTAATATGCTTACAAAACAAACTATTAAAAATTATCTAAAATTTATCTCATTAAAGTATATTTTTAAAACAAAAAACCTTCGTTGTATCAATTGATCTAAAATGAATTTACATTTATGATTTTGCCGATAATTTTGTTGTGTAATAAAAACATGTTCCCTGCTATTTCAATTAGTAAATAAAACTATAATTAAATAATCAAACATCAAATTTAGCAATTTTATTTTGAATATAATTGAAAAAAATATATATTTAAATTACTATTTTTATTATTATATAAACAAGATAATACCATTAAGATATAAAAAACATTTTGTAAATTTCCGTAAACATCAATCATATTAGAATCAAATGCAATTTAATAAAAATTTATTAAAAATAACCTTCAAAATGTAAATTGTTCACAAATCAGTTAAATTATTGAAGGTTTTTTTTTGTCTTAGTTTAACACTTTAAAAGAGATAAATATTTTTAAACTTTTTAACATAGTGTCTACGTTAGAGATTTTTTTATCAAGACAAACGTCAAACTTAACGCGAATTTGTGGAAGGTGGCAACAGTTGCACAAAAACAACAACATTATTGTTTTTTATATATGCAGTTTGACAACTGTGACAGCCAAAATAATAATCAGCTGTTTAACTAAGGTTACCTTGTATATATTCGCACTGATTATGACATTTGTTTTGATAAAAAATTGCCTAATGTAGACACTAGGTAAAGGTTTAACACATGACCACTGTTGCCAGATTTGACGATATTGTCATTTTGACGATTTTGGCAATTTTTGCCCTAAATATGACGATTTTTTTTGTAAAGGGAGATTCTGAACTATTTTCAAGTTTTCTTTTATATTATTCTCTTCGAAGAAATTTAATTCATGCATAAATAATAACAAGAGCAGTAAGTTCATGCATTTAAAAAGTGTGTTTTAGGCGCTTAAAGAAATGCACAAACAAAATATGCACTTTTTCTTAACTTTTATTAAAAAAAAAACATAAAATTTTAATTCAGTATCATATTAAATTAAAAATAAATATACAGTAAAAACCTTAGATAGCTTTTTTACTCGTATATAGAAAATTACCGTTCGACATCAATAGATGTGATGGATGCATTTTTAAATGATGTGGAATGATTTTATTATTTCTTCGTTTGAATCTAAAATTGTAACGACTGTATTGGCGACACTTCTTTCGATGGCTGAGGTCTTAATGATAGATCGATTATTCTAAAATGATATCGATTATTCTAAAATGATATTATTATTTTAAAATGATATCGTTTATTCTAAAATGACATCGACAGTTCTATACAGCTTATTGTGCTCTCAGACAGAATAATCTAATCGATTCTCGAAGTTTTACAAAAACGTATGACAACAAAAACAAATGTTTCATATAAAGCGTGATCCATTTCGAGGTTCCCTAATTTTTTAAAGAAAAAAAAAAACGCAGAAAATTCAAATTTAATGGGGAATGTTTGTTATCATTTGAAAGAACATTCTTTGGCATTTATTTTTTGATGATTATGTCTATCAAATGTTGGCCGTTGCTATGTCGCAGATGGCCCAATTTTCGATGACTCGTTCGAGCATTTCGACTGGTAACTAGCGAATGACACGCGTGATGTTTTCCTCCAAGGACTGAATCGAAGCGGGTTTGTCCACATAAACTTTAGACTTTACATATCCACACAGGAAAAAGTCTAACGATGTGATATCACATGATCTTGGTGGCCAATCGACCGGCCCAAAACGTAAAATTATGTGCTCACCGAAGTGTTCTCTCAATAAATCCATTGATTGATGCGATGTGTGGGAAGTGGCGTCGTCTTGCTGAAACCAAATGTCGCCGAGATCACGAGCTTCAATTTCAGGCATCAAATAGTCGGTTACGGTCTCCATTGACGGTTACGTTCGCATCGGCATCATTTTTAAAGAAATATGGACCGATGATTCCACAAACCACACCTAACCTTTGTTTTTTCTGGATGAAGTGGCAGTTCTTGAATCTCTTCAGGTTGCTCTTCGTCCCAAATGCGGCAATTTTGTTTGTTTAAATACCCATTGAGCCAGAAATGAGCCTCATCGCTGAACAAAATTTGCCTCGAAAACGTAGAATCTTCTTGGAACTTTTGAAGAGCCCATAGAGCGAAGCGATGTCGCTTGGGAAGGTCGAGCGGCTTCAGTTGTTGCACAAGCTGTATTTTGTACGCTTTCAATTTAAGATCTCGATGTAAAATGCGCCAAGTCGTTCCATACGTCAGTCCCGAGTTGCTGCGAACGGCGCCGAATCGACTCTCCACGGTCTTCGTGTACACTCTCAGCTACGGCCGCTATATTTTCTTCACAACGTGCTGGATGTGGTCTATTCGGTCGAATATTATCCAATAATGAATGTTGGGTCTCAAACTGGGTGATGGTGTTGCGAATAGTACGCTCAGTAGGCCGATTATGTTGACCATAAGTTGAGCGAAGTGCACGAAACACATTCCTCACAGAACGTGAATTTTCGTAATAAAGTTGAACGATTTGTAAACGTTGTTCAGGCGTAAGTCTTTCCACTATGAAATTCCAAAAAAATACTAAACAAAATTAACATGACAGCATGACACGACTAACACGTGATCTGTCAAAAAAAGGCTATTGAAAAAAGTATCTCTACTTGAATTACCCTTTTTTACATAACTCGATATTAAACGAACTTGTTATGCCTTCAGATAAATGGCTGGAAATTTTACTCTAAAAGTCTGTATTTATCTCTATGTTTTAGGCTATCCAAGGGATGATATGCCAAAAACTTTTTTTCGGTGATATTGTTTTGTCGAATATTTCAGGACAATACAGTAGACGCTCGGAAATTCGAAGTCTCGGAAATTCGAATTTCCTGAAATTCGAATCAGTAATTTCATTACATTTATCGCTCTAAAATTAGAATTAGAAAACACTAAAATTTTGACAATTTAGTTTAACCAAATACAAAGTAAAAAGGGGAATCCCATTTTAATAGATGGTTTACAGATCTTGTTGATGTTGTTAGAGTTTAAAAGTCAGTTTTTTTTGGTGATGACCAGAAATTCGAATCGCCCTAAAAACAAAGTGGTTCGAATTTCCGAGCGTGTACTGTACTTCTTCGAAAAGAAATTATTTATTCTGTGTAATTTCGCACTCTAATACGAAATAAATAAGGAACCTTCTGATTGACGCACGTATTTCTGTGACTGTTGATTTTGGAGAAATGACTTACCAAATATTAATTTGTCCATGGTATTTTTAATATTTTAAAACATGTTTTAGCTTTTCTGAAAATTTAGAAATGTTTACATAAGTCATTTTATCATAAGTCCACAGAATTATTTTTTTCTACACAAAAAATAATTTCGAATTGGAATATTGCACTAAATATGATACACAAAATATGAATTTATGACAAAATATGCAAAATCAGGCATTTTAAACAAAATATGCATAAATATGTACTAACAAATCGATGCCATTTTAAAGCATATTCTCTAATTCGCACAAAGATTTAGTTTACTTTGGTCTAGGAGTAAAGGCAAAAAACATGCATTTGCATGAACTTCCGGTCCTTGATAATAACAATTGAAATAAAAATCTTCACAATTTTATAAATGTAACTTGTTCTTTTATAGAAAACATTTATTCGATTATCATATTCGATGTAATTATGCACTTCTTTATTGTAAACCCTCTAAAAATGGTCAAAAACATTTGGTAATTATTAAAAAAAAATTAATTTCATAGTCTACATTTTTTGTCTGCAATTGTCAAATTCTATCTCTAATAAAAATGTTACGTGTGGGCCAATAAGAAATATATTGCGTAACTTATTTCGCAATAAATGTTTAAACTCAAAGTTGAGCAATAATGTTTAACATAACCTGTAAAATTGATAGTACTTTTGTAATATTTTGCTCTCTCTCGGAGAGAATTATCACACGTGTAGATTCAAATATTACTATTATACAGGGCTTGCAGATATGGCGATTTTTCTTCAAACATGACGATTTTTAATTGAATTTTCCGTTTGGTGACTTGGAGAATTTTTTTAACGATTTGTTTAGCTAATTTTTAAAATTTTATTAAATGGATATTTGTGGAGAAAAACTATAAAATTTCCTACTACAAATCGACTATTTTTAGTATTTGCCTATCTAGCAAAATGAAGAGCCTTAATTTATAAATGGCTTCAATTTATTTTACGAAATTTTATACCCAAAAATATATATTTTACAATACGAGTACTTATGTAGTAAATGTTTGATAATTTGTTTTCCATCATCTTTAAAATATATTAAGGATATTAATGATTTCGATCACAATGAAATAAAAACGTTCACGAATAAATTAATTCTTTGAAACAATTTATAAGTTAAATGGGGTCAATGTTGTTATAGAATGTTAGAATTATTATTTAAAAAAAATATAATAAAGTTCAATAAATATTAAAAGTTGTTTTTCTAAAATGGAGTAATATGTCAGAAAAGTGTATTTTAAGTTGTGTTTTTTATTCAAATATTATTTGCTACGCAATTATCGTTGGCCTTGTTAAAACTGAATTTACATTTATAAATTATACGAAATTTTAAATACTAAATCTAAATCGAACGACACTTTTAACATTTTAGTTAATTTTTTGTATTTCTTTAAAAAACCAAATAAAATTAAAAAAAAATCTGACAACCCTGGTATTAGAAGAAGTATTATGAGACTGTTGTGATGAGATTTTTCTACACAACTGTCTTATAACCCTGCGAACATTTTCTATCAAAAGCGTAACTATATCGACACACCAGGAAGTTGATATGCTTCGCTTTTATTATCGAATTCGGATCTACTTAGTAACACCGTTCGGGAAGATCTGTGTCACTAAGCGATAGTTCCTTTTGAGTAACCCTTTAGTCAATATTGAATGTCACGTAAAACGTGTATAATGAAAGGTGCTAATTCGAATCTTTATAAAAATTATAAAAAAAATAAAATAAATTTTTTAAAGTAATAATGCTAGTAATACTTACCCAGCAAAAACCTTTTGGTTTTCGGTAATAACAACTACTTATTAAAGTAGTTTCTTGGTAATAAGGCGTCATTATTATTTGCCTACTCTGTATTACATTAATAAGTACTCAATAGTATAATAGCACAGAAATACTGCAATCAAGTGGACGAGTTGGCTAGAGCGCCGGATTAACAACCAGAAAGTTATTGGTTCAACCCCATTCTGAAGCTGTTAGTTTTTTTACAACAAAATGTCTAAAAAGATATTTTAAACTAAATAGAGTTTTTGTCACTTAGGATGCCATGTGCGAGATGGTGTACTGAGTAAGACATTAGTCAGTAAAAACGAATGGTTAGTGTGTGTCCAAGTTCGAGTCTCACTGACGTCAAAATTTTTTTGTTTTCGTTTAGGTACATATTTTTGAGTACCCCTAGAGTCAAAAAATAACTACATGAATTGACAACTCGAACAAGAATAACTAGTTATTCAGACAAAAAATAAGTAGTTTATTTTTGTTTCCAATTATACCTGCTAGCTTACCAGGAAAGTAAAGTTTCTGCTGGGTCTTTTCTCAATATGTGAGATAACATATTGTATCAGCGTTAAAAATTAGGAAATAAAAATTTATTCGTGTAGACGTAGAGTAATCAAGGCATTTTAAATAGACAGACATTCTTATTTGACTCATTTAAAAGTAAATGTGTGTCTGCAACACCACTCTCACTAGAATCACTCGATTCGCTAAAATAAGCTACTGATGGAAACATTATTGTTAATTAAAAAAAATAATATATATATGTTTGTAATTTAGTTTTTGCATTATGTAAATTTATTTACATGCTCCAAGATAGCAACGAAAGTTAGCAACGATTTTAAAAATTGCACAACGGCAACACCTTTTTGCATATCTTTTGGCAATTTTGCATTCCATTATATCTCGCAATCTGGTCAGTTCCACGAGACTATATATACCGAAAAGGAAGAATACACTTTAGAGATCATAAAAACGTTTCCGAGCAAAAATTCTTCAATTCACAAAATTCGCAATCTGGTCAGTTCCACGAGACTATATATGTATACCGAAAAGGAAGAATACACTCTATAGATTATAAAAATTCTTCAATTGGTTTTTAAAAAATCTTACTTCATCCACCTTGGCCATAGAATCTATCATATCTTGGGACCCAGCCAGTGCCAAGAGATAAGACATATAGGAAATGGAAATATACCACCTAGAGAATATAATAAAAAGTCAACTGTACAAAAAATTGTTCGATCCATTTCCGAGAAATCCAAGCTCCTCCATTGCCATTTTTGTGTTCAAAAAGCATGATTTTGTGTAAAAAACATTTACAAGAAGTAAAAATTAAATATAATGGCAACAATAACATTTGACAATAGCAAAAATACAACATAAAAGAACGTAAGATAGACGATTACTTTCAAAAAATACGTACTCGTCTGTGCTTGACATTAACGGCATTTCTAAATGCGTTAAAAAAAGCACAAAATGTGTACAAAAACGTCACTTCTTACGTTTTTACTCAAAAAGGGAAAAACCCTACACATATCGTACAAAAACTAAAAATAATTTTTTGCACTCATTTCAACAAAAATTTTGAGTGACATTGATTATATAAACAGGCCATAAATATTCATAATTTTGGTATGCATATCTTTGGACTTATTAGATATTGATAGACTTTTATAATAGGTCGACAATATGAAATACAATAGGTCGACAATAAAAATACAAAAAAAAAGCATAAAAAATGTTCATTATCATATTTAAAAAAAAAAAAAAAAACACATTTTTAATGTTGACGATTTATTGACGATTTCAAATAATCAATTTAACGATTTGGACCATTTTTTCCACAAAATTTGACGATTTTGCAACAACTTAGCAAAAACTTTGCTTTCCTGGTAAGCTAGCAGGTATAATTGGAAACAAAAATAAACTACTTATTTTTTGTCTGAATAACTAGTTATTTTTGTTCGAGTTGTCCACAAATTATTTTTGACTCTAGAGGTACTAAAAAATATGTACCCAAACGAAAACAAAAATAAACAAAAAAATTTTGCCCTAGGTGAGACTCGAACTTGGACACAAACTAACCATTCGTTTTTACTGACTAACGTCTTACTCAGTACACCATCTCGCACAAAGCATTCCAGTCGACAAAAACTCTATTTAGTTTAAAATATCTTTTTAGACATTTTGTTATAAAAAACTAACAGCTTCAGAATGGAGTTGAACTAACAACCTTCTCTCAGCCAACTCATCCAGGTGATTGCAGTATTACTGTGCTATTATACTATTGAGTACTTATTAATGTAATACAGAGTAGGCAAATAATAATGACGCCTCATTACCAAGAAACTACTTTAATAAG
Source organism: Protocalliphora azurea (assembly GCA_932274085.1). NCBI lineage: Eukaryota > Metazoa > Arthropoda > Insecta > Diptera > Calliphoridae > Protocalliphora > Protocalliphora azurea. Next base: position 53,022,629 of record OW026519.1, read on the forward strand.
TAGTTGTTATTATGAAAACCAAAAAGTTTTTGCTGGGAATTTTATATGGCAACTATGCATATGAGTAATTATTTCTTTTTTTTTTTTTTTTGAGTAATTTTTATTTATTTTGTTTCTTTAACAATCTAATTTAAATTACATAATGGAACTAAGATCAGTGATTTAAATTAAAGTTTTAAATATATATTTATTGTACAAAAAGAAACATTAAAAAGTCAGTATTTAATTGGTTACAATCATTTTTAAAACAAAATAAAAAGGTTAGTTAATAGGCCAAAAAAAACAAAAACCTATAAAACAAAATTTTATTAATTAAAAAATAAAATTCAAATACTTAAGCTGCGTTCACACTACTCAAATATTTGAACAAAATGACGTAACCACTAGATAAAGTATTTCCTGATTTTTCTTTTTTTTTAATGGAAAAACATTTTTTTTTTTTACTTATCGCTAATCATAGCTGACATTTGATTTAATTTTGTTTGACGCAAGATCAAACGACGTCAAACAATATTTTTGTAAAACTAGTGGTCAAGCAATTTTAGCTTTAGGTGTAAATTTAAAAATAATTCATTGAGAAAATTAAGTTAACATGTTAACAGAAATAAATCAATGACCATCTAAAAATATTTTTCAAATATCTACAACACAATATACATGAAGATGTACAAAATTTCAAATATTTTAATTACTTGGCGATATGACATCTTTTACAAATTTATTACTTTAATTATAAGTATTTTTTATAAGTATTTTTCTTTGGAATTTTATTTTTGAAATTTATTACTATTAAAGATTTTGTTTGAGTGTGTTTGAAATGAATTGTGCAAGTATTTAAATATAAAAAATATTTAACATTGAATTTTTAAATTAAATTATAGGATAAAATCTGTTATAAAAATACAAATAAAAGTAATTAAATAAAATTGTATAGCGTAGGCTTGTTTTTAATTTTATTTCCTAAAAAATATATCAATTTTTTTTTCAATTTAATGACATAACAATAAAAAATCACAAAAATCCAAATATGTAATTTTAAACAATTGTTTGAAGGTGTAACTGTTTTTTATATAAATTGTTTTTTTTTTTTCAAAATATGGCAGCAAATAACACTTTACCTGTAGTTTCCCCCTAAATACAAAATCTAAAATTTTTAACTTCGAAAATGCCTTGCTAAAAGTTGATTATAAAGTAAAATTTGTAGAAATATGCAAAATCCAAAAAATCAATTTAAAGAAGTAACAAAATAAAAAATAATTTTCTAAAGTATCAGTTTTAATAAATACCAGTTCAAAATTAAGTTCGATACTCGAATTCTTCACAAAAATTTCAATATGAATTTAAAAAAAAAATATATATATATACGAGTATATATATATATAAATTTTCGAAATTCGAAAAAAAAAACGCTTAAAGCAAAATATTCGTTTTTATTAATAAACTAGCATTTAACCCGTTAGCGGACTCCTACATGGACCAGATATAAACTTGGTAGCTTTATTTTTATTTATAAAAATCAATTTATAATGCCAAAAGTGAAAAAATTCTAAAAATTAAACTATGAATCCTATAACACTGTTATAGGGCCTTCAGACTAATGCGAAATTACGTACTTTCGTGATTTCGGCCGAAATCAAGTTGAAATTACGTAATTTCCCATACATTTTGACACTTGCGAAATTACATAATTTTGTGTAATTTCGGCGAAATTATATTGAAATTACGATGCCCATTTCCGTGCAACTCTGTACATGTTTGGTAAAAATACTTTTTTTCAACCTTGTACTGCATTTTTCAACCGTGAGAAGAAAAGAAACAATTCACAGCTGATCTTAAATTTAAACACAAATCTTAAAATTAATTATTAAAGTGATTTTGCAAAATGAAACCTATCCTTTTTACATTTTTAATTGTTGCAAATTAATAATTTCCAATTTAGTAAGTAATTGTTTCTTATTTCTTTCCATTTCAAAATACTTTATTTACCCCTATAAAAATTTAAAATGTAAACAATAAGTATCAGCCGTTCACGAAATTATATCAAATGTCATCTAGCCAATATGAACACTCTAGATTTCATTCGTATGAAATTTCGTAATTTCGCGTCGGTCTGAACAAGGCTTTATATTATACCGGTGTCTTCAGAAAATAAATGACTTACAACTCAATCGCACCTTTTAATGATTCCAATAAAAAAAAAACTATTTAAATTTTGTTCTAACATTTCACAGTCTAGAAGATGTATAAAATAAAATTTCTATAGGACAATGTGTGCGCATTAATAACAATAAACTTCTTAAATATTTTAGTTAAAAAAGTACCAAAAAGTAAAATAAATAAATAATAGGATTTCAAAAAGTACCAGTGACATGTCTGATATATTTGTAATAAAGAAAGAATACTATTTAAACATTTTTTTCTATGTTTCTTGGTTTAGAAGACCCGTAGCCATCAATATAGTACCATGTTTTTATACCATAAACTTTCAAAGGTTCAAAAACTATCAAATTATTTCTACTATTATTTTATGTTAGAGAAGAATGTGACTACTAGGGCGTGTGGATTTTCAAAAATTCAAAAAGTACTGTTGAAAGAAAATACCACAAAATTCCCTCTTATGAATTCTCATTCACTCATTCACCATATATCTTAAATTTTATTTTTCTAGGCTCAATATTACAGAAAATTAAAGAAGTACTATTAGAAGAAAGAAAAAGTACCACAAAGTTCCTACTTGTGGATTCTCACTTATTTAGAACTACATATATTCAAGTTCATGTCTCTAGCTTCAATATCACAAAAAATTATAAAAGTACCATTAGAAGAACAAAAAAGTACCACAAATCATTTATTTTGAATTCTTAAACACATAAGACCATATATCTTTAATTTCATATTAATTATTAATTATGTTTATTATTACAAAAACTAAAAAAAAATCCCCTTTTGTGGAATCTCGCTCACTTAGGATCATATATTTTTAATTTCATGTCTCTAGATTCAATATTGTAGAAAATTCAAAAAGAACCATCAGAAAACGAAAAAGTACTAAAAAGTCCCGTCTCTTGAATTCTTACGCACATTCGAAAATGTATCTTTAATTTCATGTTTTTAGGTTTAATATTATAGAAAATTAAAAAAGTATCATTAGATAAAGGAAAAAGTACCACAAAGTCTCCCCTTGTGAATTCTCACTTACTATATACTTACTATAAATATATATATATATATATATATATATATATATATATATATATATATATATATAGAAAATTCATTATTCAATATTTTTGTGAAGAAATTTTTCAAAATTATGTTCGAAATTCCCTTTAAAAGATAAAGTTAAGCATTTTTATGAAAAATTATAATTAAACAAAAACTATATTTTCCAAGAAATTTTAAATTCGAAATTACGCTTAAATTTTCGAATTTCCTATAAAAAAATTAAATTTTTAACGAAAATTTTGAAGAAATATATTTATCAAAAATTTTAATTTTCTAATTTGAAAAATTGTATCAAATATAATATAAAGTTTTAATTTCAAACTTTCAGACTTCTTAGAAAAACTTTTTATAGATTTTTGTGCAAAAATAATCAACAAAAGAGATATAAACGAAAATTTTGAATTTCGAAATTATGTTCGAATTTTCTAACTTCCAAGAAAAAAGTTTAATTTACAAATTTTTATGCAAAATCTTTTTTAATAAAAATTTCGAATTTTCGAAATTTGCCAAAAAAAAAACTAATTTAATGCAAAAAGAGTTTTTTAATGAAAATTTTTCGAAAGGTATTATTAATTTTCGAAATAAAGATCGAAATTTCGAACTTTCTACAAAAAGTTCGACATTTACTAAATCAATTAATTTATGAATTTTTATGCAAAAATAATAAAAAAATTTAGTTTTATTAAAAATTTTTAATTTTGAAGTTATAAGAATTTTTTAAATTTACCAAACTAGGTTTTATTTATGAATTCATATACTAAAATAATAAAAACAAAATCTTTTTTATGGGAAATTTTGAATTTCAAACTAAAGTTAGAATTTATTAACAAAATTTATTATTTCAAGGGTTTTTATACAAAAATAATAAAGAAGAAATTTTCAAAATTTAAAATTTTGAAATTAATTTCACTTTCGAATTTCATAAAAAAAAGTTTAATTTATAAATTTTTATGTAAAAACAAAGAAAAATATGAAAATTTTGTATATCGAAATTAAGTTAAAAATTACAAAATGCATCAAAAAAGTTTAATTTATGAATTTTAATGCAAAAATAATAAAAAAAAACTTAACGAAAATTTTGAATGAGGCGCGAGTTTTTCAATCTTCCCAGAAAAATTATGAAATTTACATTTTTTTTTTTAATTTATGTTAGAATTTTTGAAATTCATAGAAATAGTTTAATTTATGAATTTTTGTGCACAAATAATAAAAAATTTTGTTTTATTGAAAATTGTGAATTTCGAAATTTTAAAAGTCACCAAATATAGTAAACAAGAAAAAAAAAATATCGAAAATTTTGGATTTTGAAACCAAGTTCAAATTTTCGAACATTCTTAAAAAAAGCAAAAATTTGAATTATTCGTACAAAGAGTAAAATTTAGATTAAAAATTATTAAAAATTTTTAATTCCCAAGTTAAGTTCGAATTTTCTAAATTCATCAAAAAAAGTTTAATCTTTTTATTTTTATGCAAAAAGAAAAAAAGGATTTTTAACAAACAATTTTAATTTCGAAATCAAGTTCGAATTCCAACATAATATTTTATGTAAAAATGAAAAAAGAAAAATGTTTTTCAAGGGGAAATTTTAAATTTCGAAATAAAACTGAATTTTAAAATTTTAATTTTGAATTTTAGAACAAAATTTATAGAAAAGTTTTAATATATGAATTTATATACTAAATTTTTTAATTAATTTAGGTTTAATTAAATTTTTATGCTAAAATAATAAAGTTATTTTTTTTTTATAGTAAATAAAGTTTATATTTTCGAAGTTCGTCAAAGAGGATGTAATTTAAAACAATAATAAAAAAATGTTTTTAACAAAAGTTTTGAATTTCGAAACTAATTTCAAAAAAAGTTTAATTTAAGAATTTTTGTGTCAAAATAATAGAAGTAATATGTTTTTTAAGGAAATTTTTGAACTCCGAAATTAAATTCGAATTTTCGAAATTCACCAAGAAAGTCTTCATTTGTTATTATTATTATTACTTTCTTTTCAAAAACAATAAAAAAAGTGTTGATTTTTTTTCTTTTTATAAAAAAAAATATATTGTTTTTTTAACAAAATTTTAAATTTCGAATTTAAGTTCGTATTTTTAAAATTCTCCAAAAAAGTTAAGCTTATGAATTTTTTGCAAAAAATTATATAAAAATGTTTTTTAGGGAAAAATTTCAATTTCGAAATTAGGTTCGAATTTTCGAACTTCCTAAAAAAGTTCAAAAAGTGGTTAATTTATGAATTTTTAAACAAAAATAATAAAAAAAATAAAATTTTCAATTTCGAAATTAGGTTCGAATTTTCGAACATCCTAAAAAAGTTCAAAAAATGGCTATTTTATGAATTTTTATACAAAAATAATAAGAAAAATAATTTAAAATATCATCACTCTCTGTAGGGTTTTAAATATTAAATTTTATTAAAAGAAATCATAAACCTACTAAAAATGACATTTATATGTTTTATGTCTATAAATCTATAATATTAACAACAATGGACCTTTAAAAAAGTGTCAATGCATCTTATGAATACAATATTTTGAATGATTCATTTGGGATTTTTGTATAAAGGATTAATTAATATTTTTGACAGGTATTACTCATTTACCAAATTTAGTGAATCATGATGGTTACTTTTTTATAGATTTCAAGAATTTGTAAAACAATATTAAAGCATGAAAATATCAGACAGACCGTGTGACTATTTGAAAGTCTTTTATGTTGTTTTAAGTATTTAAATAAACTGATTGAGTATCTTATTAATTAGTTTTTATGCTAATTAATGCTATTTGGCATGTTTTTAGTAAATTAACCGTTTTTTATATTTACCTTATTTATTTCGGCAGGTTTTCTTAAAACCTGCAGTTAGTTGGCTTTTTCAACGTTTGTGTTTTTTTTACCAAATTTAATTTAAGAAGTTTAATAAAAATTTGATACTTTAAATTTTAATTATTTATTGTTATGAACTTGACCGATATTTAGATGAATGATATAAAACATAATTTTTGATTAGAGATGGTTTAAACAAAGATTTAAATTGGGAAATGTTTAAACAATTTATAAAATAAAAGTGAATGAAAAATAACGATTATTTTAAATTCCGGTTTGAAGGGGAGAGGTAATAATATATTATAAAGTATAAGACCTTAATGTATTTAAATTTATTTCAATAAAGAATAAATAAGAATAAAATAAAGATTTTTCTTTATTTAAAGAAAGTAAAAAAATATGCAAATTAACAGCAAAAAAATTTTTATTTATTTTATTAATATTATTTCATTTTAACTCTAATTCTTATAGTTTTAATTTGAACAAAGTGCATTATGAGGTAATAAATTTAATTCTTTCATTGTATGCAATTACAAATTTTTTTTTGTGTTAGTTTTATATTTTATGTAATTGCTAAAACAATTGCTACTATAGACAGGCTTACGTAGTGTTTATACTAGACAAATTTTTATCAAGACAAACGTCAAATTCAACGCGAATCTATACAACGTAAAATCAGTGAAATAGCTGATTATTATTTTTGGTTGTTACAGCTGTCAAACTGAATATATATAAAAAAAAAACATTAATGAATTCGCCTTGTTGTTTTTCGGCAACTGTTGCCACCTTTCATAATTATTTCCAAAAAATTAAATGGAAATAGTTATTCAGTTTCGGAACGGCTGCCCCGATTGAGATTAAATTTCACATAGTGGTAGTAGAGCTGTAGGCGAGTTTAAGCTTCTAGTTTGCATACCTCCTGATTCGTTATATCTAAACCGATTTGAAACATTTTTATATGAAGATTCGCTGGTCAAGATCTACAAAATACATCGTGCATGCTTATCTTATCTTATTTATTTCAGTTTACGAGATATTGGCCTTCAAAAATTAAAATTTTTATTTTTTAACTTACCTTGGTGAAGTTTTTTCGCTATAGCGGGTACAAATTTGACCTGATTTTTTTAAATACTTATTTATTTTATTAATAACAAATATCAAAATTTTGAAAAAATCTTTATGGAATCAAAAATTATATGGATTTGAATTAGAACTTTGAAAACAAGTCGATCTTTAATTTTTTGGTAATAGAAATTTTTGCTCCCCAATATTGTTTGGGAAGATATAGCAAACAAATTTAAAAAATTATATTTTTGGAAATTCTTGAAAGTTTTTAGGGAATTACAGGGTTTCTGTTGATAAATCTAAAACAATGAATAACACTTGAAATTAAGCATCAAAAAATATACTGAGGTATAAAATTCCATTCAAAAATATCCGTTAACAAAAATGTTATTTTGCATAATTAAAAATTAATAATAGGGCATTCACACCGACGCGAAATTACGTACTTTCGTGATTTCGGCCGAAATCAAGTTAAAATTACGTAATTTCCCATACATTTTGACACTTGCGAAATTACATAATTTTGTGTAATTTCGGCGAAAATACATTGAAATTACGATGCCCATTTCCGTGCAACTCTGTACATGGTTGGAAAAAATACTTTTTTTCAACTATGTACTGCATGTTTCAACCGTGAGAAGAAAAAAAAACAATTGACAGCTGATCTTAAATTTAAACACAAATCTTAAAATTAATTATTAAAGTGATTTTGCAAAATGAAACCTATCCTTTTTACATTTTTATTTGTTGCAAATTAATAATTTCCAATTTAGCAAGTAATTGTTTCTTATTTCTTTCCATTTCAAAATACTTTATTTACCCCTATAAAAATTTAAAATATAAACAATAAGTATCAGCCGAAATTATATCAAATGTCATCTAGCCAGTATGAACACTCTAGATTTCATTCGTAATTTCGGCATGAAATTTCGTGATTTCCCGCCGCCGTTGAATTGGTAAATAAGTCTATTTTTAAATTCTTTTAACATTTTTGGATTTTCAGCTATTTAAAAAAAAAAAATATTTTTGAAAAATTACCAAAAATAGGTTATTGGAGCTATTTTATTGATTTTTTTAGAAATGAAAGCTTGATTTGTGTTTTATACATTACATAAGAAATAATATTAAAAATATTATGCTAATATTCTTTTAATATGCTTTTAAAAATAGTCGTTAAAAAAACTGACTTTTAACATAAAATCTCCACTCCTGCATTCGTTTTTGGCCGGGCGGGAAGCAGTTTAGTGTTAAATCATTCTAAATCTATTTCTATAAAAAATATGGGTACCAAAATTTAAAAAAGCTCGCGTGACATTTTTTTTTTTATTAATCGATAAAAATGAAACTATTTTTTAAAATTGACAATTTTCGGCCAATGCTGGATGTAGGGTGCAAACTTAAATCAATTCAAAATTTCTTTATTAACCACTTATGAAGCCTTATCTTTTGAAATTAATAAGGAAAAAATTTGTTTATTAACGGAACTTTGAGAAAAAAGTGAATGAATTGTACTATATTTTTGTAAAAAAATAGCCATTTTTCATGCCAATTTCAGAGTGCTGACTTTAAATATTTTTCACGTCTAGACGAATTGAGATAATCCAAAAATTCTTTCAGCATATTATTTTGAAATATGTAGCAAATTACAGAATATTTTTAAAAAATTTTTACCTCATATGTCTCCGGACTTATTCCCGAAAAACGAAAGAAAGTCGAGCCAAAAAATCAAAAATTCAAAATTCAAGCGTAAATATCTTTTTAACTGTAAGAGATAACTTAGATGAGTAAGCTTATTTTTTCTTTATCTTGCCAAGGACTTTCCAGAAATATAAAAATCTTTAAAATCGAACTTCATTTGTACAAGTTACGATTTTTTTTTAACTTTTACATACTCGAGGTAGTCAACTTTGACACCCTGTAGCTTATCTCGTGTTATCACAGGGTGACTACAAGATGATTTTTCTGAAAGCTTAGGTCCTTCTCTACAACTCCTCCATACATTTCAATTTGACCCCACCAGTAGTTTAGGAGATTCAGATTTATTACTGTGCGCCGGTCTGAACAAGGCTTAATATGCACAACATCTGAAATCAATCTTTTTCGGTACCTTTTTGCAAAAAGTCTGCAGTGAATTTTCTTATTATAAATATTTCTATGTATATTTAAAAAGAAGACAAAATTGCCTAAACATTGGTGTACAACAAATGTGCATCGTCATTTTTGCGTGTGCAATTAAAGGATTCAAAGTTAATAATTTCGAGTAATTTGGTTAATTTTACTTTTACGCCAAAGAGATAAGAAACACATATTATATATCATTGCTTAGGTAAATTTGTATTCTTTTCAAATATATATAAAAATTTTTATAATACAAAAATTTGTTAAAGACTTTTTGCAAAAATATTCCCAAAAAGGATTGAGTCAAGATTTTGTGCTAGTATTAATTCTTAATTATGCAGTAACACTTTTTTAATAGATATTTTTTAATGAAATTTGAAGCTTAGTTTGAAACTAAAGTTATTTTTGTAGATTTATCAACAGAAATCCTGCAATTCTCAAAAAACTTTAAAAAATTTCCAAAAATGTGTTTTTTTTCCTTTTTGTGCTATATCTTCCCAACCGATATCGGGGAACAAAAACGTCCATTATCAAAAATTTAAAAACAAATTAGATCTTATAAAATATATTAAATTTTTTTGATTCTAGATTTGCGATTTGAGAAATTAAAGCGAAAATTGTAAATTTATGGAAAAACTAGGTCTAGTTCGGTAGACCCCCTGGTGCACGAGGAATCACTATTTTTACATTTTTTTCCTTTAAAATATTTTTTGTATTTAGTTATCTTTCAGAAAAATATAAATACTGTATATGTTACCAGAGACCTGCGCCGAGGAATTTATCGGCGGCGGCGGCTTGCATTAAAAAGCTTCGCCGGCGGCTTAAAATTGGCTGTCAGCTGATATTACACACATCTTTCTAATAAAAAATTTTATATTTTCATGCCCCTTTGATTAACATTGTTCATAAAAATAACACGAGATTTTTTCCAGCGAAAGTATAAAAAGAATTATTAATTTATTGAAAATGTGTAAGAAAAAATATGGGAGTGATCTAAGGATATTTTTGTATTTTTGCATAAAAGATTAGAATAATTGTTCGCATATTAGAATTAGAAATGGTCTGCTCCGATATAAAAACATATCAATTTTTAAGATATGCTAAAAAATAAAAGTACAATAAATAGTGGATTTTATATCAATTATTTTGATAATTCCCAACCAAATATCGCTAGTAAATACAAGTGATTTATTAGCTGACAAAATCTTGTGTACGAGTTTTTTTAGATTTCTCGCAGGATGGCGATTAAGGCTCATTAAAATTTATTAATATTATTTTTTCACAGTATTTGCATCAAAAATAATCAATTATAAGTCATCAAAAATACTTGATTGATTTATAATTATTTGAAGTTCAAAATGATGCAAATATTTTTCTTTCATATTGAATTGATGGCAAATACTGCATTAAAATAATAAAAAAGTTTCATTTTTAGCATATTTTTACAAAAAGAATTTAAAAACGGCGGCTGCTTTTAAGCCGAGTTAAGCCGAAAATTTTACGGCGGCGGCGGCTTCCAAATTTTTCTCGGCGGCTCGGCTTAGCCGAATTTTAGCCGCTCGGCGCAAGTCTCTGTATGTTACTTAAGAAAATTTGTATATAACATAAAAATCTACTTTTTCAAAGTTCAAATTCAAATGCAAATAACTTTCAATTCCGTAAAGATTGTTTTAAAATTCTTTCTGAACAAAATTTTGTTATTTGTTGTTAAAAAAATAAAAAATATTAAAAAAAAATCGAGTGAAATTTATATCCGCTATAGCGAAAAGACTTTACCAAGGTACGTTAAAAATAAAAATTTCAATCTTTAAAGCCCAGTATCTCGTAAACTAAAAGAAATAAGATATGCATGTAGATCTTGTCCACCAGAATCCCTTCATATAAAAATCTTAAAAATCTTTCAAATTTTTTTCAGATATAACGAATCGATCATTTTAAATATTCATACCCGAGGTGTCCAACTTTGGGACCCTGTGGACCCGCACTCGGTCCACAGAGTTCCTGGAAAAAACTGTAATGAAGTTTTCTATTGAAAAATGTAATCGATAATAAGTTTTCCACTGAAAACTGTAAACGGTGAAAATTTTTATTTGAAACTGTAATCAACAACAGTTTTTCTTTTGGAATTATCAATACAGTTTTTCTATTGAAGTTATCGATAACAATTTTTCTATTGAAAATAGTTATCGATAACAATTTTTCTGTTGAAAATAGTTATCGATTGTAAAATTGCTTTCGTAAAACTATTTATTTTATATAGATTTAACAAAGTACATTACAGTTCGGCCAATGGTCCAAAGTAAAAACTTAAACTCGCTTGCACCTACAACGGACCAGCCGTTCGGAAATTGCATAATTATTTCCATTTCATTTTTTGGATCGCTCACTGTGTGACGTTTGTCTTGATAAAAAATTGTCTAATATCGACTCTATGTTAAGATAACTAAAAAATAAAAACTCAAACAGGTATTAAAAACAACACAAGTCAGTAATCAAGATTTCTTCTATTGCATTCAAATTCAAATAAACATTTAATACAAAAAAAGACAGGAGTGACCAGTTTTTTTTTCTTAAACTTAGAAAATAACACTTAATATTATTAAAAACTAAACATTACAGAAAAATTCTTTAATACCTTGAAATTGAAAATATTTATAAAATATAAACTCAATTTGTTTTTTTTTTTTTTTTTTTTCAAAGTAATAGAAGGAATATACGAAAGCCACTTTATTTATAACAAGGTCTTTTATTAAATGGCATGACCAATAAATTAGTTTGAGAATTACTTACCATAAGTAATGTTAGACCTTATCTTAAATTTAAGGGCTTTTAGTTAATTTTTTTTTATTTTTAAAATTTCTGGAATTAAAGAGTGGCCACTCTTGTTTTTCGTCTTAAGTTTGTTATTATCAGTCATTATTATTAAATATTATATTTAATGTTTTGATCTATAGCTTAGTAACTATTTTTTATATTTTGTACTAATGCAATATTTCTTTAAAGATTTTAAAGAGGATAAAAGATTTCCTTAATAACATATTAAATAATATTAGCTAATATAGTGTTGGTTGTTAAAAAAAAAAAAAAAAGTTTCCTTTAAAGATCATTTACTTAGATAAAGTGTGTCAAATCAAAATATTTTAGTAAATGTTATTAAACTTAGATTAAATACAAAAAGATTAAATGCCTTATTTATTAAAAAGAAAATTTTCAAAGATTTTGTAAGAATTGAAAAATTGCTTTAATTGCTAAATAATAAAAAAACTAGGAAGATTTTAGAAATAGCAAATCACTTAACTCTTACTTAATTTAAAAGCTGAAAAGTTTGTAAAAAAAATTAAACTATTGCTTTGTCACTTCATTTGAAGTTTAACCAATATAAAATCTTGTAGGTAAAAGTAGTACTGCCAATTTTTATAACACGAACGCAAAAACGACTCGTCTAACTTACATTTAAAACAAAAACAAAATTTCAAAATTTGTTTTCGTTTTAAATGTAAATTAGACGAGTCGTTTTTGCGCTCGTGTTATAAAAACAAGTAGGTCCCAGCAAAAATTTTTTGGTTTTCGGTAATGACAACTACTTATTAAAGTAGTGTCTTGGTAATGAAGCGTCATTATTATTTGCCTACTCTGTATTACATTAATAAGTACTCAATAGTAGATAGATAGATAGATAGATAGAGAAGGTTGATGTGATACCAGAAAGTACTACATCTCCACCCAGAGACCGATGACGGTCCATTGTGAGTCCCTTCGTTGAAATAGCTGTGAAATATAGAATATAGAATGCAGAAAATAGGAGAGTAGAAGTAGAAGATAAAAGAGTAGGAATGAGAACGAATCAATTAGCAATGTTACCAATCCCCCTAGGGTTATACCCCTGATTCTCCCTTAAACAGTCGATTCCCATGACGAAGCCTATGACGTCTACAAGATCTGCGTCCCGAACGTCACTTAGCCCGCCGAGGAATTGGCTACCCAGCCATTTCATCCTACGATGCTGCAATCTTGGACAATGGCACACAATGTGCTCAATAGACTCGGTCTCGTCGACGTCTCCACACATTCTACAAAAATCGGAATTGCTAGCGTCCCATCTAGACCTCATCTTCCCTATCAAACATTGACCCGTTATGGCCCCTATCATGATTCTTAAGCTCTTCCTATTCAAGCCCAGGAGAGTGCTAGTGCCTGCATTGTTTAGTGTCGGCCATATCGCCCTCGACACTCTACAGTCCTCTGTACTCTCCCAAGCCGAATTGGTTCTGACCAAGATCCAATCATTGATCTTCCCATAGAAGAAACTTAGTGGTGGTTTCACATAGGTCTCCCTCTCCGAGACATTCTTTGCTGCGCCTTGCCTTGCCTCAATAGTATAATAGCACAGTAATACTGCAATCACGTGGATGAGTTGGCTAGAGGGCCGGATTAACAACCAGAAGGTTGTTGGTTCAACCCCATTCTGAAGCTGTTAGTTTTTTTATAACAAAATGTCTAAAAAGATATTTTAAACTAAGAAGAGTTTTTGTCGTTTAGGATGCTATTTGCGAGATGGTGTACTGAGTAAGACGTTAGTCATTAAAAACGAATGGTTAGTTTGTGTCCAAGTTCGAGTCTCACTGACGGCAAATTTTTTTTTGTTTTTTTTTTATTTTTGTTTTCGTTTGGGTACATATTTTTTAGTAAACCGAGAGTCAAAAAATAACTACATGAAATTTTTGGACAACTCGAACAAAAATAAATAGTTATTCAGGCAAAAAATAAGTAGTTTATTTTTGTTTCCAATTATACCTGCTAGTTTACCAGGAAAGCAAAGTTTTTGCTGTCTGTCTGTTTGTTAAAATCATTTTCCTAAGGTTCCAATCTCACGGAAAAAGTTCTAAGAATTTTGTATTTTAAAATCACTAAAATCAATCCCTAAATATTCTAAGTTATGAGCAAAAAAAGTCTCTATTAAAAAAGATTTCTGTTAAGCATTATTTTCAAAGGGTTTTAATAAAACAATATAAGTTATAGCGCTATATTCAGCTGTGCCGAATCTTTTATACCCTTCACCACTTTACCAACAAATAAAAGGAAGTAGTATGACTTATATTTGCATATATATACTTAAAAAAATATTACATACATTTGTTCCACAAGATACGCTTGCTTAAAAAGAAAAAAAAACAACAACAAAAAGATTCAGAATTTTCTGGGCAAAAATGAAGTCGCTAGCTTATATAGGGATTTAGAAAAGTCGAAAACAAATATATTATTAGAGGTCAATAAGGATTCATAGATGAAAATTGTTTAAATTACAAACGGATTAAAACAAAATTTTGTAGGGCTTTCTTACAAAACATAATTTGTTTTTCTCTCTCTTTTTCGTCAGCGCACTGACGATATACCCTTTAGACCTGTGGTGAAGGGTATAAAAAGTTGGTATTAAAAATCTTTATATCAAAACACTTTTACTATAAAAATTGGTACTAAAAACATGGTACTTAAAATTGGTACTAATAAAATTTTGTATAAAAAATATTAGGTTCTAAAAAAAAACACTTCTACTATAAAGTTTGAAGTACTCGTATTTAAAAATGTAGTACTAAAAATGTAATATTAAAAAATACTAAATAATTTAGAAGTAAAAAGAATTGTGTGATTATTATGTAAAAAAAAAAAGCTAAAAAAATTACTTGGTACAAAAATAGTACCAAAATATTTTTAAGCACTATTTTTTAGTTCTAAATCCTTAAATACTAAATTAAATCTTTAAATTTTATTTATAAAGGATTGGTACAAAATAATATCGTATAAAAAAATTAAAACTTTTGTATAAAAGAGAAAATTATGCTAAAAATTTGGAGTTAAAACTTAAGAATTTAGATCCTCTATAAAAAATTTAGTACTTTTATAAAAAAGTTACTATAAAAATTGTGAACACCAATATTAATACTTGAAGTACTAAATTTAAGTTTTAAGTCCTTAAGTACTAGATTTTAAGTTTTACATTTTTTTAATACTAATTAAAATTTGGTACTGAGCATGTGTTGCTAAAAAATGTAGTAGAAAGAAATAGTACTAAAAAGTTAAGAACTAAAAATTTTAGCACCAAAAAAGGAGTCTTAAGATATTCAGAACTAAAACATTAGTACTTCAGGTACTAAGAGTAATTTTAAAATGGAATACTCAAAAATTGGCCAAAAATTTTTATAAAAGAAATTGCATAAAAAAAATTAAAACTTAAATATTTAGTACTAAACATTTTAGAACAACTAAATATATGTAATTACTAAATATGTAATGCCAAAATATGTGCTATAAATTTTAGTACCTAAGAATTTAGAACTAAAAATAAGTACGTTAGGTTTTTAAAAAAATTGAGTATGAACAAAATTTGGTACTATAAACGTTGTACCCAAAAATGCAGTACCAAAACCTGTATTGCGAGAATGTTAGGAACTAGAAATTTATGAACTAAAAAAATTAGAACTTCCAGATTTAGAACTAAAAAATTTGGTGTCAAAAAATTTAGAACCAAAAAAATTGTATATATTACAAACTTAGTACTAACAATTTTTGCAAAAAGCAGTTGCATACAAAAAATTTTAGTACTAAAAAAGATTATAAAAAATGTGTACTGAATATACAAAAATATACAAAAAAAAAGTAATACAAAAAAATAGTACAAAAATGTTATAAAAAAAATTTATAACAAAAATTTCATAAAAAATTAATACTGAAATACGTTATACCCATAATTTTTAAATAACAGATTTGGAAGTAACAAATTTAGTACTAAAAAATGTTTAGCTTAAAATATTAGTGCAAAAAAAATTTAGTATTAAAATATGTTATAGCTAAAAGATTATCACCAAAAAATTTATTACCAAATAACTTAATACTAAAATATTTGGAAACAAAAAACAAAGATATAAAATGTATAGTACCAAAAAAGAATTTAGTACCAAAAAATACAAACAAAAATATCACTAACAAAATGAGTACTAAAGCATTTAGCTCTAACAAATGGAGTATTAAAAATTAATCCTTAAAATTTAGTTCTAAAAATAAAATACAATTTTTTTTGTGAACAATTTAGTACAAAACGGTTTAGTTTTAAAAATTTTATACTAAAACATTGTACTACAAATTTATTATTAAAAATTTTGTATTAAAAATTTAATACTAGAAATGTACTAAAATTTTTGAACTAAATTTTTTAGTGAATAATTTAGTGCCAAAACAAAATTTAGTTCAATGACAACTACTGAACAATTTATATCAAAACAAATTTATTTTTTTTTAAGTACTAAATAATATAATATAAGCCAGAAGTAAAAGATCTTGTACTAAAAATAAGAAAAACATATTTTAGCACAAGAAATTTAACAAATTAGTACTAATATATAGGCTCTAAAAATTTGATTACTAATTATTTAGATCAAAAATGCACTAAAGAATAAAATATTAAGTACTAAAAAAATAAAACTGGACATTTGTTAAACAAAAAGAAAATATAGTTTATAGTTTAAATGCAAAAAAAGGATTTAAAAATATCGTCCTAAAATATTAAGCATTTAATAATTCGCACTATAATATTTAGTACTACAAAATTTAGTACAAAAAATATGTATGTTCTAAAAAGATGTCTTTTAATAAAAAAAAAAGTTGTTCTCTAAAGTTTTTTGTCATAAAATAAAATTTATTGACTTGAGTAATAAATAAATCAAATCAAACTCCAAAATTCAAAAATAAATAATGCTGGTCCCTGAATTAATAATTTTATTAGCTATTAAAGTAGAGCCAAGCCTATTTACCAAATATAATTTATTAGGTATTTGTGCTAGAAAAAAATATTGCTCATTTATAGTTTATTCAAAAAACAAATAGAAAATTTTAAACTGACTGCACTTGGATCACTTAGGGACAAAAAAGCAGGCAAATTTTCTTATTTGGGCATTTCACAGAGTTTAAAATTTTCAAAATTAATTACTTCTTGAAACGATATAAAAGTAATAAATATTACATGTTTTATTAAAATGGAAATGTATTTTTCTTTCTATTTTATAATTTTTAAAAATTCGATTTTTTTAATGTGTAACTAATTCAGATTTTTATGAAATTTTTCCATCTATGAAATTTATTATTACTTTTGAAATCTTTTGTTAACATCATAAGACAAACAAAATGTCCCCCTAACGAGTTTATTTTATGCTTAGTAATAAACAGGGAAACCACAAATATGGAATTGCAGGTTTTTTCCTGTACAATAAAATCATTTTGGCATCGATTTGTACGTGCATATTTTTGCATATTTCACCCCTAACGATATATTTTTGCATATAGTAATTTTTAGAGCAAATTTAATCCTTTTAGAGCATATTTTGACATTTTGAAGATCATTTAGTATACCGCATAGATTGGTCTTTCAAATTTGATTTCTGATGTACAAAGAGAAATTATAGAGCCCAAAAAAGTATTTATTTTTATTTTGTTTAAAATTTTATTTATTTAAAATTAATTTTAATGGATATCGCCTAATTTCGTAAAAAATCGTTGAAGAGCTTGACTTGTAGGAACAAATCATTAGAAGCTGATTATTTTTGAAATGTGATATAGAGGATGTAGTAGCTTTTAAATTTTGCAAAATAGCAGCAGATAATGTTGTAGAAATACATAAATTATGTTTTTAAATGAAATCTATATATGTAAATTTACACATGATAGTTTTGATAACTTCTGAACTAATAAAAATGTTTAGAATTAGATGGGTATGCAAATGGAATGTCAATATAGTTTTTATGTGATACAAAAATTATTGTGAATTTAAAATAAGGCTTTTCGACATAATCGATAGATAAATTTAAGTTTTGCTTTATTTTATAACATTAAAATTTTAATAAAACACTTTGTTTAAACAAAAAAAAAAAAAATATATATATATATATATATATATATATATATATTTTTTTTTTTTTTTTTTTGTTTAAAATGGGTAAAACTTATTTGCTTTTTTAAGAGCATATTTTATTTACTGCATATTTAATGTGCATAAAACGTCTTTTTTAAACCATATTTGTGGTGTCCCTGACAATATCTCTAATGACAAATAGGCAATAGCTTTAATTTTTTCAACAGTTTAGCTCTTTTTTCGCTTTTCATGTTAATGACATGTGAAAATGTTTAAACATTTAAATATTTACTTTAGCTTTAAAGTAAACAATTAATATTTATTTTTAGTTTTCCTAAATATTATGTATTTATGTAGTATATTTTACCAATGAAAAAAAATCTTTTCACTTTCATTAGAGGGAAAAATTGATGAGTACTTTAAGCAGATATAGACAAGTTATTGACATTTTAATGGACTTTCGTTTAATAGTTTTTAGCTTCTTTTTGCATTTAATCAAGCAAGTTTTACCTACATGAAGGTTGTTTGTTAAGTGAAATTTGTGATTTTGAATACAAATTATCAGTTTAAGTTTCTAGTTGTTTGATAAAAAAAAGAAGTACAAAGCAATAGAAAAGATTATATAATTTTTTATTGGCTGTATATTCGATTTATTAAAAATTTTACCAATTAACATGTATTTTAGCATTAATTATGACTAATAAAATTGTGTTAATTGATATTTTTGTTTTAACAAAAACAATATTAGTTTTATTATCAGACATTTTAAGGCTGTGAATAAATTATTAAAGCGATAAAAAACATAAAATTCTTTATAAAAAAAAGTCAAGGGTTTTACTTTATTATACTGCATAAAAGGTTTCACAATCTGGCAGCTCAATTATACACGGTAACATTATGGCAATCCTGTTCACTAACAAGTGCTTAACACACTGATTACAATTACAACCGCTAACGGCCGACCACAGGGAAAATGAAGTGTTAGACGAATATATACATTGTTATGATTGTTTCACTAAAGAAACAAAATCAAATGATAGATTTTGTGTAAAAAAATTGAAAAAGAAATTTTAATGAAAACGATATGAATATTTAAATATTTAAGAATAATAAAATAAGGAATTTAATCAAAAACTAAAAAATGTGTAACTATTAATAAAAAGTAGTTTTTAAGTGGAATTTTTCTGTTGGTATTTATTTTTAAATGTGTAAATATTGAATTCTTTATTTATATTTCTAATAAAACAAACATTTTTGTTTAAATCTAACATAATAATTTTATTAAAAATTTACCTCCATTTTATTATAAATTTCAGGTGTAAATGTAATAATTTCCGAAAGTAAAGCTTGTTACATCTATATTTAGTCCTTTGCCAAAGTTTGGCAACATTACAAATTGTTTTTAAACTTTGCTGGCAATATAAACAAAACAACAAAATACATATCAAATTACCAAAACTAATTCAAACTTAAACTAACACACAACATAAATAAAAACAAACTAAATTTTCCACATTATTTATGAAAAAGTTAAGAAATAAAAAGAAAAAAATGCCACAAACATTTTTTAAAACAATAAATAGTCTGATTTAAAAAGTGTAGTTTTTTGTTTGGAGAAAACATTATTTAATTTTTATTTTAATTCTAATCATACACAATTTGTAAATAATTGGTTAATTTTAATGTAATTATGGTTTATAGATGCGTGAAATTAAACTTATGTCACTTACAATATAATAATAGAAATTTAAATTAAAAAAAAAAAACGCTCAAATCATTCTAATGCAATCATTTAATGAGTACAAGCATTAAATTAAGACTAGAATAAATACTTTTTAAAACAAAAATCCCAGAAACCAGCAGTTGTGGTAAATTTACTCAAACTAATCTACCAAACAGTAGCAGTTTTTTTAATCAGTGTTTGTATTAGAAGAAAATCAATTATAGATCTTTTTTGTATTCTATAAAATTCTAGTCTGACAGAAACTTTCAACTATTTACACTTTAGATTACTTAGGAATAGTAATAACAAGACTAACTTGACTTTGAAAAGTCATATTGAAATTTCCACTAGTAAGAACTGCAGGGTATTAAATGATTACAATTTTATAGTATCACTGTTCAACTATTACAACATTTTCCTTTGAAGTTTGAAGAGACTGGTTTTATTTCTTTTCAAAACTATTCAAAATCTTCTAGAGTTAGCTAATATAAATGAAAACAAGCTAGCATTCAGTGTACGCTTAGCTTAAAACTAAAAGAGAAAAAGGTCTATAAATGATGACAGGAGAATGAAAAATAAAACAATTTGTTTTCTAGGGATTATCATTTATAATTGAAATTATATAACGATGGTTGGCAATGTCAATAGCCGGATTTATTAATAAATAATTCATAATTGAAATGTAAGGTAAGTAAAAAAGTAAAGTAAAAAAAATGGTAATGATTTATTCATTATAAAAATTTAATCAAATTTGTAAGAATTCTAAATTTTTACAAATTTGATTTAATTGTTTAATGGAATAATTTCTGAAATTGTTTCATTAAATTGAAGAACTTTCAAGTGGAGGTCAAGGTCAACTAATGGACGATTAAACCATATACTGGACATAAAATGGTGACAAAGATCTATGTCGGATCAGTAAACGAAGGCTATAATCCACTTGCTCTATCCAGACCTTAGTTATTGCAGAACTTTTGCTTTGCTTTCTTTAAATTATAAACGACATTTGCAAACCTATTTTGGCAAAATATTTTTAATACGTTTCTAATCTTTGAAATTATTTTTTGAAAGAATTTACAAATCGCTATACATTCCGCCACAACGATTAAATGAAGCTCATAAATATTCAGGTAAATCAAGGCCACACAAATCAAAAAATTTTGCCATCGTGCAAAAAAAAATTAATAACAATAAAGGCGTATTGAGTGTATACATCGGTTTTAATGAAAAATTAATGTTATTTTACTTATTTTATTCAACATACTGTCCACCGTAAGCTACGACTTTTAGAGATTTAATCCCAAAACCATTTCTTATTTTTTGAGGCTAGAAACGAATCAAGCCAATTTTTGATACCTTGTTCTTAAGTGAAGCGTATTCCACCTAAGAACATTCCGAATCGAATTAAGTTACAGAACTCCTCAAAACATTAGTTTTTAACTTGTCGTGCAACATAAGTCCGACCACTATAATAATAATATTTTGAACTCGTTTCTGGTGCTATATTCTGGCCGTTTTTTGTTCAATACTATCTTCAAATGAATCAATTATGTTTGAAACAGGTCGCCCGTGATTATGACATGCTTCTGGTCCTACCAAATACAAAGCATAACAATAAGGAAATTGGGCCTTGGTTTAAATTTTCTTCATTGTTCGGGCTTTACATACGATTTTTTGCATCATAATATAAACGGCTTCGTTTTATGGCGTTGAAGCAACAATTAAAATAATTTTTTGACGTCTCTTCACTTTTGTTTGTGTGGCTACCAATTTCTATGATTCTGCAAGCACTCTAATGATTCTGAAAGTATCCAATATTTAACTACTTTCGATCAAATTTAGGTTCTATAAAGAAGTTAAGGTGATCGGATAAAATTAAGTATTTAGTTTAAGATAATAAATCGATTAAAATATTATATATTATTTGAAACTTTTATAATGGAACAAAAGCTGCGAAAGCCACTTTTCGATAGTTTCCTTCAAAAAGGGGTGCAGAGGATTGCCCCCTTGGAAATGAGGGATTCAAAGAACAGTCTGTTCTCAATTTAGGGTTCTAAAATCTTCAAGATTAACATGAGAACTCGACTGAACGGAAGGCTAACTAGGATCCTGCAGATGGTAATTCTACTGGTATTGTCAAAATGGACAGCTTTTTGATAAAGAGCAAGGAAATGAACCAACCGAAAACCTTGATGGTCTAAAGAAATGGGGGTCTGAAATAATAAATACATTGGTTTTAGTTGGTTGGTTAACATGGAAGTACAATATGTACGAGCAATAAAGTTGAATCAATATGATTTTGTCCAGATAAGACCATTTTCTTGAATTAAGAAATCAAAGCCAACTTTAAGACACTTAGTCTTATGTTTATTGTCTAGTTCTGCGGTTCTTACAAGATTTTGTTTCGCGAGCCCTTTTTGGCATTACAAGCTACTATAACTTTGACAAATTTAAAAATTAAATAAAATGTTAAGTAAAGATTAAATAATTTAGAAAAATAATATTAATAATTGCGACATTGTTTTTGCTTCATGAGATCTTTAATATTAAGAGACTTTTTCGATTATTTGTTTTGATATACAAAAGAGCGAAAAAGATATTTTCACATAAAATTGTTTCGGAGCCAACAATATATTTCAACTATTTAATATGCTTTTAAATCTGCTGATTCAAAATTAAATTTTACACATAAGTTACACTTAATATCTTTTTGAAATATATCTGGGATTTTATCGATATTCACATTGAAAGGATTTTCCGTTTTTAAATTATAAAATTGTTTAAGTAAAAAGTAAATCTGATTGCCACATACACGAAATTCTTTTACAAGCGTTTAAGGCATAAATAAACCTAGCACTTACAGAAGTATAAGACTTTGCTTAATTATGCAGGTTAAGTCATCTATTACCAGTAATGATCAAAACCAGAACCTGATACCTTAACCTGTACCCAATAATTTTACTGGAAACAAGACCGATGGCCTGTAGATATTATGTCAGATCCAAAGAGTTGTAATTATTGCTGCAGCAAAAAAAGGTCCGTAAATAATAAGCTCCACTAATAGCTACCAATAGAAATGGTTAGGCTACAATATGCTATGAAATAATATTTTTTAGATTTTGTGAAAATTAGATTTTTTTCAAAAAAAAAAAAAAAAAAAAACGTGTGAGACATCGATATTATTAGATTTTTAGCTAAAAATTTATATTATTTAGATTTTAGCTAAGTGTCGGTTTCACAGTTCTAATTCAGAAAATGAGGTGGATATCGGACCTCCCTACTATGGTGATATAGAGTATAACCAGTGAAACTCATACACATATTTATATTTTATAAGAAGTATTTAAATATTCATCTGTTTTAACAGCTAATTTAAATAGTTATAAAACAGCAGACGACTTTCTCCAAAATAATTTTGTGATATTCTATAGTAAACAAAAACGTTATTCTGCATAGAAATTTATCAAACCCAATAAAATAAAAAAGAAACAGTTATAATAAATCAAGTATCAAAATTTTCTTCACCTATTATTTGCTGGGAAACATTTTACAAATACATTTTTTTTATATACAAGAGAATTTAACAAGGATTTTTTTACTTTTAATATGGCAACTCTTTATTGTCATATGTATTTAAAAGTGTGTATAAATGTGTGCACAAAAAGAGCAACAACAAATAAAAGCTTATTTACAGCTTAATATAAAATGTTTTACAAACAAAACAACAACAAAAAAGTGTGGTAAAACCCAGTTAATAATAAACTAAGCGAAAACTAAAAATTGGTTAAAACATATTACTTACTTGCAGCCTGCATTATTAACATGCCAATCACAATGAAATTCATATTGGTTTATAGTTTTATGTTGATTCAAATATTCCACACAAAATTTCAGCAATTTTAAATTAAATATTTTTTTATGGTTTTAATTCGATCCACTTTTTTTCTTTTACTTAGGCTTTAAAGTATTTATGTCAATTTGTTTTAAAACACGCCTGAACATGAATCACATCCAATATAGTTTTAAATGAAAGCGAAATTTATTTTCTATGATGAGAGTAAAATCAAAAAGAAGAAAAACAACAAACATTGATGGTGATAATAGATAAAAATCTGGATATTATTTAATATTTTTAATAAACTGGCATAATATCATTTTACAAGAGAAAAACGCGTGTATTGGAATTCTTTTTTACGAAATCGTCAATGTGTAAATTTTGAATTAATGTTTTACGAAAAAAAAAAAAAACTAAAACCAAACCAGAACCGGTGTATAGTACAAAAATTAAAAAAAAAAAATTAACATCACTCTCTCTTTACCATTTTTTGTTTTCGTATTTGTTGTTAATATTCGTATGTTTGTTGTTGTTTATTGCTATTTTTTCCGTTAAAGTAAAAGTGGACACAATATAACAGCAATAACAAAAAAATATCAATGATTTTGTTTTTACGGTATATTTTCGTTTAGCTTGTATTTGTGTTGTGATATTGGGAATTTAAAGTTGCCAGATAATTTCGCGTAAATAAGAAATAATTATCATGATTTTAATTATAACCAAATAAAGTTTATTTCAGTTAAAAAGTTATAAATATAGACTGGATTATGGATTATACTATGGTCTAGAGTGAAGAATAAAATATAGATTAGACTATTAATCATAGTTTGGTCTATAGGCTAGTCTATAATATAGTCTTTAGTATAGCCTATAATTAAGTCTAAGACCTAGCCTACAGTTCAATATATGGTCTAGTCTATAGTTTAGTCAAGTACATAGTCTAATCTATATTCTAATCTATAGTCTATTATAGACTATAGACTAGTCCACAGCCTAGTCTGTAGTCAAGTCCATAGCATAGTCTATAGTAAAGTCTACTATAATAATCCAGTCTATTATAGTCCACATAGTTTTATCTATAGTCTAGTTTATAATCTAGTCCATAGTCTAGTCTAAAGTCTTATCTTATCTAGTCCATAGGCTGGTCTATATTCTAATCTAAAGTCTAGTCCAACGATTCTCAACTGAGGATATGCGACATACAAGGAGTTTGTGCAAACATTTTAGGGAGGTCGCGAAGACCATTTCTATAGTCTAATCTATAGTCTAGTCCAATGGTTCTCAAATGAGAATCCGCGACCTACAAGGAGTTCGTGCAAACATTTTAGGGAAGTCGCGAAAACCATTTCCTTAAAGACATCATTTATTTTATTTATTTATTTATTTTTTTTTTTTTGTGTTTAAAGGTCGATAATACAAATTTATTTAATTTTAAGTTCTTATAAAATGTATTGAAATTTAGTAAAAATTTCAATTAATTCATCAGTTTATATAAGGGTCAAAAGTAAGCAAGAATGTAATTAAATACAACAATCAATTTAACTAGGTTGAGCTCTACAAATTTTTTGAAGTCATGATTTTTACTTTTTGTTGTAATAGAAAGGAAGTACTTAGTGCTAAAAAAGAGTTGGAGAAGTTTTTTGATTGTCAATTTTTTATGATTCTTATTCATTGCTTTTCAAGTTCTTCTCTTAAAACAATGTTTATGAAATTTTTTAATATAAATGCTACTTTAGCTTTCTTAAAAGATAATAAAAATATCCAAAAAATTTGAGAAAATTTTATTTTCTTAGAAATTATTACAAATTTTCCTGCTAAAAATATATTTATTTTCACTTTTTTTTAAGTAATTATTAATAATTTCCAAAACAGAATAAACAATGCACTATTGAAGAGGCGAAAATATTCCTTTTTGGAAGCACATTCTCGTTTTTTTTTTTTTTTTTTTTTTGTTTTTACTGGATACTTATTACACAACAATTGTAGTGGTTCGTTCTTGGTCTAGTCTATAGTCTAATCTATAATCTAACCTATTGTTTAATCTATAGTCTAGTCTAGTCTATAGTCTATTCTATAGTCTATTCTATAGTCTAGTCCGTAATCTATTCTAGTCTATATTATAATATTCAGTCTAGTCTATTATATAGTATGAAGTCTATTGTTTAGTCAAGTTTATAGTTCAGACTATAGTCTAATCTGTGGCCCAAATTATAATCTAGTTTATAGCCTAGTCTGTAGTCAAGTCCATCGACTAGACTATAGTCAAGTCCATAGTTCAGTCTATTATAGTCCATGTAGTTTTATCTATACTCTACTCTATAGTCTAGTCTATAGTCTGTTCTATAGTCTAATCTATAGTTTAGTCTATAGTCTATAGTTTGGTTTATAGTTTATTCTAGTCTAAAATTTATAGTCTAGTGTATAGTTTAGTCTATAATTTAGTATGTAGTTTAACCTATAGTCTAGTCAATATCCTAGTTTATAGTCTATAGTTTAGTGTAGTCTATAGTCCAGTTTAAAGTCTTATATATAGTCTAATCTATAGTCTAGTCTACAGTCTAGTTTATTCTCCAATATATAGTCCGTTCTATAGTCTAATCTATAGTTTAGTCTATAGTCTATAGTTTAGCCTCTATAATTTGGTTTATAGTTTATTCTAGTCTAAAATTTATAGTCTAGTGTATAATTTAGTCTATAACTTAGTATGTAGTTTAGCCTATAGTCTAGTCAATATCCTAGTTTATAGTCTATAGTTTACTCTATAGTCCAGTTTATAGTCTAATCTATAATCTAATCTATAGTTTAGTCTATAGTCCAGTCTGTAGTCTAATGTCTATAGTCTAAATTCTAGTCTATAGTCCAGTTTATAGTTTAGTCTGTAGTTCAGTCTTTAATATAGTGAAGTTCTTTATTTAGTTTACAGCCTCAAATTTACATTCCTATTTTCTTTAAAATCTTTCTAATCTGGCAGCTTTGTTGTTATCGCATTTACTGCAAAGATGACGATAGTTTATTAACAACACAAACAACAACAGCATTCATGTGTTGATGATTAATTCATGCGTTACAGGTGATTTTTTTTTGTTTTGTTTTTTTTCGTTTTTTTTAAGAAAGGGTTGTTATTATTTTATTATAAATTTCAGTTAAAGTAATTATATATATATATATATATATATATATATATATATATATATATATATATATATATATATATATATATATATATATATATATATACATATATATATATATATATATATATATATATATAATTTTTTTATTTTTCGTGTGTTTGTTATGTTAGCATCAATCTTTTTCATTATCTTTAAAAAAATTTGTCATGTTATTTGTTATATTGAATTAATGTGTAGACAGACATTTTCTTTTAATTATCATGATGCGCTTAATAAAGGAAATAAATAATTTCACTTTTTATGGCCACTTTTTCTTTTTTTATTATAAATAAGTTTTTATTATGAATTTATAATGATAACACTTGCTGTTTTATTTAAATTCATTTTGTTTTTTTTTTTTTTCATAATATTTGTTATAATTTTTATTGACTGGTAAATTAGTTTCGAAGGTTACTCCAAATGCAGTTTCAATTTTAGTCTTTTACTTTAAGTTTGTTTTTCTCGTATTCTTGTTATTTGTTTTTGTTTTAATCATTAATAACATAAAACGATTATATTTTGTTAAATCAAACATTTTTTATTTATATTTTACCCTCTCTCTGTTTAACGAATTTTGGGTTTTAAGCCGCTTAAATGCTTTTCCAAAAAAAAAAAAAAAAAAAACTATTTTACCGCTTTTATCAAAAATATATTAAATCCAAGTAGATTCTTTAACGTTTGTTTTAAAACTAAAAACTCTTTGATTAGTGGAGTTATAACTTAGCTAGCAAACTAGTTAGCCACCACAAACTATTAAATAAATTGCGTGTGTTTTTAACGCTTGCGCCACCACCTCTTAATATTGCTTTAAAAAATGTTTCTCATTTTTACTCAAATTACTCTCTGACTTCTCCAAAAACAGTTGGGCCAACAAATGGAAAGGTGTTCGCTCGTTTGTTTGTTATGCATATGGTTTAAGTTTAGTTTTATATATAAAAAAATTAAATATTGTCTTCGTTTTCAAGGCGCCCTCGTTTATTCGAACTACAAATGGTTTAAGTTAATCAAAGCTCTTTAGTTTAAGTATAATATTTAAGTTTTGTCTTAAGGTGTCTTTTAATGAACAAAGCTTTAAAACAGAATGTGTATTTATTGTCTTTACAAGACAAAGAATGAATGAATTAAAAACTAAGTGGTCTACATGTCATTTAAATTATAAAAAACAGCAGCTTAATTGTTGAGGAGTTAAGTTGTCCTAGAATTAGTTAGATTGTACTTGAAACATATTCTTAATCAAGGTTGTTGTACTGTAAATAAATTGAAATTAATTAAAAACTAAGCACGATTAAGGATTAAGGCGGTTATATACCTTCAAATAAAAATATGTATGTAGTTTTTTATGACAATTTAGTATTTTAAATTATTGTGAGAATATGGCGGAAATTTATTTAAATATTTATCATACGTACAATGGTTAGCGGAAATGAATAAAGCAGTGTTGCCAGTTTCTTTGTAATATTGTTATGTATGATATTGTTGTTACGATACTCTACAATATAGGTGACTTACAGCGATGGTCTAGTTAATCTATAATCTAGTCTACAATCTAGTTTAAAGTTTAGTTTACTGTATAAATCATAGTCTATACCCTAGTTTTAAACATAGTCTATAGTCTAGTTTATCATCTAGTTTATAATCTACTTTATAGTCTAGACTATAGTATAGTCAATAATTTAGCCTACAGTCTAGTCCATAATTCAGTCTTTAGTCTAGGTTATAGTCTAGTTTGTAGTCTAGTTTATATTCTAGTTTATAGTCTAGTTTGTATTCTAGTTTATAGTATATTTTATAGATTAGTTTATACATAGACTAGTTTAGTATATAGACTAGTTTATTGTCTAGTTTATAGTCTATTTTGTATTCTAGTTTATAGTCTTGTTTGTAGTCTATAATCTAGTCTAATGTCTAGCATAGTCTAGTTTATAGACTTGTTTTTAGTCAAGTCTATAGTCTAATCTATAATCTAGTCTAGTCCAAAGTCTATTCTATAGTCTAGTCAATAGTCTAATCTACTGTCTAATTTACAGTCTATTCTATAGTCTAAACTATAGTCTAGTTTATAAATTCGTTTACAGTCTAGTTTATAATCTAGTTTATACTCTAGTTTATAGTTTATAATCTTTATTTATTTATAGTCAAGTTTGTAGTATAGTATATAATCTTGTCTGTTATAGTCTTGTCTATTATAGCTTATAGTCTAGTCTAGTCTATACTCTAGTCTATAGTCTAGTTTACAGTCTAGTTTATAATCTAGTTTATATTCTGCTTTATAGTCAAGTCTATAGTCTAGTCTATAATCTAGTCCATAGTATATATATATATATATATATATATATATATATATAATCTGTAGTCTATAGTCTATAATAATTTATAGTCTAGTCTAAAATCTAATCTATAATCTAGTCGATGGTATGATTTATAGTCTATTCTATTGTTTAATTTATAATCTGTTTTGTTTTTTTTTTTTCTGTATCCTAGTCTTATATATTTTGAAAATTAAATTAAAAACTGTACTTTTTACGCTGTCATACTACTATTTTATACAACTATGTTTTAAAAGTGGAACTTATTGATAAACAACAGCTGAGTTTGTTTTTATATTGTTTTTTTTTTATTTCTTGGAAATTGATTTGATAATTTTATATTTGTCTGAACCATTCTCGTTTATTATTTTTTTATGAATTAATTTTAACTGATCTTGTAACGACTAAATGGCCACAATTGTATATGACAACTATATTACAAATATAGGAGCAGGCAAACAATGTGGCCAGCGGCGTTAACACGCCTGCTAAAGAGACGTTTGATTTATATAGTTTTAGTGTTAATACTACTGGTGTATACAATAACAAAAGTATTCCATAAGGTAAACTAATTCAATATGAAAAAGATACATTCAAAGAAATGTTCAAATTTCCTTCCTTTTAGCGTCCCAATCTTCATTTACTGGAATCAAATGATTTCACGGTGGAACGTACAAAACCCTTAATATGGCGCACTTTTGAAGAACATGTTCTACCCGATGAGCCAGAATATCGTACAAATTCTCCTGACATTCATTGTGAAAATACCATACAAGGTAAATTTCTAATAACCGATGATCGAGGATTTGTTTGCAAAGCCGAACATTTACTACGCAATGGTTGCTGCAATGTTCAAAAGCACACAACAAAATATTACACCTGTGATACCTGTGATAATGGCACATATTGCTGCGGTATTTATGAATATTGTGTATCATGTTGTTTACATCCGGAAAAGAGACCCATACTGGAGCTAGCATTAGAAGTGATAAAAGGTCGTCAGGCCATGTTGTATGCCCAGGTTAATGATCAATTTGAATTGTGTGTAGCCAAGTGTCGCACTAATTCACATTCCGTGGAACATGAAAATCGTTATAGAGATATAAATCATCGTTTTTGTTATGGACCCACACAAGCTCATGAATCACAAATTGAAGTATCGGGCATGGGTTCATAGCATCGAGGATGACAAGGAGGAGATGACTTGTGAAATTATCTTATAAGAACTGTCAACTGTCAATAATTGCCTTTATACTCATTTGGTTTAAATATTATTTTTTTTATTTATAATTTTTTAAGGTTAGATTAAGCGTAATTTTAGTTAAATTTTGTAAGTGAAACTAACTCTCTATAGGGTAAATAAACTAAAAATTAATGACTAAGCTGATGTAACATATATTATATTTTTGTATGAATAAAACAAAATACAATAAAAATAATAAATAAAAATCTTAGTAATTTATTTTAATATATTAATATCTTGGCAATTCATTTTAATGGTAAAAACGAATTAAAGGTTAAATTATTTTTTCTTTTTTTTGACGAATATAGTATCTAAATCTATTAAAACATATTTTGCGCCATATTTATTTAACATATTTCTTATTTTTTTGGGGAAATTTTCGTCATTTTATAAACTTAACGAAACTTTGTTTTCTAAAACAAAAAGTATTTAACGAAAAAATTTTTCATTATTTCTATAGCCCTATTGAGGAACTAATTAAATCTATAAAAGTTTTAGGATGTTAACAATTTTTTAAACTTAACAAAAAAATTTTTTATAACGAATTAAATAAAATAAAAACTTCTTTATTCTTAAACTTATATTTTAAACTTAACGAAACTTAATTTTTTATAACGAATATAATGAAAATAATTTTGCTTTTATATGTATTTATTTAATTTAGAGCAGTTTCTTTAAAATGAAATATTTAGGAACTAAAGAAATCTACAGAATTTTTGATTTGTTGGATTTTTTAAATTTAATGAAATTTTATTTTTCATAGCGAATTAAATAAAATTGATGTTTCTTACTAAATAGTTTAATTTATATATCCTGAAATTATTTTAGAATTTTGGCGATTTTAAAAATTTAACGAAATTTTATTTTCTAAACAAAAAGTATTTAACGAAAAAATTTGCTATATTCATTTGGCCCTATTGAGGTACTATTATAATCATGAAACATTATTGGATTTAAAGGATTTTAAAAATTTTAAATTTAACGAAACTTGTTTTTTTTTATAACAAAACTAATAAACATTAACTTTTTTACAATTTTCCTCAATCCAAAATAGCTTCTTTATTATTGCTTAACAGATTTCATAAATTTGTCTTTTTTACAGACTTGACAAAACTTTAATTTCCAAAAAGAAAGTATTTAACGAAAAATTTTACTATATTTATTTAACTTTTTTAAGGCATAATTCTAATATAGGGTTTTAAATACTTTTTAAACTTAAAGAAATTTTATTTTTTATAAAAAATTAGATAAAACGATATTTCTCCTAAATTCTTTAATTTACATCCAGATTAATATTTGTTCAGAAGAGATTTTATAATTTTGGATAATTTAGAAACTTAACTTAAGAAAAAGTATTTAACGAAAAGTTTTACTATAATTTGTTTGACCTCTATAAAGTCTTTACATAAATTTACAATTTTTTGGCTTTAATGAGTTCTAAAACTTAACGAAACCTTATTTTCCAAAAAAAAAAAAAAAAATATTTAACGTATTTTTTCAAACGGAAATACTGACTATAAACCCAAACTAACGGTCTCACTACTCCAATTCACAAGATCACAGTGTTGTGTTCTTAAGCACTAATAAGAAACTACTAATTAATACAACTCAAACTCGTGCTGATAAGAACAAGAACAGCACACCAGTAGCTGAAGAAAGAGATACATTCGCAGGTGTGCAATAAAAAAAAGTTTAATTTTTGTTTTAATTTTTTGTTTAGAATTAAGTGTTTTTTTAAAATGTTTACACTATTATTAAAAAATATAAGGTAAGGCCTAACCATGTAAACTATAGGAACTTTAAATAATTTTCTTAATAAAAAGTAAATCTCTAAAATTTATAAGAAAATTTGGGACCTGTTATTGTTACATAAACACGGCTTTAAACAACAACAATTTACGTTGTTTTTTTTTAATTGAAAATTGAAATAAATTCTAATTATTTTAGATGTTACGCTACACACGCAAGTGTAAAATCAACACCCGTAATACGACCCGTCAATAAGATTTTAATAGCAAATCGTGGTGAAATTGCTTGTCGTATTATTAAAACAGCCCGCAAACTAGGTGTACGCACTGTAGCTGTTTACTCCGATCCCGATGAAAAATCTTTGCACACCCAATATGCCGATGAGGCCTATCGAGTGGGAGAAGCTGCCTCGGCGTCTTCTTATTTGAGGGCTGATCGTATTATAGAAATAGCCAAAAAGGCTGGTTGTCAAGCTATTCATCCAGGTTATGGTTTTCTTTCGGAGTCAGTGGAATTTGCCGAACAATGCCAAAAGGAGGGTGTAATTTTTATGGGTCCACCCAGTTCGGCTATACGTGATATGGGTATTAAGAGTACTAGTAAACATATCATGGATGCTGCTGGTGTACCCATTATTAATGGTTATCACGGTGAAGATCAATCTGATGAACGTTTACAGGCTGAGGCTAAAAAGATCGGCTTTCCTTTGATGATTAAGGCTGTTCGTGGTGGCGGTGGTAAGGGTATGCGTGTTGCTGATAAGGAGGAAGATTTTATGACAGCTTTAAATTCGGCTCGTAATGAATCGCAAAAGTCATTTGGTGATAGTTCGGTGTTGTTGGAACGTTATGTTAGATCACCACGTCATGTGGAGGTTCAAGTGTTTGCTGATCAGTATGGTGATGCTGTATATTTGTGGGAAAGAGATTGTTCGGTTCAGAGACGTCATCAGAAGATTATTGAAGAGGCTCCAGCAGTAAGTACAGAGGGATTATTTGAAAATATGTACTTTTTCGAAAATTCATATTTTCTAGGGTTCTCTAAATTGACTTTTGAATAATTGAACAATCGACTTTTTGTTGGAAAAATTTGGTGTCGAAATAGAGTTTTGAATCGAAAATTTTCGAGAAATCGACTTTTTCCCGAGATAGTCGGAAGAAGTCGAAAATAGTTGAAAAGCCGAAAATAGTCGAAAAAACTCGACTATTTCAATTAAAAAAAGTCGAAAAATCGACTTAAAAAATGGAAAACGTCAAAATGTCGAAGAAATGGTTATTTAAAAGTTAAAAATATAGACTTTTTGTTCCAACTATAGCCCAGTTTACTGTATTGGTAATCAAAAAAAAAAAAAAAACATTTTTAATTTACTTTTAGCCCGGTTTATCGGAAGAACTACGTCGCGAGCTGGGCGAAGCTGCTGTTAGAGCCGCTAAAGCTGTCGGTTATGTTGGCGCTGGTACTGTTGAATTTATTATGGACAAAGTGGATCTTAGTTTCCACTTTATGGAAATGAATACACGTTTACAAGTAGAACATCCCATTTCGGAAATGATTACTGGCACTGATTTAGTAGAATGGCAAATTCGTATAGCTGCTGGAGAACCTTTGCCGGTGACTCAAGAACAAATTTTACGCAAGGGTCATGCTTTTGAAGCTCGTATTTATGCTGAAAATCCAAGAGGTGGCTTTTTGCCCGGTGCTGGACCTTTGCGTTATTTGGCCACTCCTCCGCCCAGTGAGGGTTTGGTACGTGTTGAAACCGGTGTTAGGGAAGGTGATGAAGTATCAGTTCACTATGATCCTATGATTGCTAAATTGGTAGTATGGGGTGAGAATCGTACTCAAGCCTTGAACAGTTTGATAGCCAGATTGGGAGAATATCATGTAAGTTGCAGTACTCCGCTTCCAAATGAAAATATTCAAAATTTTGTTTACAATTTTTTATATTTAAAATTTGAAATGTTATTTTTTTCATAACCATTCTTTCCCTCAAACTTCCTTTCCCCCACCAGATTACCGGTTTGGAAACTAACATTAATTTCCTTATAGACTTGGCTCGTCATCCTGAATTCCAAGCTGCCAATGTTCATACGGGCTTTATTGATCAACATTTTGATACTTTGTTCCCTCCTTTGGAAATTCATGATGCTGATTTATGCAAAGCCGCCTTGACCTTAGTCTTCAATGAATTCCAAGCCTCTCAAATTAACAGCATTAATAAAACTGATCCCTTTACCGCCTCACCCAATTTACGTTTGAATTACGACCTCATAAGACAATATCAATTGAAGGCCAATGATAAGATTTACAAAGTTTCTTTGAAGTATGGAAATCATTCGAATATTCAAATCAAAATCGATAATGGTAACTGGTATGAAGTCAAAGCTAATCGTATTATGGATGGTGAACGTTTAAAAATAAGATCCAATATTGCCAATAACATTTCGACCTACAATGCCCATATTGATGAATCGGAAATTACCATTTTCTTGGAAAATGGCAAAAAGACTTTTGAATTGGTTCAACCTAAATTTTTAAATGCTGCCTCTGATCAAACAGGTAGTGCTGCTTCTAAGATTATAGCTCCTATGCCTGGTGTTTTGGAAAAGGTATTAGTTAAATCGGGCGATCATGTTAAGAAGGGTGACAATTTAGCTGTTTTGATAGCCATGAAAATGGAACATATTTTGAAGGCCCCCAAGGATGCTGTAGTTAAATCTATTGGTGGTTCTGTAGGCTCTAATGTAGCCAAGGGTGCTGCTCTTATTACTTTTGAAGAGGATGAAAAAGAGAAAGTAGACAAATAAGTTTGCCAGTGTAAAGATTGTAGACTTTTTTTAGTACCAGAAGGAAACGTTGCATTTATTTTTCTCTTTGAGAATTTTTTTATAGTTATATGTTCGAATTATTGCATTTATTATAATTAAGGCTTAAAAAGCTATAAACTGTTAATAGTAAAAATTGTTATACGAATAAAACAAAAAAAAATTTTGTGAATGTGTAGTACAAAAAAAAATAATAATAATAGTTTTTTTTTTTTAGTTTTCTTTAATAATTAATTATTAATAATTTAATTAATTATAAAAACTTATTTTTTGATTTACAAGGTTAACAAATTTTATTTCCAACTGCTGTCACCTTATAAATGCTTGAATTTTATGGTAAAAACCGAAATGAAATAGGTCTTAGTGCAATTCCAGTTTGTTAAAGTTTTTGCGTAGTATCTATATTAGACAATTTTTTATCAAGACGAGCGTACGTCAAAAATGACACGAATTAATGGAAGGTGGCGACAATTGCACAAAAACAACAATAAGGCGAATATGTAAACAAAATATACACACCAAATAACTGCGTTTTAAAGTTGTCAATAACACTCAAGTTGTACATTTTAACCTTATAATACTTTTTTTTATAATCCAGTTTCCATTCCCTGTTTATAGTTTTCTTATACAAACTTTTAATACGGATTATAAAATTAAACTAATTAATTTTTTCCAATTGGTGTGTATTGGTTTTTTATACAAATAATTGTGTACTTTTTTATAATTTGCCAGTGTAAATTCTGATAGATAAGTATTATTACACCTTTTTAATACAATTCTATTAATAAATTCAATAAATAAGTGCTAAAAATATTAATAGTAAAAAAACAAATTTTCAACGCTATAATCATAAATGATATTGCAATAAAACAAAAATTTATTGATAAACTTACCATTACTTTGCAGATTTTTGCGCACTAAATTTTTTAATTAGCAATAAATTATAAAATTGTTTATTTTTTTGGGACGAATTAAGATCACCGACCTAGTTGCAATAAAAATATTTTCTTTTAATGTTAATAAAATTTGTTTGGTTTAGGCGGCCTTTGGCCGTGCTCAGGAACTTTCTCCTCTATGTATGTCGAAAAAAAATTGAAAGTTCCGCTATATCAATAAAAAAAAAATGCAATTTTTCCTCTCAAGCATTCAATGAATATAGTAATATTATATACCATTACGCTGACGAGTGGGTTGTTCTCCAACCCAGAGCTACTTAAAAGAATTTAAAAAAACCCGCACTTCTTTTTGTTATTAATCCTTTGGCGCACAAAACAACTATCAAAGAGTGTTCCCAAACAAAACGAGAGAGCGAAACGAAGTAAACAAAACAAAAAGT
Source organism: Protocalliphora azurea (assembly GCA_932274085.1). Taxonomy (NCBI): domain Eukaryota; kingdom Metazoa; phylum Arthropoda; class Insecta; order Diptera; family Calliphoridae; genus Protocalliphora; species Protocalliphora azurea. The sequence continues at coordinate 53,058,952 of OW026519.1, forward strand.
TGCCACTACTCTTAGAAAAGGAGCAAAAAGTGACCATTATTTTAAATCAACGGTAAATTAAAGTTTTTTATTATTTTTTGTATTAATAAATTTAATTAGTACAATTACACAAATTTCTTTTTTAATTTGTGGGAGCAAAAATAAATTTTGTTACAAACAAAACGAGAGCGAGAATAAGCAAAAACAAAGTTGCCAATAGGTTGAGAAAAGGAGTAACGATAAAGTGGCGTTTTTTAAAACTAACGGTAAGTTGTCTAGCATTTCGGGTTTTTTACAATTATTTTTCTTAATTAAATTAATTTTAAATAAAATCTTTTATTTTTATTTAAATTAAAAGAAAAAATAATTTTTGTTTGCAAAAAAACCTGTGAAAGTTAGGACTGCGCACGAAAAAATTAATGCTTGCCATTCTGCTGGTAAAAATAAAATTAATGGGTGAATCTCTTTGAATTTCGTTTTGTTATAAAAGAAAAATTAATATGTCATTAGCTTATAATAATATATTTATTTTTTCCTTTTATTGTGTTATCTGCTATTTTTTTTTTTCAAATAGACAGAGTTTTAAAAAGTTTAATGGATATAAACAAAATTTATTTTTTATTATTTTTTATTTATAGGGAGATCTGGTCCGGCACTGAGAAACTATATGAAGGTTGTGCAGTGTTCACGGACGGATCGAAGATGAACATAGATACTGGTGCTGGGGTCTATATTATGGGTACGGATCTGAAAGGCTCATTTAGACTCCCTGATGAGTGCAGCGTTTTTCAGGCTGAGATTCTCGGCATCCTGAAAGCCGCAAAAATAATCAGGCAGAACGTTGCGAGGGGTACCGAAGTTACTCTCTATGTGGACAGTCAGGCGGCTCTGAAGGCCTTGGGGACACATTTGGTGAAATCCAGGCTAGTTGCTGCCTGTAAGAAGACACTGAGAGAGCTGATGGACTACATGGTGAGACTCTGCTGGGTGCCTGGCCACTGCAATATTTCAGGCAATGAACTGGCAAGGCAAGGCGCAGCAAAGGATGTCTCGGAGTGGGAAACCTATGTGAAACCACCACTGAATTTCTTCTATGGGAAGATCAATGATTGGATCTTGGTCAGAACCAATTCGGCTTGGGAGAGTAGAGAGGACTGTAGGGTGTCGAGGGCGATATGGCCAGCACTGGACAATGCAGGCACTAGCACTCTTCTGAGCTTGAATAGGAAGAGCTTAAGAATCATGATAGGGGCCATAAGGGGTCACTGTTTGATAGGGAAGATGAGGTCTAGATGGGTCGCTAGCAATTCCGATTTTTGTGAAATGTGTGGGGACGTCGACGAGACCGAGTCTATTGAGCACATTGTGTGCCATTGTCCACGATTGCAGCATCGTAGGATGAAATGGCACGCAGATCTTGTAGACGTCATAGGCTTCGTCATGGGAATCGACTGTTTAAGAGAGAATCAGGGGTATAAACGTAGGGGGAATGGTAACATTGCTAATCCTCCTATATGATTTCACTCCTATTCTTTTCCCTTCTATTCCTACTCTCCTATTTTCTGTATTGTATTCTATATTTCACTGCTCTTTCAACGAAGGGACTCACAATGGACCGAGATCGGTCTCTGGGTGGAGATGTGGTACTTTCTGGTACCACATCAACCTTCTCTATCTATCAATCTATCTATAAACAAAATTTCTTAAATACCCTTTATTGTGATGACAAAATGTAGATCAGGTTAGAAAAATTAGGTTATTTGTGTTTTCTAACAATATATAGAAATCTTTTCCAAAATCACTTGTTTATATAAATTTCTGTGTTAATTGAGCCATTTGATGCGAATTAAGTGTTTCTTTTCCCGCATATACAAATGGCTTGGTAGACCAAAATTTTGTTAGATAATTTTGATTTTTTTACACGATCTGCTATATTTGCGACAGAAATTTCTTAACCAGGGTATTATAAAAAGTCCGCCATTACACATATTTTATCTCCCTTTAGATAGCATTCTTTATTAAAAAAATAATATAAATTATTTTCATCCTCTTCATTTAAGTTTTTTATTTAACTTTTCTCATAAAAGATAGATACAGCGCAATTTAATGAATAAGTATCTTTTTTCCAGAGATGAATGAATTTTCTCTTCAAATTCATATTATTTTGTCTGTGGTCCTATAGTCTTCTTCTTCGGCTACCAGATTTCTTTTCAGTGGTGATGAACTCTTTTTATATTTTTATGTCTCCAGCACTTATTTTATATGATCGTTATTTTTTTTCGTTATAAAATTAAATTATGCGCTTGCGTTTTTTTTTTTTTTTTTTTTAATTTCCATTTTAAGAAACAATAATTATGCTATTATAAACAAATTTAATAATGACAAATAACAGTAGTAATTATTTTCGTATGTGTTATAAGCATCAAAGCGTGCACTATTTTTTTCGTGCGCACAAACAATTTAAAGCAAGGTTGCCCATAGCCTAATAAAAAGGTTTAATGGATTAGTGAGGCCATTTTTAATTATAATCGATTATTTTTCTACGTTATTTTTAATTCCCTTCGAAAATAATTAAATCTTTATTCACTTTTGTTTAATAAAACACTTTTTTTTTAATAATTTTTATTTTATTTATAACATTTATTCTTTCTTATCGTTATTTTTTTTTCTTATGATTTTGTTTCTTTAGTTTAATATTAATAAGTATATTTAAGTTTTTGTTTTATTTTTTATTTATTTTTTCCTTTTATAAAGCGTAGTAATAATTATTTTGTTTTAGTTTTTTTTATTATTATTATTTTTTCCTTTTTTATATAACATAATTAATTAATTAATTATAATAATATACGTTTTATTTTTATTAATATTATATATTTCTAAAAAAATAATAAAAATTGTTTTTGTTTTTATATGTTTAAGTTTTAATTTTCTTTAAAAATAAATCATAAAAAATTATAAATTCGAAAAGTAATTAATTCATGTTATAATTTATGTATTTATTTATTTATTTTTTTTTTTTTCATAAAATGTTTAAAAATAATTAAAATTCCTTTAATTTTTATAAAAATAAATATTTTTAAGTATAATTTAAGAATGTTTTTAAATTTATAAGAAAAGTGATGGAAATAGGCAACATTTTTGTAAATTAGTTTCAAATTTAAATTAATTAAATACAAATTTTTTAAGATTTTAAATTCTTTGAAAAGGACTAAAAAAACACAAATTTTTCAATAAAAAATTCAAATTTTTTTCTTAAATATTATTGAAAATTTGTCTGAAAATCTACTTTCAATAACTAAATACACTGCAATGTCGTTTCAAAATTTTACAATCTAATACTGTCTGCTTCCGAAGATTTCCCATTTGTTTTCAAAACTTTTTTTATATTTCACATGGTCTCAGTGAAATTTTATTTAGATATCTCTAAATAAAATTTCACTGAGACCATGTTAATTTGGCCTAGCGGGTCAGGGTCAGTGTTGCCAGTTTAGTACTTTTAGTGCTAGATCTAGCACTCTTTACACATTTTTTTTAATAATTTGTAGTTTTTTATCGGTTTTTTTTTTCTAAAAATTAAAATTGCAACTAAAATTTGTGTTTTTAACGGTAGTAAACAAAGAGAGAAAATAATTATTATTCTTGAAATTTTAAACAAAAAACTCAAAAACAGGGAACGACCAGATAAAAGTGTTAAATACAGAAATGTAATTCTCAGAAAAAATTTTTATTAAAAAAATCAATATTAATAATTATTTTTGTGTTTTATTCTTTCGCTCAACTTTTAATTATTATTTTTGATTTTTATTTTAACTTAAATTGTTGCGAAATGATTTTTAGTAAAAAATTTACTTTTCTTTTCTCTAATTTTGTGTAAAAATCAAATTTTTATTAAAAATCTAAATTTTTACTAAAAATCAAAATTTTTACTAAAAATCTAAATTTTTTCCAAAAATCAAAAATTTTACCCAAAATGTTAGTATTTTATAGAAAATTACAAAAATTTTCTTATAAAAATCTGATTTTTCACAATAAGTCGAAATTTTTTACAAAAAAATCAAACTTTACAAAAAATCAATTTTTTACAAATAGTTAAATTTTTAAATATATAAATTTTTTTAGAAAAAATCAAACTTTTTACAAAAAATTAATTTTTTTATAAGAAAAAAATCGACCTCCTTAAAAATTTTGACAGCAAAAAAAATCTATTTTTTAATAAAAATTTAAATTTTTAATAAAATATTTGACTGTAAGGAAAAATTTGATTTTCAGTAATTTTAGTGAAAAAAATCACTTCTTTTCTTTAAATTTGTGTAAACATCAGTAAAAATTAAAATTTTTATTCAAAATCAAAATTTTTACTAAAAATCAAAATTTTTACTAAACATCTTATTTTTTCCAAAAATCAAAAATTTTACTAAAATTTACTAAAATAAAAATTTACTAAAAAAAAAATACTAAAATTTACTAAAAATCAAAATTTTTACTAAACATCTTATTTTTTCCAAAAATCAAAAATTTTACTAAAATTTATAATTTTTTATAGAAAATTACCAAAATTTTCTTATAAAAATCAGATTTTCCACTGTCGAATTTTTATACAAAAAAATCAAACTTTAAAAAAAAAACAAAATTTTACAAAAAATAAAATTTTTTACAAAAAATCAAATTGTTTACAAAAAATTAAATTTTTACAAATAAAATTTTTTACAAAAATCGATTTTTTACAAAAAAAATCTACTTAAAAGCAAAAAAAAATCTGATTTTTAATATAAATTTTGATTTTCAATAAAAATTTTGAATTTTAATACAAATTTTGATTTTTAATATAAATTTTGATTTTCAATAAAAATTTTGATTTTTAGTAAAATATTTGACTTTTTGTAAAAAAATTGATTTTCAGTAAAATTTTGATTTTCAGTAAGAATTTTGATTTTTAATTTTAATTTTTTAATTTTAAAAATCAAAATTCTTAGATTTTTAATAAAAATTTTGATTTTTAATAAAAATTTTTATTAATATTTTTTGGTAAAAATTTTGTTTTTTAATACAAATTTTGATATTTATGAAAAAATTTTGATTTTTAGAAAAAATTATAAGATTTTTGTTAAAAAATCTGAATTTAGGTGTTAAATCATGTTTATGACAAAGGAAACCTAATTATTCTCTAAGAATTGGAAATAAGTTTTATTCTTTGTGCTATAAAATAAAAAATCAAAAATAATCATTATTTGCGTGACTTTTATTTTAAAACTCATAATCATTGCGGTCCTTAATGGTAACTAAAGCTATCTTTAAAGAGAGTGTTTAGCAAAATAAACTTTATGAAAACCAATGCAATTACAAACAGTTAACCTATCAAAGAAAATTTTGGCAGTTAAGTAAACTATAATTCTTTTGTTATAAGAAATAATTATGATAAAATACCTTATTAATTTTTAATTATAGTTTGCAAATTTGGTTGTGAACGTAAATCTTCTTAAAAATTTAAATATTTATACATAATTAAACAACTTTTTAATGTAAGAGTTGATTCTAGTTGAATTCCTTCATTTTCAGTTAGTGTTTGTTCCAATAATTCTTCAGTAAAAAGAGAGCAAACAAATTTGTTTTTTTTTAACGAAAACTTTGAACTTTTTTCACATATTAAATAAAATATATATTTTAATAGTTTTTTTTACCAAATTGGACCAGAAAAAAGGCCTCGATAATCCGAATAATTCGACAATCCGGATTGGGGTCTGCAATAATTATCCAGACTCTGAAATTCTGGAATTGATACTGTAAATGGTTTTTAATAATAAATGAGATTTTAAGAGTCAAATTTTTGGAAAAAGAAAGAAGATTTTAGTACGTCAAAATGTTAACCTATATGTTATTTGGAATACATATAACACTATAATTCAAATAACGCATAACTTATGATAAAATTAGAATTTTGAAAAATCCACTCATAAATTTTGTTTCATTTCTAAAGAATCAATTTCAAAATGTGTTTTTACTATTTTCTTTAATGTTTCTTTTAGCTTAAACCCTAAAAATAAATAATGTACATATCTCTTTTTTAAAAATACAAACTACTATTTTTGTGTCTATATTCATATATCGTTTGCCAGCTTTTAATAAACTTATCCCTGAAGAGGCTGGAAAATAACAGCGAAACGTTGGATAAAATAATAGTTTTTTACGAGTATTTGCATTTACGTATGACCTTGAAAGCCAAATATAGATTATTCTATTACACAAGAAGAAATTAAGGAAAAGATCGAATAAATTTATAACACAAACAGTTTTTTCTTCTTAGCAACTTTTTTATTTTTAGCACTTTCTCGCATTTTTCTTTGTAAATTCTAGCAGTTTTTCCCCACTTTTGGCAAACTTTAGCCACCTGACTCAAGAGGTCACCTCGAGTATGTAATTTTTTTAAATTTCTCAAAAAATCGTTTGTGGTTTTAATGTAAAAAAAAAAATTACATATAAATCTCTACAAAAAAATATGCTTACATGTGTAGATTATCTCTTTTAGTTTAAGAGATATTTAGGGCGAAGTTAATTTTTTTTTCAAATTTTTGTTAAGTTTTTTAAATTTGTAAAAGTTAATTTGGGTCCTAAATAATATTGCTGCAAGAATCACATAAATGTGTATATCCGATAAAAGTTATATTAATCTGCAGTTGAAACTTTAAAAAAATTTCACATTTTTGGGTTCTATTTTCAAAAAGTTGGTACATATTCTTTCTCTTCTAAAACATTTTTTTTTTGTTCTGGACTATAGAATTTTTTTAATCTTATCCTAAACTCGTCTAAAGTTAAACTGAAGGAGGTTTTTACAACGGTTTCCCTCAAGCTTTATTCAAACTGTGTCAATTTTGAAAACAATTTTTTAATTTAATTGCAAAATTCACAAAAGGGAAAGCTGAAATCAACAGAAAAACATATTAGTTATATGCCCCCAATATGTTGGTTAAACATATAAAAGGTATTTTTAGAGCCACGCCTTTTACAATGGCAGGGTGATCATTTTGATAAAAAAAGTCAATTTTTGAACAATTTGAATTATTTAAATTCTTTGATTTCAGTAGAAGTTTTTCGATATTTACCAAAATTTCATTGAAAATCTCTCTCTACTCGTCTAAATTTTATATCGATCCAAATTTAAACATTTCTCAAAAAAAAAAAAAAAAGTTAAAATCTAAATTTAAAGTTTTTCCGCTCATGGTCTAAAGAAATTTGACCGCGTTTAATATATTTTCCCTAATCATTGTTCTCTTGTCCAAATATCTAAGAGTAATGTAACTTGAAGAAAATGGCAAATTAGTGATTATTAAGGATTAGTAAATTATTTTCGCAACATTTCTATTAGAAGAGCAAATAGAGAATAATGAGATGAGCTAAAGAAAACAATTTAAACAGAGTTTAAACACTCAAGCTTATTTCCTTGAAAAGGGTCCAACGGTTTAATTTATATTAAAAAACATTAAATATTGCACATATTAAACATTGAAAATTACATTATCTAAATAAGTTAAACCGCCACACAAATTTTCGTAATAAATCTGTATCTCCTAAACTGCTGGGCGGATCGATTTCAAATGTATAAGAGAGTTGTAGAGGAGGACCTAAGCTTTCAGCGCATATAATGATCTCAATCCAGATATCTCGCCCAAAATTGCTACAAAAAAATTGACTATTTTCATGAAATTACATCTATGCGTATACGTCACAAAGAATTAAATTCAGTAAAAGTACACACAGAAAATACATACTAGAAAATATTGCATTTTTAGCAATTTTGGCCGAGATATCTGGATTGAGATCGTTATATATGCTTATTTTGAAAAGGAATGTGTAGACAATATGTATATCAATGGATAGATAAACATATCTATTTTTTATATTATGTTTATATTTTTTAATTACTTAAAAATTGGAAGAATTTTTACTTAAAAAATTGTACATTTTATAATTTATTATTTTTACGAGAAATTTGGTTTAATTTGAAAATTCGTAAAAAATTACCCGTTAAAGTTATCAAAATTATTTTTTGTATACGAAAAGATCGTTATCTTTCTAATACATCACATTAAAAAATTTTAATTTTAATATGTGTTTTGTGCACTTACTAAATAAGATTCTAAAAATTTGACTATTTCAATATATATAAAAAATATGCTCCTTTTCTGTCTTCAGTTTTGAGCGGGCAAAAACTAGTTTAGTGTCAAATCAACCTATATAAGTATGCGATTATTAAAATATTTTTCAGACTTGAAAAATCCCACGTGACTTTTTTTCTAGCCCGAAGAACATGAAACTTTAAATTTTCACCATTTTCTATCAATTCTGGACATGGGGTACAACTCTCAATCAAATACAAATTTCTTTGTTATCATTCTTGAAGTTTAGTATTTTGAAATATGTGGAAAACATTTCTTTATTAAATAAATTTTGAGAAAAAAGTGAACGAATCAGACCACTTTTTCGTAAAAAAAAAAAGAAAACAATTTTTCGTAATCATTTTAAAAAGTCTTGACTTTGATAATTTTTCACGTCTAAACATTATTTTGGAATGTATTAAGAATCTTAATATATTTTAAAAACAATGGTCACTGCTATTATTTGAGAAAAATCAAAAAAGTTAAGGCAAAAAAAAAAACGAAATTTCTAAATACAAGCACAAATATTTTATAACTATAAGAGATATGATTACAAAGATTTTAAAATCTTTTAAATCAGACAATTTGTAAAAGTTACATTTATAATAGTGGTGGTCAATTTTGACACCTTTTAGATTATTATCTTAGGTCCTCCTCTACAACTCTCTTATATAATTATATTCGATCCGTCCAGTAATATAGGAGTTACAAATTTATTACCAAAACTTTATCGATCGGCTCCACTATGCGCCAGTTTTTACAGATCGAAAGAATTTTGAAATATTTCCTTTAAAAGGAACAACTGTCAATAAAAGATTTATTGTTAATAACCTAAACAAGATATTGAAATTTCCAAAGAATTCATAATAATTTCTTTTAACATTGAAAGGTTAAACTTACATTTATTACAAAAAGGTTATATTATTGAATTATTTATTTTCTATATAAATGAAATAAAATAAGAAAAATATTTTCTTTCTATTTAAAAATAAAAAAAATCTAATTTATAAATAGTGCTTTTTAACAAAACCGGCAAAATTAAAAAAAAAAACACGTCAGCGATCCGACGAAATGTAACCTTGCAGGCTTAATATATAGACCTCTAATACATTTTAAAAGGAACGAGAAGAAAAGAAAACTACCTACTACTATAGTGATCCGTTTTTTTATGCTAAGCCAACGATATAGATAATTAAATGATGGAAAATTTGCACAATAAAACTATCATTTATTTAACTTGTAAGCGAAAGAAATAAAATAGAAAAATATAGTTTTTGTATAAGCATTTTATAATAAATTAACTAAATAAAAAAAAATCGGTAATAAAAAATGGCCATATCAAAAATGCATTGCACATTCGACGAAGTATAACCTTTCAGGGTTAAAAATTCTTAAATCCTATACATACTTCTCTTATTAGAAATTCAACCTTAAATACTTTTAAATATTTTTTTCCGAAAATTTCTTTGAAAAATTCTTAATTTCTCTTACTGAAATGAAAATAAAAAAGTAAATTTATAATTTTATTATAAGTTTCTTTTTTGTTGTGATTTTTTTATTATGTAAATTTTCTTTTGTTGTTGTTGTTGTTTTCATGTAATTTTATAAATTAATAATAATTATTTAATAATATTAATTATTTTATTTTTTTATTTTTGTTTTTTTTTATTTTATTAATTAATTCTTTAGTGTGAAAAAAGAACATTTTTGTTTTTTTCTTTATTATGTTGTTTTTATTTTATTATTTTTCATCTCGTATTTTTTTATTATTTTAAAAAGTGGTTATATGTTTTTTTTTTTAAATTTTTTCCGTTTTTTCTTTTTCTTTTTATAGAATTTAAATAATATTTCAATATTTTTAAACTTCATCTACGTTTTTGTTGTTGTATTAAGTTGCTGCTGTTGTTGTTGATGTGTTTCCGAAGATGTATTTGAACCCATTAAAATGTTTTGGTCATTTAAGGTTGCTGTTGTTGTATTTACAGATTGTTGTTGTTGTACATCAGCAGTATTATTGCCTAAGTTTGTATTTGTTGTTGTAGTTGTTGTCATCGTTGTATTATTTAATACATTTAAAAGATTTAAATCATTGTCCTTTTTTGTAGTTCCTGTTAATGTTGTCACTGGTTCCGAACTAATGACGCCGCTGACGGACTATAAACGGGAGAAAAAAAAGAGAAAAACGAAAAAAAAATAAGAAATTAATTATTATTTATTATTTTTCTTTTTTTATTTTTAAACTTAAAATGTTTCATTTTATTTTTATCTTAAACTTTTGTAAAACAAAATGCCAAGCGCAACAGTGAAAAAAGCGGTTTTATTTCTTTTGAAATAATGATTTTTGGTGAAATTTGGTGAAGCGTTTTGATTTGATATTATTTTTAAGGTGTACGTATTTTGTGTATAAATTTTTTGCAGTGTAATTTGTAAGTATAATTAAAAAAAGTAAATAAAACTAGTACATTTTCAAGCCGTTGCAAGATTTTGTTGTTGCTTAAAATAAATTAGGTGATAATAAAAGTACAATAAATAACGGAATTTTGTATAATAATAAACAAAAAAGTTTCTTAATTTAAATAATTAAAACAAAATTTTAAGTTAATATTAAAAACACTAGAAATAAAATTTAAAGAAAATATAATTTAAAAAAAATTAAATTTTATAAATTAAAAAGAAAAATAATGTGATACTCCCCTTTACATCATTATAGTGAAAAATCGTGTTTATTTTGGGAATATTATATTTTATTTCGTTTCATTCAAAATTCGATTTTTTTTTTGTAAAAGTTTTTTGTTTACAAAAAAGTTGGCTTTGTTATTTTTTTTTTTTTTTTTTTTTGTTTTGTAATTAAAACCCGGTTTTGATTCTTGTTGAAATATCGTTACTTATTATTTACTTATTTGTTTATTATTTTTTTATTTTAATATTTTTTGTGAAAATTTGATATTTTCTTAAAAATTTGGATTTTTGTTAAAAATTTTAGAATTTTGTTGTAATTTTAGACTTTTTGTAAAAACTTGGAATTTTTTTTTTTTTTTTTTGAAAATTTGTTTTTTTAATTTGATGAAAATGTGGACTTTTATGATTTGAATTTTTGGAAATTTTAACTTTTTTTGGGAAAAAAGATGTGACTTTTAGCAAAATTCTATTTTTTCTAGAAATCCGTTCTTTTTTTTATTCAATTTTTTGTTTAAAATTTCTGAAAAAAATTTTTGAGAACACAATCGGAGGAATTTGAAAAATTTATTACTACAGTGTTGTCTCAATTCTTGAGAACCCAAGTAGACCAGATGTGTTCATGGTGAGCATAAAACAAATATAATGGCATTTATATATTCCTATGGAGTGTCTGTTGGCTCAATATGACCTCTTTCCACCACAAATTGCTTACTAAATACACCACTATCTCTTCTTGCCTGTTTCACCCAAAGATTGCGGCATTTAAACAAAATCCGATTGCCTACAATAGAATCAAAGCTTAAAATATCCAAAATCCCTATTCTTAAGGCAGCAAAACTCTGATTGTCGGTTTTTTTTTTTCCTTGATTTTTTTTAATAATTTTCGTGATATAGTAGGGAAAATTTTCTTTAAAATATCCTAAGTTTTCCGATATGTTCCAAAATAATGTATTAAAAACTTTTAGAGGTACTTAAATTCGTCTACTCGTGAAAAATTATCAAAGTAAAGACTTTCAATTTGAGTACGAAAAATTTTTGTTTTTTTTTTACAAAGAAGTGGTCTTCCATTTTTTTCTCAAAATTTATTTGATAAAAAAATATTCTTTCTCATATTTCCAAAGACAAGGCTTTAAGAATGGTTATTTGATTGAGAGTTGCACCTAACGTCCAGAATTAGCGAAAAATTTTGAAATTTTGAACAAAATTTCAAGTTAATCAGGCTAGAAAAAAGTCACACGAGATGCTTCAAATCTAAAAATAGTTTTAATAATTACTACATATCGCTTAATTTGACACTAAAGTAGTTCACCCTGCCCACTCAAAAGTGTAGACACATATTATATTTATAACAAAAAAATCTTTCAACTTATTTTTTGTGTAAAGCATTAGAAGACCCCTTCCTTTTTGTGTACCAAAAATTATAAACTTTCGAATCTAATTGTTTTTTTTTTTTTTTTTTTTAATTATAAATACTAAAATTTAAAATTTTTTAAGCAACATTTCTTCCAATTTTTAAATATATAAAAAATATAAACATAGTATAAAAATATAAATATTTATATATCTCATCAAGTTCTTTACAAAGTTTTTTAATCTTTGAAATCGGCCTTGATTTGTAGAAGTTTCGATTTTTTAAAACCTTTTCATATTCGAGATGGTCAACTTTGACACCCCGTAGCTTTTCTCTTATTATTACATGGAGATTTCAAGGAGATTTTTTCCGAAAGCTTAGGTCCACCTCTGTAACTCTCCTATATATCTAAATTCGATCTGTCAAGTTGTTTAGGAGATACAGATTTATTACCAACATTTTTGCGATCGGCCCTACTGTGCCACCCCAGTTAGGCCTATGCAGTTCAAACTCAAACTCCCCTACACTTCTGCTATCACCATTTAAATCGAACCATCGATTTGGAAACATTAGGTTTATTACTAATATTAAGTCTTCAAGTTTCCATTCTAAGCCTCTCGACCGTAAAGGTAAGAAATAAAAACAGGTAAAAGGTACTTTTTTAAACGACGTGCCGCCGAACACTTTCTGAAGCTGAATAAAAAAGCCAGATGTTTTTAACGTCAGAGAAATTTAGAACGAAAACATTCTATTGAGGAGGTGTAAATACAGAACCAATACCTCAATATCTAAAGCCTCACAACTCGATGAGATATTTCAGTAATGCGGTCGAAAAATATATCACTCTTGCTGTCATCGATCAGAGTATCTCCAAAAAGACACTGAAACTTATTTGCCTTAGGAAATCTGATAGACCCACACACCGCTGAAAGGGTTTTCGAATTGAAAAAATAAGTAATGAACAAGGAGTCCTTGCCGGCTTTTCGTTTTAGAAATCCTTCAATCCCCAAGCACGACTAAGGTTTCTGAGTCCGAAAGAAATTCCAGAAGGATCGTTTACATAAAGAAAAAGGAGGATTTCGGGTTGACCTTTGCCACAAAAAATGGTAATACTGAAGGAAGACTAAATTGAACACAGAAAACATTTCTATCAAAGACACAATTTTATTTGAAATTAATTAGTAGAACATAAAAGTTTTGGGCAAAAGAGAAACAATATTTAGACATTTTAAACATTATTAGGATCATGAGCCAGAACATTGTCATCATTAGGGCAACCAAAAATGTTCTCCAAAAAAGTGTTTTATGCGAACAAAAATGCTCGAAAAATCGGAAAAAATTCTCTTAAAACTTAAAAATATGCTCTTGAAATATTAGTATTTATTTTTTTCGGCAAAATTTTAAAATATCTATTATTTATGATAAAAATAACTTCATTTTTCACTTAAAACATTTAAATCTAATACATTTTAACAGGAATTACACATTTTTTATAAATTTGTAAGAATAAAATTGTTGTAATAAAATCGGATGTGAAGAACGTATGTGACAGTAAAAGGTAAAATTTCACTAATGGCAAATTATGTAAAAAATTCTATTGGATGCAAAATATAAAACATTTTTCTTTTAAGTGTAAAATATGCAAAATTATACTCTTAAATATAAAATATGCAAAACTATACCATTTAAATTGCTAAAATATGCTCTAAAATAAAAATTTTCTATAAAAATCTGTCAAAATATGCTGCTAAGACCAAAATATATAAAAATATGCAAAAATATGCTATAACAAATCGATGCCAAAATGTCTAAAATTGTCTAAAATGGATAAATAACTAGCAATTGGCTCATTTGAAGCTAAAGAAAAAATATGATTTTTCAATTTTTCAATTGCCTGTTTATCACTCTTAATAATACCAAATTGATCAATAAGACCTTTTGGTTTTTTAACAGGAGTGTGTTGGAAAAATAATTTTATCATTTATTTTGAACAGATATCAATTTTGTATGTAGTTTAAAAGACAATAAAGCTTTTGTATTGTAGCTATGGCCCTGAAACAGTTCTTAAATTATGATTAAATAAAAAATATTTTCTTTTTACTTTTTCTTTGGCAAATAGAAAGCAATAATGTTTCAATTTCCTTCAAAGAATAAAAATTATAACAAATAGAAAATATTAATTTAACACATAATGAAGTTTATGTTATAATATACACAGACAAATGGTGCAATTTTGTAGTTGATGCTAATTTTTTGTTATATTAATTACAAACTATTAAATTACGATTATAAGCATTGCTTTTCAATTAAAATTTTTGGCTAAAATTTAAAATAAAATATTAAAAAAAAAAACGGCGTTGAATAGCTTCTTAATTGAAAAAAGTAAAATGGTGAAGTAAAAACATGTAAAAAAGCAAACATAGAAAAACAATCATTTACTAAAAATTTTTTTAATTATTTCACAAAAAAAAAAAAAAAAAAAAAAATTAAAACCAATTAAAAAATAAAAAAATAAAAAAGGAAAACAACTTAAAAAACTAACTTGGCAGCAAATCATACTAAACGGCTTGAACTGTTACCCCTTTGTTGTTTTTGTTGCTGTTGGAGTAGTTGTTGTTGATGTTGCTGTAATTGTTGTTGATGAAGATGTTGTTGGAGTTGTTGCTGTTTACTGTTGCCCACTAAACGCTTTTGGTTTTTGTATTTTATTTTTTAGTTATTATTAGTAAATTAATTATTTTAAGGATTTCACAAAAAAATGTTTTTTAGAAACATTTCAAAACATTATAATAAATAAAACAAGTTTGTTTCCGTTTTATTATTATTATTTTTTTTTTTTTTCGTTTAGAAGAAAAAAGTATATAGTTTTTTTTTAAGTAAAAAAAGAAAGGCCAAAAAAGTATTTAAACATTTGTTTCATATTTATCATTTTTCATTTCAATAACAACAAATACAAACAAAACAAAAATAAATAAATCAATTAAACCATTAAAACCCCGAAAGTAGAGTTTAAGGAGAAAATGTTAAATAAAAAGAAAGAAAAAGAAACTTACCGTTTTTGGTGATAAAGTCATCTGTTTAAGATTACTAGTTAAGCCATTTATATTGGTTTCATTTTGTGTTTCAGTCATGGCAACTGTAGATGTGGATAATGATGAACCTTGTGTATTTGAGGAGGAGGCGGAGGTATTTGTAGTCGAGGTAATCGCTGTTTTACTACTCCCAGATGTATCACTAACAAATGTAATGCCTTTCCAGTCTATTGATGAACCAGGAGCTAGACCAACAATAATTGTTGATTTATGTGGAGGAACAACATTTGATAAGTTTAAATTTTCACCTGTTTGTTGCTGCTGTTGGTGCTGCTGCTGCTGAGTTGATTCCTCTGCAGTCATATTGTTTCGTATTAAGTCTGCTATATGATTAAGTTCTTGTTCTTTTTGCAATTCATCAGTGGTTTTTGATGTTCCAGTTGTTGAAGTTGTGTTGGCCTGTTGTTGTTGCTGCTGTTGTCTTTGGGTTTCATCGTTGAGCTCAACGTCGGATTCATTGGTTTCTTCTTGTTCCTAAAAAAGAAGAGTGGTGAGAAAATTTAATATTTTTAAATTGAAATTTAAAATAATAAAAAAAAAACAAATTGGGAAAAAATATTTTTAGTTGGAAAATTTTGAAGTTGAAAAAGTTAAAAAAGGTGAAAGATGAATTAAAATGTGGCGAAAATGTTTGGTGAAATAAACTTTGATAAACATTTAAAATGAAATAAATTTTGGTGAAAATTTGAGGTGAAATAAATGTTCGTGAAGTTCTGAAATTAAAAAAATTCTGTTGAAACAAATTTTAAGATAAATAATTTTAAGGTAAAAAAATTCTTGGTGAAAAATTGTCATGAAAAAAATTTTGGTAAAAATTTAAGACGAAATAAATTTTGGTGAAAATTTGAGGTGAAATAAATTTTGGTGAAAATTTGGGGCGAAATCAATTTTTGTTTAAAAATTATAGTAAAAATTTGATGTAAAATAAATTGTGGTCAATAAAAATGTGGTCAAAATTTAAGGTGAATTAAGATATGTGGTGAAATTATGAGATGAAATAAATTTTGGTAAATATTTGAGGCGAAATATATTTTGGTGAAAATTTGTAGTGAAATAAATTTTGATAAAATTTTGTGGCGTAATAAATTTTAATGAAAATTTGAGATGAAATAAATCTGCGAAAATTTGAGGTTAAATATTTTTTTTTTTGGTGAAAAATCTTAGTAAAATAAATTTTTGGTAAAAATTTGAGGCGAAATAAATTTTTGTAAAAATTTTAGGTGTAATAACTTTTGTTAAAAATTTGAGGTGAAAAAATTTTGTTAAAAATTTGAGGTGAAATAAATTTTTGCTCAAAATGTGTAATGAAAATTAGAGGCGAAATAAATTTAGATTAAAATTTCATTTAAAATAAATTTTGCTGAAAATTTCAGGTGAAATAATTTTTAGAAAAAATTTAGGCAAAAAATTTGATTTAAAATTCATTTTGATGTAATTTTGAAGTGAAATAAATTTTGGTAAAAATTGCGGTGAAATAAATTCTGGCAAAAATTTGAGGTTAAATAAATTTCATTGAAAATTTGTGGTGAAATAGATTTTGGTGAAAACTTAAGATGAAATTAATTTTAGTAAAAATTTGAGTTAAAATAAATTTTGGTGAAAATTTGAAGTGAAATTAATTTTGGTGAAAATCTGAGGAAAATTAAAATAACGTGAAAATCTGAGATGAATAAAAATGTGGTGAACATATGAGGTAAATTAAAATGTGTGGTGAAATTATAGGTGTGACAAATTTAGTTAAAACTTTAAGGTAAAATTAAATTTGGTGAAAATGATATAAACTTTGGTGAAAATTTGAGGTGAAATAAATTTTGGTGAAAATTTGAGGTGAAATAAATTTTGTTGAAAATATATTTGTGTTGAAATAAATTTTGGTGAATATTTGAAGTGAAATAAATTTTGGTGAAATTAATTTTGTTGAAAATAAATGTTGATAAAAATTTTGATGAAAATTTGAGGTGGAATGAATTTTGGTAAAAAATTGTGGTGAAATAAATTTTGATGAAAATTTGACGCGAAATAAATTTTGGTAAATTTTAGGGGAAATAAATTTTGGCAAAAATTTGAGGTGAAAATCAATTTTGTGGTGAAATAAATTTTGATGAAAATTTGAGGCGAAATAAATTTGTGGTGAAACAAACTTTGTTGAAAATAAATTTGTGGTGAAATAAATTTTAGTGAAAAAAATGGTGAAAATTTGAGACAAAATAATTTTTTTTAGTGAAAAAAATTTGTAGTAAAAAATGTTGGTTATAGCGTGTAGGGAAATTCTGGGGAGAAGTAGATAATACAAAAATGAATTAGGGGCTAAATTTAGGGGTGAAATTCTAATGAATTTTAATGAAAATTTCGAAATTTACCTCTTCGGGACACAATTCATACGCCATTGACCATGTGTTCTTGGCGGAATGTGATCTCTCCAACATATAGCCATTTGTGTTGTCATTACTTTGTGCCGGTGGTGACCACGAATAAGAATTATACTGACAACCAATGCCACGCTGACGATCCAATTCATCCTGTAACCACTCAACCGCTATAATCCAATGTCTACCAATGCCAGGATTTGAATTTAACATTTGCAATGCTACCGGTGATTTATGGAATAACTGAGTCAGACATTTGATGATTTGATAGGCTCGCTTCTGGTAATGAGTCTTCGAACGTTGTATTGTCTCTAACAAACCCTCACGTTCTTCGGCTACACCATTTAGGGCATTGTGTATACGATGATGTTGCCACGAATCCTCAATGAGTAAAATGTGCAATAAGAGTTCGGTATGATGGCGCATATCATGACAATAGGCAAAGCCACACTGCCATAATAGTTCGGTGAGAACAGCACGTGAAAAATGTGGATTTTCCCAACTGCAATACTGTAACAGTTTTAAACCTTCTTCGCCCACATTCGTATCCTCAATAAGTTTTTTAATGTACCTAACAAATTCCAAGAAAATAAGAAAATTCACTTCATTATGTGTGTGTGCGTTTTAGAAAACTTACCCCGTTCTATTAAATAAAATATCAACACATTCTGGTGACAAAGGCATTAAATCTTCATATCTTATATTGGGATCTTTATAGGGATTTTGTAAAGGTCTACCATTTTGATTAGATGATTGACATCTATCCGAGATATCACTGCAACGTATCAAATGCGATACAACTTGATGTAATTTACTTAATTCTGGATATTGATATTTTATTGAAGGACCTGGTCCCTCATCCAAAGCCACTTGCATAAATATAACGGGAACATTTAACTGGAAACATATAAATTATTTGTATAAAAAATTGTAATTACTTATTTCTTTATTTATTTGTTTATTTATTTTTTTTTTTAGTTATTGATTCACCTTTAAAAGTTGCTGTTTCTCCTGTATGCCTAAACCCACATACATGCTAAATAAACTAAAATAGTGTGGCAAATGTTTACCATGATCTGCTACCTCACATTTTAATAACTTAAGAACACTTATTAGAATTTGTTCACATAAATTACTACCATCATAGCCAGCCAGCGGCTCATCATTGATGGCGAAATGACAAAATAATACAACTAATTTAACAAAAACAGTACGAACTTCCGGCGATGGTGCCATCAATATATATTCACCCAAACGTGTGGGTGGATTTAATAATGCATTGCTGGCAAACCATTTTCTATCCGCTGATGATAAACGTATATGATGTGACAATGTATCATACCTAAAGATAAAGAATAAAATTAAAATTTAAATTTTCAAGACATTTTGTTGTAAATAATACATTACCACTCAATAACTGGTCCACGCAGCGACTTTTTGGTACGAAAACCGGTATGAAAAAGAAATTGTGAAGCCAATTGAACACCTAGTAAAGATATCTCTTCGGCGGCGGGAGTCTTATATAGGTAATTTAATAAAAATTAAATGTTAGTTATAAATTGGAATTAAAGAAGAACTGAAATTGATTGAGAAAATAAACTAATCTGGAGCTAAACTAGAACTAAATTAAAACTGATCTAGAACTAAACTTAAACTGAACTAAAACTGAAATAGACTTGAAGTAGAACTGAACTAGTAGTGAACTAGAACTGAATTAGAACTGAACTGGAACTGATTTAGAACTGAACTAGAACTGAGCTATAATTTAACTTGAAATGAACTAGAATTGAACTAAAACTGAACAAGAACTGAACAAGAACTGACCAAGGATATAACTAGAACTGAAGTAAAACTAATCCAAGACTTTTTCCCTTATATGTTAATAAGTTAGACGAATGTTTTACGACAAAGCTTTTACAATTATCTTGTATTCTTTTCACTTTTCACAGAAATGAACTAGAACTCATCTAGAACTGAATTGGAGCTGAACTAGAACTGAGCTAGAACTGAACTAGAACTGAACTAGAACTGATCTAGAACAGAACTTGAACTGAACTAAAACTGAACAAGAACTGATCTAGAATATAACTAGAACTGAAATAAAACTAATCTAAGACAAAACTAGGACAGAATGAAATGAATGAATAATTTTCTAGTCAGCCACGACCGTCATCAGCACTCTTCAGTGTCCAGCAGTAGTTTTCTCTGTAAACATCATCTATTTGACTAACAACTTTTCCCCTATGTATTATTAAGTTAGACGAGCGGTTTACGATAAAGCTTTTACAATTATCTTGTATTCTTCTTATCATTATTTTTGTTTCCTAACTTGAAACAATGTATATTGCTTTTTTTAATTCTCTCAAAATATTTGAGTTAATAACTTACAATTTTATCAGCTCTCGTTGGTGGAATACTGCAACTAATCAATTTTTTAATAAAATTGAAAAACTCTACAGAAAATATACTCTTTGAATGAAGGAAACGGATATTTTGATTTCTGCAATAAAACAAATACACAGAAAATGATTAACAAAACTGTTAAAATCTGACAAACTACACCACTTACCTAACACTTCTTTCGATTGGTTTTGGCAATGGTAATACAAAATTACGACTTTCGGCCAATGAAAGTTGTTCAACGCTGGCCTCAAATTGTATGGGCTTTTGATCACAACGTGTATAGAACAACATATAGGCGTTCCACCAACGTTTTTGGCGACGATATTGCATACGTTTTAAATTACTGTCGTAGATTTCACCCATATAATCACCACCAAAACATTGAGCTTTCATTTCTTCATCTTCGTTCATTTTACATTCGGTCACATCGCCATCATCGAATTTATACCATTGTTCTTTGCCAGTGGAGGGATTACTAGATGAAAGTTAAAATATTAGAAAATATTCTTTTCAAGTATATTTTCTAAAACTTACTTTGAACGTATATAACTGAAATAATGACCACCAGAAGCTTGACCGCTATGTACAACAATGCCAGTCAATTCATATTTGGTACATTCATCATTTGATTGACAATTATCACCCACTTCAATTACCTCACCCTCAAGTTTGGCTAAACCAGATACTGTAAGAAAGATAAAATAAAATCATATTAATATTTTGCTTCATTTTTATTTCTTCTTAAAGTTTTTTAGAACCATATAAAGTTATGTATTTACTAACCTGTATAAGGCTCCATATCTAATAGTCGTGGAAATTCAAAATAATCATTGAATTTAATCGCACAAACCCGTTCGTAATCGTATTCAAACCGTTTTAATTGTATGGCTAAAACGGGCGGTAGTTTTTTCACACACAACCGCTTAATTGTAACTACCTAAAACGTAAGATTAATTGAAATATGTTAATAACATAAGTTGCAAATGAGTAGCAATATTCTCTCATACTTTTTTATCACATTTATCACAATGGTATGCATCAGCGCCCTCCAAGAGTTCACCTTTAACGTACTGTTCTAGAGATTCAGTTAATGAGCTATGATTTCGTATATCAACACTAAAAACACTAAATGGTTCCTCTTTTGAATAACGATGAGGACATTCTTGGCATATTTTCTGATCACTAAATGAGCCACCTAAGGTGTTATTCATTAGTTGTGTATGACCTAAAGCTTTAAGACCTTCATCTAAACTCTCGAACAGTGACATGAAAAATTCAACAGCATCTTGTTGTTCGCGTAAATTAACCGGTTCACCTTGGAGTCTATATAAGAAAATACACAAAAAAAATTATACAACTCGTATATGAAATTGTATCATAAAAAACTTACTTAAAATGTGTCCACAAACCACGTGGCACATAGAATTGTAATGCACTATGTCCTAAGTGGGCAAAAATGGCCTGTACATGTTTTAAAATAACCACATGATAGTTTTTTCGCACATCGTTATCATCGTTTGTATTGAATAGGGCCGAGCCCATGGCATTGGCTTCAGGTTCACCACTAAAGTCTTCATTTTCATTTGTTGCTGCTCCGTCAGCTTTAAGTATACCCACGCGTATTGAGGGTACCATATATAGTTGTTGCAGCACAGAGTTCATGTAACAAGTTGCACCAGCATTTTTTAAACCACAAAAACCTTTAATCGGTCTAGCTCCGACTGGTGGTAAATAGTCCCAATCACGTAAGGGTTCGGTATCTGTTATCGGGAATAAATAAAAACAATAAAGGAATGTGAGTTTTTGTTTAGAACTTTAATATAGCTCTCGTTCAG
The DNA here is from genome assembly GCA_932274085.1 of Protocalliphora azurea. Classification (NCBI taxonomy): domain Eukaryota; kingdom Metazoa; phylum Arthropoda; class Insecta; order Diptera; family Calliphoridae; genus Protocalliphora; species Protocalliphora azurea. Next base: position 53,080,807 of record OW026519.1, read on the forward strand.
TTCTAGGTTTGTTCCGGATAAGTTCTAGTTCAGTTCTAGCCCAGTTCTAGTTTAATTCGAGTTCAGTTGTAATCCAGTTCTAGTAAGTTCTAGTTCACATATAATTGAGTTCTTTTTAAGACCTAGTTCAGTTGTAGTTCTAGCTCAGTTCGAGTTTAGTTCTACTTAAATTCTAGTTGAGTTATAGTTCAGTTCTAGTTCAATTCTATTTTAGTTCTAGATCAATTCTAGTTCATTTCTAGTACAGCACTAGTTGCGGTTCGGTTGTAGTTCTAGTCCAATTCTAGTTCAGTTCTGATCGAGTTCTAGTTTAACTCTAGTTCAGTTCTAGTTTAGTTCCGAGTTCATTCTAAAGCAATTCTAATTCAGTTGTAATTGAGCTCGAGTTCAGTTCTACTTCAATTCTAAATCAGTTCTTATTTAGTTCCAGTTCAGTTCCATTATAGTTCGATTTTTACTGTTCCAATTCTCATTCAGATCTAATTTACTTCCAATTCATTTAACTCTTAATTAGAAATTACTTATTTTTCTAATTATCTTTTATATACATTCCCACCCTCCACTCACCTGTGCAAACAAAATCCGTTATTGTATTCGTTAGCAACTTCATATTAGGAACGCAATTCTGACATAATGCTATCAATAATTCACAGGCAGCTGCAATCGTATGTGGACTACGACACACAGGTGGCGGGGCAGTTTCAGTTTTTAATTTACCATTTTTACGTAAATGCAAATATTCTCGGGAAGCGGTAAACAGAAAAGCATCGATTAGCTCATGAATTAAATCATTTAGTTGAGCCTTCGTTTCGGGCGATAGGAAAAACATCAATTCCTTGGCCAGACACAAGTGACCTTCCAGTAAGTCCTCGTGCACCTGTATATCTCCAGTATTTGTGACATTTTCTCGTATCTTTTGCAACCACTTGATTTCTTCGGAAAGCAGACCTTCGCCAATATTCAGTGGCCAATTGACAACACAGCCATAGGAAAGAGTACGACAGAGGAGTTGAAAGAAATCAGCACAGGTGGCTTCGTATTGAGGCACCAGAGTCTTAAGGGAACTAACTAATAAGTTTACCATATAGGCGAAGGGCCGTCGGTCACCGGCACAATAAGTACAAGTGAGAAATAGTTGTTCGGCCGCCACTTGCCTAACATGACGTGATTGATTCTTTAGTATTAACGATGTAATAAATTTGTTCCACAAAGGATCAGCACTTAGAGCCTCATTAGCACTGGGATTGAGAACCAATGAGATAGTTAGCACCTCTAGGGCCTCTTTGCAAACCATAAAATCTTGACTGTCGGGCATTGAAGTGTCGTCGGCAAAATCATTTTTCGTACCCAAAGCCTGTAGATTGCCACACGATGAGGCCCATGCTAATTGGACCACAGCTTTGATGGTGGAAATGTCAGGACAGGACCATTGCAGAGTCGAAGCAAATAGCATGCGACAAACTTCACCTTCAGGACTGGCCGATAGCATTTCTCTGGCCAAATTCTCGGCCAACTTTTGTGAAATTGCTCTTAACGTTATCTCCGAGGTATTTGGTACTGAGATCAAAATTTGTTTGAGTATTTCCACCTGAGACCGTGAGTCCATTTCGTAGTCACACAACATTGGTTCGTCACCCACACGAGATAGTACACAGCCAACTATGTAGAGGAAAAGTTTGGCTAATCTCAATACACACTGGAATGATGCACGTTTGGTATGCATATCGGCGTTTGGTAAGAAATTATTTTTGGTCAACAATTCAAGTACGAAATGGGCACAACCTGAATGCAGCCAAGAAGATTGTATTTGTAAAGCATTTTCGCCATACGGATCAAGAGCAGGTATGAGCAGACTGTTAAGTACACACAAATTGTAATGTACCTGTGCTGGGGTGGGATGCAAGAATAGCATTTCAGGGGTGCAATCAGTTGGGTTAATCTATTGAATTATAAAAAAAGAATAATACAAATTTTTTCAAATTTCTTTAAAAATAAGAAAATATGCCACTCACCGGTTCATTTGTGGAACTGCCCTGTTGTTGGGTTTGTTGTAAACCACTTATGTTAGCTGTAGTTTTTACCATTCCTCCTCCAACAATGTTGACATTTGCTGTACTATTATCTTCTTCCTCCTCTTTGGTTACATTTGCCACAGTTCCTGTTGTCTGCATTTGCTGCGGAAATTGTGCAGCCACTGACATGCCACACATGATTTGTAACATTTTTACTGTCTGACGATCACAGGGCAATAAATGTAATAACATTTTAGCACTTTCCCTCAAGCGACCATGTTCCAAATCACTACCCAATTGATAGAGTTTCAAGAAAAACTCTATATAATGGAAATTCTGTGAAATAATCACTCCCGGCAAAGTGCTCTCCGATTCAACGCGTTGCATATCGGGACAGGGTCTAGGAGGCGAACCAGTACTAGAATCACTCGAAGTATCTGGACTACTGGCTAAGCCCACACCAATGGGTGTTAATTTGGCAGTCAATATCATTTTGTCTCGAATCGAATATTGTGACAAGGGATTTATCTCATCGCCAATATCAATCAATTCGCCATTATTATAGTAGAGATCGACTTTTATGTTGGCCGTCGAGGTGCCTTTAATGCGTTTAAGTAAGTTGCGCTTGAACGAGGAAACCATTTCATTGTTATGCGTTATAATTTCTAAGTCATCGATTGGTCGTCCAGGATTTTGAAAACGTATATAGAGAATAGTATATTTACCACGTGTGGCACGTACTAAAGGCAACAGATAACGATCTCCATTAAAGGAACGATCACACTCTTTAATGTATTCTTGCAGAACCTTAAGAATGCGACACATTTTTTCGGCTTCTATGAAACGCATTTTTGAATCTTTCGAATCATTTTGATCCGCCTGATTGGCATCATCAGACACAACGGGCACAGCATTATTGCTGCTTAAAGACTTGCCCAATATCATAATGTTGGTATAGTGAGTTCTCAGACGTTCACAGCATTCACCTATGAACATTTCATGGAAATCACTGATATTCTCTTGCAGACGGGGACCTAAAGCTGTGGACACTTCTTTGAGCAAATCAATAGCTTTGTTGGCTATTTCCTCACCGCCTGTAGTTATGACACGCCATAAATAATCTTTACCTATTAAGTCTTCATTATCTAATATATAGCCACGGTGAATGGCCTTGAGTTTATCTTCTTTGGAATTCACTGCCTTGAAGAAGCGTTCAAAGCATTTGATGCCACTTTCGGTTAGCAGATGTGGATCCAATTGGAGTATATTGTTTTCGAAAAAGTCTTTATTGATACCAGGATCTAGATCCGGCTCTTCACCCATCAGTTTACCGAACCAGCGGAAACATTCTTCACGATCCGAAGGAAAAACAGCATTGACCGCCAAACAGTGCCAGATTTGTTTAGCCTGATCGGCGCACAGCCACAATTGGCCATCTTTTAGCAGAAACTTAAGGAAATCTAAACGTTCCGATATTTGCATATTATGAGGATAACGCCCATCTATACACAGAGAGGCAGGATCAACATTGGGCATATCGGCAATCATGGTACGTATCTTATCCATGTAAGAGGTTAGACTATTAGTAACTAAAATGACTAAAGAGTGATCATTTTGAAGCCTTTCGATGACTTGTTGACGATTTAGTGATTGTTGCGAGCGCGGTGCATGACTGGGTGATGATTCGTAAAGACAACATATTTCACGGATCAAACGCAAAGCAGGTAATACCCAACTTTCACCATTTTTCAATTCCACTACACATTTATCGAGCCAAACTATTTTCTGAGCATCACGTTCCTGTGAACAACTATAATCTAAGATTTTCACATGAGCCGCCAAAGCTTGATCGAGCACTTCGGGCGGTATCTCTGAGCTGTGGGCTAATGTCCAGAAGAGCTTTAAAACTTTTTGGGCCATAACACCGTTTTTGTCATCTTCCGCTAAACGTCGTATTAGCTCTAAAAGTCTTTCTCTTTGCCGTTTGTTAGCAGTTGTCATGCTGGCCTATGAGTGGAAAGAGAAACAAAATTTATGGGTTTAAGGAACATTTTTATTTAATTTTACCTGGAATGATTCAAATAAATGATCCAATTGTTCTGGTGTAAAATCCCAGGCTAATTTTGCTAGTAAATCATGAACATTCTTAACAATTGCTTCATGTTTACCAGCTTGAGCTCTCCAAACGGCATCCAAATCTTCGAGGGTTAGTGCATGCTCCTTGATCAAAAATCTTATGATTTTTTCCAACTTTTCTACATATTGAGGCTGGTGAAGAGAGTCTTTTAGTACGATACCCAAAACATCGGATTCTTTAATCCAAGCCTAAAAATAATTTTAAGAAGAAATTTCGGTGGTGAAGTAAAAAAGTTTTTGATGAACATTTTTAAGTGAATAAATAATTTTAGTGAAATTTAGTGATTTTTTTCACTAAAATTTTAATAATAATTTCGTTGTGAAAAATATTTGTGAAAAAATTTTGGTGAAATTTTTTAGTGAAACAAATTTTGGTGAAATTTTATTTTTTAATTTTTGGTGAAATTTTAATGATAATTTTTTAGTGAAAATTACGTTGGTAAACATTTTTAGTGAAATAAAATTTTGGTGGTGAGATAAAAATTTTTAGATAAAAATTTAAGGTAACATTTCTAATGAATATTAAAAAAAAATGTGAAATTTTTTGTGAACAATTTTAAGTAAATAAACAATTTTTGTAAAAATTTTGATGAATTTTTTTAGTGAATTATTTTGACCATAATTTTTTAGTTAAAAATATGTTGAACATTTTTTAGTGAAAAATCAAATGGAGAATATAATTTTGTAAATAAAAGTGAAAATTTTTATGGTAAAACCAAATTTTTTGGTAAAAATTTTAAGTGAATTTTTTTTAGTAATTCTTCATTTACATAATCAAGCCCAATGGGGCCTTATATGGCTAACCAAAACTACTAAATAAATTACAAACTTTAATAAAAAGTTAAAAAAATAAAGTAAACATAAATAACAAGAGTAAAAATTAATAAATAAAATTAAAAATGCACAATAGTACAAACCGTTTAAACATGAGATCTATATGTTAATTTATCAAAATGGAACAAATTAATATATAAGAAGTAATTAAATAGTATCTACATAATAATTTACAAAATTATCATAAAAAATGATAAATCGTGCTTTATACAAAATTCCATGATCCTGAGTGTTTACATATTCTATTGATTTGGATTTAAAAACTGAAACCGAATAAGGAAATTTTCTTAATTGAAGTGGCAAAGAATTCCAAATCCTAGAAACTCGTACCTGAAATGATTTCCCAAATGCATTCAATCGTCTAATAAGAAAAATTATCTGTGGATTTCTCGAAGAGCGGGAGAAATGAAATTTGTCCACAATATATCGCGGACAACTCCTTAAGACGGATTTATAAAAAAATAGTAAGAGACTAATACTGATAAAGTTGACAAAAGACGATCCAAGGAAACTAAGTATATGTTGAGATATATGATCTCGCATTCCCAAATTAAAAATATAACGTATAATCCTGTTAAAAATGAGTCTATATTTCTCCAGTGTGTAGCACCCAGCATTAGAAATAACTTCAGTGCAATACAATATATGCGGCATCAAAATAGCCGTAGCATCCTCTCTTTTTATTGTGCAAGGTAAATAAATATTTAAGAAATATAATCTTTTCAAAAGAATAGACACACGGGAAGATGAAAAATCAAAAAATGGTGAAAAATTCAACAAATTGTCCATTATAAGATCAAGACATTTCATTTTAACAACAAATTCGACAGGACATTATTAATATTCACATTCCTTGTATCAAAACCAAACCCCATCAAATTCGTTTTAATTGAATTCACACAGAAACCATTACCTGAAGCCCATGACATAACTCCCATCAGAATAACAAACAAACTGTACATCATCCACATATACAAAAGGAAAACAAGAAATTCCTATTGTATATGCAAGCAAAAGGTCGTTGATGTAAAGCATGAATAATAGAGGTCCAATAACTGATCCCTGTGGAACACCACTAGTGATCTATTTGGTCCGCGACTCGAAAGTACCAACCGATACATATTGATATCAGTCATTGAGGTAAGACCGTATCAAGTATAGTATATATATAGGAAAAGCCGAAATTATGTAACAGTTTATGAAGTTTGGATGCAATACCCTGTTGTCAAAAGCTTTTGAAAAATCTACTGAAAGTAGAACTACATCTTACGACTGTCCAACAACTGTCTAATTTAATCCGTCAATGAAATAAGTAAAGAGGTGCTATGTTCCTTCCGAAATCCCGATTTTTAAGGGTGAATCAGACAACCATGATCAAGATACTCAATCATTTGGTCTTTTAAAATATGTTCAACAACTTTGGAAAGTACAGAAAATATAGAAATAGGACGTAAATTGTCAAACTCACTCGTTTGACCCTGCTTTCTAATAGGGACAACCCTAGCTAATCTCCATTTGTGAGGAAAACAGAAAGTAGTGATAATTGTGTTTACAAGATGGAGCAAATGTGAGGAAATAAATGGAAAAATCAACTTTAGAAATTTCACCGTTAAAGCATCATTAACCATAATTTCGGTGAAAATAATTTTAAGTATAAATTTTGATGATTAAAATTTTAAGTGAAATTTTTAATGAAAATTGAAAAATAAATAAAAAATTTTTTTAATTTTTTGTGAACAATTATGAATGTACAAATAATTTTAGAAAAAATATTTTTTAGCGAAAAAAAAAAAAAATATGTGAAATTTTTTAGTGAGAAAATGGTTGAAATTTTGTTGTTAAAAAAATGTTGATAATTTTTTTTCATTATAATTTTAATGATAATTTCTTAGTGAAAAATATTTTGTTGAACATTTTTTTCTGAAAATATTTTGGTACATTTTTTGTAAAAAAAATCGGTGAAATTTTCATCGAAAAAAAAAGTAGGTAGAATTTTTAGTGAAAAAATTAAAAAAAAAAAAAATTGGGTGAAAATTTCTTAGTAAAAAAATGTGTGAATAATTTTTTAGTGAAAAAATGTGGGTAAATACATTTTGGTGATATTTTTTCAGTGAAAAAAAAAAAATTTAATAGAAATTTTTTAGTAAACAAACGTTGGTGAGTTTTTTTAATGAAAAATTTTGCTAAAAACAATTAAAAAAAAAACGCACAAAAATATTGGCGCCTTTTTTAGTGAAAAATGGTAAATTTTTTAGTAAAAAAAATTTTGGCGATAATTTTTTAGTAAAACTAAAATTTTGGTGAACATTTTTTTAGTGAAAAATATTTTGGTCAAATTTTTATAGTGAAAAAATTTTGCAAAACTTCTTTTTTAATGAAAAAAATTTAGGTGATAATTTGTTTGTGGAAAAAATGTGTGAATGATAAATGAATAAATTTTTTACTGTAATCCTTTTGGTCAAAAAATTGGTAAAAATTTTTATAGTAAAAAAAAGTATTTTTGTAAAAAATGTTAGGTGAAAATTTTGTAAATTTTTGGTGATTTTTTTCAATAAAAATGTTTGGAAATATTTTTTAAAATTAGATAAAAATCAACTAACTCACCGCCATTCTTTCCGCTGTCAACCAATCCAAATCATCATCGGACATGCAATGAGGCAACTGTGGAGTTCTATGCGCATAATATGACACCGAAGTTAAAACCTTATTAATTTCGTTGAGAGCATTCATTTTGCCATTAAAACTGGACACTTGTAGCAAACGCAATATCATTTTCAAACGAAACATTTCCAAATTACGTATTAGTTCCTCTTGTCCAGGCAAACGACTAGCTAAATAACGGGCCGATTTAACAATCCCATTAATATAGTCATTACGTCCCTCCGGTTTAGCTTCACGCTTCAATTCCTCATCTGAAAAACTATCGAGCAAATCCAAAACCACATTCCAAATGGGCATAAAGTATTTGGAAATTGTAGCAGGTGTCAAAAGTTCATAACACTGACCAAAAGGTCGCAACAAACTAAAGATTAAGGCTAGTGTTAATTTATTTTTCTGTTCCGGATCGGGTTGTAACATGGCTCTGGAACCAGCCGGCTTGGCACATCCCGAGGCTACAGCGGCAGCCGCTTGTTCCTGTTGTTTGCGCAGCAGCTGTAGACCTCGATTAAAACGTTCTTGTAGATTATCGAAGCCACCCAGTTGACCAAAACGATTTACTAAATCAACTAACCAGCCACGAGGATTTTTTGGTTCTGGCAGTGGTTTGGCAAACATTTTATTGCCGTCTAAAACACCCCATAAATGTTCTGGTGGCGAAAAACATTCAGGCTGACGGGCTGCATTGAAAGTATTAAACTTATTGTCGGGATCGAAAACAATAGCTAGTAAATCCAATAGATAGGGATTATCACGGGTCATGTGAATTGCAATCAAGTGTAACAATTTGCCACAAGAGATCAAAATACAATGATGTATATTATATTTCCACGAGTTGACAGCCTCATCAGTAAGAATTTTTGTGAATGATGTTGTTAGGGCATTATGATAGAATTCTACACACGGTTCACATTCATGATCGACACCTAAAGGGATAAAATGAATAAAATGATAATTTTTTTGTAAAGCCGACACTTTGGGGATACAATTAAGACACTTGAGTTTTTGCTATTCAAGTCTTAGGATTTTAAGGGAGATATTTTTTTACTTACCAGCTGCTGTTAGCTGTATGGCAGCATTTAATAATACCTCCAATTCTTGTTCGGGCAGTACGGGTACAACCCATCTCGGATTTGAAATTTTTTGTGTTAGTGATCTTAGTTTTATCGAAGGAAATGACGATATCAACTTCTCAGGTGATCTGAAATTGTAAAACAAAATAAAATAAATTAAATGATTTTAGATAAAAAAAATTACTTAAATTTATTTGACTGAAATAAAATAATAAATAAATATAAATACACTGCCTGTCACTTGAATAAGAAATGATATTTTTTTCTTAATTTTAATTAAGTATATCTCCTAAACTAAAGTTCTGAAAAAAATAATTTTTTTCGCAACCAAATTTCAAAGTGTTTCCTGAAGAAATAAAAAATATACATATTTTGTTATACTAAAATTATGCATTTATTTAAAGACATGTTTTTCTGTGGTACTTTTTCGTGTGTTACTTGAATAAGGAATATTTTAAAACTAAGCAAACTGTAATTTATTTTTAAATTTTAGGTTATAAAAATGGAAGTTATTATCTTCTAGCATTCAATTAGTAATGATTACTGCCACCATTTTTAGGAATAACCTCAAAAATGCGATTTGGCATCGACTTGTATAATGAATCTAAGTAATTTAGCGAAATTGAACTCCATGCTTACGTTATTGCATCCTTTAAGGATTCTATCGTCTCAAATTGTTTTCCTCCTTCATAAACTTTTCTTGCAAGCCAATCCCGACATTTTCCATTGGATTCAGGTCTGGTGAATATGGGGGCCAATCCAACAGTTGAACACCTTGTTGATTAATCCATTATTTTACTGCGTTGTCGTGTTGATACGCCCAAGGTATGGGTCCAAAGAAATCATTAAATTTTGGAAATGCTTCCCCCAGAATGTTTTTGTTAGTCATTGTAGTTATTTTGTTGGATACAAAAACCAATTCTATGGTACCATAATACGAAATGGCACCCCATACCATTATTCCGCCTTCTCGGCTGTGTCTGCGGCTCAAAAATAATTCCTCTTTATTTAGGTCATGGAAGTAATACCCGTCGGGACCATCAATATTAAACTTTTTTCATCGGAAAATACTTTAAACCATTTGTAGGACCATATCGTTGTATTTTTGGCAAACTGTAGACGTTGTGTGCGTTTTTCATTAAGTGGTGGTTTTTTGCAGTTTTCGTCGGACTATGTATGGACATGGCAGAATTTGATGCAATTCTAAGAATTTTTCGTCTTTCTTTTGGAGTTGTTGCCATTTTCTTCCGCCATTTCATGTTTTTTCCATATCTTTCCACGTTATTTAAATAATTGTACACAACTGTCTTTTCTCTATTAATGTTTTTGGCTATTTGGATAGGATTCTGACTTTGAGATTTCAAAATCAGAATTTTTTCTTTTTCAGAGTTATTAAGAGCCTTACCACGTCCCATTTTGAATAAAAACTATTTAAAAACTATCAAATTAAAAATTCTCTAGCCGTTTATATTGAAAGAAATTCAAATCATAGCCTTCCTGATTAATATTAAAAGAATTCCTTATTCAAGAGACACACGAAATAAAATATGTATATTTTTTATTTCTTCACGAAACTAAAGCCAACACTTTGAAATTTGGTTGAGCAAAAAATTATTTTTTTCTGAACTTTAGTTTAGAAGATATACTTAATTAAAGTTAAAAAAATTTGATTCCTTATTCAAGTGGCAGGCAGTGTATTTAATAGATATGTAAAGAAATAAATAAATAAAAATAAATAAATAAGAAAATAAATAAATTAATAAATAAAAGTGTAAGATAGAAGAAATCATTCTCAATTTGTCAAACAATTTGTGAATGCTTGATCAAATGTATGATTATATTTTTCAATTAAAATCATAATGAGTATGATATAAAAATTTGTGAATAATAGTTGGTTTAAACGAAAATATTTTAAGAAAAGATTTGATTTTAAATTATTCTATATTTAAGTAACAAGCTTAACTTCGAATTATTTTTAATTTGAGATCAAAAGTTTAAGAAACATCGTTTTTAAATTGAAAAAGCTTGTTTTTTGGAAATAATTTTCATTTGAAGAAATATTTTTAATAATTGAGATCAAATGCTTCATGCTAAATTATTTATAATTTGAAAATCAATTAGATTTTAAATCCTTTTAAAATTCAGATCGAATGCGCTTAATTCCATTCTTATTCGAAGTTAGTTTTTTATTTCAAATTATTCTTAATTTGCCAGAAAATGATTGAGAAATAAATTGATTTAAAATGTTTCTCAACTTGATTTTAAATAATTTTAAATATTCAAAATGTTTGACTCAAGATCCCTTTCTCAAATTGTAATCAAACGTTAGAGAAAATGATAGATTTTAAATCATTCTCAATTGAAGATTTAATATGCTTGATTTCATTCTCATTTGAAAAAAAAAAAAAAGAATTGGGAGCAAAAGATTGAATAAAAAATTTTCTTAATTTGAGGAGAAATTCTTGAGAAATCACTTCATTTGCAATTATTCTCAAAATTCAAAATGTGTATTCACATCCGTATTCATAAACTACTTTTAAATTTAAAGAGCTTTTTAAAATAAATGTTTCAAACAAATTTTGTCTCTAAAATGTCTTTAAACCCCTTTTAAATTGAGATCAAATGGGCTTGATTTAATTTTCATTTTTAGGAAAGTTTTGATTATAAATCATTCTCATTTTGGCATAATATAATTGAACAAAACACTAATTTAGGTTTTTCCTTAATTGAGGGCAAATGATTGAGGAAGTACTTGATTTTAAATCCCCTTCAAATTGAAATTAAATACCAGCTAAAACATTAAACATTTTCGATAAAATTAGAAATCTGCTTGAACTGCAATTATGTAGAATTAGAGAAGATTTTGATTTCATTTCTAAAAAAAAGATTTTGATATTAAAATCCAAATGTGTTTTATTTCAAATCAATCACATTTGGTGTTCAACTGTTAAAAAAGCTTTTTTTTTAATTCATAGAATTCTTCTTTTAACATAAACTATTTAACGAATAAATAAAGTCAAACAAGTCTGATCAAATCAAACTTAAAAAAAATTTTTACTCAATTTGCCACCAAATCTCTGTGCTTGCTGGGTTGTAATTGTGATTCATTAATAACACGTAATACGTATTTTGTATATAATATGACAAAAAAGTTATGATAATATGAAAAAATAAACTATAAAACAAACAAAATCGCTTACAAATTTGAATAGTACAGAATAAAAAATGTTTAGCATTATAATTAGATTTCTTATCAGTAGACGGAATTTATTTTTCAGCTTACTAAGCTTTGCTTATACACATATACACTGGTGCATATTCCTATTAACGCATTTAAAATTTTTGTTTTTCTTTGAGGTATTTTCGTTTCTATTAACCAAAAAGAATGTCGTGTTGTTACAATAACTCGCGATATAATGGTACTTTTTTATGTAAGAAATATTTGTTCCTTGCTTTTGTTGTTTTCTTTAAATTAGCAATCAAAACATATTGGTGATCATATCAGGGGAATAAAAAATATTAAAAAATTTTAAGTTTTAATTGTTTGTTTCACTTAAGTTTCTGATGACAATTGGGAAATTTCATCAGCTTAAAGGATGCCCGAAGAAACTTTTCTTTCAAACCTGGAAAAAATTCAAATTTTTCGTGATCAATTCTGTTCTAACGGAAAAATTGGACGAAAAATTAATCGTTCGGAAGGAGTTATTCGAGGCTTTCTTAAGAAAGTGCAGAAATACGGAGTGTGGAAACCAACAAAAGGTAATCAAAAATTAACAAAAGCCAAATTAATAAAATAAAAGAATAAACCTCCCGCAATAAATTAAATGCTACACAAATAAAAAAATAAACTTGATCTTCCTGTCACTTCCAAACATGTTGCACACATTTTAAGAACATATGGTAACATTAAATGGAAGAAACCAAAATGTAAGCCAATGTTAAAACACAAATTATAAGAAAATCGTTTGAAATTTGCGCGCTAATGCATGAAATGGATAGACGAGAATAAAATAATCTTTTATGATGAAAAGAAATTCAATTTGAACTATACCGATTCATATTCTTGCTATTGACATGATTTGACGTAGAACGAAATTACTATGTCGAAACGTAATTTCGGTGGAGGCAGTATTATTGGTTTGGGCAGCCTTTTCTGCTGCAGGAAAATCGAAAATATATTTTGTTCCAACTGTTGGAAGATGCTCATTTATGGATGAAAAAATGGATGAAAATTGCATATTCCAACAGGATAACGCTGCAATCCATTTTTCGAACCAATCTGAATCGTGGTTTAATGAACATAGTATTCCACTATTTTACTGAACGTCTTGCAGTCCGTATTTAAATTCAATGGAGAATCTATGGGGGTTCATGGCCCGTAAAGTTTACACAAGAAATGTACAGAATGAAGCTATAATGACAATAACGGAGTTAAAACTAAAATTTAAGCAAATCTGGGAAGAAATTGACAGTGATTTTCTTCAAAAATTGGTCGAATCAATGCCAGACCGAATTTTTTAAGTTATCCAAAATAAATGTTCATCAACACATTATTAATAATGCTAAATTTTTCATTAGTTCAAGTGCGTATATAGGAAAATGGCATTAAACTAATAAAATTACAATGAAAAAATTTAATGTACATTTAAGTTTTTTGTTATTAATTTTTATCGTGAAGTCAATAAATAATGTAAAAAATGAATTTGTAGCACTTATTATTATTATTTTTTAACCCCATTTTTGTTAAGATGATTAAAAAAAAAAAATTGGCGTGCTTTTATAGGAATATGCACCAGTGCAGATATACACAGCTTTAGAAGTTTTAATTTTATTTTATTAATATTTGAATTTCAAACACTTATTTTATTATTATTTGCATTTCAAACACTTATTATTGTTTGCGTTCTAAAGCTTTGTTTGTTTGCTTGCTTGTTTATTTGTCTTCTTTATTATAAAATAAATACAAATATAAATATTTATTTATTACGATGACGTTTTAAGAGCATAATAATATATAATCTTTAAACCAGCAAAAAAATGTATAATTATTATCTAAGAAACTCTCTAAAACAGAAAAAAGGAATAATAAAAAAAAAAATTAAAAACAATTTGATAATCTACATTGAAAAATTATCTAGCAACAAGATTTGCATTCGAATACACCGAAAGCGGCTATTAAAACTAAACTTTAAAGTTTTTTTTTTAACTAAATAGTATGCTTAATCTCCTGGCATGTTCCTATTTCAAGTTTAAATATATTTTCTAGAATGAGAAATTTTATATTTAATACTAGCTAACCTGGCAAACGTTGTTTTGCCATATAAGACTTGAAACTATCATCGGATAAATAATTAATAAGACATTTTTAGAGGGAGCTTCTACCCGTTTTGCCCTATTTTACACCCTAAATGTTGAATTTTCCAAAAAAAAATGTATATCTTTAAGTTCCTTCCAGATGTTACACTATTTAACTGCCAAATTTCGTGAAAATCGGTTTATTAATTAATTTGCCCATTTTACTCCCTCTAGCGGTATGAAATATACTTTACCACCTATTCTCATACCTAACAAATACACATACAAATTTTCATAAAAATCGGTCAAGCCGTTTCGGAGAAGTTCAATTACAAACACCGTGGCACGAGAATTTTATATATATTGATTTTAACTTTATGAAATTTTAAAACGTTTGTCAAAATTAATTTAGTAATACGAAATAACAATAGTTTTTATGTGTTTTCTCAACATATAAAGGTATTTAATTAAAATATTTTTCTCTGATCCAGGTTTGCGATTTGAGAATTTTACGAACAAATTTAAAAAATTGTGGAAAATTGACAAATTTTGGATAGGGCTTGTGAGGAAACCATTGCCCCAGGTTTGCTTTACATGCATTTTCATTAACATTTCTATTGAAATCATTAAAAAAATTATATGGACAAAATAAAAAAACAAATTTTATAAGTGAACAAATATTACCACCTTTTTGGAAAAAAAACCCAAAAATGTGAATTTTTTGAAAAGTTTCAACTTCATACTAATATAACTTTCTATCGGATCCATATATTTATATGATTGTTGCAGCAATATTATTTAGAATTTTATTATGAATCTAATGGATATTAAAAAAATGGGATTTAAATTAAACCCTTCAAGTTTAAAAGAATATAAAATATAAAAATATAAAAATGAAGGAAAAATTTATTTCGACCTAAATATTTCTTAAACCAAGCGTATCTTTTGTATGGATTTACAAGGACTATCTATGTTTAAAATTTCTTACAAAAATATCATACATGACATTTTGACGATTTATAAAAAAATGACATACCCGAGATGACCAACTTTGGATGATCATTCACCACCCCCCTGACCCGCTAGGGTACTGTGCTCCTCCAAATCAGCTCGAAAATACCTCAGCTCAGCTTGTAAGGATAAAATTTGTATTTTCTCGATAAATTTTCGAAAAACTGAAGTTTTTATAAAAAGTTCAAAATTTCAAGAATTCACGTCACCGAAAATGACGTGAATGTTACGAGAGTTGTTTTTGAAAATCGGCCCTTTTAGGGATAAAACGGATAAAAACTGTATTTTGATACTTTTTGGCACTATATGTATCTTCTAAACCAGTAAACATGTGAATTTATATCGTATTCGTAACTTATCGAAAAATGACAATGTAAAAATCGTACCTATTTTTGGTACTTTTTTCTTAAAACATTTTTTATATTTATGTCTATATATGTATATATCAGTGTTTATAAATGGTGTTTATAAAGTGTTTATAAATGGGATCCCATTAC
The DNA here is from genome assembly GCA_932274085.1 of Protocalliphora azurea. NCBI lineage: Eukaryota > Metazoa > Arthropoda > Insecta > Diptera > Calliphoridae > Protocalliphora > Protocalliphora azurea. The sequence goes on from OW026519.1 coordinate 53,096,323, forward strand.
AATTTAGAAATTAATTAGAATACAATTTTTATTACAACCTTGGGGAAAAATTTACCAAAAATCTCGTCTTAGTCCAAATTTCTTAAAAGTACCTTTTATCGTTTGGGCGATGTTGAATCAGCCAGTCAGCCATGAATTGCTAATTCTTTTTTCTAATTCATTTGAATTATTTCAAAATCAATTCAATTCAATTCAAATGAATTGGAAATGAATTGCAATTCACTTTGACAAATTAATTTGAATTAGAAACGAATTGCAATTCATTCTACAAATTCATTTGAATTGGAAACGAATTGCAATTCATTTGACAAATTCATTTGAATTGAAAATGAATTGCAATTCATTTTTACCAAATTCATTTGAATTGACTGAAATTTTATTCAATTAATTTTTTTTTTTTTTTTGTGAAAAGAATTAATTCAAAATTTGCTAATTCAGTGCTTGAATGATTCACGAATTAATTCAAAAATGAATGATTCATTTACAGCTCTGATACGCACACACAGAGAACTGATTTTAAGTTTAAAAAGCAAAAGCAGTCAACAATTGAAAAGAGCATGAATTGAAATGAGTTAGAAATGAATTGATGCAAATGTCATGTAATTACAATTAAGTAAGAAAAATTTTAATCGAAATAAATCGGATTTTTGAGTAAATTTAGACATTTTGCTGAAGCTTTAAAATTTTTGGCACATTTTTTATGCAATTTCGAATTTTTAATGAAACTTCGGATTTTTTGGTGACATTTCGAATTTTTGGCGAAAGTTCAAATTTTTGGTGAAATTTTGAGTTTGAATGAAATTTCGAATTTTTGGTGAAATTTTAAGTTTTTGGTGAAATTTCGAGTTTTTGGTAAAAATTCGAAATTTTGGTGAAATTTAGAATTTTTTAATGAAATTTCGGATTTTTGGTGAATTTTGGAATTTTTGGTGATATTTCAAATTTTTGGTGATATATCGGATTTTTGGTGAAATTTCGAATTTTTAGTGAAATTTTGAAGTTTTGGTGAATTTTCGGATTTTTGATAAAATTCCGAATTTTTCTTGAAATTTCTGATTTTTAGTAAAATTAAACTTAAACATAAGTTCTTCTCACAAATAATGTTTGAGTTTACTGTTAACTCAAACAATGGGGTGCAACATGTTCACCCCTTACTATTTCATTTGGGAATAAAACATGTAACACATTTTTTTTTTTAATTTAAGGGCGAAAGTATTGGAAAGAATATTATTTACACATTTACACTATTTTTCAGAATAGAATACAAAAGAGTGTAAAAGACAGAATAAAGGCAATATTTTAGTCAGAAAAGAAAACGTTGTTAGTAAAGGTGTTTCGAAACAATTTTAATACTCCACTTTTGTCCTGTCAAATTCCACAAAATACTGATATTATGAGTCTCAGACTTCTCTTGCTCAAGACTAAAAGCAGATGATTGAGCGACCACAAAACTCTCGATATACTGCAACAACTGGTAATTTTTTTTTTTTTTTGCTACGGCCTTAATCTGCATTCTTCGTGACTTTTTGTTTTGGATTTTTGTCATTAACATATGTAATAAAAAATAGTACAATTGCAAATTGTGCAGTAGGATAATAAATGAAAGCTGAAAGCAGGCTTGAAAAATCACGAGGAATGCTGATGAAGGCTGTAACGGGTCAGGAAATGCATTTAATTCTGCTAGTGTCTAAATATCTTTTACAATGCATTCCTCATAACTATTTCAATGAACTTCATCCTGAATAGAATAATTTTCGCATAATTATGAAGTACAAAATTTGAATAAAATTTATTAAGTTATTTGTAATCTTGGAGATTTTGACCAAAGCTGCTAAGATTAAAATTAAATCAATTCATAAATACAATATCAAAAATACAAATTATTAGCAATCTGTAACATGTTTCTCAAAATCAAAATAAATTTAAAAATAAAAATTATTCAATGTCAGAAGAAGCATGATCAAGATTATAAAAACTTCGTGGAAAGGTTTTAAAAATAAAAAAAAAAAAACGTTCAAGTGATATTTTTCTTTAAAAACATAAAATGTCAGATCTAGTCAAAAGTGTATCGAAAGCCTTTCCTTCCTTACTTTTCATTAACAATTTCTTTTCCAATTTCCTGATATTTATTAAAAATTCATTGCTCCACTATAAGCCTTGAAATGATTTATAACATAAACCTCTACAATCATTTGGTTATTTATGTTTTTATTACTTAAATAGACTTCAACTTATGATACTAAAATGTGTAATATTAGACCAAATGAGATTTGAATTTCTGGATAAAAAACTCCTATAGCAAACTTGAAAACTCCTATAGCAGCTTTATAAAAAAATTAAATTTGCATTTATGATCTCCAGCAAAGTTTAATAAAAGTCCAAAGATGTTGATGTTAACATTTAATATTTTTATTCGCATTTCCTTTTCTTTACAAAACTAACCAACTAATTTTGAATATTTATTATCATGTTGTACCTTACATATTTAAATAAAAAAAAATACATTGTTTTTATTCAAAAAAATAACTTAAATTCTAAACAGGGAATTCCTAATAAACTTCAGCCAAAAAAGAAAAAACGTAGTAATAAATTAAATAAGAAAAATATTATGGTGAGTAAATTTTAGTTTTGCGCATACTTATATATATATATATATATATATATATATATATATATATATATATATATATATATATATATATAATAAACAAGCAATAACTCAAAAAAAATGAGAAAAACGTAAATAATTTTATTAACTAGGGGTAACAAACAAAAATTTTTAAAATAAAAAAACTATTAATTAAATTTAAGACAAATTTTAACACACTTTTGCTATAGCCCATAACAAGCACCCTTAAACTTGAACTTACCAAAAAAGTGAAAAAGGGGAAAAATAATAATAATAAACAAATAAACAATAATAATATAAATTTATATTAAACGTATGAATAAGTAAAAAAGAATTATAAATGTATTTATACTACGAGTACAAGAAAATAATAAGAAATAATATAATGAAATGTTTTGTATACATTATAGCTAAAAGTTAAAGAAATGAAATAAATAAAATTTATATACATACATAAATGTGTATGTATGTATGTATGTATGAATGTATATGTGTATGTTTGCATGTATGTATGTAGATATAATAATGTGTAAATATTAAAATTAAACTATTTATGGAACAAAAGAAATGAAAAGAAATTGAGAAAAAATAAATATTTGGCAATTTTTTTTTATTTATTTTTCAAAAAAAAAAAAAGAAATAATAATACTGAATATGTAAAATACACCTTGGTCATTTAATTTAGCTAAATATGAATGAAATCCATATTAGCTAAATTGATTAAAAAAATAGTTAAGGCTAATTTTACAATAATTTATATTTAGGCTTCAACGCATATTATTCCATTTTCGTGTTTATTAGACCCAAATCAAGCATTTTTGAAGATTTCAAGCTTCTGGTGTCTTTGAGTCCGTAAATATTGGAAGTATATTTACGGACAACCTTAGATCATTTTAGGAAATTAAAAAGTGATAAAATTAAGAAATTGTATATTTTATGTTTCATCATTTATTAATTAGACTGCGTATCTGCTTTTTAAAATTTTTTTTATTTATTTGAATTTTTACGAATTTTTATTTAATTCTCACATTTATTTATTTATTTACAGTAGAATAAAAAGCCTCATAAGGCAAAAAAAAAAAAAAAACTTATATTACATAGACATATAATCCTGAATAATTATTAAAAATTAAATAACAATAAACTACAAATCTAAACCCAAAAGAAAACTTAACTTTAAGATTCCCCTGCCTGATAAGGTAATTAAATTATAAATCAACAGTAAAGCAAATGGATCCTAATATAAACAAGTGTTGTGTGAAAAAAAAATATGTATATATAATATCCATATAGAAATAGAAATAATTAAAACAAAAGATAAAAAAGGAAAAATATATCAGATAATTATAATTCAACTATAACCGATGAAAGTTTAAGCCGAAAACCATTATTAGAATGCAGTCGAACTTCCAATGATAAGTAGTTCCAACATCGTGCTATTCTAACAATAAATGTTCGCTCAAAAAAATTTATTTTTTATCCTAGGGATTACAATTTGAGTGTTCCTAGTAGAATGAGAAAAAATAAATTTAGAGCAACAGGAATCTCTCGTTTTATAACACCATAGCAATAACCTAATTACTTAAGATTAAGTAATTATGAAATGAACAGGCAAAATAACACGTTTAAAAAAACCAGATATGTGGTCACGTCTACGAACACCCTATTTATATCACACAATTAACCTATAAGCAACATAAGCCGAAGAACCTGAAAAACCCCATATAATGTCTGAGGCATTAATAAAGCGTGTGCCTGACGCACTTTAACACGGTGCACAGTGGATCAGAATCGTTTTTCATTGGCCAAAACTCTGTAACTCGATAGAGATATTTATTTTTTTTTTTTTGATGGAGATATTTTCTTGAAATTTTTCTCCAATTTTAATTTCATTAAAACCGGTTCAGCAGTTGTAGAGAAATTTATGGCTAAAGTTGAACTTTTAATATTTTTTTTTTTTTTAACATTTAGTATGATTTTTATTATTTTCTTTTTGAATTTTGGATTTTTTGTTGTTTGAATCAGCTTTACTTAGAAAAAAGTTATAAGTAGATAAAAAAAACATTTAAATAATACCCAGGAACAGGTTCCACTATCGGTTGGTTTTGGAAAAATATGACGATTTTTTTAATGTTTATTTTGTTTTTTATTTAAATAACATTAAGGACGAAAATTTTTAGTTTTTATAGTAACTAAAAGTTTTTTTAATGTTTATTTTATTTTTTACTTAAATAATAATAAAAGAAAATTATAATTATTATTCATTCGGTTGGAAAATAGCCTACAAGTATTCTATATTTAGTTCTATATTATGTCTGTCCTCTTGAAGCCTTTTTGCTTTTTCATCTAAGTCCCGATTGACTTTCCTTTGACTAATTCTAAAGATGAGCGGATCTGACGTTGATATTGTGCTCTGTATAAAATTTATAATCATTATTCCTTTTTTCCTGGACTTCCTCTGAAAGATCTCAAAGTGGTACGCTTAATCACCAAATTTTCTAGCATCAATTTGTTTATTGCACACAAGTACACCTATAATTGTTTTAAATCTTGAAATAAGATTTATATAAACACGTTATTTCAGATGCTCTTTCGGGAGCTGAAAAGAACCTTCATTGTTTTGGTTGATCTATAATCAATCCATATTTGAGAAATTCGTCCTGAACATGTTTTTTTTTAACTTCTTAACTACTTATACCAACATGTCGTTGTTTCTTATTGATTTTGTAGGTTTAAAGTCCAAATAATAACAGATTTTTAGTATATGTTCAATGAACTGTATTCTTGTATATGGCGTTGATAATCCAAATTCATATGCATCAGTATTCCCTATCGACTTTTCCGGGACTTGGTTTAAGTGGCTTGCAGCTGGATGAAGCCTTTGTTTTAGTCAAAGTCTGACTGATCATCATTAGCACTTATTGGTAGCTTACTTCACTTGTCTGGCCGCCAATCACTAATTCGAATAGCTGTAGTGTTGCAATTTGGACTTTAATATCACTGACTTCTTTTTTAATGGAATCATGAGTTTCCTTTTTAAATTTAAATTTAATTGGTATGCAGTATTTCGTAATGATGATGTTTGATTTTTCCAAATATCCTATGTTTGTATACTACTGTTTGTATACTAATCGCAATGGCACAAATGACACCATGAACATATCTCTGTCTGAAGTATTTTCACATACATAGTGCCTGTACTGTTTTTGTCCATTGGCAAAAAAGAGTTAACTTGCAGTTTCCATAAGCGTTGAGTTGTATGCTTAAGTAGATCTTGAAGTTGTACCTTTGCCGAAATCGGTGTGATTGTAATAGTGTCACTTGGCGGTACACAGTCCTTCTTAGGAGCAGTTATTTTATGATATGATGGATAGAGATTTGAGGTTTTTTCAATCGCAAGCAATCTGAGATGAGTATATTCCTGTTTTGTTAATTTCAAATCCAAAAATAATGCTAATGCCTCTTCTTTTGAGAACTGTTTTTATCGCTTGGTGTTGAAATACTTTTAAGAATCCGTTTTGTTCTCACTGGACTAGCGTTAAAAAATTTTTGAATGATATCGACTTAAGTTGTTTCTGTGATCGAAATTGATATAGCAAAGTTTGTGCAGCCAATTATTGATAATAGGTTGCCAGTAATGATAATTTATTTCAAATTTACAAATATCATTTTTTATAAAATAACATAAAATTACCAATATTTTGATCTAATTTTTTGGCCACCTTGGTTTCAATAAGTTTACTATTGAATGGCATTTAAAAATTTGGAAATCGGTGATTGTAAAAATTGGACTTTGGCCGTGCGGCGTGGCAGGTAAATATTAGTTGTCGAGTCCGCATGTTCTATCTTATCTATCTATATATATATATATATATATATATATATATATATATATATATATATATATATATATATATATATATATATATATTTTAAAAGTTATAGGGCAAAATCGCAAAAAAGTCAAGGCAAAAAATGAGAAATTTAATTTTCTAAATCAAATATCTTTTAAACCATACGATATAATTTAGTACAGTAATTATGTTTTTTCTTTATCTTGCTTATAGGATTTTAGAAGCAAACATATTTAAAATCGGTTCATATTTGTAAAAGTTACAAGCTCCGATATGTTTTTCAGTCTCGTGGCGGTCAACTTTGGCCCACTGTAGCGCAGTCCGTGCTTCAGCAGCAAACAATATTCTGAAAGCTTAACTCCTCCTCTATGTTCCTAGCTTCATCAAAATCGGTTCAACAGTTTAATAGATTCAGACTTATTACCATTTATTTTGCAAATGGCCCTTAATGTGATAGATTTATTATGATAGATTTTATTTCCTTACTTAATTCACATCGGAAAAGTAAGAAATCATTCAATACATCATTTCTATCTAATGCATAAAGTAATAAAAAATTAAGAGAAAATGTAATAAATTTTAAAGTAATGAATATCCAAAGACTTCCAATTTCGGATTTAATTTTACCTGTGAAAAACGTTTTTTTTTATAATAATAATAATAAAAAATTAATAAATTAATTTTGGGCTGTCCAATTCGTTTCCAACTTATGTTCACTACTTAACTAATAAATTTTTACAAATATACAAATAAGGCATTATTAATTTTTACAAATAAGGCGTTATACATTCATAAATTGGTTTTAGGTAAAGATGGAACATCTGCACTATAATAAAATTGCGAATGAAATATTTTAAGACTGTCAGGTAAATATTATATTATATTATATTATATTATATTATATTATATTATATTATATTATATTATATTATATTATATTATATTGTATTATATTATATTATATATTATGTATTTTAAGTAATAATATAAAAAAACTCATGTATGATAAGTCTCAAAAACTAATTTGAAATATTTATATTTGATAATCAAATTTAATAAAATTTGTTTATAAATAAAAATTATTCCATTCAATGTTACATTTATTTTCTCATTTTTCTTCAATATTTATATAATTAGTAACTTTATTAATATTTATTATTTATATAAATATTCATTATTTTGGTCATAAATCACAATAATATATAAATAATTATTTTAAACGATCGTTTTGATTACAAAAATACTATCATTTACACAGTTACGAACGCACACACACATACATATGTTGTTCATATAGAAACATGCAAATAAAGCAGAAAATTTTTTCCCTATTGAAGCATACAAATGGTCAAATGTTTTATATCGCACTCTCAAGTCTTATTGGGTCGCTATCATAATACACACAGCGTTTTTGTGTACAGCTTGTGTATATAGTTTTAAATACCTGCAGAACAGTATTTCTCCGCTCAAACACTGATTTAAAGCACTTGAAAAATAACAAGTGGCTTGTAATGTGTTATAAGACATAGTTTGCAGGGCTTTATTGTGAAACAAATGTAAGTATTATTTTTTAAGTATAAATGCGAAAATATTAAAGCATATTACTATTTTTTATTTTTTGGTAAAGTGGTAAAGGGTATAAAAGATTCGGCACAGCCGAATATAGCGCTCTAACTTGTTAGATTTCATAGTTTTTTTTTAATCTTCTAAATTTCTTTAGGAAAAAGTGTAAAAAGAAAAATCAAATAAAATTTAAACAAAATCTTAAAATATGACAAAAGAAAAAGGAGGTAAGTGGGGGAAAAGTAACAAAAACATAAAAACACTTCACTTCTGGTGTGGGTGAAAAATAAATTGCATCAAAGAATTGAGACTAAAAAAAAATAAATAAAATGCTCTACAAAAAACATCATTTCAAATTAAACATAATGACGTGAGACACTCCCAAAATAAAAGAAAGAAAAAACAAACAACCTACAACAAATTTAACAACAAAAAGGAAAAATAAATAAAAATTAAGAAAAAATACTAAAATTATAAATTCAATAAATTTTAAAAGGCATAAAAATTTTTGTTTAATATAAAATATAGTATTAGGATAAAACTACGTTTAAATATATTAGAACTTTATGTTAAAGAAAATCTATATAAGAAAACCCATAAGGATAGAAATAAAGAGAAAAGAAATAGTTTACTTTAATAATAAATTAACACGCGATTTGTTTGAATAATATAGCAGCATACACAAACTCAATTACAACTTAACACAATATAAAACAAGTTGCTCTCAAATGTTTTTTTTTTTTTTTTTTTTTTTTTTTTTGTTTTTTAAGCTTTAAAAATTAAATTCAGTTCATATATGAACATTTATACAAGAGTAAGTAAAAAAGAAAAAAATATAGGTATGTATGTAATAACTTTTGTATACAAAATGCATGATTTGTATTTTTTATATATGTACTTATATATATATATATATTTTATGTTACTTACATATTATCCGTCGCCGACGACACGGAGGCGCCAGGCGTTTCTGTTAAGGGATTTATGGTGGCCGAAATAGTTGTTGACTCTGTAGGATTATGCGTAGTTGTTGTTAAGTTTGCTATAGAGGATGATGATGTGGATGACTCGAGTGTTGTAATGCCACCAACAACACCACCGCCACCCACTCCCACTAGAGTTGAGGATGATGAAGTTGTATTAGATGATGTACTTGTAGTTGATGAATTATCATTACCACTGCTGCCTCCACTGCCACCACCACTACCACTGCCAGATGATGACTGGCCACGACCACGCGTATCAGTCATTGTGTGTGGTTGTTTTAAAGTGGCAGCTGGTCGTTTAAAACGTAAAAAGGTAACCAAACCAAAAATTCCTTAAATAACTACAGTTTTCTTTAATTTTCCTTATATTGTTCTTTATGAGTAGTACCGCTGCTTTTTATAGGAAATTTAAAAAAACAAACCAAAAAATGTATTTATTTCAGGATGTAATTTTGGTAACAATTATTTTTTGAAGATTTGTCTAAGATTATTAAAGTTGTTTGTTTTTTATTTGTTTGAGTTTTGATTTTTAATTTTATTTAAAAATTTAGTTGAATATTAAAAAAAGAAACAATTTTGTGTTTTCTTTTGCTCTCTTTCAGCAGGAGGAACAACAAAAGGTTCCTAAGCATACGTTTTTACATATTCCACACACAAACACACTCTGACTAAAAGGCAAATGCAAAAATCCATAAAACTGCAAAAGATAAAAAAGTAAATAAATGAAAAACAAAATAAAATAAATGAACCATAGATAGTTACACCATAGATGGATGAATAGACAAACACAAACAATTGCACAAGACTTAAAAAAGTATGAGTTATTCTGTGATTTTTTGAAAAAAAAAATTTAAAGGAACCTTATAAAATCAACATAAATATAATATTTATTTTAACATATTCTAAAAGTTCAAACTTAATTTCAAATTTTCCTTTAAATTATAATAAACTAGCGGACCCGGCGAACTTCGCCTCGCCCCAATTTTAAGCCTTCAGACAAAATTTAGAGTAATACAATATATATATATATATATATATATATATATATATATATATATATATATATATATATATATATATATATATATTATTCCTTTACGCTAAGAATTTTCTATTTTTTCATTTGAAAAGCCATTGAGGAATAATTCCATACAAAAAATCTATTTTCGATTTTTTTGATAAATATTGCACTGAATTTCAATTGATGCGTGATTTACGACAATCCGGAATGAGTTTAACAATACACAAAACTCGTATAAATTGCAGCAAGAAAAATAGCACATTTACTGTAGAAAATTGCAATGCCAAAATGACACCTCTCAGATTGCGCAAAGTCTAAGTCAACGTATAACGCCATCTATCGGATTTTGGCTGAGAACTTTCTATTTTTTCATTTGCAAAGGATTTAAGGAATAATTTCACACAAAATTGCGTAAAAAAAAATAAATTTTCGATTTTTCCAATTTTCCGACTTTTGCGGAGAGATTTTCCAATTTTCCGCATTTCGCATTTTCCGCAATTTTCCATGATTTACACTAAGAACTTTCTATTGTTTGATTTGGAAAGCAATTAAGGAATAATTTCACACAAAATTTCATACAAAAACTCTATTTTCGATTTTTCCAAATTTCCGACTTTTCCGGAGGGATTTTCCAAAATTTTCTTCCGTAAAAACCTTCTCCTCGAAAATACGAACAACTGACAAAAAATTTTACAGAAATCGGCCCAGCCATTCTTATTTTCTGAATTACTATACATTTTTTACACTATTTTTATATATAGATAGAAGAATAGAAAGTTGTTTATAAAATTAACTCAAATTAACTATGACATCGATTTTTAAAATTTTTATAAATGTTCGAAATTTCGAACTTAAATTAAAATGTTCAAATATCCGCAAAATTATAAAATTAAAAAAAAAACATTATAAAATTAACTTAAATTGAAGAAATTTATTGATTGCTATAATTTTTGAAGATTTTCAAAAAGTTTAAACTTTATTTCGAATTTTAGAACCTCAAAAAAAATTAAGAAAATATAAAATATTAAAAAAAAAGATTATAAATTAAACCAAAAAATTGATGTTTATAATTTGTAGAATTTTCAAAAATTCGAACTTGAATTTAAGTTTTCAAATAACCCAAAATTATTAAATTTTTTTTTTAAATAATCTAATAAAACCAAATTAAATTGGTAAAATTAATTGATTTCTATAATTTGTCAACATATAAGAAAAATTCGATTTTTACAATTTTTATGAATATTCAAAAATTTGAACATGAATTAATTTTTTCTAAATATTTCGAAAAAGACTCAAAAGCATTACTATTATAAAATTAACTTAAATTAAACAAAATATTGATAATTATAAATTTTAAACATATACGAATATTTCGAACTTAATTTGAACATTAGAAAATACACAAGCAAAACCTTATCAAAACTATTAAAAATAACATAAGTTAAATAAAACATCTATTTTATGATTTTTAAGAAAGTTCGAAAATTTTATGTTGAATTAAGTTTTCCAATATTTTGAAAAAATATTACATTTTTCAAAACCTTTTTAAAATTAACTTTATTTAAAATACTGATTTTTATATTTTTTTAACATTTTCGAATATATATTTCGAAATTAATTTCTAATTATCGAACATTAGAAAAATGTATTTAAAACAGAAAATTTTTTATAAAAAACAAATTAACTGAAACATTAAAAAATTATGTTCGAAAATTCGAACTTTCAAATATGTGAAAAATTAACAAAAATTAAAAAAATAACCTGATAAAATTAACTTAATTTAAAGAAATTTATTGATTACTATAAGTTTTAAACATATACGCAAAGTTCGAATTTAATTTCGAATTTTCGAATTTCAGACAAAAGTAAAAAAAAAATTAAATACTTGACAAAAATGTCCTAAATTTAATAAAACATCGATTTTAAAAAATTTTATTATTACAATAATTTCGAAATTTCATTATAAGAATAATTTAGATTAAGGAAAATTTTGATTATTATAATTATTGAATATTTTTGAAAAATTTCAAGTTTTCGAACATCAGAAAAAAGTATAAAATTAGAAAATATGTACAATAAAAAAGTTAATAAAAATAATAATATATTATTTTTTATATAATCTATAAATAAATGTTCAAAACTTCGAACTTGAATAAAAATTTTCCAACATTTCGAAAAAAAATTATATCCCATTTCTTTTGACTCGAATTGAACGATATAAATCTAGACGAGGTCTCATTTCAGAAACACGGTACTTCCTGTCACACAAAGAACGCCTCAATAGACATTCTGCAAGAAGGTTTTAAATGTATGGCTTGATAACTTAGAAAAATGTTTTTTAAGATCTCTTCTTTTATATAGTAATTTACTTTAATTATTTAATTAATAACTTTACTTATTTTAAAATATTTTTAACAAAGTAGAATAACCCATACTGCAAAATAGAAATAATATAGCACAACTATGGAAAAACAAAAATAACAAGGAATATAAAACCTCAAAACAAATCATTCATCCATATTACGAATAGCAGTTTTGCAAGTAAATTTAAAAAATAATTAATGTACTAAACAAAAATGTATATATAATAGGGTGGTCCCGTTTGTATGGAAAGAAAATAAGATATCGATGTTCCCAACTCAAAAGAAAATTTACTTTACTCTAAGATACCGTTTCTCAAAAAGTGAGCTGGATCAAAATGAAAAAAGGTCTTTTTTTCGGAATTTTCGATTTTTTTTTTCATATTTCTGTCAAAGCAAGAATATAATAATTTGGTATCATAAGAAAGGTCTTTGGGACGTGCATTTAATGGCATAACAAAAAATTAATATCACGTCCGAATAAGTCCCAAATTTTGCAAATTTTCACAAAAAATTGGTATATTTGAATTTTTTTACACATAAATCTTAAAAAAAAATAAGAACAGAATAATATAACATAATCCTCTAGCATTTATACCAAAAGAGAAAACCGTTTTCTTTTTTTTTAATTCAAACTTGTTCGTATTTTATTCGATTTTTTCGAAGCATAATTTAGTTCATATACAAATGTTTCTATAAGAGAAGGAATTAAATGGAATACTCGTATTTTTATAATCTTGTTAATGATATATAACACTTCATACTTTTATTAACAAACTACGAAATAAATTAAGTTTTAATGAAATACCAACCAAAATTATGCTAAGAAGTGTATTTATTTACAATTTGTTACATACAGAGAGTAATTTCTTATTGTAAATCTCTAGAAAAATCTCTCTGTGTTAATAGATGTATATTTTGATGCTATATTCATTTAATTCCTTATGATATAGAAACATTTGAATATGAAGAAAAATAAGGTTCAAAAAATTCGAATAAAACACGACCAAATTCGAATTTTGAAAAACGGAAAATAAACCGTTTCGGTATAACTGCTAGAGGATTATATTATATTATTTTGGTATTATCTTTTGAAATATTTATGTGTAAAAAACTCAAATATCAAAATTTTTTGTGAAAAATTGCAACATTTCGGACTCATTTGGACCTGGTCCCAAATTTTTGTTACGTCTTTTGTTATGCCTTACTTACAATACCAAATGTGTCAATCTTCTTTCTTTGGCAGAAGTACAAAAAAAAATCTAAAAAGTCCGAAAAAGGACCTTTTTCATTTTTATCCAGAGAAACGGTATATCAAAATGATGTAAATTTTCATTTGAGTTGGGAGCTTTTCATTTTGGGGCCACCTTAATACATAAAGATCAAAATATATTCATTCTATAACGATGAGAAACATCAAAAAATAAAAATTAATATTATAATTTGTTGTTAGTTATTTTGAGAACTTTATTTTAACTGTTTTTTTTTTTTTTGTTTATATGGATTTTTTGTATTTTTATTTATTGTTTTATTTCCATTTTTATTTATATTTAAAAACACAAATACATCAATTAATAGCACTTTTTTTGATTATATTTTTTTATTATTTATTATATATTATTTTTTATGATTTTTTCTTAATTTATTCTTGTAAAATTTATTTAATTTAACAACATTTTTAGTGATGTCATTACATTTTTCATTAATTTTTTTTTTTTTTTTTTGTTTTTATTAGAGAGAAGAAAAAATGTCATCATATGATTAAATTTTCATATTCATTCATAAAGTTTTGATTAGGGAAAATTTCAAATAAAGAGAAAATATGTTTTTTATAATTATTGTAAGTATGGATGTTTGTATTGTATTGATGATGAATGAGTAGATAACAATGTCGGCAACATATCATGTAAATATATATATATATATATATACAAGTATGCAATAGATATGTATAGATGACGCATAATTAGCAAAAATGTGTTTACATTTTTTACAAGTCTCTTGCCTCATATGCTTTCCTATTGTGTGTTTGAAGTTTTTAATTATAAATTTCGCTGATTAATATTTGTATTCTTATCTATAGTAATTGCGACTATATATTTTTAAATTACCATTTAACAAAAATATTGTAGAAAAAACTTCTTAATATGGTTGTAGAAATTACCTATAAAAATGTATACATTTTTTAAATATCTATTATATTTCATATTTTTGCATATGTATTTATTCAGGAATTTGCTTTTGTTATATATTTATTGGCCTATTACTATGAATTATAAATAAAATATCTTCTATGGAATATATCTTCCAAATGTTTGTAGGGCATGTGTATGTGTTAGTATTTAACTAGCAGACACAAAAACCATATTTTTTAACAAAGCTCTTTCTACCGTTGACAGTAATCTGTTACACATTTAACACCCTTAATAACTTAGAATGGTACTATAAATTATACTATAGGAAGATGGTAGCAGATCCACATTATATAGTACATGGAAATATTGGCCTGAGTTTCTTAATGAGACTCTAAACGTGGGATAACCGAAATACTATTGTACTTAAATAATTATACTTTCAAAAAATTAGATTTTTGGTAAAATTTCTCATAAAACTTGGTAACTTGTGGTCAGTGGACATTAGAAGAAATTGTAGGTGGTACATAGGTTATATAGGGGTTTTAAAGAAAAAATTTTAAATTAAATCAAAAACAAATGGAAGAAAATTTTTGTTTAGATTTATGGTTTTTATCCTGGGAGTTTTCGGTACAAATTTCAAGAGAATTTTGTCAATTTCATAAAAAACTGTTGATAAATTTGATAATTTTACAAAATTATAAAGCATTTATTTAAATGAAATTTTTCTATAAATTCTATATTTATTTATTTATTTATTCATTCATTGATAGTAATATAAAAAGACTCATAAGGCCAAAATAAATCTATATTACAAAGAATAATTATTAAAAATTATTAAAATTTAGAGAAAATTTTTGAAAAAATAATCAATTTTTTATAAAATCGATATTTGTAGAAAATTATCGATAAATTTTATATCTAAAGAAAATTGCTCATAAAATGGAGATTTCCGATAAATTGTATATTAGGAGAAAATTTTCATTGAAATCTAATTAAAGAAAAATGTTCAAGATGTCGAAATTAAAAAAAAAAAATCGGAAATAAAATAACGCTAGTTAAATCTAAAAGGAAAGAAGAGTTACTGTAACTTGATCAATTAGAAATTATACTTTTTAATATGAAATAAAACAAAAATAAGAAATTTTACAAAATTCTCAAACATTTCCACAAATACATATATGAAATTACTAGACAAATAACTGCAAACAGCTGATTAATTAAATGAGGAAAACATTTCTTTTATAACAAAAAAAAAAAAAAAAAAAAACAAATTAAATGCATGATTGAATTCTAAGAAAATTAAATTATTTTCTCATTAAAAAAAATAGCTAAATCAAAGCACAAAACATAGTATCTTTAAAAACACTTTAATTAAGAAACAAATTTCTTTAATTTTTTTTTTACGAAAAAAAAAAACTTCAATCATTTTTTTTCAAGTCTACCAAAAAATCGGCATAAATCCTAAAACACACAGCTGCGAAAACCCAACAACAACAATATAAAAAATGAATATTTTTCAAAACGAAGCAACGATTTATTATCGATTTTCATACAACCAACACACAAAAGAAGAAAAACTCTGCCGTCTCACTAGAAAATGTAAAAAAAAAAAGTGAAAATGTATTGATGTTTTATTTTTGCACAAATTACACATTTCTCGTATTTACGCACTTGTTTTATTAAAAAAAATATATATTCTATATATAATTCGTTTTTTTATTTGCTTTTTTTTTTAATTTATTTATATTTCTTTTGTTTTATAGTTTTTTTTTATTTTTTTTTTGCAAATTAAAAATAAAAATGTTTAACACCGTCTGCCTTAAAACGAATTGCAATTTTTTCACTCTCTTTTTATACAGCTTACTTTTTGTTTTTTTATTTAATGCAATTTTTCTTTTCTACACTTTTCTTTTTTTTGCAATTTTCTTTTGTCGTGCACTTTATGTTTCCGAAAAACTCACCGATTATGTTTTTTTTTTCTATTATTTTTGCATCCGCCCAATTAGCATTCGTTTTTTTCTCTCTTTTTTACTTTTCTGCTCTTTTTCTGGTTTGACTTTTTGTTTTCGGACTTGTATTTTTTCACACAAATTTTTTTGTAGCGACTCTTTCGTTTGTGTTAGCATGTACAAAATTTAATTACTTTTTATATATATTTTTTTATTTTTTGTAAAAGCATGAAATTTTATTTATTTTTTAAATTTTATAAAGAAATTCAGCCGGGTACAGACAAAATGGCGACCTTTTTTGCTCGTCTTATTTCGTTTAGAAAAAAATATATTTCTTTCTCTGCCTATGTTGCTTTTTTCTTTCTTTTCCTTTTTTTCTAACACTGCTTACTTCATTCACCTTATATTTCTTATTTTTCCTTTGTCGCAATTGCAATTTTTTCTTAGGTATTTTTTCAATATTTAATACAATATATTTTTTATAATTTGTATTATTCCTGTTGTTATCTTACTTTTTCTATAGATTTTATATATTTTTATTGTATTCTTTGTATTAAATATCCCCAAAAAAGTCGTTTTTCTCTGTGCTTAGAAATTTTACATCGACACTTTTCGGGAATTGCAAAAATTCTTCTCTTGCCGAATTAATTTCAAACAGTTGCCAATTTTAGTAGTTTTCTTAATACATCTTCGGTATATGGTTGTAAAAAAGTGTAGTAGCATTCGGTGTTTGTTGTTGACAGAGGAGTGGATTACCTAGTGTCTACATTAGGCAAATTTTTATCAAAACAAACGTCAAAATCAGCGCGAATATATACAAGGTAACCTTAGTTAAACAGCTGATTATTATTTTGGTTGTTACAGTTGCCAAACTGCATATATAAAAAATAATAACGAATACGCCACATTGTTGTTTTTGTGCAACTGTTGCCACCTTCCACAAATTCGAGCTAAGTTTGACGTTTGTTTTGATAAAAAATTGTCTAATGTAGACTCTATGATACACTGAACAAAGATTTCTCTTTTGTGTAATGTGGAAAAAAATAATGGAAAAGATTACTAGCACACTTGATTTTTAAATAATTTTTTATAATGATGTAGCACTTTAATTTGCGATTGAAGTAATGTAAAATATTTCGCCCGCTCGCTCTTAGTTTACGAGTTATGGGCCTCTAAAGTCTTTATACATATTTCTAAACATCTTTATTAATACATGTGTGATTTTATTTATATTAATTTTTAACAACATGTAACATAACATTAATCGTTAATTCTTGAGAGGAAAATTTAAGTTTATTTGATATGTCGCATTTCCAAAAATTTTTGATTTCCAAAAAAAGTTTATTCAGCGAAGCTAGTGTTCAACATATATAGAGGAGAAAGTTCCTGCTACACAGAAAAATCTTTATTAACATTAAAAAAATATATTTTAATTTCAAATGTCCTGGTAATTATTCCCATTTTAATTTTTAGGATTTTGTTTTTTCAAAGATCTGTCAGATTTTTGTCAGACTATAATCGCTTAAAATAAAGTTATTCACATAAATAAGTCTTCGGAACACAATAATTCGTTTATAAACAAATATATCGCCAAATTATCAATCAAAAAATCGCTAAAATCTGAAAAATTGCAATACAAAAAATCGCCAAATCAGTAAAAATTAAAATAAAAAAATAAATAATAAAATAAAAACTCCAGAATATTGGAAAATCGCTATATTTTGAAATTCGTTAAAATACAAAAAAGTGAGAATAATCACCATATTAAAAAGTATAAAAACCTGGCAAACTATTATAAAAAGAGAAACTAAATGCAACAAAATTATCAAATTAAAAAAATTTTAAATCGCCAAATTGCAGAAAAAGCTCAAATCAATAGATTTGAAAAAATTAATAAATACCAAAAAATTAACAAATAATAGAAAATACAAAATAATTGCGAAATACAAACATCAAATTCTATCTCTATAATGTTTAACATAAGCTGTCAAATTTATTGTTCTCTTTTAAAAATTGGCCCTTGTTTATACTCGCACTGATTTTGACGTTTGTTTTGATAAAAATTAGCCTAATGTAGATACTAGGTAACAAAAAAAAAAAAATAATTAATTTTGTTTTGAGAAGACATAAAGAATAAAAATAGGAAATAAATTAATATTTTCGATAAAAAAAAGACAATTTAGCATACAAATTTCTCATGTAAGTTTTCTTCACCCCTTAACATAAAGTTGGAAATAAAATTATTTTCACGTTCTTCTGTCGACGTTATTTCTAATGTTAAGAAATAAAAAATGTGTTCGTGTAGACGTAGATTTAATCTCAGTTGCAGACCTGGGGTTAACTGATTAAAAATTGAGTCTTTGGCAAATAGTTAAGTTTTAACCACAAGTCTACAAATTAGATTAACGCTGATATAATATATGAGATAACGTCGGCAGAGGAGAGTAACCATTTTATTTATATTATGTTAAATCTTAAATAAGGGGTACACGTATTTTAATAAATCCTATAAGATATTATTATTTTCAATTAGTCACAGAGTAAACATGTCCTTTTTTTAGCAAAATTTTTATAAAAATGTTTTTTAACATGTAAAACAAACACTGAAAGAAACGATTTTACAAAAAACATTGCTTTTTTTAGTAATTTCCAAAATACACATGCACACACGCAAACAAACTTTCGTATATGTGTATTTTTTCACAGTTCATCTTATAAGATGGTTGTGTAGAGAAATCTCATCACAACAGTCTCATAATTCTTCTTATAATACTAATATTTGAATCTATACGTGAAATAATTCTCTCAGAGAGCGAATTTGACACTCTCTGACACAAAAATTTTACATATTATGTTACGCCTAGACGAGCTGTAAAGGCGAAAATCTCATGGTTGCTGTTAATTTGATCCATTAAAAAATCTGCTTTTTTAAATAACTTCCTTTTTATCTTCGTTTTGCATTATAGTTGGGGAACCATTACAAGAATTAAAACGTAGTGATAATTGTAATTTGAATTGTTAATATGTAAAAGTAAAAAACTATTGATTTAGTAGCAAAATTATTTAAAAATCAATAGTCCCGGTGATCTAGATTTATGCCATTTAAAATAGTATATTTATAAAGGCAACAAATACAATGCAATAATAGCAGCCATTTTTTCATCTTACTTAGTGTCTACATTAGGCAAATTTTTATCAAAACAAACGTCAAGATCAATGCGAATATATACAAAGGACGTACAAATTGTAAACAATGATTGTTGAACTTAAAAATAATAAGAATAAATTGTAAGAAATTTTTTTAATGTCTATAAATTGAAATAAATTAAATATTTCTATACAGCACTTTTTTTAATAAAAATACAAATTTCACCACCGAAAAATTTTACTTTTGTTTGTAAACAAACCATGCATGCTAGCGTAAAAAAATTTTGAAATTTCAGTCTTACACTAAATACGAAGAAAAAAGTAATTAGCTAATCTTATTATGGCACCTTGTACTGGTTACACCATGAAATATTCTGTTTACTAGAATTTATCGGAAATATCTCCAAATCATCATTGATTTAATATTTTAACGGTAAATTGTTTTCAGTGTTTATGCCAAAACAAATCTAATACATTGGAAACCCCTACTTATTATTTTTTACTTTTATTTTGACATTTTTAAACAAGTACGAAGAATGAAAGTAAAAGATAAAAAAGCAAAAGGCAAGAAAACGACGTACGTGTACTCTAAAAAAAATATTTTTTCATTATTAATTATTTAGAATTTTTCGGCATTTATATTTATAAATTATCTCAAACAGTTTAAAATTCAAGTATTCTATAATATATACAAACAGTTTGCAATAACTATAAAACGTAAATAATAAAAATTCATCTAAAATGATGATAAATTAGCAATTTCTTTTTTATTTAATTTTTTATGGTTGACGAAGTCTCAAAAAAAAAGAATAGTAAAGGAAAGGAAAAAAGTTAAAATTATTTTTGTTTTTATTAATACATATTGTAGATATATATATATATACATTTTTTATTTTTTAATATAATCTTTTTTTTTCTCAACAATTAAGTGGTGTCAATGTGTGTGCCTTTGTGTTTGAAAGGCAGTATAATAATAAGTAGGACAATTTATTAAATTGCAAAAAACAAAAACCTAAAAAAACATTGTTATACAGATTCTTTAGAAAAACAAATAAAATTGTTTGGAAAACAAAATTAATATTTTTTGGGTGACAATCAGCCAGTGGGCTGTACGTTTCAACAGTAGCAACATAATGCAGCTTTTGCTGTCTACAATATGTTTGGGCTTAACCAGTGCCGTCATTGGTAATGCCTGGTATCAAAAGAAACAATTCTATCCAGCTGTAGTATATATCACCAAATCCAATGCCTCCATGGCGGTAAGTTAGAATGAGAATCAAAGAAAAATGTATGACCTCATGAAAATAATATGTGTTTTTTTTTTAATTACTTATATTTCAGGTGATTTACATACAATTCTTTGCAATTGTTTTTATGTTTGGAAAATTACTGCGCAAGGTAGGTGTTATTATTATAGTTGTTGCAATATGTTGTATTAAATGAAATTACTATTTTTTTTTTAATTTTATAGATCTTTTTGGGTACTTTAAGAGCAGCTGAATTTGAACATTTATTGGAGCGGTTTTGGTATGCCATTACAGAAACCTGTTTGGCATTTACCGTCTTTCGTGATGATTTTAATCCACGTTTTGTGGCTTTATTTACGGTATTATTGTTTCTTAAATCATTCCATTGGCTGGCCGAAGAACGTGTTGATTTTGTAAGTATATTTACTTAATATTTCTTTCATAAGAGATAATATTTTAATTATCACATTTATTAATTAGTGTTTGTATATTATTTCGAATGTTCTCTGAGGTGATAGATGTTTGGCTTAGTTATGTTATTTTGTATGCATATTGTATGTGTATCTTTGGCATTCAATTTTAGATTTTATTATTTATTTATTTTTTATTGGCTTCATCTTAAGAATTTGTTTTTGTTTATTTGTTTTTGTATTTAGTATAGAAATATTAAACATTATTATAACCACATACACATGTCCTAATGATATATTAAATCATCATTCTTTATATTTTTGGTTTTAAAATTTTGGGATTTCTTTCAATTTAAGCAAATACATAATCATTATAAAGAAAATGGTTTTCATGTTATAAATTATGTAATGGGAATTTTAGAGTGGAATTGTTTTTCTTTACATTTTTTTATTCAGCTCAAAATTAAAAAAAATTATTAATTGTTAAAATTTTCAAACAAAAATAAAATAAAAATATTTTTTTATTTTTTTGCCATATTTTTAATCTTAATTACGAAAAACATTAAAATAAGCTCATTAAAATTTAAAAAAATACATCAAACATTTTTTATGAGAAAAATCTACAAATTTGTTTACAAAAAAAAAAAAAAAAAAAAAAAAAAAATTCACTAAACATTTTTTTAATTTCAGTTTATTTTTAATTTTTTTAAACTAAATTCTCAAAATTTTGTATCAAGAAAAATGCATCTCAAAATTATGTAAAAAAATCTCAGAATTAAAAATTCACTCGAAAAATATTTCAACTCAAAAGTATTTTAACACAAATTTTTGTAATTTTTGTAAAAAAAATTATCTTAATTTTTTTTATAAAAAAATGGCCTGAAAATTTTGTTAAAATTTCATCTAGCTTTTCAAATTTCATTTATTTATTTATTTATTTATTTATTTTTTTTTTTTGGGTTTAAGTTTATTCCATGTTTTTCAGTTTTTTACCTTGAAAAATGTAAAAAAATGAAAAAAAATAATCACCCGAAAAATGTCTGAAATCAAAAGTATTTCAACATAACTTTCTTAATTTTTGTAAAAAAAATTATCAGATTTTTTTTATAAAAAAAAAAAACGCCTGAAAATTTTGTTACAATTTCATCTAAAAAGTTTTTCAATATGTATTTTTTTTTTTTTTTTGGTAAAATAAAAGTTTACCTCATAAGTTTTACAATACAATATCTTATAATTTTTACAAAAAAAATTCACCCTAAAATCTTGTAAAATTTAAAAACAAAATTGAATTAAAATTTTTTACAACCAAAATTTTATTAAATCTGACGTTTTTAATCGAAAATTTTTAATTTTTGTTAAAAATTAAAATAAATTACCTCAAAAGTTTTACAAAAAAAAAAAAAAAAAAAAATCTAAAAGAAAAACTTGATTTTATAGCCATAAATTTAACTTCAAAATATATTTAAAAAAAATCACCTCAATTTTTACCAAAAGAATTTCACCTAAAAATTTTTTAACAAAGAAGTTCACCTTATTAAAAAATAAAATAAAAATATTTTTTTTCTATATTTTTAATCTTAACTATGAAAAAAATTAAAATAACCTCAAGATTAAAAAACAAAATTAATCTCATTTTTCAGTAAAAGAATTTTTGCGAAATTTGTTAAAAAAAAAACATCAAAATTTTTACCAATTTTTAATAAAGAAAAAAAAAAAGAAAATAATAATAAGGTACAAATGTCCCTCAAGTTTTTTTCACTTAAAATTTATACCAAAAGAATTTCACCTTAAAAATTTTGGTTAAAAATATCTCCTCAAATTTTCTGCCAATTTATTGATAAAAAAATTTGCAAAATTTCCGTTAGCTTTTTTCACTTCAAAATTTTTACCAAAAGAATTTCACCTAAAAATTTATTACCAAAAAATTCACCTTAATTAAAAAATAATGTCTGAAAAATTAAAAAAAAAAAATTAAATTTTGGTATAAAACACTTCAGATTTTTTTGCCATAGAAAATCAAAATTTGTTAAAATTCACTACAATTTTTACCAAAAGGATTACCAATAAATTTAATCAAAAATTTAAAAATTAAAAAACAAAACACTCAAAATTTGTTAAAAAAAAAATACCTCAAAATTTTATTAATAAAAATAATAAAAAAGTTTTTTATCTAGTTTTTCTCACATCAAAATTTTTTACTAAAAGAACTTTACCTCAAAATTTTTTACCAAAAGAATTTCGCCTGAAAAGTTTTTTCCAAAATTAAAAAAGAAAAAATCATCTCAGAATTTTTTTACAAAAAACCGAACACTTAAAATTTTGAATAATTTTTTAATAAAAAAAAACATAAATCACCAAAAAAGTTTATCCCAAAAAAATTAAATTTTTATAAGAAATTTCAAATTTTATGCAAAAATTTCATCTCAAAATTTTTCACCACAAAAAAATTCACTTAAACTTTTTTTTTTCTCCATTTAAAATAATTTCTTAATTTATTTTAAATTAATTTAATCTCCTTCATCCTATTCTTTATCAGATGGAACGTTCTCCTGTCTTGGGCTGGCTTTTCCACATACGTGTTGCCAGTCTCTTAATGGTTCTGGGTACCCTCGACTACATGCTACTCATGCATGCCTACAATTCAACATTGGCTCGTGGTCCCACTGTTCAATTGGTATTTGGTTTCGAATATGCCATTCTCCTGACAGTCGTTGCTAGTACGGCCATAAAATATGTACTTCATGCCGCCGAAATGCGTACCGATACTCCTTGGGAGAATAAAGCCGTCTTTCTTTTGTACACTGAACTATTCATTGGTTTTATTAAAGTCATTTTGTATGTTCTCTTTGTGGTGATAATGGCGAAATTCTATGCTCTACCTATGTTTGTATTCCGGCCAATGTTCTTTACAATACGCAACTTTAAAAAGGCTCTCAGTGATGTTATAATGTCACGTCGTGCCATACGTAATATGAACACTTTATATCCGGATGCTACCCCTGAGGAGTTAAGATTATCGGATAATATTTGTATTATTTGCCGTGAGGATATGGTTAATCATTCGAAAAAGTTACCCTGTGGTCATATATTCCATACGATTTGTTTAAGATCATGGTTTCAGCGACAACAGACATGTCCTACTTGTCGTTTGAATATACTTAGGGCACCAGCTACGAATTCGACGGCTTTGCCGAGACCAGATGATAATAATGCGAATGTCAATGTAGCTGCAGCAGCAGGGGCAGCAGCAGCTGTTAATCCGGGCGCAACACCAGTGGCTAATGCTCAAATGCCTAATGTGAATGGAGTGGGCAATGAGAATCCAGCTTCACCGGGAGCTACAAATGTTTTTGAGCCGTTTGGTAAGTAGTTAGATATGATAAAAAAAATTATTCCTTTTTTTAATATTAAAAAATAAAAATATATATATATTTTTTTAAATTTTTTGTCATTATGTTTTTAAAGCTGGTTTACCCAATCCTTTGCCCAATTTGGCAGGCGCTGGAGGTAATGGTTTACCAAACTTTGCTGGCCTACCCATGATGCCTCCACCTTTCATGATGCCACCTCCCTTCCCATTTATTGCTCCTTATGCTGTACCACCACCCCCCATGCCACCAGATCTAACCAACTTTACCGATGAAGAACTTAAGGCATTGGAAGGAAATGAAAGAAAGAACATAGAAGAACGCATAAAGGTAATCAACTATTAAAAAAAAAATCGTAGAAAAAAATTTCAAACTATTTTCCGTTTCTTTGTAGCTTTTACGCAACATACAACTTATGCTAGATGCAGCTAACATCTTAATGAATAATTATCAAATAGTAGCTGCCCGCACGCAAACTTTAAATCCAATACATGCTGCTGCTACTCAAGCAACAACAGAAGCTGCTGCATCCAATACTCCCGCAAATAGTGCGGGACTTGCTACTGGTTCATCGGGAGTTTCCACTAAAGCTGCAACTGATGCAGCGAAAACGGAAGAATTACCTACAACCTCAGCAGCAGCATCATCTGTAAAAACATCACCTAAAGCTGAAGTTACTACCACAACTGCTGCAAAATCGCCAACTATAGAAACACCAGTTGCCAAACATAATCAAGTAACTATAGAAGATTTGGGTGGTGAAGATCATATAGATGTGCAAGCCTCTACATCAGCTATTGCTGCGACTACTTCATCACCTTCTACCCCGACTTCAATAGACAGTACAGCGGAACATATGAACGAGTTGCGTAAAAGACGCTTAAAATTCCTTGAAGAACGTAACAAAACGTCTGCAGAATAAAAATCGCGAAAAAATGTTAAGGCTCAATTTTACAAAATTATTACTTAACACTTTTTACAACTACAAATCAATCAACCAACCATACATGCATACATACAATTCTGAAGGCGGACTGAATATAAACAAAACGTTTTTCTTTTTCTTTTTTTCTTGCATATAAAAATTTATAAAAAATAAAAAAAAATACGATAAAAAAAACACATTTTCTCTTGTTTTAAATATTGTAATGTAATGTGTTTTTTAACTCTACTTCCAATCTATATGTTAAAAAAATGTTTATTATTAAAATTATTATAATTTCCTTTTTGCATTAAAGGAAGTTAAAATATTTTGCAATTTTGTTTATATTTTTAAAATAAATACCATTTTCATTTTTTTATTTCTTTGCTGATTTTGTATTTAGTCATTATCATTATTATTATTTTCCTTAATGCGAAAATGTTATCTTTATTGGAGCATTAATAAAAAGAATTAAAATATTAAATAAACTTTTAATAGCTAAAACTAAAACGAATACAAAGTGAGATAGTGAAGAAAGATACTTTAAAAAACAAATATGTAGTTATAACATATATTGTGTAAAAATTAAGAAATAATATTGGATTTAAATAAAAATATATAAAATGGGAATGAAAAAGAAAACTATGACTAATGTATATGTATTTAAATAATTTATAATTACATTTAGAGTTTAAATAAATAAAAAAAGATACACAAAATATATAAAATTGTTGATTTTTATACATTTGTATTGTATTTTTTTTTTTTTTTTTTGTATTAAGGGTATTACTTAAATCTTTCTTAACTTTTGTATTTTAACGAAATCATTTTCAATTTGTTGGTATTATTAGTACTAATTTACTTTGTCATGCAGGTCCACTGAATTTGATAAGAACCACTGAGCTAATGTTAATCAAAATAGCTATAGTAGTAGTGTAAAACGCAATTTTTTTACTCAAGAAAGAACTTATTACAATAAAGTAAATGTTATAAGAAATTGTCCTGGATTTATTTTCAATGATTGCTCATTTGTAACCAAAATGCGCAGGAAAAAAATCCAAAATGTGCTAAATTGAACCAAAATTAAAGGAATTGGTTCAATTTAGCGCTTTTTTAGCACATTTTTTAAATTAAAATCTGATTTTTATTAAGAGTAACAACTTAAACTCCATATTTTCTATTATTATTATAACAATAATAATCATAATTATAATAATAATAATAATTATTATTATTATTATTATTTAATATTTTAATTTTAACATAAATAGTGAATTATAATTCGAATTAATTACAGAAGTAAACGGTAAAATTGAATGTACATTTAAAATTGCAGATTCTTCCAAGAATTTAAATTCATAAAACTGTTATCTTCGGTTAGATTCTTTTAAATTTTAGTGCAAAACTATGGACTGATTTAATTGGTCCATTTTTTTCAAAAAAGGCAATTCCTAAAATAAATAGGTATGTGTATAAATATCTTAAATGTTTAAAATATTTTTCACTTGTTCAAACAAATATGTGAGGGATTTTTATTTTTTAATATAAACATCCATCATAATGAAAAAAATAAATATCAGTTTAAAAGAAATTTTCAAATGATTGTCTTTTATTCATACTTTTGTTTTTGTTTCAAAGCATACCCTATAAGCAAAATAATACGAAAATGATTCGAATTCGTATTGCTTAGAAGAACAATTTTATTGCCGCAATAATCATATTCGTATAGCGGAAATTTCCACCATCGGGAGAGATTGTGCGTCGCAGCGATACATCTAATATTTTGTATTAAGATTTGTCAAAAATTCGAATATCATAATACAATTAATTTTATCGTCTAAACACAAATTGTTTGATTATGAAAAAATTCTTATGATTTTTTCGAAATACAAATGGTATTTTTAATTGTTTGAAATTATTCAAAAAACTTTGATGATAAACTAAAAAGAATGAAAAAAATATTGAAAGAAAAATTTAAATATAAAACTTTATATTACCGTCATAATTACTTAAGTATTTTTCTATTGGAATTTTTGACATACTGATAAAATAATACCTTAAGCAATAAGAAATCAATACGCCTGAAAGAAATCTAGATAATCATCTAAGTGAAAAAAAAGAAGATACCGCCATATAATCTTCTAGAGGATGTAATAAATATATAGAAAAATTATCACTAAATAAATCTTGAAATAATATAATAAAGATGTTGCGGTGGCTTACGAGTATAGGAAAATAGGGAGAGGGGAGTTCAAAAAAAAAAAAAAAAAAATTTTTTTTTTGCGTGGCGGCACCAAGGAATTTCTATTTGTAAAGCACTGTACGAATTGGCCAGCAGATTCTACCGCCTTGCGATATGGCCGTGCCAATAAATAAAAATATATTAAATAAATTTCTTTTTATAAGAGAAATTTTATTATAAGTTCGGAGTGGTCTACTTTGTGTTTAATGGGGATTGCCAATCCGCAATAGACCACCGGCAGCGGGGGAAACCTTGCTCATGGGACCGCCCGAACATACGGCCACAGTTAAGCCCCGCCAAAAGATCCTGAAAAGAAAAATATATTAATTAGAAATTATTTATAAATGTTTAGAACGATACTTACGACCTGTTTCACCGTCTGTTTTGTTTATAATCATATGTGGCATAGTGTTGGAAAATGGTTTTATGTCAGAAGTTGATAGTAATCATATTGTGAATTGTTGTTAGTGTAGGAAGACCGCGTAGAAAGTTATGAATGAATTTCTTGAATTTGTTTTAGGCTACAGACTGTTATATTGTAGGCGGAACCATTTGTCAATAATTTAGTATAATGAAAGGAGATAAATATATAAATAAAATATCTGAAAGTTTAGAATAGGAAAACAGTATTGAATATGCAAGTATATATATCTCAATCTGTGGGAATTTGAAGTTAAAAATGGCTCGATTGGAAACTTTAGGTACTTAAAAAAAAGGTATAGCCATTTTGGCACAGACAGTAGTATAGAGATTCTTGGGGCAATAAGTAACGCCAGAGATTCACGGCAAGTGTAAAAAAAAAAAAGAAAAAAAAAAGAGTTTAAAAAGTAATTTGATTTTATAAAAGTATATTTTTTGAAAATAAAAAAATTTAACAATTGAAGTGATATACAACCAACATAAAAGGATAGAATTGTGAAAATAAAAAGGTAATAAAAACTAGTTAGAAATTACTGTAGAACAATTGTATATCATAAATTTATTTTAGCCTATATATAGATTGAAGTTTATATCATCCTGGTTATTGAATAATAGAGAAAAGAAAACAATTTCCTGCTACATTTTACATAATAATTGGAGAACGTAAGTTGTGCCATAATAGTGATGATTGTAGGAAATAATTGGGTCTTTTATTTATGTCGAAAGGTGGGACTGATTTCTTTCTGGAGCAGGAACAGAATCTGTTACAAGAGATCAGATACTTCCCTGGGAAAGCTCTCCAGTTTTTTTTTACCCTTATGAAAAAAAAATCATACGAAATATACCAGGTAACAAGAAAACAATTAAATTTTGTGAGCAGTAATAACCGTTCTTTAAACTACAACCCAAGAAGTCAAGAACTGCATTATCAAAAAAAAAAAAAAAATACATATAAGTTGATTAAGAAATAGTTAAAAGATAATAAGCAAATAGTATAATTATAAGTTTTAAGTATTAGTATATTTAGGTTGAAGTGTGTGTATGTTAATTTTGGTATGTTAGTATAAGATAAGTTTGCCCATATATGAAATTCAAATTATCAGAGCCAGTATAGTCTAATCACCTTTGATTTTTTTTTTTGAAAAAAGGGGTTACTCACAAGTAAGCGTTGTATATTTCTTTCTTGTTTCTATAGTCGTAAATTTATTAGACTTTAGGGAGCTCCCTCAATTCTATACATAAAAAAAAAAAAAAAATATTATTAGAAGATATAGAAAAGTAATTATATTGTGAGTGATTGGCTTAAAAAAAAACAGGAAGTACCAATTGAAAAAGGAAATAGATAGAGGCCTAAATCTTTATCTCCTCTATCGTTTATGTACGCTCGAAAAGAGTGATTGTGAATTGTGCAGCGCTGGTAATTTGTTTCTTTGTTTTGTTAACGTATTTATAGTGTTTTAGTTTTTTTTTGTAACGTTTATTTTATTTTTTTTTAATACAAATTACGGAAGGAAGTTTTATTTTTGAAGTATTACCTGTAAATCAGGGTTCGTAGAAATAGGTCTTAAGGCCAGTCGGTTAAATTGTTAATTCAACATTTTTTTATTTATTAAATTTTTTTTTACTATTGATTTAGATAAGAGTAATATAAGTATTTTAAATTTAGTGTTTAGATTTAATTACATATTATCAATAAAATAATGTATTAGTTTTAGATAGGAAAAGACAAATATGAAAGAGTAGAAGTTTTATTTAGGGGTTGGAGAGACGGTAAGTGGTGATGCTAGAGCAATGCACGGGATCACAAAAAGAGAAGTAGGAGGAATCTGTGATCATGGATGGGAGGGCGGCTGGAGAAGATATCACCCATCTCCTGCTATTACGATGTTTGAAATAAATAAGTAGAACAGAGTTTAGTTTCCGGTTTTTTTTACATTTTTGTTATTGCTACTGTTCTGAAACTAGATTGAAGGGAGGGACCTCAACTGAGAAGGGTCAAAGCGAAACCTAGTCGGTCGATACTCAATCTAGGGATGGTATAAGGAACACGTAACAATTTGGCGCCCAAACTAAAGTAGTAGCTTTCAAAACTGCGTTTGATTTATGTTTGTGTATAAGATCTTCACACAACTCCATAGACCACTAAATTGAGATCCAATAGACCAAAGTATTCATCTGCTTTTCTGAACCAAGATTTCATCACATAATCTGTAGCCGTTCCGAATCAAATTTATGGAAGTCCGTTGTACAGATATTTGAGGAAAAATTAGTTTAGTTAAGTAGAATGAATAATTATAATTCCGGGGAGATAGTATATTCATAAGAGTAATATAAAATGGACCTTATTAGTATATACTGTCTAACTATTTTATATCGTTATAAAAACAATATTTTTTTTTTTTTTGTTAGTTTAAGATCTGTTGGAAAATAATTGATAGCCGCTCAAGACTAGGGCTTGAGGTCCGATGTATCAAGGAAATTCTCATACAGAACTTTGATAGTTCGAAGAATATGTCAAAGGTAAACGAATGTCAAGTTTTTTTTTTGTGACTTTAGAACATCGAAATAGTAACTCTCTAATTAGAGAGAGCCATCAAGATAAATTGCCGCATGCATCACTACTCACTGTACCGCCCCTACATCTAAGTTTAAATATATATATAATTAAAATTTAAATAATACAATACCATAAACAGAAGGAAAAAAAATAATAATAAAAAAGAGAGTATACATTTATCTTTTGTTAGTTTTGACATTTGATTGCAAAGTATTAGATTATTAAATATTTTTGTTTGTTTTATAGTTCTCTTAATTTTTATTCTTATAGTAATTATTTTTATGTATTATCTTTATCCTAATTTAATATTAAATTTTCTTTTGGATAGATCTTATAGAACTAATTATTTGAAATTATTTTCACATATATCTTATTTTATTATTTCTTTTTTAGTTTAGTACAGTCTTTTTTTTTTACATTTATGTGCCTTAAGCAAATTTTTCTTGGCTAACTTAGTAATCTACACTGAACTGCATATCTGAGCATTGAGATTCATTTAAACATTTGGTATACGTTTGATTGTAATGAATATTCAGACTAGGAACCAAGCTAAAAATAAAGAAAAGAATAGTGAGATAAATAGAAAATCATTTGAATTTCAGAAAAATAGGAAGAGAAACAGGTTACCAGAATTCGATTTGAACCGATCTTCCATCCACACTGAACCAAAACAGAGAAGGGTGTATAAATTCTCAAACTCAAATATGGCCAAGAGCAGTGACAATCTAGGATCCCAATTTATAGATCTATCGGGAACAATAATAGGTATGCCACAAGGCGCTAATACGTCATCTAACCCACCTCCAGAGTCAGGTTTCAGGGAAGCACCAGTAGCAACAAATGTTGTGACTGATAATATAGGTCCAGGTGTTAGGGAATTAGTGGTAGACGAGGCCTTAGTTGTCCAACGCTCTTTGGAAGATAAAGTCAGGAAAATGGTGCAGGGAGAAATGATGGATGTTAGGAAGATGATAGGTAGTTTGGCAAAAGCTGTTCAGGACCTCACTAGGATTACATCCGCAACTCAGGCTGCAGGGCCAAGTATTTCAAACTCCCAGGAAAACGATAGTGGTGTTAGTATTCCTGTGGCTGACAACCGAATTAATAATCTTAACAATAATTACTTACCTAATAGAAATGCAACACCAAATCCGTATCGTACGTTTCCTAGCCAATGTATTCCAAATTTACAAGTTCCGTCAATAAACCAGAATTATTCGACTCAAAAGGAAAACAGAGTAACTCCCAACGGTAATGAACCTTTTGATTTTCGTCAAATTCGAGTAGATAAGTTAGGAGTAGTCTTCGATAACAAGTCTATGAGTATTGATGATTTCATATTTCGGTTGGAACATCTCAAAACCCATTACAACATAAGTGACAGGGAAGTTGTTAGGGATTTTCACTTATTAGTTTCGGATTCGGTGAAGGACTGGTATTGGTCGTTTGTAGGAACCCATGGTTTGACGGAATGGCCTGTATTGCGTCTTGCATTGCTTTCGCAGTATCAGACTCCATGTTCTAATTTTGAGGTGATGAGGGACCTAGTAGAGAGAAAGCAACAACAGAATGAGACAATAGATATGTTCTTTTTGGCAATGAATAAATTGAGATCTAGACTTACACAACCAATGCCAGAGTATGACATGATTAAGATAATGAAACGTAATGTGAATCCAAACTTAGCTAGGATTATATATCCATTATCTGTTTCCTCTGTTGAACAATTGCGCATCGAATGCAACGAAGCTGAGCGTAATTTTCCTAGGCGAGATATGCGAAATCTTCAACCACCTCCTCGAATGAACAGACAGGTTAATGAGTTAGTTTTTGAAGGAAATGAGTGCACCCTAAATAAAGAATTCCCAAGTCCGGAAATAGTAGAAGTTGAAGCCTTGAGAGCGGTACAACAACAAACTCAACAAAAACAACCCTTAATCTGTTGGAATTGTAGAATTCCTGGTCATGTATTCATGGAATGCCCGGTGGAACAGAGAGCACTTTTTTGTTACAAATGCGGCAAACTAAACGTCACTACGCCAAAATGCCCATTGTGCCAGCAGAAAAACGCGATGAATGGCGTGGGGAGAACAGGGGACTCACGCCAGAGAGAGAGCCCTGCCGTATCAATGGATTGAAGTTACCTGAAACAAATAATAAAAGTTTATTAGAACATATTAAAAATGCGAATAAAATAGAAAATATGAATCATATTAGACATTATTTACCACGACAAGAACGAATAGAATATTACGAAAAGGTTAGAGCTAGAATTTTAGGAGATAAATCGAGATGTAGTAAAATATCTAATAGGGTTTTGAAAATTAGGCAAAAATATAAGAAACGACGCCAGATAAGGGAGAAAATAATAAGCGCAGTTTACAGATCAGATAAATTTTCTAATGATCCGAGAATTTTCGTTAACGTGCAAGTAGCTGGCTTGGAAATGAAGGGATTATTAGATTCGGGAGCTTCAGTCAGTATTTTGGGAAGAAATTGTAGAGATGTAGTAGAGAGATTAGGTCTCATAGTAAATCCAATTTGGACCAATGTGAAAACTGCCAGTGGTCAACATCATCGATTGCTAGGAAAAATAAAAGTATCCATTAAGTATAAAGATCAACAACACAGTTTGTTATTGTATCTTTGTCCTGATTTGGAACAAGAATTATATTTGGGGATGGATTTTTGGGAGCAATTTGGACTTTTACCGGATTCAGTGAAGTTAGATGAGGTTAAAATTGAGCAAGTTCAACAGGAATTTGTAGATAAAGAGTTAGAATATAGAATGAAACCACACATATTGACAGAGGATCAACAGGATAGATTAGGGAAAGTAATTGGTCATTTCAAAACTTTTGAAAAGGACGGATTAGGGATCACCACTCTAGAAAAGCACAGTATTAAATTAGTAGAAGGTGCTATGCCAGTAAAGGATCGTTATTTTCCCATTTCGCCAGCTGTGCAAGCTATAACATATAAAGAAATAGATACAATGCTAAACCTAAACGTAATAGAAGAAAGTGAGAGCCCGTGGAGTAACCGAACAACTTTAGTACGCAAACCAGGAAAGAATCGTGTTTGTCTCGATGCCAGGAAATTAAACAATCTAACCATAAAAGATGCCTACCCCTTGCAAAATATTGATGGTATATTAAGTCGCATCGACGAGACGCATTATATAAGTAGTGTCGACCTTAAGTATGCGTTTTGGCAAATCGAGCTGGATGAGGAAAGTAAGCCATATACTGCTTTTACGGTACCCGGTCGGCCGCTTTACCAGTTCAGAGTCATGCCATTTGGATTATGCAATGCTGCCCAACGCCTCTGCAGACTTATGGACAAGGTCATTCCGCAGCGCATAAAGCAAAACGTTTTAATATACCTCGACGATCTACTAGTTATTTCCAGTAGTTTTGAAGAACACCTACGATTATTAGAGGAAGTGGCGAATTGTCTTGAAAATGCCAATTTGACCATAGGTCTTAAAAAGTCAAAATTTTGTTTTCAAGAGCTGAAATACTTAGGCTTCATCATTGGAGGAGGGATGCTCAAAACAGATCCGGAGAAAGTAGATGCGATAAGAAATATAAAAGTACCCAAAACCACAAGAGAAGTTAGAAGTTTCCTCGGTACAGCAGGTTGGTACCGTAGGTTTATAAAGGACTTTGCTACTATCGCTGCTCCATTAACTGACACCTTAAAAAAGTCAAAGAAGTTTACATTAACTCCCGAGGCCATAGAATCGTTCAACAAACTGAAAAGAGCTTTAACAACTGCACCGGTTCTAAGACACCCTGACTTTTCGAAACGCTTTTATATACAGTGTGACGCTTCAGACTACGGTATCGGAGCGGTTTTGTACCAGCTGAATGAAAATGATAAAGAGAATCCGATCGCGTTTTATTCACAAAAATTAAACTCTTGTCAGCGTAAATACAGTGTAACTGAAAAAGAATGTTTGGCAGCGGTAATGGCGATAAAAAAGTTTAGACCATACGTGGAGATGATGCCGTTTACCGTAATTACGGATCATGCCAGCTTAAAGTGGCTTATGACCCTAAAAGACCTAAGTGGAAGGCTAGCACGGTGGTCACTACTGTTACAAGCATATGATTTTGAAATACAACATCGAAAAGGCGCAGATAACACGGTGGCGGATATGCTTTCTAGGTCACCACAGGATAACGAAATTGTGATAGAGGAAATAGATAATGAAGATTTGTTAGAATTTGAAACCAATGAATTCGAAAGTGAGGAATATTTAGATTTAATCAGGAATATTATGGATAATGCAGACAAACTGCCAGACTTGAAAGTAAGTGACGGTAAAGTTTTTAGGAAATCATTTGTAGATTTAAGTCTTGGGGAACAATATGAGTGGAAGTTATGGATTCCATCTAATTTAACTTCTACAGTTATTGAGAAGGCTCATGTTGATAACACAGCTGCTCATGGGGGCATTGCTAAGACAATCGAAAGAGTTAAAAGGTTCTTCTACTGGCCTAAAATGACAATTCAAATAAAACAGTATGTTAATGCATGCCAAATCTGCAAAGAGATAAAATCTGCCAATCAGAATCTAATGCCAGGAATTGGTCAGGAAGTGATAACAGATAGGCCTTTTCAAAAGTTGTATATTGACTTTTTAGGAAAATACCCAAGGTCTAAAAATGGAAACTGTTATATTTTTGTAGTCGTGGACCATTTTACAAAGTTTACTTTCCTCAAAGCTATGAAAGAAGCAAAGGCAGGCAGTGTCGTAAAATTTTTGGTTAATGAGATATTTCATAAATTTGGGGTCCCAGAGAAAATACATTCAGATAATGGTGCACAATTTTTGTCGAAGACATTTCAAGAAATGATACAGGCTTACAAAATCCAGCATATTAAAACTGCTTTTTACAGCCCACAATCAAATGCAGCAGAAAGGGTAAATCAATCAGTTTTGAATTCTATTAGAGCATATCTTGAGGAGGATCACAGGGAATGGGATTTGTACCTATCCGAAATCGAGTGTGCCTTAAGAAACTCAGTGCATTCGTCAATAGGTGTAGCTCCATTCTTTGCTTTGTTCGGTTTTCATATGTTTTCTTGTGGGTCAGATTATAAACTGGCTAGGAAACTAAAATCTTTATCAGATCACGAGATACATGACTTAAGTAGAAATGAGAAACTTGAACTTATAAGGGAGAAAATTAAACAGAATATGCACAAAGCCTATGAGAAATGTTCAGAAAGATATAACAGACGTGCCCGACAAGCTAGATTTTTACCAGGTCAAGAAGTTTACAGACGCAATAATGTTTTGAGCGATTTTGAAAGAAATAGAAATGCAAAATTTTGCAAAAAGTTTTTAAAGTGTAGAATACTGAAACCAATAGGTAACAATATGTATGAGCTAGAGAATATGCAGGGGAAGTCGATTGGTATTTATCATGCAAAGGACATTAAAATATAATAAAAAAAAAAAAAAAAAAAAACTATATACAATATGTAAGTGATAAAATTTACTACGTGCAATATTAGGATATAAGAAATACAAATTATATGACTAATTAAAGAAAACAAAAAAATGATAATAATATTTCAGAGGTGCTTGTGTTGTTTCTGTATGGCATATTTTTTAGTATTTTTAAAGTCTGTGATATAGTTGCGTAGTACCTGATGTTATATATGTTATGTCCAAGATTATACACTTAGTTAATTTATACATACCTTAGATTTAGAATTCCCGAAGTGCAATATACAAAATCCAAACATACTGTTGTCATTGGAATTTCCAGTACCTGATTAAATTAAAAAACAAAGCAAAATCCTCATAGAAACTTAATTTATTGTCACTTATCTGAGAATTTGATAAATTTAAAGCCTGGTGAAGATCCAATTTTTAACTGAAAATATATGAAAATAAGGATAATAAGAATAATTAAAGAATCATCTGTGATATGTAAGTGCAATAATAGTATAAGTATACAAAATAAAATATCTATTTTTTTATTTTGTGTATCCGTTTATAATATTGTATTTATATTTCCAGAGACTAAGAATTCTTTTGTAATATCTGACACCGAATCCGAGAATAGCGAGTGAAACTTAGGCGTGTTATTTGTAATTGAACCCAAGGAAGAGAATCGTTAGAACTTGTACGCTTTAACGTGAAAATATTTTCTTTAGAATCGATACACAACAGGAAGTCCCCTTTTAATTACTTTGCTACGCCTCAGAAAATTCAATGTTTATTTCTTTTATTTATTTTATATGAAAAATGATATGCAAATTTACAGTAAATTACTTAACGGGAAGAAAATAAGTGAAAAATAATGTCTGAATAATTAATGCAATTTATTGGCATTAAATCGCTGCATAGAAACTGCTTTTAAATTTACAATTGATGTGTCTTTTATTTTTTTAGAACTTATTAAAGATAGACCAATATTTCTATCCTATGACTTTTTTTTTTACTGGGAAATTGCGAGAAACCTGACACTAATATGTACATAAACACACTACCGGAAAAAATGGATTATTTATATGTGTACTCACGTTTTATAGCATTATTAAGCCCGGCTAGTGAGACTCCAGGGTGTGGGAGTTCCCCACGTTGTTAATGTTTATAGCCACGCACACCGTCTTTCCCAATTTTATGTAAAACCCGGTGTTTTGTTGCGGTGGCTTACGAGTATAGGAAAATAGGGAGAGGGGAGTTCAAAAAAAAAAAAAAAAAAATTTTTTTTTTGCGTGGCGGCACCAAGGAATTTCTATTTGTAAAGCACTGTACGAATTGGCCAGCAGATTCTACCGCCTTGCGATATGGCCGTGCCAATAAATAAAAATATATTAAATAAATTTCTTTTTATAAGAGAAATTTTATTATAAGTTCGGAGTGGTCTACTTTGTGTTTAATGGGGATTGCCAATCCGCAATAGACCACCGGCAGCGGGGGAAACCTTGCTCATGGGACCGCCCGAACATACGGCCACAGTTAAGCCCCGCCAAAAGATCCTGAAAAGAAAAATATATTAATTAGAAATTATTTATAAATGTTTAGAACGATACTTACGACCTGTTTCACCGTCTGTTTTGTTTATAATCATATGTGGCATAGTGTTGGAAAATGGTTTTATGTCAGAAGTTGATAGTAATCATATTGTGAATTGTTGTTAGTGTAGGAAGACCGCGTAGAAAGTTATGAATGAATTTCTTGAATTTGTTTTAGGCTACAGACTGTTATATTGTAGGCGGAACCATTTGTCAATAATTTAGTATAATGAAAGGAGATAAATATATAAATAAAATATCTGAAAGTTTAGAATAGGAAAACAGTATTGAATATGCAAGTATATATATCTCAATCTGTGGGAATTTGAAGTTAAAAATGGCTCGATTGGAAACTTTAGGTACTTAAAAAAAAGGTATAGCCATTTTGGCACAGACAGTAGTATAGAGATTCTTGGGGCAATAAGTAACGCCAGAGATTCACGGCAAGTGTAAAAAAAAAAAAGAAAAAAAAAAAGAGTTTAAAAAGTAATTTGATTTTATAAAAGTATATTTTTTGAAAATAAAAAAATTTAACAATTGAAGTGATATACAACCAACATAAAAGGATAGAATTGTGAAAATAAAAAGGTAATAAAAACTAGTTAGAAATTACTGTAGAACAATTGTATATCATAAATTTATTTTAGCCTATATATAGATTGAAGTTTATATCATCCTGGTTATTGAATAATAGAGAAAAGAAAACAATTTCCTGCTACATTTTACATAATAATTGGAGAACGTAAGTTGTGCCATAATAGTGATGATTGTAGGAAATAATTGGGTCTTTTATTTATGTCGAAAGGTGGGACTGATTTCTTTCTGGAGCAGGAACAGAATCTGTTACAAGAGATCAGATACTTCCCTGGGAAAGCTCTCCAGTTTTTTTTTACCCTTATGAAAAAAAAATCATACGAAATATACCAGGTAACAAGAAAACAATTAAATTTTGTGAGCAGTAATAACCGTTCTTTAAACTACAACCCAAGAAGTCAAGAACTGCATTATCAAAAAAAAAAAAAATACATATAAGTTGATTAAGAAATAGTTAAAAGATAATAAGCAAATAGTATAATTATAAGTTTTAAGTATTAGTATATTTAGGTTGAAGTGTGTGTATGTTAATTTTGGTATGTTAGTATAAGATAAGTTTGCCCATATATGAAATTCAAATTATCAGAGCCAGTATAGTCTAATCACCTTTGATTTTTTTTTTTTGAAAAAAGGGGTTACTCACAAGTAAGCGTTGTATATTTATTTCTTGTTTCTATAGTCGTAAATTTATTAGACTTTAGGGAGCTCCCTCAATTCTATACATAAAAAAAAAAAAAAAATATTATTAGAAGATATAGAAAAGTAATTATATTGTGAGTGATTGGCTTAAAAAAAAACAGGAAGTACCAATTGAAAAAGGAAATAGATAGAGGCCTAAATCTTTATCTCCTCTATCGTTTATGTACGCTCGAAAAGAGTGATTGTGAATTGTGCAGCGCTGGTAATTTGTTTCTTTGTTTTGTTAACGTATTTATAGTGTTTTAGTTTTTTTTTTGTAACGTTTATTTTATTTTTTTTTAATA
Organism: Protocalliphora azurea; assembly: GCA_932274085.1. Lineage (NCBI taxonomy): Eukaryota > Metazoa > Arthropoda > Insecta > Diptera > Calliphoridae > Protocalliphora > Protocalliphora azurea. Next base: position 53,135,751 of record OW026519.1, read on the forward strand.
CAAATTACGGAAGGAAGTTTTATTTTTGAAGTATTACCTGTAAATCAGGGTTCGTAGAAATAGGTCTTAAGGCCAGTCGGTTAAATTGTTAATTCAACATTTTTTTATTTATTAAATTTTTTTTTACTATTGATTTAGATAAGAGTAATATAAGTATTTTAAATTTAGTGTTTAGATTTAATTACATATTATCAATAAAATAATGTATTAGTTTTAGATAGGAAAAGACAAATATGAAAGAGTAGAAGTTTTATTTAGGGGTTGGAGAGACGGTAAGTGGTGATGCTATAGCAATGCACGGGATCACAAAAAGAGAAGTAGGAGGAATCTGTGATCATGGATGGGAGGGCGGCTGGAGAAGATATCACCCATCTCCTGCTATTACGATGTTTGAAATAAATAAGTAGAACAGAGTTTAGTTTCCGGTTTTTTTTACATTTTTGTTATTGCTACTGTTCTGAAACTAGATTGAAGGGAGGGACCTCAACTGAGAAGGGTCAAAGCGAAACCTAGTCGGTCGATACTCAATCTAGGGATGGTATAAGGAACACGTAACAAAGAAAACTTTTACATCTTGTAAAACATGTACATAAATCTTAACATCATAAAGTACGAAAACTAAAACGCTCACATAAAATATCCTTGTTTTGCTAAAAGACAAACAAATTTCTTCAATATTTTTTTCATTTTTGTACAATTTTTCGACAACTGAAAAATAAATTTCTTCTAGATAATCTCAATAGAATATCATCAATTCATTGCGGAGGTGATAATCACCTTACTGAAAAAAAGGCGATATTTTGAAGATAAATATAATAAAGTATTAAAATTTTTTAAAATTGATAAAAAAAAAGATATTGCGTAAATTTCCTCTAGGAAGATATTTTCCAAATGTTTTTAGGGTACTTTCTACTATTTTATTTATTTGAATTTTGCATGTATTGCGTGAATATATCTAAATATTTTTTATTCAATGAAATTGTGTAGAATTTTTTCATCCGATGAAAATTATTTTCAACTTTTGTTATAAAAATCACAAATGATTTTTTTTATTTCGATCAAAATTAAAAAAAAAAAAATAAAAAAATAAAACTACTGATGAAAATAAAATAAAAATTATGATGAATTATTATTATTTTTTTTAACACCAAAAAGTGTTTTTCGATTGAAATAAAAAGTTGGATTTTTAGTATTAAAATCCGCTCTCTGCTTATTCTGTTGTGTGAAATGAAAACTTTTTAAAATATTGACAATTAAAGTTTTATCATTAAAAAACTAAAAATGTGTAAATTGAAAAAAAACAAGAGATATGAATGAATAAATTTTAAATGTTTCGATTGCATTTTAAATCCATTCTGAAAGCCACACTCTATTTTGGGAATGGATATTTAATAATGAATATAAAGTATTTTAAAGAATGTAAGAAAGAATTCTACTAAATTATTACAACATAGGATTTTTTTTATCAATTTTAAAAAGTCGAAAATTTTAATTAAATTTTAAAATAAAAATTTTCTAACACAGACCCTAATATTATGTTCACATATAGAGGTTTTTTGAAAAACGAGTCGTTTTTTCAAAAACACAAAACAAATTGATTTGTTTTTTCATATGTTTGTTGTAGCTGAAAATCATTTCATTTTACTGCGTTTAATTATTTAACTTACAAAAAACATGATAAAGGTTATTTTAGGGATGATATTTTTAGTATGATTTGTATATTATAACGTATTTAATAATTCAAAATTGACAACCTATTGTATAAAAATTAAAAATTATTGAAAAAACAAATCAAAAATAAATTTGAAATAAATAATATGTATGTTTATTTATTTCAAATAAATTGGATATATAATTGTAAACAAGGGTCGCGATAAAAAAAAAAGAAATAGAATATGGAATGAAAAAGATGAAAAATTGTTGATTGAAATATGGGCCGATTGAAATATTTCCGAATTACGGGGAGTACGAAAAAATAGCCATGTATTTGAGGAAATGAGGGTAGAGCTCAACGGATATGGCTATAGTGCTTCCGTATTAGAAATAAAAACTAAAATCCATAATCTTACTACAAAATACGGGTAAGTTGACAAATATATCAGATATTACACTATGTACATATTCGATAATGGTGTTCCAAGGGATACTTAATCATACTGTTTTAGTGTAATATATGATAAAATTTTAAAAGTGAGAAGAATAATATAAATTTCAATAACAAATACTTTTCAGAAAAGAAAAAAAAAAATTAATTGGACCATCAGGAGGTTCCTCTTCTACATGGCCTTATATGCCCAAGTTAACAATATACTAGGTAATTTCAAAATCTATAATGCAAAGTATTTAGTGGAAGAAATTATGCAATCTATACAAATGAAGAAGCAATTGCATTCCTTATTATTTCCCCTCTACTATCTGTCATCAAAAAAGTTTCTGGCTGTAAGTTTCCAAAATTTGTTTCATTATGGACATTTTCTTTAAGCCATTGGGAGTTGATTCCATCATTATTTTCATTAAGAAAATTGTGTAGAACGCAACATGCCTTAATTATGCAATTGGAGTTTGTAATTCGATTATCGATTCCTTTGCCTAATCTTCTGAAACGAGCTTTCAAATGGCCAAATGCGTTTTCGACTACCCTACGAGATTTGGAAAGTGCATAGTTAAAATTTTTCTTTCTTAATTCATCATTTACTTGAAAGGGATATGACTTCATAACATTTTTTGATAGACGAAATGTTGAGTCGCCAATTATTAAAATTGGAACGTCTTCGCCAGAAATGTTTTTCTACATTTCATTCAATAAAGGATATCTTACTGACTGCAAGGTTTTATTTCACAGCAGTTTTTAGTGGCAGTTCGGACCTAGTATTACGCCATGATTTGTAGACACATTACTAAAATAGCTAGCTGTGGTTCGTAGATATCTAGTTAGGTAGTGGCTTCAAGAGGGATAAACTGAAACCAAAAAAAAAAAAAAAACTTGAGCTGTTACTGGTTGCTTAACCTACCACTTTCCACAACATCTTATCAATAAACAAATTTGGAGATGCAGCTATTAATAACATTTGACATTGACATTTGAGTAATAACACGACGTTTTCTCTTATACTGCACATTTTCTTTTTTCAATAAATCGTCAATATTTTTCATTCCGTTATTAATAATATTTAAAAAATTCCCAGCGAGTACAAATTCCATTTTTAACATTTGCTTTTTTTTAAGATTTTATGTTTTTTTATTTGTATTTTTAATATTTTTGATTTATTTATTTTTTTTACATAAAAAACATCTCAACTTCAAAAGACACAAACCTATTATGTGAACGATACAAATTAAACGCATAAGGTTTTTCAAAAAACATCTAAAAACCTTTATATGTGAACATAGTATTAGATACTATATTTTATTAGTTATTAGTTAATAGTTAATTAGTTAATACTATATTTTACTAGTTAATAATTAATAATAAATACTAGAACTTGGATTAACAACCCCCTAAATAGAAAGATCTAAGCGTTTCAGCTTCCTTTATGAAGATATAGATCGTCTGAGACTCCACTTGGCTCGATATCCCCCCAAAATTGGTAACATAGTTCCAGTGTCTGAGGTCATTTTTTAATACAACAATCCACAAAGTGGTTTTGACACTTCATTGAATATGTCAAATAAAGACTATGTCATTAATATAAAAACCTGCAACAGAATCCTCAACTGATAAACACCCTCGTGATCTCGGTTGATGAAGGAGAACTTCTCATACAAGATCAATCCTAGCACGTTTAGGAACCGACTGGGACACTTTCCACCATGTCTAGAGTCAATATAGTTTTATATAATTATATTAAAGTTTTGATTCAATCAGGATTTTAATTAAAATTATTTTATACGATTTAACTGAAATTTGATAAAAATTTCTTTATTGACAAAAAAAAATTTGATTGTTGTTTTTAGATTTTATTTAATTGAAAATTGTTTATAATATGCTAATTTTTATATCTGAAATAAAAAAAAAATTATTAAAAAATAATAATAAATTAAAAATATGAATCTTTAAATTCAACTTAACTATTACATGTTTCAACTTCTCGAAGTTCTCAGACCTTCTCAGGCTAACAAGGTTAATCCCAGTATAGTTAGCAACCGTTTGGAGCACTATCCATCGTGCCTAGAGTCGATATAGTTGTATATAATCATTTTTAAGTTTTGCTTTAATCAGAATTTGAATTAAAATGGTTTTATACATCTTAATTGGTATTTGTTATATTTTCTATGGCGGCTTTATTGCCAACAAAGATTAATTATGGTTTTTAAACTTTTTGTTATTCGCCGCAAAATTTTGTTTTACTTTTTCATATGAAATATGACTCAAATTTGTATCGGAATTTTTGGGCGATTTTACTTTGGGTCATTTTGCTGGCAGCCATTAATTCGCATACAAAATCGACATTAGTTATGTTTAACGCCTGTGGCGTTTCATTCTTCAAATCAAATATAATTTAACTCATTTTATGGACTTTATCAATTATTATAATTATTTTTTTATAACCTTCGTTGACCATAGAAACTCTTTATAAATATAGTTAAAAAGAAAATCCTATAAAAACGAAAAATCATTCAAATATTTGGATATGATTAATCAAAAAGGATTTATGATTTACAAATGACAAAAAAAAATAAATAATTCAAAAATTTTTTTTCATGTGAAGGTTAGGTTAGGTTGGAAAGGGCGGCGCATTCACGCCTACACCCAGAGGCCAAACGGCCCATTGTGATCCCTTTATGAAAAGAAGAAAAAGAAAAAGAGAAAAGTGGAACCTATACCCAATCAATCAGTTATGATTGTTCCTAAGCCATTTTATCCCCATAACAAACCCTATGAGGTTGACAAGTCCTTTGCCATTAACCTCACCTAGTTCATGTAGTGTATAGCTTCCAAACCACTTCAACCTATTACGCTGAAGCCCTACGCAGTGACAGAGTATGTGCTCCACTGTCTCCAGCTCCTCAACATCATCGCACGTTCTACAGAAGTCTGATGTGCCAATGTCCCACTTACTCATCATATTCCCTATTGAGAAATGACCCGTAACCATACCTACTATGACTCTAAGACTACCACGACTCATACCTAGAAGATGCTTGGAATCCGCCAGTTTTAAGCTAGGCCATAATGCCCTAGAAACTCTGCAGTCCGATCTGTCATTCCAGGCTCGATTCGTGTTGTCCAGAGTCCACTCCCCTATGGCCCTAAAGAAGGACCCAATTGGAATCTTAACAGATGACTCTATGAAAGACCTATCTAGCTCCGAGCCACTGCGAGCTAGCTCATCGGCTATTTCGTTGCCAAGAATGTCACAATGACCAGGAACCCAACATAGTCTCATCATATAGGAATCCATTAACCTTCTCAATTCCCTTCTGCACCCAAGTACCAATCTGGACCTAACAAAATGACTAGTCAGAGCCAATAACGCCGCCTGACTATCAACATAGATAGTAATCTCAGACTCATGTGAAATATAAGCAGAATTTTCTATGGGAAAATTTGCATGGGAATTTGATTCTTCATTGGTTCATTTTGTTGATAGACGTTTTATGTTTTATTTATAAATTTATTATAATATCTTTAATAAAATATCAAAAATGAATGAGAGCAAAAAAAAAAAAAAAATTAATAAAAAATATATTAGCTTTTTGCTGGCTTTATTTCTTGGGGCATTTAGCCTTTTCTGGCCTTTTTTGAAGTCAAATTTGTTCTGTTTTTATCTTACCTCCTGACAACGCTGATCATAGCGATTTTTAACATCTTATTAAAAAAATTTTATCAACAAGGTTTCCAAATTTTATAAAAATCGTTGATATATTTTTAATATCTGACGACCAAAAGTTTTTTTTTTTTTTTTTTGTAAATGATATTAATGAATAAGAAATAACCGTTTATGTTAGTAGTAGTTAAAAACCAAAAATTTGTAAGAATTCCATTTTAAGTTCGATATTAGAAATAAATGCGCATATGTAACCTACACAAAAGTATACAAAATACAAATTAAAAGAAGGTAGATAGATACGTTTTATAATAGTGCACATAGTTGAGACCATAATTCTGATTTAACCTACCTTTAGAATATCGAGTAAGAAATGAAGTGTACATAGATTTTTTTATATTTTTTTAATTGCATTTAATTCGCTGATGTATTTCTCATGCCTAACCACAAAAAAAAAAAAAAAATAAATAAATATAAAAAATTATATTTAAATAATATAATATTTAAATATAACTATAAAATAAATTTTGTAATGACATTCCCAAAAATGTTAAAAATTGCATTAAATTCAAACGTGTAATTATTTTTAAGTGCCACTTGATTTCGATATAAATTATATATTTTTATTTTTTTATTTATTTTTATTTATTTAAAATGGTTTTGCTACAAGGCTGAATATAATTGATTTAGAGATGGTTTATTAAAACCTTACATCCATGTTATTAGTATTACATTAGTGAGAAAAAAGCTATGTTTAATTTAGTATTGAGAAGGAAATGTTTTTTTATATATATATACATACATATATATATATGTATGGCATATACGCATATATGTATATAAAAGGGCGCATCAATATTTCCGTGACTTTTCGAACTTCCCTCGTAGTTATATGAAATGCAACACTAATCCCATCAAGTACCACCTGTTAATAGACTACTGTCAAATTTTGAGCAAGTGTCGTCATTTACTTTGCGTTTAACAGCTGTACAAAACATACAACCTCGTGTACGAGTATTTTTCTAAAAATGGAAAAAAGTGAATTTCGAGTGCTCAATAAACATTATTTTTTGCGAAAAAATACCGTCAATCAAACCAAGGAAAAGCTCGATAAATACTATGGGAACTCTGCACCATCGATTTCAATGGTAAAAAAGTGGTTTACTGACTTTCGTTGTGGTCGCACACGTACAAATGACGCTGAACTTTCTGGACGGCCAATTGAGGTCAGTACACCCGAAAATGTCGAAAAAATCCACGATATGGTGTTGGCCGACCGAAGAGTAAAAGTGCGTGAGATTGTTGATGCCATAGGAATTTCATATGGCAGTGTGGTTTCCATTTTAAACGATCAGCTGGATTTAAGAAAGTTGTCTGTAAGATGGGTGCCGCGTTTGCTCTCAATTGACCAAAAACGTAAACATGTGACAACTTCAAAGGATTGTTTGGTGTTGGCTCGGTGGAAAGAGATTCAGCTTCAACAATGAAATTATTTACCAAACAAATGCCTATTGTAAGGACTTCGAAAAATCCTAGTTTTTGGAAGGGATACAAAAACTGGATTATGTTGAAAAATAAATTTTTGTTTTGCAAAAAAAAACTTTGTTTCATTCAAAAAGTCACGGACTTATTGATCCGCCCTCATACATATACACTTAGGTATAATATTGATAATAGTAATATGAAGTTTGGAATCAATTAAATTTTTTATATACTTATCAATACTAGAGGAGCATTATATTATTGTAAGTAATATGTAATATTCTAACAAAAATCAATTTGACCCCACATATTTCGTGGAGCCTTCTCGTGCTAGAATGTAATGGTAATTTTAACATCAATTTCAAAAATTTGCTTAATATGAGTTTTAACGCATGATCCCCACACTGGACATGCAGGCTAGCATACATATTATTCTTAAAGCTATTTACAATAACATGTTTTTCATAATCATTCAATAATAAAGTCTTATTATTTAGCTAAGTTAAAAATACTCCTCTTAATGCGGATTGGATTTACTGAGAAGTCAATATATGCACAGAAAAAAATAAATTTATTTTCTATTATTAAATTTATAAAATCAATTATATTTTTTACTAAAATCAGACCTATCACTAAATTAGTAAAATCAAATGCTCACATTCGTAAATATTTTATTGAAATTCAAAAGTGTTTTTCTTTATTAAAACATTATGCTATTTCTAAAATATAATATTTGAAAATTCTCAAAAACTTCAATAATTATTTTTAATAAAATAAGGAAAATAATGTTTTTAAAGAGAAATTTAAGCAAAATTTATTATGAAATCAATTAAAATATTAATGAATATTAGTAATAATAAATAAATATAAATAAAATATATTTTTTATCGTAAATTTAATGCTCGATACATAATAAATAAGAAATATAATTCAGATGTTCTGTTAGATAATATTAGTCTAAATTGAAACTGAAAAATAAAAACAATACATCAGTTCATTTCTTCACGCTAGGTCCATTCATCTTATTTAAAACGCCGATTCAACCTATAAAAAGAAAGTGTATTATTTTGCTTCGGAAAGAGAAACTTACATGAGAAGTTAATTCAGTCTAAAAATCCACCATTAGTCCAAACTTCTATTGATTGACTAAAGTTAATACGGGAAATATACACGATTAAATGGTTCCTGGTAGTTTCTTATATGGGAGCCTGGTTAACTGTAGTCGTGTCTTCATGTTGCAAAAATTATGTGTGCTGAATTTTGCCATCTCTAAAAAAAGCGTTTAAAAGAAAATTTATGATGATTGGACCGTTTTTAACTAAATGCTTAGTAAAAAGCATATATGACATTTCCATTTCATTGATGTGTATCCAAAAATCGAGTAAAATGGACAGATTTTTGAAAATCTTAACTTAATTTTTAAGACGTGCTAAAATAAGGATTCTTATGATCAGCGTAGCATAATTAAAAAAGATTTATAAAAATAAATAGAATTTCTACGTCTTACTTGAAAGAGTTATTCATTATATGTAGAAAATAGCTTCATACAGAGGTCACTGCGGTTTTGCTATATGTATATCCGAGAGTCCAAATTTACTATTCTTCTTTCACATACATACATACTTACATACATTAGGTTTAATTTGAGCGATGACACAAGAAAAATTTCAAAAGCATAACATCGACTTGGTACATCTATTTTTCGTTTTTAACCAAGAATAATGCTCAGGGATCTCTATTTCAATAAACCAATCGATGAGAATTTTGCTACCAAAGTTAGAATGGTTCCTTTTAGAGGAAGAGTGTTATTAATTATTTGGAAATCTCGAAAAAATCAATGTTACTTACCACTAGAAGTTTAAAATCATAAAAAAATAATTTATTTGTTTTGTATTTTTATAAAGATTGTCAAAATGTTAAATTGTTATTCAAATCCAGTAAAATAAAATATTAAAATTAAATAATTAATTTAATAAAAGTAAAATTTTAACGAAACAATGATTTATTCAAAAAATTTTTAGCTAAAGACTGTTAAATTGATTGCATATACTTCTCATGGGATCAAAGTTGGCATAATTGGTTCAAAAATATTTGATTTTTAAAGGAGTATAATTTCTACTTGGACGATTTGGGATTACGAATTCGATCTTACGAAGTAGGAACTCGAAGTTAATTGAACCGTTCAATAAATTAATTACAAATGAAATATTCACATATTTTCTCCTACTTTCAAGAGTAGGAAGATCAATAAGCTATAGTTGACTCTCATATGGTGGTAAATTAAAATTAGATTCCATGGAAGATTAGGAAGGCAAAATAAGAGAATTTTTTTCTGGACCAATTCAATTTTCTTTATATGAACTTCGTATTGAGGATCCCAGACCACGGAAGTATATTCAAGGATTGGCCTCACGAGAGATGTGAGGAATTGCTTGGAAACGTAAGGATCATTAAACTCTCTTCCCCAGCGCTTGAGGAAACCTAGAACTCCTTTTGCTTTATTAACGATTTGCAAAATAGAGGGAATTAAAGGATAGTTTAAAATCGAACAACACGCTCAGATCAAGAAATTCTTCGACTAGATCAAGTTGATATTCATTTATTGTGTATCTACTGAGTATTGGACTTCTTCTGTAGAACATCATGTATTTCCACATCTTTTAAATTCAGGTCCATTAATCATACACCAATCATAAAGATTGTCAAGATCTGATTGGAGTAAGGAACATTGATAGGAATAGTTAAATCTATGGAACAGTTTTACATCATCAGCTTACCTTAATATTCTAGAATTATTAATGCACGATGGTAAATCATTTATAAATATTAGGAATAATAAGGGGCCGAGATGACTACCTTGCGGAACACCAGATAAAACAGGAATAGTTTTCGATATATATTCTCTAAATAATACACATTGGTATCTATTTTTAAGATATGTAGAAATCCATTTGAGGAAAACAGGAGAAAATTCGAGTTTATCCAATTTGAATAATAGGAGATCGTGACTTACTTTATCGAAAGTTTTACTGAAATTGTGTCTGTCTGCAAACCGGAATCATTCAGTTATAACTGAGGTTGTGAACTCCTTTGATCGCAATATATCAAACATTTGTTAAGATATACGCCAAGATATCTTACCGCACTAGACCATGTAATTTCATTTCAAAACATTATAATATTTGTACACGGGATATAGCAAGACTTTCTATTTCTTGTGAAAAAGATAGTTTGGCATTTTCCCGTATTGATTTTAATTTTCCAACTCCTACAAAAGTCTTCTATCTTAGCTATAGAGTATTGCAAGTTATCAATAATATCCTGTGCTAGTAAACATGAACAAACATCTAATTTTTATATCTGAAATAAATTTTAATTAAAAAAACAAATTAAAAAACTATTTCTTTAAATTCACCTTAACTACAGCGAGCTTCAGCCTTCCGTTATTGGAGCATCATCCTACAAGTCTGCAGTCGTTATAGGTTTTTATAACATTAAGTAATGTCTTGGTTTAATCTGGGTTTGAAAAAAATCTTATAGGATTTATCTGGTATTTGATAAAAATTATACGGCTTCTTTATTGACAACAAAAGTTGAATGTGGTTTTTATTTCCTTTTTTTAGATGAATATTTTTATAATAATGCAAATTTCTATATCTGAAATAAATAATTTTATTAAAAAAAAAAATAATAAAAAATATAAATCTTTAAATTCACCTTAACTACTGCGCGCTTCAACTTCCCGAAATTCGGCTGGATCGGTAAAACGTACAGTTAATATATAAAATATAGATGGAAAGGGTACTAAGCACAATAAAGCGTAGTGATGACCCAAAGCTATAATGCCATAGGCTAATAAAAGCCATTGTATGCCTGGAAACAAAATAGAAATAATAATTATTTTTAATAATTTAAATTTTAAAATAAGAAAGTTCAAATTTATTTTAAAATGTATAACAGTTTGAGATTTTTTTTTATTAAACTTACATATAATAACTAAATTTTTAATTTCCAAACACGAAGATTTAATCAGAGCTTTAAACGATTGATCCAATTTCATCGAATAATGTATAGCATTGGCTATCATGGAGATTGCAATGCTCATATAAGGAAAAGAATAATCTGAAATAATTAATAAATAATAAAGAAAATATCTTAAAAAAATAAGTCTGGAATAGAAAAATATTTAAACCATGAGAATTCAATTATTTTCATTAAAAAAGTTCCAAAAAATAGTTTCGCAAATTGATGTAAAAAATTCTCTAATAAAAAATATTGGAATTTAAAAATTTAAAATCAGTTGAACTTAAAATTTAAAAACTAAACCTAAGAATTTCTTAAAAGATTCTACTTACATATTAAACCACATGCCAATGCATGAATAAACGTTATTAGGGGTAGAAAATACAAAGCAGCATAAATGGGTGCCTTTCCTCTTACCTCTAATATAGTGCTAACCAAAGGTCTTATAATAAACATTGTGACCAAACACAAAAAATAGAAAATCAATATAATAGTTTGCCTAGAAATACAAAAACAATATTATAAAAAGACTAAATACCATAGCAAAAGATTCTATAGGAAAAACTTACAAAGGATATACGGCCTCTTGGGTACAATGCAAAGATTTTTCATAATTAGGCGAAGGATTATAGAACAGCGTATACCAATCTGAAAATTTACGGACTGGACAGGCAAATAAACGAAATTCACCCATTGGCTCCATTAACAATATAGCTACTATTGCCGATATGATAACTTCCAAGCAAGCACAAGTAGTTAAAACCAATTGTTTGCGAGAAAATCTAATTTGTGTTAAAGGAATTTAAACAATTTATTAAAAATAAAAACAGTTATACTCACTTCCTGTCCTTGGCATCTAAATCAATAAAGAATGAATGCATTATTAATGGCAAAGCAGCCATAAAGCCCAAATAAAACCAAGAATAAGAATCCAATTCATCTTCGCATTGTGTACAAGCATAACTTTCATTTACCCGAAAACCTCTGGGACAAGGACCACAATCACTCCAGGTATCATTTTCTAATTGTATGCGACCACAATACTGTCCAGGACAACGTGTTAATGAAGTAGTCATTTTTAACTATTCTTTTAGGGTTTTAAAATAATAATTTTAACATTTTTTTTTCAGAAAATTATTAACAATTTGTAATTTTTCTGCAATTTTGTTATGTTTACAAACAGCTGTTGAAATTGAATGAGAATGAGAGAAAGAGTGTTAACCAACACTGTTTATTATGACACCTGTAGGTACTAAAACAACAATTTAATGTAAACAAAAAATTATTTCCACGTTTAACAAATTTAAGACTGAAAGCATGGATTCACAAGTGTTAACTTTAAGTCGATTGGACAATTTATTTTTCAATAATTCAGAAGAAAAGACGTTCCGCGATAAGTCAAAGTAAAAATATAAATTAGGATATACATAAGTATTCATTAAATCTATTTTTTAATTTTCTCTATCCGGACCAAAAAGATTCGGCATTTGATGTTTTAAATACGTACTTAGTTGTTTAAAAACGTTATCATTAGCTTTAGTTTTTAACAGTTTCAGTTCATTTACAAATTCTTCGGGGTATTTTTTTACATTACTATATTATGAAACAATCTCAAAGTGATTAATTTCTTAGTTGGAGTTAATATATGTATAATGGGTCAAGATATTTCAAACAAATTTCTCTTCTCATTTACCAAATAGACTTAAAAAGTCGGAATTTAGTTCCATTTTAAAAAAAGGGGGTCAAAAAAGTGACCAGGTGGTTGAAAAAGGGGCAATTGACGACTAAAGTCTCCAAACGGCAAAGCTGCTTCGAACCAAATTAAAAAAAAATACTCATCTTTTTCAAAACACAAAAACAAAATATATTTGACAACAAAATATATTTTGTTGTTTCATGTATTAAGTTTTTTTTCTCTCACATAAATATCTAATTATTAATCTATGGATCTTAATTTCATTGAATTTTTTAAATTATAAATTTTGAAAATACACACATTTATTTAATCTTCCAAACACAATTTCAATTATCTTAACCCCCATTTACTTTCCCTTATTCATAGAATAATAAAATTTGCGTCTACCATGTATATACCACATAGTTTCATGATATGATCTCGGCAAGACCACCATCACTTTATCGTGACACGAAAATGTATAATAAAATGTATTTGTGATAGTGGCAACTTTATCGCTTGCATTTAAAAGTTCTGCCACTGTCATAATTTGCATATATTTATCCTCCGTATAGACAACATAAGCAGTCATCTTAATAATGGAACCCACTTTGAGCGGCCTATCAAAACTTATATCACAACAACGTTCACATGATGGCCTATGGCCACAATACAAATAGGCGCTCATCCAACTTATTTCATAAGATTGACGCATTAGAAAGCCTCCGAAAACTGTATTTTGAGCATTACGATTTTCCGGAAATGATAGAAAGGTATTGACAATAAAAGATTCATTCATCCAACGACATTTGTCGGGCAAAAAATGATTCAATTGAAGATGTGTATTATCGGTGGTATTTCGATAGAGATCATACATTAGAGCATGTTCCTCTTCGGTAGGTTTCATTTTGAATATTGAAATTTCAAATAAACGTTTTCTAGTTTTACGTCTTTCTTCGCCTGAGTTAAATAATTCTCTCTCTTGATCATTGCTGGGTTTTAGAGGATTGACAGGCGCAGCTTCTGTATTGGTGGCATTACGAGCAGCCATTAGAAAAACCGCCTGAGTTATTAGACGAAAATGATCTTGATCTTTTTGTTCCAACCAAACATTAATTTCCAATGAAGTCTTACCCACCCAAGACACATGACCAGTTAAACGTATATCTTGATTGTAAGCTGGAAGCAATTTAGAGAATATCAATTTATCCACCAAAACGGTAACAAATGTATACGGTAAAGATTCCTGGTCAGGTAAGTTGGGTAGGAAAACATGTTGTTGACATATCCATACAGAAAACATATCTAATTGTTCCATTATACGACCCAAACGTACTGTACCTACAGGACTGACATAAAAAATTTGCATATCCTCACAAATACTCAGGGGTATATACGCCTCCATATAGGAATCTTTCATAAAACGTGCTGGTAATTCCTCTTGATTGTGTGGTGTGTATTTTAAAAGATGATCACGTTTGGCAGCTTCTCGTATGTAACCAGTTTCGAGACCTAATCTTTGCATTATTTTGAGATTAACTAAACCAAAAATAAATGAAATGAATGCAATTTATATGCTATTGAAAATATAATTAGTTACCTTCCTTCATGGTACCCGATTTTTTGGCTTCGACATTTTTAAGACCAAAATTTGCTGAGGAGCTAAACAAAAATCGTTTAAAAAAATTATTGTTTCTTATTATATCTTTATCAGATAACGACTATATATAATTACCTAAAGTATTTTAATACTCTTGAAGATTTTTCATATTTTTTTTTGTAATTGCTAATAATCTTAAATATTTTGAACATAAAATAATTTTTATTTTTATTAAAAAATTTAAATTTGGGAAATTTACTATAAAAATAAACAAAAATTTCCAGTGAATTTTAATAGTGATGATATAAATTGGAATTTAAGGAAAATTCGAATAAAATTTAAACAGAAAATGTTACAAAACAAAACTCAAGTTAAAAAAATATATTTTTTTGTGAAAAAACGTAGTTTTTCAATGAAAACATTTTTACAGCAAAAATTCGATTCGGATTGACAAAAAAAAAAAAAAAGATAAAAAAAAATAAATCGCCAAAATGACAAAAAAAAAATCAGTAAAACGCGAAGAAATCTACAAAAACGCAAAACCATATTTGGTGATTTTTTTTTTTGTGAAAATCCGGTTTTGTTTTTCCTAAAAATGTATATACATATTTGATGCTTTTGTGAAAATTCAGTTTTTTTTTAGCAAAAAATAGATTTTGTATGTGTGTGGTTTTTTTTTTTTTTTTCGAGAATGGTGATGTTATTGGGGGTAAATTTGCTTTTTTCTGAATTTTCGATAGAAAAAGAAATCTAAATTTGGCTATAGTTCGTTCAGTGAAAAATCGATTTTTAATGAAAATAATTTAAATTTTTGATTCAAATTTTTCGTACAAATTCGCATTTTTTGTGAAAATTCGTTTTTGAAAGTTCTTTTTGTAAAACACCCGGTTTGATTTTGTGCCAATTCGGTTTCTGGTGAATTTTTTTAATAAAAATTCGAAAACCCTTTTTTGTTGTTTTTTGTAGTTATGGTGGAAATTCCGGTTATTGGTAAAAATTCTAAATCTGTTTTTTTTCGCGAAAAATCTTTTTTTAAGTGAATAACTTTTGGACAAAAAAAAAAAAAAAAAATGTTTTTGACCAAACTTTTTAAGATTGAAAAATCTTTCTTTTTGCCGTTTTTTTTTCTATATACATATTTTGGGAAAATTCAGTCTATTGTATTGTAAACATAAGTTTGTTTACTTATTTTAGTAAATTTCAGTTTTTTTTTTTTTTTTGCAAAAAATAGATTTTTGGACAAATAAATATTTTCCCTTATTTTTTTCAAATATTTTTTTATGAAAATTTAATTTGTAATTTTTTCTTCTTGAAAATCTAGTTTTTTCTTTATAGAAATTAAGATTTCTGGAAAAAATTTGGTTCACTGGTAAAACATCGTAACTGGTCTTTTGGCGGAGTCTTTTTAAAGAATAATTATTTTTCTTTTGGCAAGTTTTGTTTTGGCAGTTTTTTTAAATTTTTGAGCAATGAAAAAATGCTTTTTTGCCGAAACCCCATTCCGGTATTATTTAAGTAACCCAGTTTTTTTGTGACAACCCGTTTTTTGTTTTTGAAAAAATTATACTATTTCTGGCTCATATGTGAAAGAAGGATCCCATTCTGGGTGATTTTAAAGTAAATTTTTTCCGAAATAATTACTTTTTCTGGCTTTTTGCGTATAACTGAGCCATTTATGGGCTTATACGCCATAGTTGTTTTTGTGCAACTGTTGCAACCATTCACAAATAAAAAAAAACTCTAATGTAGACACTATGTTAAGAATATGGTATAATGTGTTCTTCTTCTGAGTTACATAGTGTCTACATTAGACAATTTTTTTATCAAGACAAACATCAAACTTAACATGAATTTGTGGAAGGTGGCAACAGTTTCACAAAAACAACAATATGGCGTATTCATTATTGTTTTTTATATATGCAGTTTGACAACTGTAACAACTAAAATAATAGTCAGCTGTTCAACTAAGGTTATCTTGTATATATTCGCACTGATTTTGACGTTTGTTTTGATAAAAATTTGCCTAATGTAGACACTACGTTATTTCATTCAACACTGAATGAAAAGATGAGAGGAGAAAAAACTACCGGAGACACGAAATCCATGTTGTCGTTTTTACTTAAATTATTATTGTTATTTTGTATTATTAATTTTATTTTTTTTTAAACTTTACATATAGATGTTTTTCCCCTTTTTAAGTTTTACATATGATTGTTGCATTTTTTTCTTTCTCTTTATTATTTTTTTCCTTTATATATATATATATATATATATATATATATATATATATGTATATATATATATATATATATATATATATATATATATATATTTATATATGTATACATATATATATATATATATATATATATATATATATATATATATATGGTATAATAAGTAAGATAGCGCCAACTCTACAACACTACACACCAGAAAAACTCCTTGCATTTTGTTTTTGGATTGAAATCTCTGTCAATTTTTTATATCTCACATGTTTGTTTACCTAGTGTCTACATTAGGCAAAATTTTATCAAAACAAACGTCAAAATCAGTGCGAATATATGCAAGGTAACCTTAGTTAAACATCTGATTATTATTTTGGTTGTTGTTGTCAAACTGCATATATAAAAAATAATAATGAATACGCCGTTTTGTTGTTTTTGTGCAACTGTTGCCACCTTCCACTAATTCGTGTTAAGTTTGACGTTTGTCTTGATAAAAAATCTCTAATGTAGACACTATGTTACAAAAGCAACACATCGACATTTCACGTAAAAAAAGCAATAAGACACAATAACACAAGAGTAAACAAAGATTGTAAACATAAACAAGTATTTGACCTACATGTCATTCAGTGTTGAACGACATAACTCAGAAGAAAAAGAAGAATTTGACACTGCAGATTTTAGAACACAAGCCCCCATATTGCTGCTAAAAAAAATTCTCAGCTGCTTAACATAGTGCCTACATTAGAAAATTTTTATCAATATGGCGTATTCATTATTGTTTTTTATACACTCAGTTTGACAGCTGAGACACCCTAAAATAATAATCAACTGTTTAAGTAAGGTGACCTTACTTAAAGGAGTTCCAACTCTTCTCACCGGGTATAACGGTACATAGTTTTTCTTTCAATGAAATAAATACAAATAATAATAAAAATAATGGAATAAAACAATACCAACACATACCATACTGATAATGACCTATTATTATTATTATTATTATTATTATTATTATTATTATTATTATTATTATTATTGTTAGGCAGATGTTCTGGTTCATTGTTTACACTCCCAACTTTGTCATAAAATTTCCAAAATTAAATTTCTATGTAAAATTAACCCTATAAGTGAAAAATCTTCACATGAGGTTTTAAATCACCACATAATGTAAAAAGTAGAAAATGGAAAGTTACAAAACTCTGTGGTTACAAATAAAAAACTAAACAAATATTATAATTAGTACCATAGTAGAACTAAAATATTGTTTTTTTTTTTTTTTTTTTTTTTTTTGTAATTTATAAATTAAATTTTAATATTTATGTTATTTTAAGGTTATTCTTTCAAATACAAGTTCAATGTTAATAGTGTTGTAAAACGTTTTTTTATTCTCTCTTTATCTCCTTCTATTTACAAATCATCATTTGTTTTATTTAGAAAACTATTCATTATTTGTTGTTATCTTTTTTTTCAACCAAAACAGTGATTATGCGAATAAGACAAGTAATTGCGTCACGGTTATATTATATTATATAGTCCAAAATTCAAACTCAGCTGGCCAACAACAACAGAAATATCTTCAACCAAAGTTGTTGTTTGTCTAACTAGTAAGGGCTTAGTAAGCAGACACGTTAATTCATATTTTTGATTTTGTTAAGATAAGCAGTGCTTTTCCTTTTTTCATCCCAAGCGGATGGTGGAATATTTCTTCGTTACTTTTTATTTAAAAATGTTAAGAAAATTATTAATAAGTACAAATTCGTTAGCTAAACAAAATTGGCAAACATTACAAAAGGAAATTATAATAACGTGTAATGTGTAAGTAAAAAAAAAAAAAGAAAATGAATGAAAGCAGAAGGAAAATACTTTGGAGGTTAATAACTTTTTTAAATTTATTTTTAGAGCATCTAAGCGTAATATTGGTTTACAACATGGTCAAAATGATCCGTATTATGCGGGTACAATGGCTGAAGGTATGTTTGAGTGTATAAAAATTATCGTTATATTAGTTACTAGTTATTTTGTTTTAAAAATTATTTATATAAAATGAAAAAAAAAAATTGTTTGGATAATTTATATGGAAAGCAACAAATGAATTTCAAATTTATTTGTTGTTTTCGATACAATTTGTCGAAACGAATTTTTCCTTCGTTTAATGAAAACAGGGGGATAGATTTTTACCTATATTTTGTAGTGATAATTTTGGGTTTTTAGATGTTTTTCAAATAATATTTTCTTTAATAAAAAAAACTTAAATGTGTTTTTTTTTATTTTCGTACTAAATCTTTATCTTATTACATCATTTCCATAGAGAAAATTTTTTTAATAGTACAAGAATGTTTTTAAATTTATCTTTGTAGTTCATCAACAAAAATTTTATATTTCCTTTAAAACAATAATAAAGTTTCTATATTTCATTAATACTTTCATTTTATTTTATAAATTTATCTCTCCTTAAAATTTTGTATCAACTTTCTCTTTTCTTATCTCTTCACAGTCAAAGAAGAAGCCATGAATCGTTTAGGCTTAGAACACGGTTACTCTCCAATTCCCAAAACCCGAGAACATCTCTTAAAATACCAACCGAAACCTTCCGACTTACCACCACGTTCTATGCAAGATTCTTTCACTTCAGCCATATTGCCCTTGAGCTTGGATAAGGCTTTACAAGATAAATATATCTCATATTTAGGTAATGTTCGTTTGGGTCGTTTAATGGAAGATATGGATATGTTTGCCGTTTGGGTGTGTCACCAACATGTCAAGCCCACTAATCTGCCAGAAAATGTTCATTTGCCATATACTTTCGTTACCATTTTGGTAGACAAAATAACATTTTCTGATATTAAAGCCAAAGCTACCGAAGATATACGTATTTCGGGACATGTTTCCTGGGTGGGTAAGAGTTCAATGGAAATTGTGGTATGGGTAGAGCAAAAAGATCATAATGTTTGGAGAATAATCACTAAAGCACTATTTCTAATGGCGGCACGTAATGCCACTAATACGGCTGCCGCCCCAGTTAATCCTATAAAACCAGCCAATGAGGAAGAGACGAAAATATTAAATGGTGGAGAAGAACGTAAAAAGCGGAGACAATTTCTTCAGGCTTCCTCAATTTTTAAAGTACAACCCAATGACTATGAACAATCTTTGATGTACGAATTATTTAAGCGCACTACTCCAGAATCTACCATGGAACTAAATAAACGTATATTGCCCGCCAAATGCCGCTGGATGTCGGATTCGTTTGTCACCAACACTATGGCCTCATTTCCTGAGAATCGTAATGCTCAAAATACCGTTTTTGGTGGATTTTTAATGCGAAATGCTTTGGAAATTAGTTGGGTATGCGCCAATCTCTATTGTAAGAATCGTCCTAAATTGGAACACATTTGTGATGTTAGCTTTGAACAACCTGTCAGTGTTAATTCGTTTATTAAAATTACTGCCTATGTAGTATATACGGATGTTAATTATATGCAATTGATGACAGTAGCTGATGTTATTGATCCGGCCACTGGAAATCAATTGACTTCAAATGTTTTCTACTATACTTTTTCGTCACCCGAGGAGGTGCCCGAAGTTTTACCCCGTTCATATCATGAGACTATGTGGTATTTACAAGGAAGGCGTAAGTTTAAATATGCCTTGGGTATGGAATAAGGATAAATGGAAAAGTTAATAGTTTAAAAATATTATTTTTGTTTTTTAAATTGTTTTTTTTTTTACTTAAACAATTTTTTAATTATTTTAAATTTTAAATTATTAAATTATTCATCATAACATTAACTATATGCTTTGTTTTTATAGTTCTTTGAAAAAGTAATTATTTTCTTGAATTTTGTGGAAAATTTATGAAAAAGTATAGCAACTCTTTAGGATAATTTAAACAAATATAAACAATTTACATATGAAAAAAAAATAAGATAAAATAAGTTGAAAACAAGTTAGTGTTCTATATTCGGCTGTGTCCAATCTTTAATACCCATCACCACTTTACCAATAAATAAAAAGAAATGGCATGCCCTTAATATTTTCATATTTGTAAATAAGAAAAATAACAAATATGTACATACATTTATTACACAAGCAACGCTTGCTTAAAAAAAAAATAAAATAACATAAGCATATATATTACATATTTTTGTATATACAAAAAAACCAATAGTCATTATAATACTGATGTTGTAAACTACTTGCTTATACAAAAAAGCAAGAACAACAATAATAGTCCTTGCAATGCTTCATATAAATGTTTGTGTGTATATATAAACGAAACCACTGGTTGCTTATACAAAAAAGGAATGGAATGCTTTCTATATATGTTTGTGCTTATATATTTTTAATAATTTTTTCAGATTTTTGTCTGTAACTCGGTTGTATATGGGCCGATACGGTTAATTCAAAAAACCGAAATTTTATAAAAATATTTACAACAGATTTGTACAAAAACGAATTATGAAGCTTATATAGAAGCTTAACAAATTCCAAAAATGCGTTTTGACCGATATCTAAGTGACTAGCGATTTTGTTTATTTCTTCCGTAAAAACATTAAAAAAAAGATTCCGAATTTTCTGTGCAAAAACGAAGTTGCTAGCTTAGAAAAGTCGAAAACAAATACGTTTTTAGATGCCTTTTCGGGTTTTTTTTTGGCGATATCGGTCATTATTTTACAGATTTTGTTGAATTTACTAGTGTCATTTTAAAGAATAATCACTGTAATTTGATGTATAAAACATATATATTCGAAAACTGCCGACGATTTATACCTCAGTTTTAATATCTCCACCAATATCAATCTTGAGTTTATATGGTATTCCGCCAAATTCCAAACATAAAACTTTGAAAATGAAGTTTAATGAGAACAGTGTTGTAAAATGTCTCTCTCTCTTTATAACCATTTATGATAACATTTGTTTTGTTTCAAAAACTGTTAAATAAAAATAAACTAAACAAAAACAATTACGTCACCGTTAAACACACATTTACATAAAGTAAAATGTAAACTGACATTTCTCTACAAAATATACATAAACATAACAACAAAAGCCAAATATATTGAGAAAAAAGGTGTTGTTTGCTTAAAGTAGAATTATTATTTTATTTTATCAACATTATTTGAAATAAGACGCATTTAATAAATTATTAAAAAAAAATGTTAAAGAATTTATTCAATAAAACAAGTTTTTTAAAAAAAGCGAGTTGGCATCCCGTAAAAAAAGAAATTCTATTAACGGTTGCTGGGTAAGTAAAAGAGTTTTTTAAGGAAAGAGGAAGTGATAATGCAAAAAAAAAAAATATATATATATATATATATATATATATATATTTATTTTTAGAACTTCAAGACGTTATATTGGTCTAGACCATGAGCAATATGATCCCCACTATGCGGGCTCAATGGCGGAAGGTAGGTGCACGAATCAAAATTGATAATTTTGATATTTTTATAAAAATTTTAACAAGAATTAGTTGTGTTATAATACCACAAAAAGAAATTTGTGCAATGGTCAAGAATACCTTCATAATGTTAACATTAAAGTTTTATATTTATAATTTTTGTTTAAATTATAATTTTCATTATATTATTTATTTCATAATATATATTCATGCATTCATATTGCATTAAAAAGTACTTCATTTGTCTTATATTATTGATAATTTTTAAATTCTTACCCTTTTTATTTTATCTCCCTCACCTTAGTCAAAGATAAAATAATGAATCGTTTAGGCTTAGAAGCCGGCTACTCGCCAGTGCCTAAAACTCGAGAACATTTACTGAAATATGAACCAAGTTTATCTGATTTGCCACCACGATCTATGCAAGATTCTTTTACCACTGCCATTTTGCCTTTAAGTGAAGACAAGGTCTTGCAAGATAAATACATCTCTTTTTTGGGTAATGTCCGTTATGGTCGTTTAATGGAAGATATGGATTTGTTTGCCGTTTGGGTGTGTCATCAACATGTTAAACCCAATAATTTGCCTGAAAATATACACTTGCCTTATACCTTTGTCACCATTCTAGTAGATAAAATAACATTTTCCGATATTAAAACTAAAGCCACCGAAGACATACGCATTTCTGGACATGTTTCCTGGGTGGGTAAGAGTTCTATGGAAATAATAGTGTGGATAGAGCAAAAAGATAACAATACATGGAAAAAAATTACTAGAGCTTTATTTTTAATGGCGGCTCGTAATGCCACCAATACAGCTGCAGCTCCTGTAAATCCCATTTTGCCAGCTAATGAAGCGGAGGAAAAAATATTAAATGGTGGTGTAGAACGCAAGAAAAAACGTCAGATTCTACAAGCTTCCTCAATTTTTAAAGTAGAGCCCAATGATTATGAACAATCTTTAATGTATGAGTTATTTAAGCGAACTACACCCGAAGCTACGATGGAATTAAATAAACGTATATTGCCAGCCAAATGCCGCTGGATGTCTGATTCATTTGTCACCAATACTATGGCTTCATTTCCGGAAAATCGTAATGCTCACAATAAAGTGTTTGGTGGTTTTCTAATGCGCAATGCTTTGGAAATTAGTTGGGTAGGCGCCAACCTATATTGTAAAAATCGTCCTAAATTGGAACACATTTGCGATGTTAGTTTTCAACAGCCTGTGAGTGTTAATTCATTTATTAAAATGGCTGCCTATGTGGTTTATACAGAAGTTAACTATTTGCAAATGATGACAGTGGCTGATGTTATAGATGCTACTACTGGTAATCAATTGACTTCGAATGTTTTCTATCATACTTATTCATTGCCGAACGTAGTGCCAGAAGTTTTACCCAGATCTTATCATGAGACTATGTGGTATATACAGGGACGTCGTAAGTTTAAATATGCTTTGGGTATGGAATAAAAAAAAAGGAAGATGAAAAGATTTTTGAAGATGTTATGTATAAGTTCAATAGTTCAAAAATTTTGCAGCGATAAAAATGTGCTCATAAAAGAATTTTATAAAAGTTTTTATCTGTTTAAATAAAGTTTGTATTAGCCTTGTTTAAAATACTGTTAATTTTTTTTTTTTTTTTGAAAATTATACATTTTTATTATGAATATATTATTATTGAGAAAATTTTCTTATTTATTACATTTAGTATTGACATTATATTTTATTTATGTACTTATTCAAGTAATAATTTTAAAAAATTATCCAATAAAATAAACTTTAATAAAAAACATATAAAATTTTTAATTGTATGATTTTACCACCAACACTCTTCATCGTGATTCGCCTTACTACATTTCAAAGGAATCATTTTGCTAGGAACATTTTTAGAAGGTATGTATGTATCAATTTCGATAAAAATACCAGTTAAAAGTAGTACAATTTTTTCGAAAAATACGAATTTTCAAAAAATTAACCACTTTTCTAAAAGTTCAAATTTTAAATAAAAAGTTTATTTTTAAATAAAGTTAAAAAAAAACTTCAACAAAGTTTTTAAATAAGAAATTTCAATAAAAACATTAATTTTAAAAAGGTACCAACATTAAAAAATTTAAAAAAAATGTTAAAAATGTACAATTTTAAAATTTACCAATCTTAAAAAATAAATAAAATATTTTTGGAAAAATGTCAATAAATGGGTAATAAATAACAATAAAAAATAATAAATAAGTAAATGATTAAATAACTAAATAATAAAATATTCATAAAATCACCAATTTTCAAAAAGATACTATTAAAAAGTACCATTTTTCCAAAGAACTTTTAATTAAAATAAGTATTAAAATTCCAAAAATTTACTAAATTTCCAAAACTGATCATATTTCAATTTCTAAATAAGTACAAATTTTCCGACAAGTACTCCGACATACATATGTGCCAAGGGTAGGTTAGGTATTATAGGTAACCTTCAATAAAGGTTCCGGCTCATTTTAGTCCCTTTATGTTACTTGTAATGATGAGAAAGAAGGAATTTTAAGAAGGTAAGGAAATGAGGTTTAGTCAAAAGTTCGGATTAAAAAACGAATGACAATGAAAGAATGTTAATATTGATTTATTCCACCAGTCGTGGGAAAAAACTGTAGAGAAAAATATGTTCAAAAATGGAAGTAGTTACTTGCAGTGTCCAAAGACTGTTGCTACGATTTTTTTCAGATGTAATCTAGAGAGTCGATATAAGAAAGATAAACTTATTGAGTCTAAAATTCAACATTGATTCGCTGCTTGCAAGTAGAAGGGCTAATTATGCCACGGAAAAGATCTATATCCTCTTTCAGCAATATAGCTCCGTTTCTTGCAAATTAATTTACAATGTTTTGGTTAGTCCCTTTTCCACGCACTTTTGTTAGTACAATTCCCGAATGTTGCGTCATCTTATTTTGAGGTGTCCGGAAATAATGGTCTACATTATATCGTTACTTAAAATGCAAAAGGCCGTAACCACTGAAAAATCAAATTATAATATACTAACCCAAACTACATCTACAAATTTCATATCTTCTAAAATAACGATAATAAAATGACGATATGTGTATTACAGGCATACATGTCAGCGACTTTCTACACCTTAGCTAGTTTGAAACGTTTTTAAATTTTTCTAAATAATTTTTTGCAACACTTTCTATAAATTATTTCAACCCATCATTAAATTAAAAAATAAAGTAATTTAAAATTTTTTTTTTTTTTTTTTTGTAATTTTGTAAGTTATTTTTTTTTATTTTTTTTTACTTACTAAATTATATTAAAAAAAATAAGAATCAACTTCTTTCCTCTCTCAAATAACTTAAAATTCTGCAATATTAGAACTTCATGCGATGAGGGTATTGGGAAGAGTGCAAGGCGAACATGCTCTTCAAGTATTTGGTGAGGAATTTGCCATCTTCGTTGGCCTTGATAGCCTTGACGACGGCAGCATCAACATCCTTTTGATCCTTCTTGCGGGCTTCGTTGGGAACGAAACGTTCCTTCTTGGCAGCAAAGATATCACCTTCACCGGATTTCTTTTCCTTCTTGGCCTTCAAGCGGCGGAAGTAAGCATCATCCAAATGTTCTGGTACCTTGTAGTCACCCAAGTTGATGCGGGTGGAGGTGCCAATAACGTAACGTTGGGAAACCCGACGCAATGGGCAGGAGTTCAAACAGAAGGGACCAGTAACCAACAAGAGACCGGAGGCCAAAGATTTCAATAAAATAACACGTTTGCCTTGGTGGCGACCGGCCAACAAGATGAGTACGGTACCGGGTTTAAGATTGTGCCGAATGTTACGCTTGTGTTGGCTGAAGGTGGCTTTGGAGGGACGCTTGCCTACGAACTTCTTAGTGGGGTAGTTGGCCTTGGGTTTCTTCTTGTAGACTGTACGTTCACCTCCGTTCTTGGGTCCACCGATCTTCTTGACAACCTTGATGTCTGTCTTAACAGTCTTGACGACTGGACGCTTGGTACCCTTCAAACGCCATTGAGCACGACGTTTGTACATCTGCAAGTTAGAATAAAAAAATAATTATTAGAAAAAGAAAACCAGTAATTGCATGCCCCATTTTTTAGGTTAGGATGTAAACAAAAGTGAAGGTGTGCAACAAAGCAAACGTGGTAAAACAATTATTTGGGAAAATAAACAAGAAAATCATAAACATAATTTATTTCGATTAGTTTTAAGCTGTTCATACTGGTGAACGCAGTCTTATGCTTCTTCTTCTAATAAAACTATGACAAAGTAGTCCCGGTGGAATTTTTAACACTTCACATTTACATATAATTTAGTTTTTTTTTTGCAATGTTTTATATTTATTTACCAAAACAAATCACTTTTAATACATTTTTATATTATTATCTTTAACATTAACAAATTTTTTCTTCTTTTACGCCATGTTTTTTTTTCACTTCAATTATCAATTTTTTTTGAGACACATTTGCCTTGAATACACACATGCACATCTGCTGATTAATGGAGCAATTTTTCGGGAACACTTTTTTGTGGGAAATTTTACGAATTTTTACCTGGCTCTTGGAGTAACGCAAGACACCGCCATGGAGGTAAGTATTTAATGGATGTTTGTTAACTTTTTTGCCCGATTTGACGGCTTTTTTAACTTTTTCGACGGGTGCCATATCGGAAAACACGTGTACACCTCAGAGAAACTATGGTAAAAAGGAAGGTTAGGTATTACAGTGTTGCCAGATAAAAATATATGTCAAAATAACAGCTGTCAAAATAAGTGTCATGCAACAGACATATTGTTTTCGGAGTTACTTTAGTTTTTAAAATAGGCAATGCTTTTTACCGTAATGACATAAATATGGCAAAGTTATTTTATCTTAAATAAATTAATTACTTTAAATTACGGTACTATTTGTTTTTTAATATAGATTTTTACGGTTTATTTAAAAAGTATCAAGCACCAGAAAATTTTTAATTTTGTTAACTGTTTCAAATATTTATTCATTGGTTAAAAAAAAAATATGTGAGGGACTTTTATTCTCTAATATAAATATCCATCAAGAAATAACAGTATATAAAAAAGTTACGAACTATATATATATATATATATATATATATATATATATATATATATATACCTATATATATATATATATATATATATATATATACATATATATATATATATATATTTTCGTAAAGTTTTTTTTCGTGAAAAGTAGTAACAGTTAAATTAATTTATGTATTTTTGCTGTTTTAAATTAGTTAATTTATAGTTAAATTTTTTTTTTTAAATTTTTATATTTAGTTATTATAGCAGGATCGTTTTATATTGTTTTTAATCCGTTAACATTGTTTTAAAATTGTATTGCTTTCACTTGTGTCTGGTAGCTTTGTTGTCCGAATGTATTTTTTTAAGTGGCAGCTTTGTGGAAGCTGTGTTCAATAAGCAAACATTTGCTTTATTAACACTAAACATTACCAATAGTGGCCTTTTGTTATTTGTATTACATTTTATTCTTTTTAGCAAAAATAATTATCGTAAAAATTATAAACTTTTTATTTTTCATACATTATTAATACATGCATAAAAAACGTTTATTTTACAAAAATCGTAAAATTTTTCAAAAAAATTTCTTGTTTTTACATCTTCTATAAAATTTAACGATTATTTGCATAACATAGTGTCTACGCGCTGATATAATATGAGAAATAACGCCGACAGAAGAGAGTAAACATTTTGTTTATATTATGTTAAATGTTTAATAATGGGAACACGTATTCCAATAAATCTTATAAAATATCAGTATTTTCAATCATTCACAGAGTAAACATGTCTTTTTTATTTAAAAAATTCGCACTTTTTTAGAACAATTTTTATAAAAATATTTGAAAAACATTAATAGAAAACAATATAATAAAAAATATTGTTTTTAAGTAATTTCCAAAATATACATGCACAAACACATACAAATTTTCGTGTACACGTACTTTTCGACAGTTCATCTTATAAGATAGTTGTGTAGAGAAATATCATAACAACAGCCTCATAACAGCTCATCTACAAGTAGCAGAAAATGTAAGATTTTTCTGTCAGGGAGTATCAAATTCGCTCTCTGAGAGAATTATCTTACTTGTAGATACAAATATTAATATTATGGGACTGTTGTGATGAGATTTGTATACACAACTATCTTATAAGATGAATTGTCAAATAAAAATACACATATATGAAAGTTTACTTTTGTGTGAGCATGTGTATTTTGGAAATTACTAAAAGAAAAACAATGTTTTTTTGTTTTTTTTTTGTTTTTTTTTTTGTTTTTTTTTTTACCTTTTATAGACATATTATAAACATGTTTACTCTGTGACTGATTAAAAATAATGACCTCTTATAGGATTTATTATAATATGTGTACCCCTTATTCAAGATTTAACATAATAATATAAACAAAATAGTTACTTTTTTCTGCCGGCGTTATCTTACATATTATATCAGTGTTAATCTCAGTTGTAGACCTGGGGTTACGTATAGACAGTATTGTCAATTCAGCGCTTCTTTATAACTCAAAAAACGCATTTTCTCTTTTAGCGTTTTTTTAAACGCAAAATTAATAATTAGATAGTGATGTGGGAGAAAGAAACCTAACTCAACCAAAACGGGGTCTTCTAGACTCTATTGGACAGTTGCATATAGTGCGCATATAAACTACCATGAATACTAACATCACAACATGTAGTCACATATAATTTAATTTTGTGTTTTGAATCAAAGATAGTAATTTCTTGGAAAATTTAGTTTGATGCTACTCTCACATAACCTTCTAGTTGTATTCTATTGTCGATTAAGAGCACTTTTTTCGTCCCTATTAACTAATAAAAAAGTATTTTTAGACCTGTGTGAAACAGGATTGTCAGATTTTTTTGAGCTTTTGTCGCCAAATTGTTAATCAGAAATCGCCAAAAATCGCCAAATTAAAAATTTATTCGTTTTTTTAAAGAAATATTAAAAAATTAACTAAAATGTTAAGTGTCGTACAATATTTAGTACTTAAAATTTCGTATAATTTGTAAATGTAAATTCAGCTTTAACAAAACCAATGATAATTACAATAGTTAATATAATAATATTAACTATAACTATTATAATAATAACACTGTGCTAGTTGAAAATTTTAATAAACTGGGCACCCTACTGATAAAGCTAATTCGAGTACGTATTCGCGATATTTGTGTTTAAACTTAATTTAAAATATAATAATAGAACTAAAGGAACATTATTTATGTAAATTAAACATTAAATCGATTGAATATATATGCCAATCATAAATTAAATCAGTTTTATCCGGATTTTAAAAGTTTTTATATACTATTGTTTGAAAAGTTGTTCATTGGTAACACTAGTTAGCCTGCCTAAGGAATTATTATTTTGTTTATCACCATTTTAAATATATTTGATAATAAGAATTCATTATTATAAAACTCAATGGAATCTTAATTGTTATATTGTTTAAATTCAAAAATTAATCCCCGTATTCACAAACCAATTTTATGCTACGTTCACATATAGATGTTTTTTGAAAAACGAGTTATTTTCTCAAAAAAAAAAAAAAAAAAAAAAATCTGGATTCGAGTTGTTTAATTATTTAACACACAAAAAACATACTAAATTTCCATACAATGAAAAAATTTTTAGTACATAGAAATTTGTTGGAAAAAGAATTTGTAAAAATTGTCAAACAGTTTAAAAACAAAAAATTAAAAATTATGAATTAAATTTATATTTGTACATAAATTTCACATGTTTAAAAATTGTATTTTTTGAATTAGAAAGTGTTTGTGTGTGAAATTTTTATTTAAATCAAAAATTTGTGAAAATATTTGTGAAAAACGAAAAACAGGCCAAAAGGAAAAACACAATAAAGTGATATGTGAACAGTAATGTTTAAACTTATTGTGTTTTTCCAAAAAACAAGTCAAAACCTAATGTGTATGAACATAATATTAAATTTAAAATACATTTTAGAGGCAACATTTTTATGAAAAATTTCATTTAAATTGCATTTTAAATTTAAAAGTTGTGTGTGAATACTTTGGTAAATTGTTAAATTTAAGCTAAAATATTTAATTAATTTTTTAGCCTTTCAAAATAAAATATCTCAAAAACGGGCGCTTTCAGCCTGGTCGATTTAGTTTAACCCAATGTGTGCCCAGATTGTTAAAAGAATTAGTTTCATTTTCGAGCACAATATAATTGAATAAAAAAAAAAAACAACTTAAAATACACTTTTCTGACATATAGCCCCTTTTTAGATCATCAACTTTTAAAATTTATTAGACGAAATCATTAAATATCCTTAATATATTTGAAAGATGATGGAAAATAAATTATCAAACATTTACTACATAAATACTGTAAAATATGTTTTTTGGGGATAAAATTTCGTAAACTAAGTTGAAGCTATTTACAAATTAAGGTTCTTCATTTTACTAGATAGGCAAATAATAAAAAAAGTCGATTTATAGTAAGAAAATTTAATAGTTTTCCCCACAATCAAATTTTAAAAATTAGCCAAACAAATCGACACCATATATATACATTTAACATCAAATGTTGTATGTCTTATGATTTCATATACATTATATTCGTTAAAATACTTTATATTTATTATTAAATGCCCATCCACAAAATAGAATGCTGCTTTCAGAATGGATTTAAAATGCAAGCAATTAATTTAAATTTTGTTCATTCAAATTCCATTCATATCTATTCATATCCATATCTACAGAATTCGTGTGTTTAGTATTTACCCTTATTACCAAATCAATCGTAGAAAGGATTAAATAGCAATTTTCCAGATTCTTCCAAACACGTTCCTATTTATTTTAGGAATTGCCTATTTTAGGGGGAAAAAATTGGCCTGATTAAATCAAAGATTTTGTATTAAAATTTAAAAATATATGGCCGAAGATAAAAAGTTTTATAAATTAAAATTCTTGAAAAAAATCTGTTGAGAATCTGGAATTTTAAATGTAAATAAAATTTGAATTGAAAAACACAAATTTTAAATTTTATTTGAAAAATAATTCACTATTTGTGCTGAAGTCAAAAAAAAAAAAAAAAAACAAACATAGATCTGGTAATGTTTAAGTTTTAAATGAGCTAAAAAGTGCTAAATTGAAGCAAAATAAAAGGATTTAGTTCAATTTAGCGTATTTCGTATTTTTTCCTGCGCGTTTAGGTTACAAATAGTTGACAACACTGCGTATAGACACTATGTAATAGTCCCAGGTCTCCAACTCAGATTAACGCTGATATAATATGTGAGATAACGTCGGCAGAAGAGAGTAACCATTTTGTTTATAAATAAGGGGTACACGTATTGTAATAAATCCTATAAGATATCATTATTTTAAGTCACAGAGTAAACATGTCCTTTTTATTTAAGTAATTCGCACTTTTTAGCACAATTTTTATAAAAATGTTTTTTAACATGTTAAACCAATTTTATAAAAAATCCTATAAGATATCATTATTTTAAGTCACAGAGTAAACATGTCCTTTTTATTTAAGCAATTCGCACTTTTTAGCACAATTTTTATAAAAATGTTTTTTAACATGTGAAACCAATTTTATAAAAAATATTTTTTTTAGTAATTTATAAAATAAACATGCACACACACAAACAAACTTTTGTATACATATCTGTATTTTTTGACCCACGGGAATCATAATACTAATATTTGAACCTACACTTTAGATCATTTTCTCAAAGAGCGAATTTGACACTCTCTGACAGAAAAATCTTACATATTATGTTACGTTACATAGTGTCTACATTAGACAATTTTTTATCAAAACAAACGTCAAACTTAAATTTATGGAAGGTGGCAATAGTTGCACAAAAACAACAATATTGCGTATTATTTATTGTTTTTTATATATGCAGTTTGGCAACTGTAATAACCAAAATAATAATCAGCTGTTTAATTAAGGTTACCTTGTATATATTCCCACTGATTTTGACGTTTGTTTTGATAAAAATTTGCGTAATGTAGACACTAGGTTAGATGGGCTGATAAGATATCATTATTTTCAATCAGTCACAGAGTAAACATGTCCTTTTTATTTAAGAAATTCGCACTTTTTTTAATATTTCGATGTTAAAATTTTTACTAATTTATTTTTTCAAATTAATTGACAACAAAATAATAATTTAAAAATTAATAATTGATTGGTTTTAAATCTAATTTGTAAAATAGAAATACGTAAAGTATCGCTACAAATGTATATATTTTTTTAAATATTACTTTTTCGAAAATCGTTTTTTTTTTTTTGTTAAAGCATCATGAAAATGAATTTGTTTTTATTGTTTTTTTGAAAATTGGGACTTAAAAAAAATTATATCTTTTTTTGGAAATTGGTACTTTTATTGAAATTTTTAATTATCTTAAAAATAGGTATGTAAAGAAAATTAATGCTTTTTTCGAAAAAATTATTTTCTTAAATTGTTTTTTTTTTTTTTTTTTTTTTTTTGAAAATTGTTACTTTTTTGAAATACATATAATTTTTTTATAATTGCTACCTTTTTTAAGAAAAATTTGGTAGTTTTTTATTGGAACTTTTTTTACTTAGTATTTGTTTTCGAAAACCGGTACTTTTGAAAATTGTGACTTGTTATTTGAAAATTGCTACTGTTGGTAATTTGGAACTTGCTTAAAAAATTAAAATTTTTTTAAAAATTAATGATTTTTTTGTACAATTTTATTTATTTTTTTAATTGTTGAAATTGATATTGAAAAGATTAATTTATTCGGTTTTTTTTTTGTTTTTTTTTTTTTTTTTGAAAATTAAACCTTTTTTGAATAATCATATTTTATAAATTAATTTATTACTTTTTTGAAAATTGATACTTTTCTTTGGAATTTTTTAATGTGAATTACAAAAAATTAATTTTTGTTTGGAACTTTTTTTTTTTTTTTAATTGGCACAAATTTATTTTTTTTTTAATTTTTTCTTTTTAGAGAAAATTTTCGATAAATTTTCTTTTTAGATAAAATTTTTGATAAATTTTCTTTTTAGGGAAAATTTTCGATCAATTTTCGGTAAATTTTCTTTCTAGAGAAAATTTTGGGTATTTTTTTTAGAGAAAATTTTCGAGAAATTTTCTTTTTGGAGCAAATTTTTAGAAATTTTCTTTTTGGAGATAATTTTCGAGAATTTTTCTTTTTATAGAAAATTTTCGATAAATTTTCTTTTTACAGAAAATTCTCGATACATTTTCTTTTTAGGGAAAATTTTCGATAAATTTTCTTTTTTCAGAAAATTCTCAGGAAATTTTCTTTTAAGAGAAAATTTTCGATAAATTTTCTTTTTAGAGAAAATTTTCGATAAATTTTCAATAAATTGTCTTTTTAGAGAAAATTTTCGATAAATTTTCTTTTTATGGATAATTTTCAATAAATTGTCTTTTTAGAGAAAATTTTCGATAAATTTTCATTTTATGGAAAATTTTCGATAATTTTTCTTTTTAGAGAAAATTCTCAATAAATTTTCTTTTAAAAGAAAATTTTCGATAAATTTTCTTTTTAGAGAAAATTTTCGATAAATTTTCAATAAATTGTCTTTTTAGAGAAAATTTTCGATAAATTTTCTTTTTATGGATAATTTTCAATAAATTGTCTTTTTAGAGAAAATTTTCGATAAATTTTCATTTTATGGAAAATTTTCGATAATTTTTCTTTTTAGAGAAAATTCTCAATAAATTTTCTTTTAAAAGAAAATTTTCGATAAATTTTCTTTTTAGAGAAAATTTTCGATAAATTTTCAATAAATTGTCTTTTTAGAGAAAATTTTCGATAAATTTTCTTTTTATGGATAATTTTCAATAAATTGTCTTTTTAGAGAAAATTTTCGATAAATTTTTTTTTTAGAAAATATTTCGCGAAATTTTCTTCTTTCTAGAGAAAATTTTCGATAATTTTTTTTCTAGAGAAAATTTTCTATAAATTTTCTTTTTGGAGAAAATTTTCTATAAATTTTCTTTTTAGAGAAAATTTTCGATATATTTTCTTTTTACAGAAAATGGTCGATAAATTCTCTTTTTATAGAAAATGATCGATAATTTCTCTTTTTATAGAAAATTTCCCTTTATAGAAAATTCAGTAAATTTTTCTTTTTATAGAAAATCTACGATAATACTTTTTTCTATAGAAAATTTTCGATAAATTCCCTTTTTATAGTAAATTTTTGATAAATTCTCTCTTAACAAAATTTTTTCGAAAAATTCTCTTTTTATAGAAAATGGTCGATAAATACTCTTTCTATAGAAAATGATCGCTAAATTATCTTTTTTTAGAAAATTTCCTTTTTATTGAAAATTCACTAAATTTTCTTTTTATGGAAAGTCTTCGATATATATTCTTTCTATAGAAACTTTTCGATAGATTTTCTTTTTACACAAAATTTTCAATAAATTTCCTTTTTATTGAAAAAGTTTTGATAAATATTCTTTTTTAAAGAGAATTTGTTATGTTTTTTTATAGAAAATTCTCAATAAATTTTTTTCATAGAGATTAAAGAATTTTTTCGACGTTTTTTTTTTAGAAAAATTTTCTTTTTATAGAAATTTTCGATAAATTTTGCTTTTATACAAAATTATAGAAAATTTTTGAAAAATTTTCTTCTATAGAAAATTTTTCATAAATTTTCGATAAATTTTCTTTTCATAAAAATGTTTGACAAATTTTGCTTTTATAGAAATTTTTTAACTTTCTTTTTATAGTAAATAAGTTCTCTTATTATAGAACATTTTTATAGAGAGATAAATATAAATTTTCTTTTTATAGAAAATTGTCGATAAATTTTATTTTTGTAGAGATTTTATTATTATAACAAAATATGTTAAATTTTATAGTTACTTTTTATTAGATTTTTTTGGGGATTTATATTGGTACAATTTTTTAATTGGTACTTTTTTTCAATAGATTGACTTCAGTAGAGTCAGAGGGATGGAAAGACTATTATTCCTCGAAACAAATTAAAAATTTTAATTTTTATTTATCAATACAAATTTATTGCATTTCTGCTTCATTAGCGCCTTTTAAAAAGATTTTAACTTACAGATTTAAATTATTATACATCTTTGCACATACATACACATAGTATATAAAAACTCTCTTTGCAAAAATAACGTTTAATTATACCCTACACCACCATAGGATATTATGCGTTTTGTGCTGATGATTTTTTTGCACAGAAAAAAATCATTCACCAACCACCTTAAAGTATACCAATCCACTCAGAATCACTTTTTGAGTCGATCTAACGATGTACGTTTGGCTGGCGGGACGGTTGGCTGTCCATGTAAACCTTGTGCACAAAGTACAGGTCGCAATTTTGAAGATAATTCAAAGAAATTTGGCATGTAGGATTTTCATGACACAAGGACGAAGCCTATTAAAATTGGTTATGATCGGTCCATTATTTCACCTAGCCCCCATACAAATGTCCTCCCGGAATAGGGGTTTAACGATTATAAATGCCTTAAATATATATCTATATGTATATATATATATATATATATATATATATATATATATATATATAGCAATATTTTAATGAAATTTTGTATAAGGAAAGGTGTAAGGAAATTTTGTATAAGTTTCAATCTTTGTGGCATATTTCATGAAGATCGATCCATAATTGACCATAGCTCCCATATAAAACCCTCTTCCGAAAATCATTTTAACGTGCATAAATCACATACATACACAGGTTTATATTCAACATAAATAAGTTTGATATAGGTAGAAATCATAGTGACAAATAAGCCCACTTTCGGGGATCACCCTAAGTGCATAAATTCATATAAACTTTAGTATTTACATAATATTCTGTATTCGTATATTTTATTTTACACTTAGTAAAAGTATATGAATTTTGATGGACATGCACAATGGTGTGGGGTATCATATGGTCGGGCTTGACCGACTATATCTTTCTTACTTGTTCTATATTTATTAAAAGTAAAAAAATTTCGAATTCTCTAGAAATTAATTGACGTCATCATTAAGTCTACCTACTCCCCTCTTTAAAAAGCCACATAAAGAAAAAAAAAAAAAAACATGTTTCACTTTTATATTAATAAAATATAAAATATATATAAAAAAACGTTAAGTACTTGCACTTAACCTCATCTCATCAGTATCTTAATCTATAAAGGAATATAGATTTTTTTTCATAATTTTTTTTTCTCAGAAAAAGATATGATAATAGAATAATGAGTGTATAGTTGTTGATGTATTCGTATACATACATATAAAAATTTTATATGTATGTATTGGTGTAAGTTATTTAATTTTTTTACAATGAAAGGAAAAGGAAATGAATATAAATAGGGTTACCACTACCAATTAACAGCAAAGAGAACTTATAATAATGATGACTCTGCTGCTGTGCTAAAGGCAACTAACCACTTATCAACACTAACAAAACACTATATGGTTAAATAATTTTGAATAGAGATTTTTAACAAATAAAGTAGAATTTTGTATAGAAAATTCACTTGTTATATTTAAAAATAAATTATAATAAATAAATTTTCTATATAACTTGCTACACAACAGACAAACACAAATATTTTTATTTTAAGACATTTTCTATTACCCTATATATTTACTAACTAACCTAAAAAAGTTTCCTTCTCATTTTAAATCTAAACCTAAAAACACTATATATAAAATATAAAGATGGTGGGTGATGTTTTTTTTTTTTATAGTGCAATATCTCAAGTGTGTTATTATCGCATCAGAGATAATTTAATAACAACCTTAGTTCTGTTCTCTAACTGTTTGCTACCACTAAAACAAAACAGTTTTTATGGTAAGAATAAAAAAATAGAACGCTATATACGGCAGTGCCGAATTTATTATACCCTTTAATACTTGACCAACAAAATAATAGTATGTTTTAATATATTCGCATTTATACTTAAAAGAAAAATAATACATGCATACATACATACATACATTTGTTCCAAAAGCATTGCTTTCTTAAAAAAAACAACTCATAAGTATACATAAATACAAACAGCATCAGGGATGGAAAAGTTGATACTATAGTACTTCTTTTGTTACTATTTAACATTCAAAAATACCGAAGTACTTCCCCGAGTCATTTCATACTGTAAAACGATTAGCTTGATTTTTCACAATTCGAATTAAAAATTTTTAAATGAAAATATATTTTTGACATATATAATTTTCGAATAGAAACCAATGTTTTTCTTAACATCTTTGATTTAGATTTAAATTGATGTTCAGAAGTAATAATGAAATTGTAATGGGACACTATCTCTGATTAAATGCTGGTTCAACGAGTTCCCAAAAAATTAAAGACGTAATTAGGACAATTTAAATAAATTTATAGGGCAAACAAACCATTATTTGAGTTGTAGGTTTAATTTATAAAGTTGTAAACTCTAAGTTGTAAAATCTAACTCCAATAAAATACCAACCAATAATCTTTTATACCTTGTAATGGAACTGTTGTATACAATGGATTATTGTCTAACGTCAAGTTAACTTTTGGTATTATTTTTTGGCGTTTTTTTCAAATCAACTATTTTCAAGTGAAATAGGAAATGTAGGAGCAAAATGGGACATAGTATAAATGTCAAGTTTAAAGATATTAAGTATTTATTAAATATTTTCAGATGCTTTTTGTATTCGCAAGACCACACGAATATCAAAATTTAAACAAATGATGAAAACAAAAGAGTAATAACTGATAAAACTAATAGGAAATATTACAAAATTTATAAAATTAGGCAGTTATTTCTCGTATTTAGAATATTTTAAATAATGTGCTGTAATTTTAGCACATTTTAATGGTCCGACCATTTGCACGCGTTACATCACACACATCAGTGCTGTAAATGAATCATTCGTTTTTGAATTAATTCGCGATCATTCATTAAAATTTGGAATTAATTCTTTTCACAAAAAAAAAAAAAAAATTAATTGAATGAAATTTGAGTCAATTCAATTGAATTTGGTAAAAATGAATTGCAATTCGTTTCCAATTCAAATGTAGAATGAATTGCAATTCATTTCCAATTTGTTTAAATTGAATTAATTTTGAATTCATTCAAATGAATTAGAACAATGAATTGCAATGCAAATGAATGTAATCAAAAATGAGTTGCAATTAACCAAATTCAAGAGTAGATCTAGGGAAAATGAAAAATGGAAATTTCTCCTAACAAAATGAAAATATTCAGTACAAAAATTGAAAAGCCTTGCCCTGGATCCGCGTTTGATCATTCATTCATTTTACAGGTTTATTTGAATTGAAAACGTATTACAACTCATTCTACAAATTCATTTGAATTGGAGACGAATTGAAATTCATTTCTGCCTAATTCGTTTGAATTGATTCAAATTTCATTCAATTCTTTTTTGTTGTGAAAAGAATTAATTCAATATTTAACGAATTAAAATCAAAAAAGAATTATTCATTTACAGCTCTGACACACATACCATATGTGTATTCTTACAGCATCCATTACTTCCTCTATTTTTAAATTCATATTTTCTTCCTTTACGTAGTGTCTATATTAGACAAATATATATCAAGACAATATACATAAGGCAACCTCAGTTAAACCGCTGATTATTATTTTTGGTTGTTACAGCTGTCGAACTGTATATATAAAAAAAATTAATGAATTCGCTTTATTGCTGTTTTTGTACAACTGTTGACACCTTACATAAATTTATGTTAATTTTGACGTTTGCCTTGATGTAAAATTATCTAATATAATATATGTTAAGAAGCTAATGAAATAGTACATGTTGGTTCTAGGAATTTGCTTTGTTGGCCCTTAGTAAAGATTTTAAATATTAATAAAAAATTTCTGCTGCGCAATCTTCTTGACTTCGTTGTGAACGTAATGTACGTACACTATTTGTTCGTCGTGTATTGCGTACCAATATTTGCACGTGGTCATGGCATTTTGATTAAATATGTAATTAATTTATTTGAGATACTAAATTTGAATAAATACTGACATATACTTGTATATTTTTTAACTATTTAATTAAGAAAGGGTATACACTCGAACAATCGTTAGTTGGTTTTGTTTTGACATATTATTTTTTTAAGCTTAACAATATTGGTTTGAACGTATTTAATTGCTTTTCGAAAGAAATATATGCAAAAACACCTAATAAAACCAATAAAAAATTAAAAAAAAAAAAATCGCGAAATATATTGGACAAATGCGAAACTACACAGCAACACGACTCACGGTCCATAGAATATGTGTATAAATTTTTTCAAAATCGGTGCAGTAGTTTTTGATTTTTGCGGTTACGTACAACACGACATATTTATAAATATTTTTTTGATTTGTTTTATAAGATTTTCTTGTATATGTTTAAGACACTGGTGATTAAGCCAATAAGAAATACAATTATTTGCTATATTTTCAGCAAAGATGCAAAAAATTGGTTAAAAATTTTTTATATTATATAGCCCACTTTCCCCAATATATTTTTACCACATTAACCCAGCTCCATAATTTTTACATTAGGTAGAAATTTGAAAAAGCATTATGTTTTTGGAACAAAACTTATTTGCAACCGGAATATGCGCAAAATAAAGTATTGAATTTTGTATTCACCGATTTAGATCTCTTCCACAGAAGCATCAGCACTTAAAAAATTTTTTCAATATATTTTATTTAATTTTTTGAAAAAAAAAAAATAAAATAAAATAAAAAAATGAAAATATCCATATGCCACAATATTCCACTTTCTCCTACAATCATTACTAATAACTACAGGTTTCTATGTTCTGTAAATCATATTGAAATGAAAATGATTCGAATTTCAAAAACATCAGAAAATGTATTATATTTTAATAAAACTAAAGTTGAAGTGGACATTGATCTTAGACGACTTTTTTTCTCCATAAGTTTATTTCAATAACAGGTCCACATTTTATTAAGATTTTCATATTTTACTATAATATTTAAGCTAAATAAAATCATTTAATGATTTGGTATCGTATTTAATTCTTCGTTTTAGATATACAATTAACATTATTTGAGTTTTGCACTAAATAAAAAATAAATAACTGTCAAAAAGTTGAATTTTAGTACTCTGAGAGTGAAACAAGTACTATTTGAAATTTATTTAACTATCGAAAAATATTTTCATTTTACATCCCTGGTCTGCAACATAAAAACATCAAATCTCATAATCATAATACTGCTGTTGTCAACTGAACTGCTTGCTTATACATACAAAAAACAACAACACTAATAATCATTGCAATGCTTAATATAAACATTTGTGACAGATTTTCTACAGTTTTTGACCCATAACTCCGGCTGTTTATGAACCAATTTAGTTGATTCAAAAAACCGAAATTTTATAAAATAGCTTGAATAGGGGTCTCCAAAAAATAAAAACAGAAACATTTTGGCCGATATCTTGGTTACTAATGGACCGATTTAATTCGTTTCTTCAGCACAAAAATTCAGGAAAAAATTTCCGAAGTTTCTTTGCAAAACGAAGTTCCTAGCTTATATATATAGCTTATATAGAAAATTGAAAAGCGGTTCAAAAAACCGGTTTTTTTAGACATATCTCCGACATTTATGAACCGATCTTGTTGAATTTCAATAGAAAAATTCTCAAAAAGATTTACAATCGTTTGATTTATATATTATATATGACAGTTATAGCCATTTCAACCGGCAAATGGACGGACACACATCGTGCTATTGACATCATTTCTTACAACGATTTTTATATTTTCTGATAAACTTTTTTGCTCTCCGATGAAAATTGTGGAAATTACAAACGGAATGACAAACTTATATATACCCTTTACATCTGTGGTGAAGGGTATAACAAGATGCATTATTTAAAAGACCTTAGATTTACAAAAGCAAGGAGGCGGGTGAAAGGCAACATTTTACGAAAGACAGTGTTTAGTTTTCTTAAGGTTTTCCAAAGCAAAAAAAAAAAAAAAGTGCGAATATGTTACATTTTGTCTTTATGTGGGGTGAGAATAAAAAGCAACATTTATTGTGTGTAAAATTTTATAAAAAAATAATAATAATAAAAGACAAGTTAGAAAGCTTAAAAAAGTATTTGTATGTATTTGAAATGTGGTTTACATAGGGGTCATTCCATAATCAATTTGGTATTATATTCTTCAATAGCCTAATAGTGTTTATTTATTTATTTTATTTAATTTTATTATAATTAAGTTTTAAAATAAAGGATTGTAACGTAGAAATAGCACAATCAACACTACTATTTTCCGTACATATTCCTTAATATATTCATATATGAAATTACTACCATTTTTTCCCTTTCTTTACTATTTTATTTACGTATTTTTAATTATTTTCATTTTTCGTATTAATCTATTGAATACCTTATTATTACCCTACTGTAAATACTACATACACACACATGTGTAATAACTCTTTTAGTTGATTTTGCTTGATAGCCAACAAGCAACATAATTCCCATTCAGTTGATATATGACTAAGTATAAGTAAATAAAGTTTGGTTACACTCGGGGCGATTCACACAAGACAATACAAGAACCCGTCTCGGAGGTTATTTTATATACTTGCACGCTCAACTTCGATTGGGTCTCTGAATAAATTTGCACGAGTGATTTGGTTGGTCATTTTCACGGGTGGCTTCATGCTGCTCGTTCGCACGAGTGACTTCGGTTGCTTGTTCTCACAAGTGACTTCGTGCTACTCGCTCCCACGGGTGGCCTCATGCTGCTCGTTCTCTTAGATAAGTTATTAATCCGTAGAATTGCATGATAATAGTAGTTTGAGAAGTAGCTAGACACTAGCTTTAAGAAACCATTGTACGTACTGTAGAAAAGTATACGATCTTCGTTCCCCGAAGCTGCCATCGGAACCAGAAGCCGATACCGCCGTAAAACCGAACCAGTTTGTGTCGAAGCCGATGCTACTACTGAATCGAGTCTACTATAAGTCGAATAAGCGAGCCGAGCCTATTACAAGCCGAACCGATTCTAATATAAGCCGAAGAACCAAAATAAGCCTTGTTGAAGAAGGAAGAACCTCAATAAGTCTAGTTGAAGAAGAAACGATTGAAGACGACATTTATTAAGCTGATGGTATCCGAATTGAAGTTATCAAAGTTATTCTCTGTAATATCTATTTTGTATTTGAAATATCTTTGAAGTATTCGAGAAAGGGTAAATCAAACGTCTTATTACTTAAGGTTTGTGGATCCGTAAGTAGGCCCTGGAGGCGACTAAGTTACCTCAGCCGACGACAAAACCACTTTATAGGATGTTTAACTTGTTAGTGATATAAATTTATCGTTTTTTTTTTTTTTTTTGTAAATAATTCTGTAATTTGTGAACCGTTGAAAATATCTCAATAAAATTTTTGGGTGGCCAGAGACGATGTGCTTTCGATTTGATTTGGAAGAGCACATCTCCCTAGCGAGTCCATATTTAGTAACGAGTATGAAATTAAAAAAAAAAAAACGCCAAAAATTCATTTTGACTTGAATGTAAACAAATTTTGCCTATAGATAGTCCTTGTAAATCTTTACAAAAAGTAAGTTTAAGAGATATTTAGATCGAAGCAAAATTTTACCCTCATTGTCCTAGTTTTTTTTAAGTTTTTTAAAT
Organism: Protocalliphora azurea; assembly: GCA_932274085.1. Lineage (NCBI taxonomy): Eukaryota > Metazoa > Arthropoda > Insecta > Diptera > Calliphoridae > Protocalliphora > Protocalliphora azurea. Next base: position 53,178,637 of record OW026519.1, read on the forward strand.
ATGGAGGCTTTAATTTAGGCCCTAAAATTTTCTGAAAATTTCCACTAGAATTCTTACAAAATTCTAAATAATATTGTTGCAAGAATCATATAAATATATCTATCCGATTCTATCCAATAAAGGGTTATATTAATCTAAAATTTAAACTTTAAAAAAATTTCACATGCTTTGGGGTTATTTTCCCAAAAGGTAATATTCTTTCACCTTTAAAATATATTTTTTTTTATTCCGGTATACAGAATTTTTTTAAATGTTTCGAGAGAAATATTAAATACTTATATAGCAAATACATAAACTTAAAATTTAGATTTTAATTATATTTTTGAAAAATTTGAAACATTTGAACCTAAATGAAATTTAAACGAGTAGAGATATTCCAATCAAGCTTCGCCACAATGTAGATAAACTTATCTTAAAATCAGGGAATCAAAAAACTCCCACTTTTTTGTATCAAAATACCCAAAAACCTAACCCGGAAAAAACGGTTTTCAAAAATTAAATTTTTCATTCAAATGATCACCCTGTCGTTATAAGAGGCGTTGATCAGAAAATATTAATAATGTGTAATTAACATATTTTTTTAAATCCTACCTTTGCGTTTTGAGAATTTTACAAACTAATTTAAAAAAATGGTGGAAAATTTCCAAAGTTTGGATAGGGCTTGTTGGGAGAATGTTACCCCAAGTGTCCCCGGGTTTACTTTACACGCATCTGAAATAAGTTTACTTTTGAAAGCATCAAACATATTATATAGGCCAGAACAAAAAAAAAAAAAAAAAAAAAAAAAAATGTATGGGTGAAAAAATATTGCCACCTCTTTTGAAAAAAAAAACCAAAGAATATGAACTTTTCTTAAAGTTCCAATTTCAGATTAATATATCTTTTTATGGGATCTATATATGAATTTATATGATACTTGCAGCAATATTATTAAAAAATTTTTAAGGAATCTGGTGAATATTTAAAAAATTAGGGCCAATATTAAGCAAGCAAAGTTAAAAAACGATGCTGAAAATGAGAGAAAAATTTATTTCGACATAAATATCTCTTAAACTAAAAGATATAACCTACACATTGTAACTTGGCCCATTCTCTTAGAAGACGATTGCTACCTATCAATCTGGCCGTGCTCAGAGCAATGGGGTGGTGTTCTTGTCTTCCTCGAAAATGACTAAGAACCGATAAAATATAATTTAAAAAGGTAGCAATAACCTAACCAATGTTAACTAATAATAAAAAAAAAAAAAATAAATGAATAAAATTAACTTCGGCCTAAAACTTCAAACAAAGAAGATGATGTTAGAACTTCCTTTGGATTCTTAACCCTACCCAACCATGCTATCATAACCCTAATGAATTTTAGGTAGCCCTAATATTACCCTAACTACCTGTTGATTAACCTTTCATGGAAATATTAAAATTTAGTTCGCCATTATATAAATTTTAAATTAAGTATTTATTTAAATTAAACATAATTAAAATATTTAAATTTATATTGTTAATGTGAAAAAAATATTTTTTTGTTGTGTAGTGTAGTATTTATGTATATTAAATTTTGAATATTTTAAATTAAAATGTAAAAATTAGGGGTTGTTTTAAGTATTTCTGACATAATAATTTTAATTTACATTATTATGTTAACAAAAGGATTTATTATTAAAATTAAAGTTTCCATTTAAAATATTTAAATAATTTAGAATTTTTTCTTTTTTTTGTTTTTTATATTAACAAAATTGTAAATTTAGTCATATCACTTACCAAACAATATCCAACGATGACAGCAGGCCTGATGTAATCTTGAATTTGATAAATAGGTTCGATGATATTGAAATTTTAATTCTCATTATCCATAATTTATGTAAAAATTAAATATCCAAAATATTCAAAAGTGTATTGATGTAGTGATATATATGTGTATTTATAAGTAAGTGTTAAAGTGTAATAAGTGTAAATATTTATATGTGTGTTTACATTATTTAAATAAAAATTACGTTAAATTAGTTTAAATTTAAGATTAAACAAATTTAAATTTGATTAAAACAAAGTTAAAAAAAAATTAAGTAAGATGAAAGTTAAACTAAGTTAAAAAAATTAAGTTAAAATTAAGTTAGGATTTAAATCAGATTTAAGTTAAGTTTTAAAAGATTTTAATTTATGTTCTAAAAGATTTTAAGTTAGGATTATATTAGATTTTAGAAAGATCAAATTTTATATATAAAAGTAAGATTTAATTATTATGATGATTGATTAATTGTGATGAGATGAATTAGATAAATTAATTTACGCTTAAAATGAATTGTAGTTTAAAAAGATTAGGTTGTTTTAAGTCAATATTTTATGATTAGCGTAGATATGTTTCCGAAAAAATATCTTGAAAATTGGTCTGATTGGTGTATTAGGAGTCTCCACTTATAAAAATCTCGTATATGTGATTCCAACACTGTCCAATCTATCCAAATTTAAATTAAATTATCAGTTATTTTCACTATTGTAATGTTCCTCCTCTTATAAATTCGGTATTCTTACCAACAGATTGTTGCAGGATTTCCATTCACCCTTTTCCTATTTCTTGTGTCCTTTTCTTGTTTATATATCTTATTTTCTTATTATTCAAATTAAGTACAAAAATTTTATTTTATTTTCTGTATATTTAATATTCAGGTGGTCTTCTCTCCTCGATAAATTTGTACGAATGAAAAAATATTAAAAAAATTTTTTTTTTTCATCGTACAAAATTTTCAATGAATTTACGTTTGCAAAAAAAAAATAATTAAAGTATTTTCAGACTTACTAAACATTTTTATGTTCATTTGGCCCTCACAACATGTTTTTTTGTAGAGATTTACAAGGACTATCTATGTATATACAATTTTTTTTCTGTCAAATCACAAATGATTAAAAAAATACATACCCGAGTTGACACACCACACTCCGCTAGGAACCTGTGCTTCTCCAAATCAACTCGAAAAAATCATAAATGATTAAAAAACAAATACATACCCGAGGTGACAAACTTTGGATGTCTACCCACTCCCATCATCAGCTTGAAAAAACATAAATGATTTAAAAAAATTACATACCTGAGGTGAACTTCTGTTCCGCTAAGAACTTGTGCTCCTCCAAATCAACTCGAAAACAGTTCGTCTCTGGCCACCTGAAATTTTATTGAGATAGTTTCAACTCAAGTTACAGAACTATTTCCAAAAACACGCGAATCACTGTGAAACGTAAATTATAAAAATTAACTAATTTGGCGTTTACTCCTTAGAGATGAGAGATATGAGTAAAAGAATTTAAATGAGTAAAGAAATTAAATAAAACTAAATTAACAGTTTAAACTTTGCTTAAAATAAGTTTTGAATACATTTTTAAAGATGAAAGATTTTTATTAATTTTATTTTTCTTAAAATAAAAAAATATAAATTTTTGACGTTTTATTTTAATTTGTTTAATAAAAAATGCAGCTATTTTGATATTAAAGTAAATTGTAAATTTTTTTTATTTTATTTATTTTTGTTAAAACAAATATAAGAAAATCTTTAATTAAATGCATTTAATTTTATAAATAATTTTGTTCCTTCTAAGAGGTAGAGGCTCCCTAGTTTAAGTTCAAACATATCAAAAGTGTCATTCCGTTTATAATTTCCGAAATTTTGGTTTTAAATTCCAAAAAGGATATACATATATTATGGATCTTCATTATAGATAAAGGATCTAAATAACAATGTACATTGGGGCAAAAAAGTAAGCTTTTATAAGATATTGTTATCATTGAAAGGAGAAAGATTTCAGTTTCTCAAAAATGTTACAAAAATTGCATGTAACATTTGAAAAACCAAAATAAAATGTAAAACTATACTAAGATTTTTTAATTATAACTTGCATCACTGTAAGATGTCCAGTTTTATGGTATTTACAAAAATGCTTATAACGCGCAAAACCGATGTTATTTAGTCAACTTCAAGTGTTTAATTTGACACTAAATAATTTACTAAACAGAGTTAGCTCATAACTTTCTTTCCAAGAAGTATTCAAGTGAATTTCGTTGAAATCGTGGTAGAAATGTTTTCCCGCTATAAGCTTTTACTGTTTCTATTAAAGTGAAAATTATGATACCTAATTTTGTGACTAACGGCCCAAATTAGCGCCCACATAAGGCTTCTCATTGAAAATCGTTTTTGGAATATCATACGTGCATACATTTTATATAAATGCTAGTATCCAGATCAAATTTGGCTTTAAAATATATCAACTCGTTGTACTATAAGAAAATTTCCGTTTATCTGTATCTCTGTGTGTTAAAATAAAGTTTTTAAATTTTTGAGTTATATACAGTACAAGTTGTGCAAATCAGTACTATTAAAAAACACACATTTTCCAAAAAGTACCAATCTGAAAAAAGTAGTGATTAAAAACAAATTTCTGAAAAAGTAAACTCTTCCAATAAAGTTACTTCAAAATGATAAAATTTTCAAAAAACTAGATTTAAAAAAATTCCCCAAAAAATTACTAATCTTCAAAAATGTAGCATTTGGTAAAAATTAAAAAAGTTATTTTTGCTTTTTTCAAAAAAAAAAAAAAACTAATTTTTTTAAATATCAACTTTAAGAAAAAAACAAAAATTAAAAAAAATGCCATTATACCATATATATTGTTATGTTTTTACCTTTCAAAAACTGTGCTTTATTTCCTTTTAAATAAACCGTACCGGTTTATTTGATTGCAAGTAAAAGCAGTTTAGTAGTTTAAAAGTTGTAACGACTCTTTATTTTATTTAAAATGTACAAAAATAACAGTTTAAATAGTCACTATGTGTTCTACTACTACTACTACACACACACACACACTTAAATTACACCCTTTTTACAGCACACTTTAATAACACTATGCGACAGTCAAAATCGGGATGGGATGAAACCAACGGGAAATGTTATATCGGTAAAAAAGAAGTTATACGTGTCCTGACGTTTCGTTGGGTCACGCCTGGGAATCGAGATATATCGATTTGAAGTTAGTAACTATCATATAGGGGAAATTGTGACCTTTGGTGGTCTTTTTTTTGACATAACTCGAGAACCACCAGTCCGATTTTGCTGAAACAAATTTGAAAAAAATTACGAATTACAATTCCTTTAATCTGTTCATACAACGTTTCTCTACATAAGCAACAGTTTCGCAGTTATAAATAAATGTATGAAGAAAAAAACTATTTTTTGCCTAAAAAATTGAATTTTTTTATTTTTAATTCATAAAGTATCCAAAACGGTAAAAAAAGTGTCAAATCCTATTATTTTCACATAAAGTCACATAACCTTTAAACAAAATGAGACATAGATCATGAAAATCGATGGACGCGTTTCGCTTTTATTCACAATTAAGTGAAGGTATCTCATTTTGACAAGAATATTGATTTTATGTTTCAATGAATTTGGATAATATTTATTATATATTATTTATTATAATTGTTAACACGTAAAATTAAAAATTATTACAGGTAATTATTAGGTTATTACATAGATACATAGGTTATAAAAATCGATGAACGCAAAACGCTATATCTCGATTCCTAGACGTGACCCAGCGAAACGCCGGGATACGTATAACTTCTTTTTTACCGATATAACTTTCCCCGGTAGTTTGAACCCTTCCCGATCACTGATCCCTACCATTTGTCGCACAGTGTAATGTACAAGAATATACAGCCAAGGCAGTCAATTTGTCTTTATTTATCGATGCTTCCAATTAGACTGACACAATGGTGTTCTCACGGCCAATTTATATACACGACATTACCTTCTAGATGCTTTTCGAAAGCTCTATTTCTTGTTCTTAACGGACAAACTAGTATATTCGAATTCGATCTTAATGTTAGACATTTAGTGTTGCCATACTTACAAACAATGGTGAAAGATTTTCATTCAATGTTGTATGCTTACAGCTATTTAATAATTTCTACAGTTATGTTAACATATATATATTATATATGTATATATATATATATATATATATATATATATATATATAGAAAGTTTAAGTTCGGCTTACTTATATAACTATTCGTCCTACAAATCCTAATGGAGCCAGATTTTGAAATTTCTATGAGGAAGCGGAGATATCCGGATTTATATATCATTTTATAAGTATTTTTGTCCCTTTACAGAGCTTTCTGAAGCTCCCAGACGATGTAGAAAATTAGAATTCGGCTTAATTGTTTAACTATTCATCCTACAAATAATAACGAAACCAGATTTTGATATTTCCATCAGGAAGCGCTATTAACAAAGTTTACATTCGTATTTGTATATAATTCTCTAAGCCTATTTTATCTTTACAGAGCTTTTTGAAACTCCCAGACGTCGTAGAAAATTAAAATTTGGTTTACTAATTTAGCTATTCATGCTATAAATTCAAACGGAGCGATATTTTTTTGAAATTTCTATCAGGGAGCGGAGATAGTCGGATTTATATAGAATTTCCTAAGAATGTTTTCTCTTTGCAGAGCTTTCTGAAGCTTTCAGACAATGTAGAAAATTTAAATTCAGCTTACTGTTAACTATTATATATATATGGAATGACATCTGGGGATATTTATGTCCAATTTTAAATATGATTAAGGATAAAAATACTGTAAAATGCTCATTTCTTTTAAAAATGGAATACCCCATATAAATAGAAATTTACAAAGTATGTTTGTAGGTATTTTGCTTTCAGTTTTTATAACCTTGATGTTTTTGAAAAATATAATGTTTTATTTCTAACCCTATATGAAATTTTTATCCTCTTTAGATAGAAGTCTTTATTAATGTGTGCATTACTATGATTTGTTAAATAAAGTATGTATATGAAGTAGTGTTTCCGTAACCGTTTACTCATAAAGAAAATGTTTGATGTTTTCTTTTTTAAAATTTTTAATAAAGAAAAAAAATGTTTCTTTTTTTTAATAAAATTTTTAATATTTTTTTGATGTCAAAAAAAAAAATTGTCATTTTGTTTTTAAAGTTACATATCATAGAATACAACTAGAAGTTTATGTGAGAGGCTAAATTAAAAAAAAAAAAAATTTACTCATTTTTTGTTTTCCAAAAAAAAAAAAAAAAAAAATATATATATGTAACTACATGTATTTTGTTGTTGCATGAATCAGGTTTTTACTCTCATATGAATATTTAGTTATTAATCTATGCTACATACATACATGTACATTAGACTGCACCAAAATTTACAACTTTTGAATTTTGACCATAACTCCCCCTAGAATCGTTAATTGGGTTGTAAAAATATATTGTGTGAAATATTAGTTAAATCGGTTATCGTAACCCAATTGTGTAAGGAGTGTACAAACAAATTTTTGATTTGTAAAGAAATGTTTATATAAAGTGCTATTTTTAATTAAATTTGAACCGTAATTACTGAAAAATATATTTTTGTTTCTCCAGGATAATTCAAACGCCTTTTCATGCTTGGTTAAAAAATTTTGATTTTTTTTTTAAAGACAGTTTTAAAACTCGAATTTCAAATTTTTAAAAATTTAGTTTATAGACAACACAACAGGAAACAAAACTAGAAAAGAATTAGGTCATTAACTTGTACGACTAAGCCGTACCTGCGATTTGAATTTTCCGGATTTCGGCAATTTTTTAAGAACTGACATTCAGATTAAACAGAATTATTACTGAACAAGATAAAACATGTACAAAAAATATATTCCGAAATTTTAAGAATAATTGGACAAGGTTAATATTTAAAACTCTTAGATCAAAGGTAAAAAATTGAAATATTTAAAAGTTTTAAGAAATACATAATAAAAATTTTTTTTATTTTTAACTGGATTTCGATAAAATTTCATGGAAATATAACTAAAGAACCTTTGTTGATATGGGTAGTAACAGGGCAAATTTAACCCTCAAGTGAGCTTGGGGTCATGAGCATTTTTTTAAACGCAACTTTTCCTAAATATTTGTAAAGTCAATTTTATTAATTAATATCATGGACAATTAAAGGATAATAGAGAAAAGTGTTCATTAGCAAAAAAAAAAAAAAAAAAATCCATATTATTTATTCATTAATTATATTTATTTGTACCACCATATGTGGTTCAAAATGCTAACCCTTTAATGGTAGTTCATGAATATATTATATTGCTTGAAACAGCATGTATAACCAAACCTTGTCTATTTATATTTATTCAAATATAAACCAAATGAGAATTACAATGATGTTAGATAACAAACTTTAAAAACAAAATATATTTAAAAACAAAAAACAAACATGTTATGAATCTTTCCAAAAAGTTTGTGGTTTAAAAACAGGATATGGTTTAAGAACATGGAAAAGACTGCAATTATTTAATGGTTGCAGAAGTAATGATATTTTTCATAATACAATTACCTCGTTCTGATAAGTAAAGTTATACTAAGCCATCAGAATTCCTCACAGAAATCATTGCATACAGATCCAGATAAAAAAAATATTTTTTCGTAATATTTTCCTTAAAAATTTTAAATATTTAAAATTTTGATCTTTGACCTTCTTATTTTAAAGATAATCCCCGTCCCATTTTCTTGAAAACTACAGATTATATTTTCAGAGATATAGTATATCTTATTTTATAACTAAAAACTGCAAAAAATGCCTTTTTGCCGAAATCCGCAAAATTTAAATTGCAGGTACGTCTTAGTTATACAAGGTATTGACCTAATTCTTTTTTAAATTTATTTTCTGTGGTGTTGTCTATAAACCTGCATGGTTTTATTTCAACTTTTTAGAAATTTCTTTAACAAAATTTTTAGAAGTTAGAAATTGGAGTTTTGAAACAGTCTTAAAAAAATCAAAATTTTTTTATTCAACCATGAAAAGGGATTTGAATTGTCCTGGAGAAACAAAAACGTATTTTTCAGTAATTAAGGTTTAAATTTAATTAAAACTAGCAATTAATTTAAACATTTCTCAAAAAAATTTAAAACTTTTTTGTACACTGTTTACACAGGTGGTCTAAAACATATTAATGGTCTGGGGAATTCGTAATAACTTAAATATTTTTTAATCGATTTTTTTCTTTTTGTATCTTGTTGTACAAAGAATTAACTACAGATTACCATTTTTTAGCATTTTGTTATAGTATTTAATAGCAAATTTTTTCTAAAAACTGTAAAAAGTCATATTTTCCCATATAAACGCACCATATAAACTTCAGATCCTATGCGGCACGGATTAACGTTACACGATTTCACAAATATTTCACATAATATATTTTTACAACCCAATGAACGATTCTAGGGCAAGTTATGGTTAAAATTCAAAAGTCGGTAAATTTTGGTACAGTCTAATTTGCATATATATTTTTCAATAAATCTAAGAATGTCCTTGTTTCAAACAAGTATGTATATTTTTTTTAACTATTTATATGCAATTTGTTTAACAAAGTTTATAAGTATTATAAAAATTATTTAATCCTATTTATATTTTTAATACAATTTTAATGAATAGAAGTATTTATATAGGGGAAAGTGGGGTATTGTGGCGTATGGGATAATAAGGAAAATTTAATCTTTTTTATTTTTATTTTATTATTATTATTATTATTATTTTTGGAAAAAGTACTACTGGTATATGTTTGCCATTATTGCACTACATTTCTAAATTACGTTTAATCCATGGTCTGGTATTATTGGTGTTCGAGAACAAGCAAATGAAACTTTTTGGTTTTCGGTAATAACAACTACTTATTAAAGTAGTTTCTTGGTAATGAGGCGTCATTATTATTTGCCTACTCTGTATTACATTAATAAGTACTCAATAGTATAATAGCACAGTAATACTGCAATCACGTGGATGAGTTGGCTAGAGCGCCGGATTAACAACCAGAAGGTTGTTGGTTGAACCCCATTCTGAAGCTTTTAGCTTTTTATAACAAAATCTCTAAAAAGATATTTTAAACTAAATAGAGTTTTTGTCGCTTAAGATGCTATGTACGAGATGGTGTACTGAGTAAGACGTTAGTCAATGAAAACGAATGGTTAGTGTGTGTCCAAGTTCGAGTCTCACTGACGGCAAAATTTTTTTGTTTTTTTATTTTTGTTTTCGTTTAGGTACATATTTTTGAGTACCCCTAGAGTCAAAAAATAACTACATGAATTTGTGGACAAGTCGAACAAAAATAACTAGTTATTCAGGCAAAAAATAAGTAGTTTATTTTTGTTTCCAATTATACCTGCTAGCTTATCAGGAAAGCAAAGTTTTTGCTGGGTATTGTTAATTTTCTTGAATTTTAATAACTCTGTGTTTATGATAACAATGTTTTTGTTAAAATTTTGTCATTTAATGTTTACACTCAATAAAATTTTTAATATGGTTGTGTGCAAAAATTATATATTTTTAAATATTTTTACCAGAAACAAAATTTTATTATTAAGAAAAATATCATTACTTCTGCAACCATTAAATAATTGCAATCTTTTCCTTGTTCTTAAACCATATCCTGTTTTTAAACCACTAACTTATTGGAAAGATTCATAACATGTTTGTTTTTTTGTTTTTAATGTTTGTTGTCTAACTTCATTGTAATTCTCCTTTAGTTTATATTTGAATAAATATAAATAGACAAGGTTTGGTTACACATGGTGTTTCAAGCAATATAATATATTATTCAACTACCATTAAAGGGTTAGTTAAAAAATCATATCTTGCATTTGAACCACATATAGTGGTACTAATAAATATAATTAATGAATAAATAATATGTTTTTTTGTCTAATGAACACTTTTCTCTATTATTTTCAATAAAAATTTTATAAAAATAATTTTTCATTAATATGTTTTATTTAATATATGAAAAGATAGAATAATAATATGAAAAAATTAAGTAATAATATGATAAGATTGGATAACATAATAATATGAAGAATGGCATAATACGAGGGCGGATCAATATTTCCGTGACTTTTCGAACTTCCATCGTAGTTATATGAAATGCAACACTACCTCCTGTTAATAGACTACTGTCAAATTTTGAGCAAGTGTCGTCATTTACTTTGCGTTTAACAGCTGTTCAAAACATACAACCTCGTGTACGAGTATTTTTCTAAAAATGGAAAAAAGTGAATTTCAAGTGCTCATTAAACATTATTTTTTGCGAAAAAAAACCGTCAATCAAACCAAGGAAAAGCTCAATAAATAATATGGGGACTCTGCACCATCGATTTCAATGGTAAAAAAGTGGTGGTCGCACAAGTACAAATGACGCTGAACGCTCTCGACGGCTAATTGAGGTCAGTACACCCGAAAATGTTGAAAAAAATCCACGATATAGTGTTGGCCGACCGAAGAGTAAAAGTGCGTGAGATTGTTGATGCCATAGGCATTTCGTATGTCAGAGTGGTTCCGATTTAAAATGATCAACTGGGTTTAAGAAAGTTGTCTGCAAGATGGGTGTCGCATTTGCTCTTAATTGACCGTAAACGTGTGACAACTTCAAAGGATTGTTTGGAGTTGTTTAACCGCAATCCGAATGAGTTTTTGCGGCGTTTTGTAACCAAGCAGCAGTCTAAACAATGGGTTTCTAAGGGTGAACCTGCTCCGAAGAAGGCCAAAGTAAGTTTGTCGGCCAATAAGGTGATGCCAACAGTTTTTTGGGATGCACGCGGGATAATCCACATCGATTTCCTTCAAAAGGGAAAAAATAAACGGTGAATGTTATGGCAGCTTATTAGATCTATTTAATGAAGATTTAAAAAGAAAAAGACCCTATATCATCAAGATAATTCACGGGTGCACACGTATGCGGTCTCAATGGCAAAACTCTATGGCATCCGTCATATTCTCCGGATTTAGCCCCTAGTGACTACTTCCTATTTCCAAACCTAAAGACTCGGTGGAAAGAGATTCAGCTCCAAGGATGAAATTATTGACCAAACAAATGCCTATGTAGTAAGATTGTTCAATTATATGTTAGACTAGAATTATAGCATGAAAAAACAAACCTTAAAATTGGACACAATATGACAAAATGGAATCATAATAATTATTACTTATAATCATTTCTATTTATCGCTGTTATCATATGTTCCAGTCATAATATGTTGCTCTTAGATTATGGTTACCACAATTATATTTTTTCTCTGAGTGTGTATTTCGATTCGAAAGAAAATACTTTCGAATTTGAATAAATAAAGCATATCAATTCGAATGATTTTCCTTTCGAATTTAGTTACAAAATTACCCCACTAATGTTTCTGAGGATTTAAAAATTGCGGAAATTGTGGATGAAACTCATGCAAATTTTCTGTAACATAAAGTATGTGAAAATTTTAGAAATTTGTTACACTTTTGAGTTAGAATATTCCAAATACAAAAAATAACTTCCAATTTTTATAAATTTTGTTTCATTACACAGAAAAAATTATTACCTTATCTTTTTCAATTAACACAGTTGTATGATTTTATAAAATTTAATTAACAATTCAAGTAAGTTTTTTTTCTCATTTAAATTTTTAATTTATTTAATCATCTACTTGATTGATTTAATAAATTTTTTAATTGGAAAATTTTTCGTTTTTTTCATTTTTTACAGTCATTAATAATTTAAATAATCATTTTAGTGAGAGGTGCAAATTTAAACAATTTTTAATTGAATGAATTATTTTGGTGATTGGTGACTTTTTTCTGTGTATATTCTATTAGTTTTATCACTTCCCAGCAAAAACTTTGCTTTCCTGGTAAGCTAGCAGGTATAATTGGAAACAAAAATAAACTACTTATTTTTTTGCCTGAATGACTAGTTATTTTTGTTCGACTAGTCCACAAATTCATGTAGTTATTTTTTGACTCAGGGGTACTCAAAAATATATACCTAAACGAAAACGAAAATAAAAAAAAAACAAAAAAATTTTGCCGTCAGTGAGACTCGAACTTGGACACACACCAACCATTCGGTTTTACTGACTAACGTCTTACTCAGTACACCATCTCGCACATAGTATACTAATCGACAAAAACTCTATTTAGTTCAAAATATCTTTTTAGACATTTTGTTATAAAAAACTAACAGCTTCAGAATGGGGTTGAACCAACAACCTTCTGGTTGTTAATCCGGCGCTCTACCGAACTCATCCACGTGATTGCGGTATTACTGCGTTATTATACTATTGAGTACTTATTAATGTAATACAGAGTAGGCAAATAATAATAATGCCTCATTACTACTACTTTAATAAGTAGTTGCCTTTACCGAAAACCAAAAAGTTTTTGCTGGGTTATTACCTATCTTTTTTTTTCATTCGAGTGGTTACGTAAAGACAAAAATAATTTAAACATTTTTAATAAACACTAAATAAACTTAAACTTGTCACTTTTACTATGTCCCATATTACTCCAACATTTCCCATTTTACCTCAAAAATAGTTGAATTGAAAAAACATCAATACTAAACAAAACAAACTTATAATTTTTATGAAAAACTTTGAACAATAATCCATTATGTACAACAGTTCTATTGATAGGTTAAACAAAAAATATATTAGTTGGTATTTTATTGAAGTTAGATTAAAATATGCTCCACTTTATCCCAATCTCTCCTATGTCTAGTATATTCAAAGTTCTCTTCTTTTAAAAGGTATGTCGTTTTAATTGTACTAAAATGTTTCTAATCTTAAATCAAGGTTACAAATGTTTTATGATTAAATAGTTTTTCTCGTTTTTACATTATGAAGCGATTTTTTGATGTGTAGATATTTTAATGTGATATTCTAAAAATAGTCTCTTAAGTGTTTTATGACGTCAACTAGAAAAATTTTATTCTGTTTTTTTTCTCTTTTTCCATAAAATATATCTAACATGAATGCACAAGATACCCTCAATTTATTTTTTATAAAATTTTTATTTGACAAAATGATTTTAACACTAATAATCAGATGTCATCAATATTATCAACTTGATGGTCCCCCCTGTTATATAAAAAGGGTGGCCAGCTTAAGGAATATTTAAAATGTATTACTTATAACTTTTTTTTAGTCAAAATATCCAATCCCATTCAAAAGTTATATATTCAAATTAACTATTTTATATCTTGGCTTTAATTTTTTAAAGATGGCCACCTTAATTTTTACAACTACAACGTATGAGTACATCATTAGTATTTTACCGTTTTTTTTTCTTAACTTTCCTATTCGTACTCTTGAGAATTATTTTGCCTGCATTATTATGTGAATAGATTCTACTGTAATATTTTTCATATATTTTTTTTTTAAATCTTTTTTGCTTTTTGAAATTGTAACAAATAAATTGATTGGAAAAATTTATAAAACTCAGTAGTGAGTGTAAGTTTTTATTAGTTTATTGTTATTTTTAATTTGAGAGAAAAACAGTTATTTAGTGAAATGAAAAAAAAAAATTGTTACTAAAAATAGAATATAACGACATTTCTTTAGCTACAAATAGTAAACATTAAAAATATTAAAATAAAAAAAAAAATCAATCCAAATTATAGTCTATACTACGAGTATAGAATAGATATATCTATATAACTAATAGGCAAATATATTTACTGTAAACTCTTTTACGCTCACAGTATATATTCAACTTTAATGAAAAAAATATACCATTTTAAAGGTATTGCAGAATTATTAAAATCCGTGCAGTATTTTAGAAGTTAAAAATGGTAAAAGTTGCTATTAACACATATATATAAAACTCACATATATGTATGTGTATAAGCCTCAAACAAAAGTGCTACTCAAATTATTTAACTTTATTGTGCTTTATTTCTCATGTCTGTCATACAACTCTCTCAATTCAAATCGGTGTCATTGTTGTTATTTCTTTACAAAAACAAACTAGACAAGTTGTAATGAAATAACAAGTGTGAGTTAGAGTTTTTTTCACCTTTAATTGAGAGAATTGTAAGAAAGCAGTGATAAAAAAAAAAATAAAACAGAGTTTAATACTTTGAATTGATTTGTTTATTTTTTGTTTGAGTTATGCATAATAAGAAACAAAATAAAAAAAGTAATCAATTTGAGTTCTTTTATGAAAGATGTTATGTTTTTGTTTTTATATCGTTGCTTTTTAATTTTATGAAAAATAATTTTTTTTGTAAAATTAGTTATTTTACTTGAGTTATTTTGGATGCATAAAATCAAGAAACTTAACTTGTATGACCTTTATCATAAAAGTCAGAAGTTATTTTTTCAGTTTTGAGTTTTTTGAGCAGAAATAAGTTATTTTGTGGTTTTTATTGTTTCTAAGTAATATAAAAGCTACTTTATCATTTTTCTGATATTGAAAAATGCTATTGTAAAACACAAAAAAGAAAAACGCTAAAATGCAAAAAAAAAAAAAAAAATCGACAAAATGAAAAGCCGAAAAATCACCAAAACGAAAAAAACACACTAAGCCAAAAAAATCTAAAAAATTTAAAAACACTAAAAAAATAAGTTACTGTGCTATATTTGGCTGTGTCGAATCTTGTCTACCCTTCACCTGTCTTGAGATGTTATATAAAAAATTAATATATTGTTGAAACAATAACAATTTCAAATGACAAAAAAAATTACATTGATTCAAAAATTTTAAATTAGAGAAAAATATTTGGGATGAAGTCCTTAGCTTACACAGGAGCATCAAAAGTTCAAAAACGCGTTTTGGCCGATATTGAAGATACTAATGAACCGATTAAAGTCATTTCTTTAGCACAAAAATTCTGAAAAAAATCCGAATTTTCTGTGAAAGAACGAAGTTGAAAAAACCAAAATGATATAGGTTTTTGTTGTTGTTTTTCAGTTCAGATATATACAACAACTATATGCAAAGCAGCCATTAAATAAAAAAAAAAGATTTGCAAATAACTCGGTTGTTTATGGACCGATTTGGTTGATTCAAAAAACCGAAATTTTAGAAAAAATATTTATAATCGATCTATATAAGAACGAAGCCCATAGTTAGTATACGAGCTTCAAAAAGTTTAAAAATGTGTCTTTACCGTTATCTTGGATACTAAAGGACCGATTTTGTTAATTTCTTCCGCAAAAAAAAAAAAAAAAAAAATAAAAAATCCAAAAAAATATTTCGAATTTTTAGTGCAAGAATGAAGTCGCTAGCTTACATAGGGGCTTAGAAAAATTGAAAACGGGAACGTTTTTTTGAAGGTATCTTCGGTTTTTTGATTAAAATTATGCATTTATTTAAAGACATGTATTTTTGTGGTACTATTTCGTGTGTCACTTGAATAAGGAATTCTTTTAATATTAATCAGGAAGGCTGTGATTTGAATATGAACGGCTAGAGAATTTTTAATTTGATAGTTTTTAAATAGTTTTTATTCAAAATTGGACGTGGTAAGGCTCTTAATAACTCTGAAAAAGAAAAAAAAATCTGATTTTGTAATCTCAGGGTCAGAATCCGGTCCAAATAGCCAAAAACATTAATAGAGGAAACACAGTTGCATACAATTATTTAACTAACGTGGAAAGATATGGAAAAAAATATGAAAGGGCGGAAGAGAATGGCAACAATTCCAAAAGAAAGACGAAAAATTCTTAGCATTGCATAAAATTCTGCCATGTCGATATCAAAAATACGTGAAAAAAGTGGAGTCAGTGCCGATCTAAGAACAGTGCACCGTATTTTAAAGTCGTGCCCATACATAGTCCGACGAAAACTGCAAAAAAACCACCACCGACAATTGGTTTAAAGTTGTATTTTCCGATGAAAAAAAGTCTAATATTGATGGTCCCTACGGGTATAACTATTACTTCCATGACCTAAATAAGGAGGAATTATTTTTGAGCCGCAGACACAGCCGTGAGGGCGGAATAATGGTATGGGGTGCCATTTCTTATTATGGTACCATAGAATTGGCTTTTTTATATACAACAAAATGACTGCAACGACTTACAAAAACATTCTGGAGGAAGCATTTCCAAAATTTAATAATTTCTTTGGACCCATACCTTGGACGTAACAACACGACAACGCTCTGATTCATACCGCCAGAGCAGTAAAACAATGAATTAATCAAAAAGGTGTACAACTTTTGGATTGGCTCCCATATTCACCGGATCTGAATCTAATGGAATATATCTGGGGTTGGCTTGCAAGAAAAGTTTATGAAGGAGGAAAACAATTTGAGAAGATAGAATCCTTAAAGTATGCAATAACGGAAGCATGGAGTTCAATTTCGCTAAATTACTTAGAGTCATTATACAAGTCGATGCCAAATCGCATTTTTGAGTTTGTTTCTAAAAATGGTGGCAGTACTCATTACTAATTGAATGCTAGAAGATAGTAACTTTCATTTTTATAACCTAAAATTTAAAAATAAATTACAGTTTGTTTAGTTTTAAAATATTCCTTATTCAAGTGATACACGAAAAAGTACTACAGAAAAATATGTTTTTAAATAAATGCATAATTTTAGTATAACCAAATATGTATATTTTTTATTTCTTCAGGAAACTAAAGCCAACACTGAAATTTGGTTGCGCAAAAAATTATTTTTTTCTGAACTTTAGTTTAGGAGATATACTTAATTAAAGTTAAAAAAATGTGATTCCTTATTTAATATATAATTTTGTTTGAATATTTATTTAAATCCAAATAATTTATTCTATTGTTGAAATTTTGGTTGATAATACGTATAATATTAAAAAAAAAGAAATATATATATATATATATATATATATATATATATATATTTTTTTTTTTCAATAAAACATTTATGAGTTTGAATGTTTGATTTTGAAATATATTTGAGTTTAAAAATTTAGTAATATAATATAAAATATAATTTTTCTGTGTAATGCTATGTTCACATATAGAGGTTTTTTGAAAAACGAATCGTTTTCTCAAAAAACACCAACAAATTGATTTGTTTTCTCACATATTTCAAAGCCATAATATCCTAGCAAAAACTTTGCTTTCCTGGTAAGGTAGCAGGTGTCTGAATAACTAGTTATTTTTGTTCTACTTGTCCACAAATTCATGTAGTTATTTTTTGACTGTAGGGGTACTCAAAAATATGTACCTAAACGAAAACAAAAATAAAAAAAACAAAAAAAATTTGCCGTCAGTGAGACTCGAACTTGGACACAAACAAACCATTCATTTTTAATGACTAACGTCTTACTCAGTACACCATCTTGCACATAGCATCCTAAGCGACAAAAACCCTTTTTAGTTCAAAATATCTTTTTAGACATTTTGTTATAAAAAACTAACAGCTTCAGAATGGGTTTGAACCAACAACCTTCTGGCTGTTAATCCGGCGCTCTAGCCAACTTATCCACGTGATTGCAGTATTACTGTGCTATTATACTATTGAGTACTTATTAATGTAATACAGAGTAGGCAAATAATAATGACGCCTCATTACCAAGAAACTACTTTAATAAGTAGTTGTCATTACCGAAAACCAAAAAGTTTTTGCTGGGATATACATCTCGTTTTGAGTTGTTTCAATTTTTAGCACACAAAAAACATACTAAATTTCCATACAGGGAAGAAATTTTTAATATATATAATATTTTTAGTACATAGAAAGTTGTTGAAAAAAGAATTTGTAAAAATTGTCAAACTGTTTAAAAACTAAAAATTAAAAATTGTGAATGAAATTTATATTTTTTCGAAAATTTTATATATTCAAAAATTGTATTTTTTGAATTAGAAAGTATTTGTGTGTAAAATTTTTATTTAAATCAAAAATTTGTGAAGATATTTTGACAAACGAAAAACAGGTCAAAATGAAAAACACAATAAAATGATATGTGAGCAGTGATGTTTAAACTCGTTATGTTTTTCAAAAACAAGAAAAAAAACTAATGTATGTGAACATAATATAATACAAACAAAAAAAAAAAAAAAAAAAAACATACTGAATTTCCATACAGGGAAGAAATTTTTAATATTTTTAGTACATAGAGAGTTATTGAGAAAATAATTTGTAAAAATTGTCAAACAGTTAAAAAAAAAAAAAAAAAAAAAAAAGAAAAATTAAAAATTATGAATGAAATTTAATTTGTTCATAAATGTTATTTGTTTAAAAATTGTATTTTTTGAATTAGAAAGTGTTTGTGTGTAAAATTTTCATTTAAATTAAAAATTTATAAAAATATTTTGGCAAACGAAAAACAGACCAAAAGGAAAAACACAATAAAATGACGTGTGAACAGTGATGTTTAAACTTACTAATATATGTAAACATATTATAAGCTTTAGAAAATAATAAAAAATTCCAAGAACAAATTTATTTTTCACTCAAAATTTTATTATTTAATGCGACCTTCAAATCTACTTTGTTCCAATTAATTTCATAATTTCTTCCCAGAAATCAATATTATTCTTAAAAAACGAGAACTTTTTTTTAAACGTTAATACTTATTTTCAAGCTAATTTTAGACAGTTTTTCTTACAAAAATATTTACAAAGAAATTGAAAAATGAAATAAACGCTTGCTTAAACGTTGTTAAGGGGCGATAATAGCAATAAACGCCCTTTAGCATGAACATGAAAAGATTTTAGCACGACTGCAGCAGAAAAAAAAATGCAGCAGCATTATTTGTCACAATAATCAATAATTAATAGAAAATCAAATAAGAAAAAAATACAACATCTAACGAATTAACATTGAATGAAAACAATAAATTCTTAAGAATATGAGCAAACAAGATAGACAGAGAGCAAGGAAAAAGGATCCTTAAAAACAGCTGCAGCTTGACGTGGCAGCCAATAACATAAAATAATAGTAGAGTCAAAAAATACAACATCACTTATCAAGTGGCACTAACACATCTTCATCGTCATCATCATCTTCAGCCTCAGATTTAGCCTCATAATGTCATGTACTTAACACAAGGCATAAGTTTTATTGGGCAATGTCATCCAAGTACTTTGGTGGTGGGAATACATATATGCACACATATATGCACACACACATATTACAAAGAAAAAATTTCACAATTACTTTTGTAGGAAGAGAGTAAAAAGGAAGGAAATAAAATGTGTTAAGAGGTTGCAGTAAAATTTATTTATTTCAATATTATAAAGAAATTAATAAGAAATAAAGAAGAACTTATTTGGGAAATAAAATAAATAAATTTAAAATAGCTCTTTTTAAAACATCTCTTACCTTTAACCAACAATAACTAAAAACTATTTTAACCTTTAAAATTATTATTAAATTCAGTTTTTTATTTTTGAGGTTTTACTTGTCATGTCTAGTCATTTTGTTTGAAATTTTTTTCCTTTGCTTTTCGTTTTTTTAAGGAGATTTCTTTTCGTCACTATCACCAGAAACATCACTCATAATCATCATTAACAACCATCACCTTCTCTCATCATTATCATTATTATTAAGGGGGAAGAGATGTTGAAATCCTTTACAATTTTTTGTAATTTTTTTTTGTCATTGCACTGCGCTGCACATAAATCGTTCCTAGTTTCTCATTAAAAAAAAAAAATAATAATAATAATAAAATAAATAAATAAAAAAGAACCTGCAAAAAGAAAGTTTCAAATTCAAAATGTTTTTAAACAACTGTCAGTTTGTATCGGAAATTCAACGTTGTTAGTTGTTAAATTTAAAAAATAACGGATCAAAATGCAATTACAGTTAAATAAAAATATTTAAGGTGTTTAAAGTGAATTTTGAATTTAAAGAAAATAAATTTAAGCAAATTTAAGAAAAATCTGTAGGGGGAAAAAAAATTAATTCGAAAATATAAATTATATCAAATTGAATAAAATTTTTAATAACTAATGATTGTTTTATTAATTACATAATCATGTAATATTGAAATTAAATAAATAATATAAGTAATTAAATATAGTCAGTGTAATAATATAAAAATAAAAATATATATATATTACTAACAATAGATAAAAAAAAAATATGAAAATTGGTGAGTGTTGATATATATTTCAAGTTAAATTAATTTTTAAAACGGTTCCAAGACATTGAAATTTTAAAATTTCAAATCAAATATTTTTAAAGTTTATTAAGTTTGAAAGATTTTATTTTTAATAAATAATATTGTATTTCACCAAAAATAGTTTCTTTTTTAACTCTCAAAATTTTCATTATTTTAAGCGTATTTTGGTAATGATAATTTTAGGTTCAGAATATGTTCAAAAATACAAACAATTTCAACACAAAATAATCTTAAAAAAGCTAATATAAGCTAAAATGAAGTAATTTTGAAAACAATTTCGAAAAATGGTTGAAACCTTTTGGACAAATTGTATTAAGATTCTTGATGCACACAGAAGAAAATAAAAAATGAATTTTTATTACGAAATTGCTTATTTCAATTAAAATTTTAATTGATTTTACTCCAATCATCAAAACGATAATATTAATTAAGTGAAAATAATTGATTTTTTGTATAGAATTCAATTATTTTTTTAATCAAATTAATTGCTTTTATGATTTTAATTTTTCTTAATATCAATTAAAAATTTTATTATTAATTAAATCTGCCTCATTGCAAAAAGCTTTCCTTAAAATTAGCGCAAAATTTAATGCTGTATTTTGGTTTTTCTTTATTTATTATAAATTACATTTATTAATTATTATAAATTTGAGAACTTACAAAAATATAAATAAGAATAAATAGATTCGCGTTGTTTTGCCAAACGGACTATATTTTAGCAGATATCTCAGACAATCTATGAAATTAGACAATTTCAAGAATATTTAATGATAAGGGATTGTGACCTAAACGGAAGTATTTTCGCAAAAAAATTCTTTTGGCAGCGGCAATTAAAGCAAACCTTAATATGGAGGTGTACTACGCTACATACCAGAAAAGTTAATAAAATTTGCACAAAAACCATTAAAAAGGTATACATACCCAGCAAAAACTTTGCTTTCCTGGTAAGCTAGCAGGTATAATTGGAAACAAAAATAAACTACTTGTCCACAAATTCATGTAGTTATTTTTTGACTCTAGGGATACTCAAAAATATGTATCTATACGAAAACAAAAAAAAAAAAAAAAAAAAAAAAACAAAAAAAAAATTTTGCCGTCAATGAGACTCGAACTTGGACACACACTAACTACTCGTTTTTACTGACTAACGTCTTACTCAGTACACCATCTCGCACATAGCATCCTAAGCGACAAAAACTCTATTAAGTTTAAAAGTATTTTTTAGACATTTTGTTATAAAAAACTAACAGCCTGAGAATGGGGTTGAACCAACAACCTTCTGGTTGCTAACCCAGCGCTCTAACCAACTGATCCACGTGAGTGAGAACTTATTTATGTAATACAGTAGGCAAATAATAATGACGCCTCATTACCGAGAAACTACTTTAATAAGTAGTTGCAATTACCGGAAACTAAAAAGTTTTTGCTGGGTTCCTTTTAAAACCCACAAGTTCTATATCTTCTGTTAAGTTCTCCTATGTCATTCAAGTCAAAAATAGGCATCGTATAAAATATTAGTTTTATTTGATTTATTTTTTCCTAAATGTTTTTATTTTTTAATTAAATTTTAAAATATCAAATTTTCCTCATTTCTTTTATTAGTTTATAAATTCTTAATTGTATCAAACATTAAATTTATTAAATTTAAATAAAAAACAAATTAAAAAATTTCTTAAAAAGTATTAGTTATTAACTTTTTCTGTATACAATCGCACCAGAAAGACTGAATACTAAATCCAAGCGGCTAAAAAACATTGCTTAAGAGGCTTTCGAAGTCCATAATTTTGAAAATATTATTTTAACACAATTTTTTTTAAATTGATTTTTGAAAGGTACATATTTTTTTTAAGACTCTGAAATTAATTTCATTGGCCAAAAGTTTTTCGTTAACATCGATTTCCAAAATTTTAATGCCTTTCAATAGTAAACATATTGAAACTAAAATGGCCAAAAAATTACATTAAAATATTGGTAATTGTGAGCGTGGCATGTTGTTAAAAACAAATATTTTATGTTATTTTATAAAAAAATGTGATTTTTGTAAATTTGATCAGAAGTATATTATCATTACTCGCAAACTATTATCGATAATTTGCTGCATTTTTTTCTCATATTGCACAGTGGGGCAGAATCGAAATTTTTTGGAAATAAATCTGTAACTTCTGATCGGCTGGTTGGATTTTCATGAAATTTGGTATAGGCGTAGCGGAGGAGTGTGCAATGTTAAGTTTGGAAGGGAGGCACAACAAACCCCTCAGGGGCGGAATTAAGGGGGCTCAAAGTTAGGTACCTCTGACATAAAAAATTTTTAATCGCCTGCCAAATTTTTGTTTTCGTCCGATTGCAAATATTTTTATATATTGTTGTAGGACCTGATAAGACATATAAAAAACATGCTTACATGTCCTATTTATCTCTTATAATTTTCAAGTTATTTGCATTTGAATTTTTAAGCACTATAATTTTGTATGTTCTTGGTCCAGGTTTTTTCTTATATATCATAGTATTTCCGACCGATTTTATTAATTTTTTTCCTATCTAGTTAAAGAACAAAATTATCTATTGAATAAAAAAGAATGAAGTCGATATCTTTACCGAGTCCAAAAATAAAAGATTTTGAATTTGAAATTCCAAAAAAAAGACGACTTTTGTGTTTTTTTTGCCGAAAAAGTATCTACACTCTTTTTTATCTAAAATAAAATTTTCTTTAGCAACATATAAGAATTTTACACTTTTCTGAAAGGCAACTTCACAGAGATGACTTTAAGATCAAAACAAGCACACACCCTCCAGAATTCGACCCATTTTATGTGAAAATTTTGACTTTAGACCATTTTTTCTCAAATCCCAATGCACGAATCGACAAGCGGAATATATTTTAAGAATCCTAAATATGTTGTTAAAAGTTTTAAGTCAAAATCTACGGGCCTTCGGAAAAATGTGGATTCTATAGCCATAAATGTAAAAAATCCCATTTTTGGGAATTTTGATTAGTTTTTTTGGGAATTCAGGAAAACGCTACCCCTGATTGAAATTTGGTTAACGCGCTTTTATTTACATTAATAAGATCCACATTTCTTGTAAATTTCATTAAGATATCTTTATAAACAAATATGTTATTACAATTAAAAAATTTGTATTTTCTCCAAAAACCCCAAATTGGGCCTTTTGTTTGGTTTATTTCTAAATAGCGAAAGAAATTTTAAAAATATGTATTCCAAATTAAGCTTATCCTATACCAAATTTCATGAAAATCCAACCAGCCGATCAGAAGTTACAGATTTATTTCCAAAAAATTTCGATTCTGCCCCACTGTGTATTGGTAGGATAATAGTTTATAAGAAATGGTATGATGTGTCACTGTACCGTTTATACCTGCTGTGTTATTAAATGTTTTCTCAGATACTATATTTTAGTCAAATTTTAATTTTAGTTAAATAGAACTTTTGAGGGTCAAAAGGGGTTAAACAAATTTTACTACCAGAAGAAAGGCGAAAGTATCCTCTTTAACCTCATATATACTTTTGTACCTGTCTGACCCATGTGTTGAACACTTTTTCCATTTGAATGAAATTACTCCCAAAATTTTTTCATGGAACACATACTAAAAATCAGTTATGCTATAGACTTTAAACCTACAGGATCAATTAGAAACAACAACATCAATAAGGAGTTAAGAAGTTTAAGAAAGAAACATGTTCAGGATGAATTTCTCAAATATGACTTGACTATAGACCAACGAAAACAAGAATCAGGCAATACGAATGATGGGAAGATTCGTTTTAGATTTCGAAAAAGCAACTGAAATCACAGGTGTTGATATAAATTTTATTTGAAGATTTAAAACAATTATCGATTTATTTGTGTGCAATGAACAAATTGATGCTTGAAATTTGGTGATTATGCGAAGGAAACTTACTCGAATATATACAAGCAAATATCCATGGAGAAAAATGTCTACAACAGTTCACAAAATCCTTTATCATGTATGTAGAAGATATCATTAAGCAGCATTTAGTACCACTTGGAGATCTATCAGAGGAAGTCCAGGAAAAATAGGATTTTATAGATTATATAGAAAGTACAATACCAGTTAAATATCAAGAAATTCCTCAAATGAAGATCTATTTAATATATTACTGGCAACGACTGATCCGCTCATCTCTAGCATTCGAAGTCAATGGAAAGTAGAACATCGGGACTTAGATGAAGAAGCAAAAGGGCTGCTAGAGAACAGAAATAATATAGAACTAAATATGGAATACTGGCTATTTTCCAACCGATTGAATTATAATTATAATTTTCTTTTATTGCCATTCGAGTAAAAAATAAAATAAACATTAAAAACAAAATCGTCATTTTTTTCAAAAAACAACCGATTGTAGTGGAACTTGTTCTAGAATTAATAAACTGAGAACCTGTTCGCAAAATTATTCTGGGTATTATGAAAATTTTTTTTATCTGTTTATAACTTTTTTATAAAAAAGCTGATTCAAAACACAAAAAATCTACATTTTCATACTAAATGCTATAAAAAAATTAAAAGTTCTATTTTAGCCTTAAATTTGTCAACAACTGCTAAACCGATTTTAATGAAATTAAAACTGGAGAAAAATTCAAAAAAATATCTCTTTATTAAAAAAAAAAAAAATAAATAAAAATAAAAAAAGTAAATAAATAGAAAAAGAAAATTTCTATCGATTCAAAAGTTACAGAATTTTGGTCGATAAAAAACGATTCTGAGCCACTGTGCGCCACCATGTTTTTAATCAAGGATGGTAATGATTATGAGTTTTAAAATAAAATTCAACAAAAAATGATTATTTTTTTGATTTTTATCATATTTCTCAAAAAATAAAACTTATTCCCAATTCTTACTCTCTGATTTTATAAAACGAACAAAAAATTCGCAAACAAATTTCAAATTTATTTGTTGTTTTCCATACAATTTGTCGAAGCGAATTTTTCGTACTTTTTATAAAAGTAGGGAGTAAAATTTGGGAATAATTTCAATTTTTTTTATTATAAAAAACCTTTTAATTTTTACTGAAAATCAAATTTGTTACAAAAAATCAAATTTGTTACTAAAAACCAAATTTTTTACTAAAAATCAAATATTTTAATAAAAAAAAAAACAAATATTTAAATTAAAATCAAATATTTTAATAAAAAGCAAATATTTTACTAAAAATAAATTTTAATTTAAAAGATGAATTTATAGAAGAAAATTTATTTGAAAATTAAAGAAAGAAATTATTAAAATAAAAAGTACAAATTAAATAAAATCTATTTTAAAATAAGTACCTACCAAATTTTAAAATAATACCAATTTAAAAACAAAGCACCAATTTTCAAAAAAGTTTGATTTTCCAAAAAAGCTCAAAACTTTATAAAAGTAAAAATTTTTCAAATTAAAAAAGATACCAATTTTTAGAAAAAAAAAAAATTAAAAAAATTACCAATTTCCAAAAAAAAGTATCAAATTTCGAAAAAAGGAACCAATTCAAAAAAATACGTTTTTAAAGGCATTAGTACCAATAAGTAGCGTATTGAAAAAAAAGAGAGAATTTAAAAAAGTAAAAAATTGTCTAAAATGTAACAAAACCTATTAATAAAATAATCTATCTTCATTCTTTTTAAAAATTGGTACTTTCTACATTTGCAACTTGTTATTAAATGGGTACTTGTTTTGAATATGTCTTTTTTTAATTTATTCTTTTTAAGATTAGTACTTTGTTTCCAAAATTAGTACGTTTTGGCATATTTTAGGAAAATTTGTTCTTTTTTTTCTTGAAAACTAGTACCTACCTTTTTTTCGAAATTTGGTACGTTTTTTTGAAAATTGGTACTTTTTTAAAAAATCTTTTTTTTAATTGGTTCTATTTTGAAAATGTTTTACTTTTTTAAAATTTTCAAGCTCTTTTGGAAAATTAAACTTTTTAGAAAATTGGCGATTTGTTTTTAAATTTAAAATTTGGTACTACTTGTTTGAAAATATATTTTTTTAATTTATACTTTTTTTCAAAATTAGTACTTTATTTGGTTACATTTTTTTTTTGAAAATTTATATATTTTTTTTTTTTTTGAAAATAGTTTTTTTTTCTAAATACACCTTTTTAAATTACATCTTTTGAAAATGTATACTTTTTTGGGATCTTTATATTTGGACTTTTTTTAAATTGTTACGTTTTGAAAAATTGGTATTTCTTTAATGAAAATAGTTCCTTTTAAAAGTAATATTTTTTATGGAACTTGGTACTTTTATACTTTTTTTTAAATTACAAATGTTGATTATCTTTTTTAATATTTACATATTTATGGAATTGGTACGTTTTTGGAAAGTTATCCCCTTTTTTTTTGAAAATCGTTTTTTTTTTTTCTTGATAAATATATATTTTTTTAATTGGTACATTATTGGAAATTGCTACTTTTCAGGAAATGGATAATTTCTTTTAGATTGGTAAATTTGTACTTTTTTGTAAAATTTTTATTTTTTTTAAATGGTTCGAAATGGTGTCAAAAAAAAAAAAAACGCAATTAAGAAAAAAAAAAAAAAATTTAAATTCATTTAACAAAATTTCAATATTTTTTTTTTTTTTTTGGCATAAAAATGATAAAATATTTTCTAATTTTTTCCCTTTTATAAAAAAGAAAAAACGAATTTTTTCAAAATATACTAGACTCCAGAATTTTAATCGGTGGTAAAGAACTGAAGACTAATTTTATTATAATTTTTTTATATTTTTCCTGTATTAAGTTCATCAATGAGTGGTCTTCCAAAAATCGGAGCAAAGTGTTTTTTAGTTATCATATTAATATTGTTATAAAATAAAATAGCTTTTCAAAAAATTATTATATTTTGGAGCCATTTTACATAGTTTTAGTTGCATAAATTTTATAATATTTTGAACAGTAATAATAAAGTTTTAAATAGTCTAAATGTAAAGGTTTCTACATACTAAAAATCTATGAATTCGTACGCTTGTTATACGAAACAAATATTGCTCATAAGCTACTTCTAAGAAGATAAAAAATCTTTTCTTAGCCAAAAAAAAGTAAAGTAAATAATTTTAAAATAATTTTTTATTTTTCTTGGCAAAATTTTCAGTGTTGGCATTTAAGAGGATTTATTCTCAAATTAGTGATTTTTTACTTTTTTTTTGGGACAAATTTTCATGGGACGGGACTTATTAATTTTAACTAATTTAAACAAATTTACTATTTATAAAAAATTTCAATAAATTTTCTATTTAATAAATTTTAGACTTCTATTAAAAAAAAGAAGAAGAAGACTTCTATTTAAAAAAAGAAGAAAAGAAAAACAATAATTTATGTACAGAAAATTTTTATATTTTATTTTTAATGAAAATTTTCAATAAATATTCTTCTTAAAGGACATTTCTTTTTTTTTTTGAGAAATTTTTTGAGAAATTTTTGAAATTTTTTTTCTATAAAAAAATTTCCTTTCCAAAGAAATTTTTGATAAATTTCTTTTTGTTTATTTTTATATAAATTATCTTTTTTATAGAAAATTTTCGATAAATTTTCATATATAAAAAAATCTTCAATAAATTTTTTATACAAAATTTTAGATAATTTTTCGTTTTTTTAGGAAATTTTCGTTAATTTTGCTTTCTTTTAGGAAATTTTCGAAAAATATTCTTTTTTTTAAATTTTCGAAAATTTTCTTTTTATAGAAATTTTTCTTTTTATAGAAAGTTTTCGAAAAATTTAATTTTCATAGAAAAATTTTCGAGTCAAATTTTTAAAAAAATTCTAAAAAAAATTACAACACATTTCCAAAAGAAATTTTTATAAAAGAATTTTCGATAAATTTTCTTTTTACAGAAAATTTTCCAAAAATATTCTTTTAATAGAAAATTTTATTTTTAAATAAAGTTTTCGTTAAATTTTACTTTTTTGGAAATTTTCGATAAATTTTACCTTTTTGGAAATAAATTCTCTTTTTATAGAAAATTAGCGACGAATCTAGTTTTATAGAAAATTTTTTAAAAATTGTACTTTTTTAGAAAATTTTTTATTTTTAATTTTTTTTAGGAAACTCGATAAATTTTCTTTTTTTTAAGGAAATTTTTGATAAATTTTCTTTTTTTTTAGGAAATTTTCGATAAATTTTCTTTTCTTTAGGAAATTTTCGATAAATTTTTATAAAAAATTTCGATAGTTTCTTTTTGTTCAAATATTTTTGAGTTTTTATTATAAAAAAAAAATTTTCAAAAAAAATTTATATATAATTTCCAATAAATTTTTTATAAAAAATTTACAATATTTCAAAATATTTTTTATAAACATATTTTTGATAAATTTTCTTTTTATAAAAGAATTTTCGATAATTTTCTTTTTATAAAAAAAATTGGTATCAATTTTTTTTCATAAACAAATTTTCGATAAATTTTCATTTTATAAAAAATTTTTGGATAAATTTTTTTTTTATAGAAAATTTTCAATTAATTTCTTTTTATAGAAAAAGTTCAATAAATTCCTTTTTATAGACACTTTTCGACAAATTTTCTTTTTATAGAAAATTTTCGATAAATTTTCAATAAATTTTCTTTTTAGAGAAAATTTTCGATAAATTTTGTTTTTATAGAAAATTTTCGATAAATTTTCTTTTTAGAGAAAATTTTCGATAAATTTTCTTTTTAGAGAAAATTTTCGATAAATTTTCTTTTTAGAGAAAATTTTCAATAAATTTTCTTTTTAAAGAAAATTTCCAATAAATTTTCTTTTTAAAGAAAATTTTCAATAAATTTTCTTTTTAAAGAAAATTTTCAATAAATTTTCTTTTTAAAGAAAATTTTCAATAAATTTTCTTTTTAAAGAAAATTTTCAATAAATTTTCTTTTTAAAGAAAATTTTCAATAAATTTTCTTTTTAAAGAAAATTTTCAATAAATTTTCTTTTTATAGAAAATTTTCGATAAATTTTCTTTTTATAGAAAATTTTCGATAAATTTTCTTTTTATAGAAAATTTTCGATAAATTTTCTTTTTATAGAAAATTTTCGATAAATTTTCTTTTTATAGAAAATTTTCGATAAATATTGTTTTTATAGAAAATTTTCGATAAATTTTCTCTTTATAGAAAATTTTCGATAAATATTGTTTTTATAGAAAATTTTCGATAAATTTTCTCTTTATAGAAAATTTTCGATAAATTTTCTTTTTATAGAAAATTTTCGACATTTTCTTTTTAAAGAAAATTTATAGAAAATTTTTGACAAATTTTCTTTTTATGTGAAATTTTCGATAAATTTTCTTTTAATAGAAATTTTTTTCGATAATTTTTTTTTTTATTAATTGTGAATAATGTCAACATTTATCAATTTCATTCTGCTTCAAGGCATCTTTTTTATTTTTTTGAAAATAATTTATATTTTAACTCCTTTTGTATTTTAATCATTTGTTTATTTAATTGACATAAAAAACTAAAATTTTAGGCCCTAAATGTTCCAAAAATCTTACACTAATTATATTTTTATTGCGTAAATTTATTTTATACATTTTTACTTCGACCGTTAGAGGGTTAACATATTCAGCTTTATGATAAAAGAGAAAAATTTTAATTTTAAATCGTTTGCAATTTTATACGTTTGATATTTAATCTTGGTTTTAAAATTTGTAAAAAAAAAATATTTTTTACGATATAATTTTTTCAATATCTCCGAATTATTGAGCAAATTAAAAATTGAAGGTAATTTAAATTTTAATTTTTGGTATTTTATTAAACTAGAACAGACAAATTTTTCCCGAGATAAGTGCCACGTGGTGAAATCTAATTAATTTTCTTTATAACGGTTTATCTCGAGAACTAGAGTTAAATAAAAATATATTTATAGACTTAGAACTCCTGAGAAATCTAGTGGCTCAGAAAAAAAAATTTTTGTTTTGTCGCCCTGTGTACTAAATAATTAGTTATTTTAGAAAAACAGCTCTGTTTTAATTCGTTGAAATAAGAAAGTGAAATTTAATTCATAAAATTATTTTAGCAATTTATAATAAATTTCAAATCCCTTAATTACTTTCTATTGAAATTCGTAAGATAATTTTCATACATTAAATTAAAATTGTATGTAAAGAGAATAGAAAACATTTATTTTCTTGATCAAAGACATAAATTGTCCTTGTGTGACGTCATTTAATGAAAAAAATCATAAGAATTTTAAGCCCTTGCATGTACTCATTGGCCTCTTAACCTCGTCCCCACAAATTTATCCCCTCCTCCCTGGCACTTAAGCAACCATTAGTTATTATTCAGTTAAAAAATATCGTTTTTCTATTCAATGAAACAATTTATATAAATTTCTGTTTATTTTTATTTTTTACTCACGAATCCTGCGGTATTTCCACTAAAGGGCACACATACATAAGAACAAGCTACTTAACGTGTTTTCTTGTTCTTTCTTTTTTTGGTTTGTTTTGAAGAGGTTTTAATTGTGAATTAAGTCGCTATTGTGATAAGAGACAAATAAAACAAAAGACAAAAGATGAGAAAAAAAAAACAATAACAAAACTGTAACGGTACACAGTGGGGTAAATCGCAAATTTTTTGTAATAAATCTGTATTTCCTAAATTACTGTCGTATCGAATTGAAATGTATGGGAATGTTGTAGAGAAGTAAGTGCTACAAATAAAGTCCGATTTTAAAGATTTTTATATTTCTGTAAAGTGCTTGGCAAGATAAAAAAAAAATATACTTACTCATCTATGTTATCTCTCACAGTTAAAAAGATATTTACGCTTGAATTTTTCATTTTTGATTTTTTGTCTCGAATTTTTTTATTTTTCGGGAATAAATCCTTAGGTATATGAAGGAAAATTTTTCTAAAAACATTATATAATTTCTAATATATTTCAAAATAATATGCAAACAAATTTTTTTGATTATCTTAATTCGTCTAGCCGTGAAAAATTCTCAAAGTCAGCATTCTGAAATTAGTATTAAAAATTACATTTTTTTAATAAAAAAAATATAGTACAATTCTTTCACTTTTTTCAGTTTTTTTTATAAAAAAATATTTTCTTTACATATTTCAAAAGACAAGACTTTATAAATGCTTAATAAAAAATTTTAAAACGTTTAGGATTTAAAGTTGGTGAATTTTAGGAAAAAAAATATGTTTATCGTTTAATAAAAAAATTCTGGCGGAGTTTTTTAATTTATTGACGTTGCTTATTAAAAAATATATATTTAGATCAATTTGACACTAAACTGCTTCCCGCCTGGCCAATAACGAAAGCAGTAGTGCAAATTTTATGAAAAAAGTCAACTATTTAAGACTTAAAAAAAGACATATTAGTACAATATTTTTATCATCATTTCTTATGTTTATATAAAACAAATATTAATCTTTCATTCCTCAAAATTTTTTCAAAATTTCAACGCCTAATATTTGTTAATTTTTAAAAAAATAAAAAAAAATAATATTTTTTTTAGGTAAAAATCCATCTATTTTTAAAAAACTTGTTAAACTTATTAAAAGAATATAAAAATATATTTATACCAATTCATTGATATAAATATAGATCGTTTTAGAAACATAATATAATGGCCTCAAAACTTACAACTCGTTTCAAAACTTACAAAATTCACTATTTTATTGGGGTTTATTCTTAATAATCCGTTAAAATTTTTAAATATTGTTTATTTTTGAAAAATTGTCAAATATTGGTTCTTAAGGCTTTTTATATGAATTTTAGAGTAATGAAAGACTGATATTTATTTCATACAATACATAAGAAATAGTTTTAAAAATATAGTGCGAAAATGCTTTTTAATGCAATTTAAAAAAAAATCTTGTGAAAGTTGACTTTGTTTGATAAAATCTATACCCTTGTTTTCGTTTTTGGTCGGGCTGGAAGCAGTTTAGTGCCAAATGATCTTACATATTTTTTAAATAAATAGTGTCAATAAATTTTAAAAAACTCGCTTGACATTTTTTTATTAATTGATAAACATATTTTTTTTCTAAAATTCACCAATTTCGGCTTATGCTGGATGTACACTGCATCGATTTAAAATTTGTTTATTAATCATTTGTGAAGCCTTGTCTTTTGAAATATGTAAAGAATTTTTTATTAAAAAAAAAAAAAAAAAAAAACTGAGAAGAAAGTGGTAAAAAAATGCCATTCTTCAACTAATTTCAGAGTGGATATTAGGAACATTTTTCACAGCTAGACGAATTGAGATATTCAACATTTTCTTTTGCATATTATTTTGAAATGTATTAGAAATAATAAAATATTAAAGCAAAAAATTTCCCTTATATACCTCAAGACTTATTATCGAAAAATATTATAAAGTCGAGACAAAAAATCAAAAATTGAAAATTCAAGCGTAAATATATTTTTAATTGTAAGAGATAATTTAGATAAATAAGCATGTTTTCCTTTAATTTGTCAACCACTTTGTAGAAATATAAAATACTTTGAAATCGGACTTGATTTGTGTAACCTACAATTTGTTAAACTTTTACATACTCGAAATGGTCAACTGTGACACCCTGCAGCTTCTCTCGTGTTATTGCAGGGTGACTACAAAATTATTTTTTTAAAGAATAAGTTCTCCTCTACAACTTTTCCCTACATTTGAATCCGATCAGAACAGTAGTTTAGTAGAAATAGATTTATTACCAAAAATTTTGCGATTGACCCCACTGTGCGCTGAATTCTGAGAAAAGTGAAATGGATGATTGAAGACTGACTGCACGTAAATTTTTGTTTATTAATTTTTTTATGTATTTTACATGTGTTTTAGAATTCTAGGTTACTTTTAAGTATTTCAAGATTTTTCCGCAATAATATTTTTTGTATTTAAATTTAGCATTTCTCATAATAATAAAAAAAAAAAACGAAATAATTGTCATAATGACGAGCCTAGCCGCCAAGGTAATTACAAATGACAATGATTTTTTATTGCTGTTGCTGTCATTTGTGTGTGTTTTATAGTCAACATAAGTGTTTTCCTGTGTATTTTTCTTTTGCAATAACAATATCAAGGAATAAGGATTTATAAACAAATATTTTAAGGAAATTCAATGTTAAAGACAAGGTAATATCAAGAGAAAAAACAAAACAGTCAAATCAAAAACATATTTAAAAACAAATATCAAAAATACATACATAAATAACTACTTTCTTCAATGAAAGGTCAACGCAACATAAGTGTAATTAGAAATTAAATTTAGTTGACATTTATTAGAATTTAAAAATAAATTATGAAAAAGAAAAAAACATTTTTTTTTTTTAAATAATATAAAAAAGTGTAACAAATATTTAAGAAATATTATTTGTATAAGAAATTCTTATTGATAAATTTGGATGTGAAATTTAACACACAGATCGTATGAGTAATATTTGTGTTCTTGGCTGAATTAGAGTCCATCGTTGCGTATGAACAACATTGATATTGAAATCATTTCATACTCACTGTTGCCCGTCTACAAATGTTTATACAGTGGTGCATATTCCAATAAATGCATTTAAAATTTTTGTTTTTCTTTGAGGCATATTCGTTTCTCTTAACCAAAAACAATGTTATGTTGTTTTTTTTTATTATAATTTTTTATGTAAGAATTATTTTTTTATTTATTTGTTTCTTGCTTTTGTTATTTTCTTTAATTTAGCAATCAGAACATATTGGTAATCATTTCAGTGGAATATTCCTATAAACGCACTCGAGAAAAATTTTTTTAAAAAGTTATTGCAAAAAAAAAAAAAAATATATTAACAAATTTTAATAGTTTTAGTTGTTTGTTTCACTTAAGGAAAATTTCTGATGACATCTCTGTTTACTGGATATATTTCTGTTTTAATTGGGAAATTTCATTAGCTTAAAGGATGCCCAAAGGAACTTTTCATACAGGCAGGAAAAAATTATTTTTTTTTCATGATCAAGGCTGTTCTAACAGAGAAATTGGACGAAAAATTAACCCTTCGGAAGGAGTTATTCGAGGCTTTCTTAAGAAAGGGCAGAAATACGAAGTGCGTAAACCTACAAATGGTAATGAAAAGTTAAAAAAATAATAGAAGAAGCCACCCGTAATAAATTAAATGCTACACAAATAAAAAAATATAAACTTGACTTTCCTGTTACTTTCTAACAGGTTGCACACAGTTTGCAAACAGATGGTAACATAAAATGGAAGAAACCAAAATGTAAGCCAATTTTAAAACAGCATCATAAGGAAAATCGTTTAAAAATTGCGCACAAATATATGAAATGGACGGATGAGTGGAATAAAGACCTCTTCTCTGATGAAAATAAATTCAATTTGGACAGTTCCGATTTATATTCTTGCTATTGGCATGATTTGAGGTCGAACGAAATTCTTATGACGAAACGTAATTTCCGTGGAGACAGTGTTATGGTTTGAGCAGCCTTTTCTGCTTCAGGAAAATCAAAAATATGTTTTGTTCCAACTAAAATAAACATTGCAATTTATGATGAACTATTGGAAGATGTTCTTCTCTCATTTATGGATGAAAAAATGGATAAAGATTGAATATCCCAACAGGATAAAGCTGCAATCCATGTCTAGAACCAATCTAAATCCTGGTTTAATAAACATGGTATTCCACCATTGGACTGGCCGGATTGTAGTCCAGATTTAAATCCAATGGTGAATCTGAGGGGTATATGGCCCGTAGAGTTTACGCAAGAAATGCACAGAATGAAACCATAATGACAATAACGGAGTTGAAACTAAAAATTAAGCAAGTCTGGGAAGAAATTGACAGTGATTTTCTTCAAAAATTAGTCGAATAAATGCCAGAACGAATTTTTGAAATTAACCAAAACAAAAGTTCATCAACACATTATTAATAATGCTAAATTGGTTCATTAGTTTAAGTGCGTATATAGGAAAATGCCATAAAAAATGGCATTTAACTACTGAAATTAAATTACAATGAAAAAAACTTAATTTATATTTTAAATTTTTTGTTATTAATTTTTTAAGTGAAGTCAATAAATAATTTAAAAAATTAATTTGTAGCACCTTAATTATTTTTTAACTCCATTTTTGGTAAGTTGATTAAAAAATTTATGTGCGTTTATAGGAATATGCACCAGTGTACTTTAAAATTTTATACATTTATACAAAATGTTGGGTAAAATTGTATTCATATTAAATTTTATCATATGTTTTTAAAAGTTTTTAACAAATTTAATTCATTGAATTTAATTGTAATAAAAATTTTAACAGAGGTTCAGGAAATTGTAACAAAATGGCGATAAAATGAAAGGTTTTTCTGCGGCACAGTATTTCTCAGCAAATATTTGGATACACGTAAATATGGAGTTCTAAGTCTATAAATCACTTTTTTTTTGAAATGACTACTTTTTGAAATAAATCGTTATATTGAAAATTTATAAGGATTCTGCACATAGTGCAGTATATCTCGAGAATGATTTGTCTGATTTAGATCAATAGAATGGCAAAAAATTATAATTTAAATTATCTGTAAGTTATACATACATCTATTAAATAGCTTTAGAGATTTTAAACAAATTTTGTGTAAAAAATTTAATTTCTTACAAATTAAAAAAAATTAGTTAAAAAAAAAAAATCATAACAAATCTGAAACTACCAAAAATCTAAGATTTTCTCCTTTATCATAAAGCTCT
The DNA here is from genome assembly GCA_932274085.1 of Protocalliphora azurea. Lineage (NCBI taxonomy): Eukaryota > Metazoa > Arthropoda > Insecta > Diptera > Calliphoridae > Protocalliphora > Protocalliphora azurea. Next base: position 53,215,203 of record OW026519.1, read on the forward strand.
ATATGTAACAACTAAAGTGACCTATTTTATTAATATTAAATAAGTGAATATATCTTATTCGGCTAGGAAAATCTGTTTTTTTTCAATGAGATGCCATCACATAATTGCGAATAAAGTCAACACTTATATATCGATTTCAATAAAATATAGCTCATTTTAATTGCAACATATCATAAAGCTCTATATGTAACAACTAAAGTGACCTATTTTATTAATATTAAATAAGTGAATTTTTTTTTTCAGTTAGGAAAATCAGTTTTTTTTCAATGAGATGCCATCACATAATTGCGAATTAAGTTGACACTTATATATCGATTTTAATAAAATATAGCTCATTTTAATTGCAACATATACAGCTTTATGATAAAGAAGAGTACATATAATTTGTACATTAAAAAAAAAAATAATAATAAATTAAGTAATCCGTACTTATAAATACGAATTTTAAATTACGAATTTTCTTGAACTAAGTGCAAAATACTTGAATCAAGAATGGCGGAAATATCCTAGTTTTAAGCCCTATTTAAAATTTCTTTGGATTGAATTAATACCAAATTTTTCTTGTTTTTAGAAATTTTGGCTTGATTTAAGCATATTTAAAGTGAGCATAAATAGAATTAGTTTAGGCTCCAATTCATACTCAAATTGCTCCATAAATCACTTATTTATAGAATTTACTTTGTATATAAATTTAAAACGAACTTTTTTTTATTGTTTATAATATTTTAATTAAATTTTAATTATTTAAACCTCACCAAATCGGCAGCTTTAGCAATTTTTGTACACTAGGGTTTCCCTTGTTGCCTCTCGAAATGAAATGTAATTCTGAAAAAAAGTAATAAATAAAAAATTATAAATTAAAATTAAAATAATATATTTTAATTTGAATTTAATCTTTATATTATCTTCATTACGTAATGCAGTTTTTTTTCCAGCTGGGGTATATTCAGTCTTTTCAAAGGCCTGCTTCCTCTGACTGTTACCACAGAGATTTCTTGTGCCTTTGCGACACGAACAGCACCGAAAAGATACCTAACTACGATAGAAAATGACAGTATTGACAAAGTTAATTCTCAATTAGAATGTGTTAGTTAACAAAAATGAGTCCGACGAGACAAATTCTTCTGCTCTTGATTATATGACTGACTGTGTTTATAAATGCTTTTGCTAAAACTAACTATTGGGATGCAATTCGTTGAGATAAATTCTTCGGATCTCAGTTGGCTAACTATAGAGTTTCTGACAACAAAATATAATTCGATGAGTTAGGTGCTTCAACTCTTAATCGGCTTACTAGGATCGCATGGGCTACGCTAATACTATCCGGCGAGATAAATGCTTCGGCTCTCGTTCGGTTAGCTACAGGTTTTTGTCTCAAAATACAATCCGATGAGATAAATTCTTTGGCTCTCCGATGAGGTAAATCCTTCGGTTCTCCGTCTAACTAAGAAGGCTAACTAAGATCGTGTGAGCTACGCTAAATCCTAAATACAATCCGACGAGATAAATTCTTCGGCTTTCTGTCAGCTAAATAAAAGTTTCGTTTACAAGATACAATTCGATGAGATGAATTCTTCAGCTCTCAATTGGATAACTATGACGATACTACTATAATCCGACGAGATAAATTGTTTGCCTCTCGGTGGGCTAATTACGGGTTTGGCTAGGGTTCGGAAGATAGAACTTCGGTCGTGTCTGGTGATACTTTGATCCCTAAGAATAAAGTATAACAAGATCCGTACTTCGATTCTTGCTTCCTTGTAACGTTCCAATCTTCACTATTTATGTTTAAATTTATATAAACTAAATGAGAATTATAAATTCTCTTATTGTATTGTAACTACTGATACCTTAAACCAAAAAAATTCGGCAAGAGGAACTTATTTGTGTCGACTTAATACTAACATTCGTGATTTTCGAAAGAGGGATTTATACGAGAGCTATGGTCAATTGTGGACCGATCTTCATAAAATTTGGTACAAAGATTAATACTTGTACTGAATTTCATTAAAATATTCTTATTTTTAAGACATTTTTGAGAGTTTAAACTCTATTCCGGGGGGAAATTTGTATGGATGGAGACTAGGTGAAATAATGTACTGATCACAACCAATTTCAATAGGCTTCGTCCTTGTATCATAAAAGTCCCACGTGCAATTTCATTAAATTATCTTTAAAATTGCCAACAGTACTTTGTGCACAAGGTTTACATGGATCGACAGCCAGCTAGACGGACGGACGGATATCATTAGATCGATTTAAAAAGATAAAAAGGCATTTTTATACCCTACACCAATGCGAAAAATCTAAAAGAGAGCAGAGCTAAATTTGCTTTACTCTTCCCCCTTCAGTTAACACATACTAATATATCGAAAACATACTTTTCTTACAAACACGAATAAAACAGTATACATAGTTGGTAGTAACCAGTGTTGCCAGTTCAGCCATTTTATATACCGTTAAATATATACCGTTTAGCCTCAACTTTTTCGTTTCAGCATCTAGCATTTTTTTTGTTTCTTAAAATTGCCTTAAAAAGGCTAAAATATGAGTATCTCAATAACGAAGATTTATTTTTACAGAATCGTAAATTTCAACTTTTTTGTAATTTATTCGCATAGAAAAACGATATCGTTAATGTTTAATAAATATTTTAATTATAATAAATTAAAAATATCTTAGAATACTACATTAATTATAAAAAAAATTAGTAGATATAATTAAAAAAATCTTATAAGACACAAAAATTTGGAAATGCTTCATCAAAAAGGAATTATAGTTCAAAAATAACGAAAAAATCACTTCAAAACATTGGATCATTTCTCATATACCAGCTTTTTGGTTTTCGGTAGAGGCAACTACTTATTAAAGTAGTTTCTCGGTAATGAGGCGTCATTATTATTTGCCTATTCTGTATTATATAAATAAGTACACATTAGTATAATAACACAGTAATATTGCAATCGCGTAGATGAGTTGTTTAGAGCGCTGGATTAGGAACCAGAAGGTTGTTGGTTTAACGCCATTCCTATGCTATTAGTTTTTTATAACAAAATGTCTAAAAAGATATTTTATACTAAAAAAATAGTTTTTATCATTTAGAAAACCAAGTGCGAGATGATGTACTGAGTAAGACGATAGTCCTTAAAAACGAATGGTTAATTTGTGTCCAAGTTCAAATCTGACTGACGGCAAATTTTTTTTGTTTTTTTTTTAATTTTTTTTATTTTTTCTTTTTTGTCGTTTAGGTACATATTTTTGAGTATCCCTAGTCTAAATATTTGTGGACAACTCGAACAAAAATAACTAGTTATTCAGGAAAAAAATAAATAGTTTGTTTTTATTTCCAATCATACCAGGAAAGCAAAGTTTTTACTGGGATGAAATATATCACAAATTTGTATGAGAAGTTTTAGGGATATTTTTCATTGGGTCATTTTGATGGCGGTGTTATGTTTTATAAATTTATTACAATATAAAAAAAAGATCAAAAGTTAATGAGAACAAGAAAAATAAGTTTTTAGATTAAACAATTTTTATCTTTTTTCTGGTCTAATTTTGGCCTCTTTTGGCCCTTTTTTTTAACGTTCAATTTAACCTCTTTTTTCATCTCCTGGCAACACTGGTAATAACTATAAAAAACTGACAAAGTATTTATAAATACACATACATGTATATATGTATATAAGAATAATTTGTAATTAAATCAAGACATAATTTCTTAACAATTGTAATTTACACTTACCTTTTGAACAACTAAAATCGGCTTTTAAATTGAACTCTTTAAAGAGTTGGAGCAGGCGTAAATTGCCATTTGAAGGTAATGCTTCAATAGAAGTTAATTTCACTTATTGGTCACATATTCATAAAAAACTACACTTAAAAAAATTAAAAACAAACTCCAAAGCATTTAAATTTAAACAATAAAAAACTAATGAAAATTGCATGATAAAACTTGAAAGCTGCCGATAGACAAATAAAGAATAAGAGAGCAGAGATAATAAATTTCATTCCGCTCATATTCTCTCACATTCGAAATCAGACTTAATTCCAATTTGAAGAATCAATTACTTGACTTAAGTACAATTGGTACTTAATATTTAACAATTTGCATACCTAACTCAAGTATTTAATTTTATTTAGTATAAATTACGCACTTCATTTTTAAATTAATTTCATTTTGTACTCGTTTTAAGTATACCTCAGTATAAATTGTACTTAAATTTTTAAGTGCAAAAAATAAGAAAAATAAACTTGATTTTAGAATGCATTTTTTTTCTCTGTTAGAATATTTCGATTTTGTGTAATTTATTTAATTATACAAATATTCGAAATCATTTTAAAATTCTGATAATTTATTTGAAATTTTGTCGAAAATATTTTTTTTCTAGGTACACAGAAAAAATGTGATCTATTAAAGTATTTGTCAAAGATAAAAACTATTCCAATTACTTTTTTAATTGATAAAAATTCAAATCTTCTTATATTTTTTTACTAAAAAAATAATTGTATCAATTAACAAATTAATCAAATATAAATAAAAATAAGTAATAATTTTAATAATTGAATACACAATTTTTCTAATAGGTTTAATTTCAATTAATAAAATAATCGAAAATAATTCGCAAATTAATAATGGATTCAAATTTTCTTATATTTTTTACTAAAAATAATTGTATCAATTAATAAATTAATCAAATATAAATAAAAATAAGTGAAAATTTTAATAATTGAATATACAATTGATTAATAATTTAATTGATTTTTTTTTAAAATAGGCTTTCCTGTGTACACAGATCTATTAAACGATTTATCAAAGATAAACAATTACTTTTTTAATTATTAATTTTTTTAATTGTATCAATTATTCAAGTGATCAAAATTCAAATTTTTTTATATTTTTTTACTAAAAAAATAATTGTATCAATTAACAAATTAATCAAATATAAATAAAAATAAGTGACAATTTTAATAATTGAATATACAATTTTTTTAATAGGTTGAATTTCAATTAATAAAATAATTGAATATATACTATTCGTAATTGAAATTGGATTTTAGGTTTTTGTTAGAATACCTTGATTTTGACTAATTTATTAAATAACAAAAGTATTCGAAATCATTTTAAAATTCTGATTAAAAATTTAATTGAATTTTTTTTGAAAATAGGCTTTCCTTGTACACAGATCTATTAAACGACTTATCAAAGATAAAAGGTATTCCAGTTACTTTTGTAATTGTATTAATTATTCAAGTGATCAAAATTCAAATTTTCTTATATTTTTTACTAAAAATAATTGTATCAATTAATAAATTAATCAAATATAAATAAAAATAAGTGAAAATTTTAATAATTGAATATACAATTGATTAATAATTTAATTGATTTTTTTTTAAAATAGGCTTTCCTGTGTACACAGATCTATTAAACGATTTATCAAAGATAAACAATTACTTTTTTAATTATTAATTTTTTTAATTGTATCAATTATTCAAGTGATCAAAATTCAAATTTTTTTATATTTTTTTACTAAAAAAATAATTGTATCAATTAACAAATTAATCAAATATAAATAAAAATAAGTGACAATTTTAATAATTGAATATACAATTTTTTTAATAGGTTGAATTTCAATTAATAAAATAATTGAATATATACTATTCGTAATTGAAATTGGATTTTAGGTTTTTGTTAGAATACCTTGATTTTGACTAATTTATTAAATAACAAAAGTATTCGAAATCATTTTAAAATTCTGATTAAAAATTTAATTGAATTTTTTTTGAAAATAGGCTTTCCTTGTACACAGATCTATTAAACGACTTATCAAAGATAAAAGGTATTCCAGTTACTTTTGTAATTGTATTAATTATTCAAGTGATCAAAATTCAAATTTTCTTATATTTTTTACTAAAAATAATTGTATCAATTAATAAATTAATCAAATATAAATAAAATTAAGTCATAATTTTAATAATTGAATACACAATTTTTCTAATAGGTTTAATTTCAATTAATAAAATAATTGAATATATATTATTCATTTTAAAATTCTGATTAATAATTTAATTGAAACCTTTTCGAAAATATTTTTTTCTGTATATTATAGCTAATACTTAAATATATGTTTATGAGACTGTCTAAACTCTTTTTAATTTTTAGCAATGAACGCCCAAATATTCCTGTTTATATTATTCTCAATAAGTCTGGAACACTTTACACAAGCAGAATTTCAGTAAGTTTTATTCTTTATAATACTTAACCAAATTGTAAAAGAAAAAAAAAAACTCAGAAATATTTTCTTCATTCTCATTAAACATTTAGACATAGTTTAGAAATAACAGATATTTTGCCAGAAGATATAAAACGTTACGATAAAATGAGGCCGCCCAAAAAAGAGGGGCAACCAACAATAGTTTATTTTCATGTCACCGTCATGGGTTTAGATTCCATTGATGAAAACTCTATGACCTATGTAGCTGATATTTTTTTTGCCCAGACCTGGAAAGATCATCGTTTACGATTGCCGGAAAATATGACTCAGGAATATCGTTTACTTGAAGTGGATTGGCTTAAACGTTTATGGCGTCCAGATTCATTTTTCAAAAATGCCAAATCGGTAACATTTCAAACGATGACCATACCAAATCATTATATGTGGCTTTATAAGGATAAAACCATATTGTATATGGTAAAACTAACACTTAAATTGTCGTGTATTATGAATTTTGCCATTTATCCGCATGATACACAGGAATGTAAACTACAAATGGAGAGTTGTAAGTATAAAGGAGAGGAAAATCAAGAAATAGGTTCTTTTATTTAAAATGAAATTTAAAAATTGCAGTATCACACACCACGGATGATATGATATTTCAATGGGATCCTACCACACCTTTGGTGGTTGATGAAAATATCGAACTGCCCCAAGTGGCACTGATACATAATGAAACAGCCGATTGTACGCAGGTCTATTCCACCGGTAATTTTACTTGTCTGGAGGTGGTGTTTACTTTAAAAAGACGTCTAGTTTATTATGTTTTCAATACCTATATACCCACTTGTATGATTGTTATTATGTCTTGGGTTTCTTTCTGGATTAAACCAGAAGCTGCTCCAGCCCGAGTCACCCTAGGCGTTACCTCTTTACTAACTTTATCCACACAACATGCGAAATCTCAATCATCTCTACCGCCGGTGTCATATCTAAAAGCAGTAGATGCTTTTATGTCGGTGTGTACGGTTTTCGTGTTTATGGCTCTTATGGAATATTGTCTCATCAACATTGTTTTAAGTGATACACCCATACCCAAACCTATAGCTTATCCTCCAAAACCAAAGCCAGAAGAGCCCAAAAAAGAAGAAGCAAAACCAGAACCGCCACCACCACCTGCACATCCACCTTTAACGGATGAGAAAATAGAGAAAATTTTCGATGAAATGACAAAAAATAAAAGGGTAAGTTAAGGCTGAAGAAATATTAAAAATTCATAGTATACTTTAGGGGATTTTATAGCAAATGTTAAAAATTTTAATTAATTTTTAATTTTTGCTTTATTTTCAGACACATTTGGGCCATAGTCATACTACACGCCGCGTTATGCGTCCACCGCTTGATGCCGATGGTCCTTGGATTCCTCGCCAAGAATCTCGCATTATTTTAACACCCACAATAGCTCCTCCTCCAACACCTGCCCCTAAACCCGCTGAACCTGAACCACCCAAACCAAAATTAACACCTCAACAGGAACGTTTAAAACGTGCCATCTATATTGATCGCACTTCTCGTGTAGCTTTTCCAGCTTTATTTGCCTCTCTAAATGCCATCTATTGGATAGTATTTTATGAATATCTTTAAGAAGCTTAAGAAAATAACGTCTCAAACACTTTCTAAGTAGAAAATTAGTTAAATTAAATATAAGCAACAAACTAAAAACTGTCAAGAAAAACACAATGTTGTTGTGGACTAACTTTTCATTTATTTATTAATTTTTCTAATTTAAATTCTTGAGGATTTATCAGGACCTGTTTAAATAAAAATAAAAACAAAATTAACATAAAAATAAAATTCTTAATTTTAAGACTAACCAGTTGAATCTCTTTTTTTTTTAATATTTTGAAAAATATTCTGGATGTTTGATAATTTTTATATTTAATTTTCATTTTTCTCAAACATATTTTATATATATATATTTTATTTTTTATTTTGCATTTATTTATGGGATTAAATATTTGGCGTAAATTAACATCACCGGCCCACTTGATTCGTACACAATTTTTATAATGATTCTGTAGTACTTTTTCTTGTGATTAAAATAATATAAAAAAAATTTTGACCGATCGTTCTTAGTTTACAAGTTATGGGTCTCTAAAGTTTTGATATATTTTTTCTGAATATCTTTATTAATACATATACCACTTACAATATATTAATATTGCTTAAAACTACGTTCAAATATCTTTCTAATGATATATAATATATACATTTTTATTAAATCCTTGAGAGGAAAAATTGCATTTTTTATTAATATAACGAAAATTACAAAATTTTTTTTTATTTACAAAAAAAAGTTTATTCAGCGAATTCAGGGAGAAACTTTTATTAACGTTAAAGAGAAAATATGTTTATTTCAACAGAGCCGGTTGCAAATTTTTTATTAAATTTATTAAATTTATAAAATACAAGGGGTTTTCATCCCTTTATACACGCAGAGAAAAAACATGGTTACAGCATTATGACTACAACAATATTATGTTCTCATTGTTAATTTTATTGAATTTTAATAACTTTGTGTTCATGATAACAATGATTTTGATTCAATTTTAGCATTTAATGTTTACACTCAATACTAATATTAATATGATTGACTGCAAAAATTATATCTTTTTAAATATTTTTATCAGAAACCACATTTTGTTAATACGAAACATATCATTAAATATTTGCAGTCTTTTTCCTTATTCTTAAACCATATTCTGTTTCTAAACCATATTAATATTATTATTCCTCTAACAATAAAATGTTTTAAACAAATATAATACTTATTCTTTTCACAAACTTAGTGGAAAACTTCAATACTTGTTTGTTTTTAAATATATATATATTTTTTTTAGTATTTGTTTTCTAACTTCAATGTAATTCTCATTTAGTATAAAATAACAATAATTTTTATTTTTATGTTTATTTTATTATTTTTTATGTTTATTAAAATAACAATAATTTTTATTAATACATGATAAGATGGAATTATAATATGACAAAATGAAATAATAATATGATAAGATTGGATAACTATATGATAACATGAGGTAAAAATATGATAAAATGGAATCATAATATGAAAATGTGATATAATAATATATGTAAAACTATAATCATAAAATGAAAAAAACAAACCATAAAATCGTATTCAATATAACAAAGTAGAATCATAATAATTCTTACTTATAATCATTTCTATATTTGGCTGTGATCATATGCTTCAATCATAATATGTTGCTCTTTATGGATTATGGTCACTACAACTGTATTTTTTCTCTGCGTGTATATTTATTTGCCTTGTCTGAGTTCACACAAGGCAATTTTTCTTGTTGAAATTCTGATTTCGTGTGAGAATGAGCAAAAGGAATTATAAAAGGGTACAAACTTGCCTGTACTTCGAAATTCGTTTTGCTTTTAATCAAGGCAATTAAAGCAAGAACTGCTGAAATAAAATTTTATGTGTGAATGTAAATTTAAGTTCAAAAGAAAACAAGTAAGAAAGATATATTGTGCATGTCCATCATTTAGGGTTGTTTCCGAAAGTGAGCTTATATGGGAGCTATGGTAAATTATGGAGCGATCCTTATTAAATTTGTCACTATGATTTCTACTTATATAAAACTTATTTGTGTCGAATATAAAGCTGATACTAATATGTGTATGTGATTTATGCATATTAAAGTGATTCTCGGAAAAGGGTTTTATATGGGAGCTATGGGCTGATCTTCATGAAATTTGGCACAAAGATTGATACTTATATAAATTATATTTATTATTTTTACAAAGAGTAAGTTCACACACAGCAATTTTTCTTTCTGAATTTTTTTTCTAACCCCACACCACCATAGGTATTATGCGTTTGTGTTGATGACGCATAGAAAAAGTTATCCAATACCCACCTTAAAGTATACCAATTGACTCAGAATCACTTTTTAAATCGATCTAACGATGTCCGTCCGTCCGTCTGGCTGGCTGTCCCATGTAAACCTTTTGCACAAAGTACAGGTCGCAATGTTAAAGATAATTTAATGAAATTTGGCACGTGGGACTTTAATGACACAAGGACGAGACCTATTGAAATTGGTTATAATCGATTCATTATTTCACCTAGCGCCCATACAAATGTCCTTCTGGAATAAGGGTTTAACGATCACAAATGCCTTAAATATAGCAATAGTTTAGTAAATTTGTATAAGTAGCAATCTTTGCACCAAATTTTATGAAGATCGGTCCATAATTGAGTCATAGCTCCTATATAAACCCCTCTTCCTAAAATCACTTTAACGTGCATAAATCCCATACGAATGTTAGTATCAAGTTAATATTCTATACAAATAAGTTTTATATCAGTAGAAACAATATTGCCAAACTTTAAGAGATTCGGTCCATAATTTACCATAGCTTCCATATAAACCCACTTCCAGGAATCGCCTTAAAATCATCTAGATGTTAGTATCAATTTAATATTCTGAATTTGTATATTTTATTTTACATTTACTAAAATTGCCCATAAGTGTAATATAAGTCCCCTTCCCGAATTTTTATGGTCGTACACAATGGTGTAGGGTATCATAATGTCGATCTTGACCGATTATATCTTTCTTTCTCGTTATTATTGGGTATATTTATTTAACATACGTTTTGTTTACATTCTACAATGCAAAGAGAATACACAAACAACTCTCACCATGAAAGCTCTATTTTAAGGTACTGCTTATTGGAGTAAATTTTTTTCATCCATCCCCAAAAAGGTGTCTTTTTTGACACTCTTGGATGTTCAAAAGTAGAAAATACATAATTTTGCAATAACAAAATACATTAGTATCTAATTTTGATCTAAAAAACTTGACTTGGTTGACTGTTTTCATTTCAGAGCAAAGAAAAAGAACAAGCACGATATAATTTTACTCAGTAAATGTATAACTTTTAAAGTGATCTATGTTGTTGTATATACATATATTGTTGAAAAAAAATGAGTTAATATAAAAAATTGTTGATTTTTAATTAGTGATTTTTGTATTTAAATATTCCATATTTAATTTAAAGTTATAGTGAGTTATTATAGCGTACTATTCGCAAAACCATCACCCATTTTGAGACTCAGCATTCATTATTGAATAATATTTGACCAAATAGACCACGTCCAGCACGCTGTGAAGAAAATATAGCGGCCGTAGCTGAGAGTGTACACGAAGACCGTGGGGAGTAGATTCGGCGCCGTTCGCAGCAACTCGGACTGACGTATGGAATGACTTGGCGCATTTTACGTCGAGATCTTAAATTGAAAGCGTACAGAATATAGCTTGTGCAACAACTGAAGCCGCTCGACCTTCCCAAGCAACATCGCTTCGCTCTATGGGCTCTTGAAAAGTTACAAGAAGATCCCACGTTTTCGAGGCAAATTTTGTTCAGCAATGAGGCCCATTTCTGGCTCAATGGGTATGTAAACAAACAAAATCGCCACATTTGGGACGAAGAGCAACTTGAAAAGATTCAAGAACTGCCACTTCATCCAGAAAAAACAACGGTTTGGTGTGGTTTGTGGGCCGGTCCATATTTCTTTAAAAATGATGCCGGTGCGAATGTAACCGTCAATGGCGACCGTTATCGTGCCATGATAACCGACTATTTGATGCCTGAAATTGAAGCTCGTGATCTCGGCGACATTTGGTTTCAGCAAGACGGCGCCATTTCCCACACATCGCATCAGTTAATGGATTTATTGAGAGAACACTTCGGTGAGCACATAATTTCACGTTTTGGGCCGGTCGATTGGATACTAAGATCGTGTGATATCACACCGTTAGACTTTTTCCTGTAGGAATATGTAAAGCCTAGGGCTTCGATTCAGTCCTTGGAGGAAAACATCACGCGTGTCATTTGCCAGTTACCAGTCGAAATGCTCGAACGAGTCATCGAAAATTGGACTCAACGGATGGACCATCTGCGACGTTTGATAGACAACGGCCAACATTTGATAGACATAATTTTCAAAAAATAAATGCCAAAGAATGTTCTTTCAAATGATAATAAACCTTCCCCATTATATTTGAATTTTCTGTGTTTTTTTTTTCTTTAAAAAAGTAGGAAACCTCGAAAAGGATCACGCTTTACAAAAGCGATTATATTTCAATACTTTATTGATTTACTTTTTTACACTTTTAAATGATAGTATTTCGATACCCAAAAGATGCACTAAATAATCTCATCTAAAAAGTATTAGAACTGTGGCACATTTGTTCCGAACGGTGGCTTTTCTTTGACAAGAATATGATATCATATTCGCAGGGTATTTGTCAACTAAAATAAGTTTTAATGATAATTTTTTATAAAAAGTATGATTTTTTATTAAAATTTCAGCATAAATCCAGATCACCGGAACTATTAATTTTTTAAATAATTTTGATACTGATTCAATAGTTTTTTTTTTACTTGTGATCGTTGTAATATAAAAATTTTTTTCCGCTAGTTTTTATTTAACGAGTTATAGGTCTTTTAAAATTCTATATATTTTTCCGAATATCTTTATTAATGCATGTGCGATCTTAATTATATTGATACCATTTAAAAACTTTTACAAATAACTCTTCAATGATATATAAAATGACCATATACATTTTAGCTGCTTCCCAGCAAAAACTTTGCTTTCCTGGTAAGCTATCAGGTATAATTGGAAACAAAAATAAACTACTTATTTTTTGCCTGAATAACTAATTATTTTTGTTCGACTTGTCCAACAATTCATGTACTTATTTTTTGACTCTAGGGGTACTCATAAATATGTACCTAAACGAAAACAAAAATAAAAAGAAAACAAAAAAATTTTGCCGCCGGTGAGACTCGAACTTGGACACACTCTAATCATTCGTTTTTACTGACTAACGTCTTACTCAGTACACCATCTCGCACATAACATTCTAAACGACAAAAACTCTATTTAGTTCAAAATATCTTTTTAGACATTTTGTTATAAAAAACTAACAGCTTCAGAATGGGGTTGAACCAACAACCTTCTGGCTGTTAATCCGGCGCTCTAGCCAACTCATCCACGTGATTGCAGTATTACGGTGCTATTATACTACTGAGTACTTGTTAATGTAATACAGTGTAGGCAAATAATAATGACACCTCATTACCAAGAAACTAATAAGTAGTTGTTATTACCGAAAACCAAAAAGTTTTTGCTGGGTTGTTAGTAAAATTGATATTTTGTATCGATACAGCGGAAATTAAAAAAAAAAAAAATTGTGATATTCGAAAAGCAAAAGCAAAGTCGGTGTTCGACATACTCAGAGAAAAGGCCGAAGACCGGCAACATAGAACAATCTTTATTAACGTTAAAAAAAATAATAATAATTTTAAAGGTTCTGGTGATCTTGATTTATTCCAAATTTTCTTAGCAAAAGTTTTTATTATGTTAAATAAAAAAGGGAAATTTTCGAAAATTTATTAAAAATTTAAAAATTGTATTATTGATTAGACAGTAAATGTTCAATTAAAACAACATGGTGTTTTTCAAAGCCTAGGTCTTATAACAAAAAATAACGTTCAAATAATTTAAATAACTAAGTATTTTAATAGGCTATTATTAATAATATAAAACAACTAATAAATGCATTATATAAAAAGTTAAAAATAACACTATTTTTAAAAATATTAAAAATCAAGAAAAAGTTAAACTCTAAGAACTTATATATATATATAATTAAAGCTAAAATTGAATTAATTACCCTTAAATATAATTAATCAATATAATTTTCATTAAAAAATGCACACATAAATATTAATAAAATAATTTCAGATATTTTCCTCACTCTTGGCTTAAAAATTATAAAATGAATTAAAAAAGTTTAAAAAATATTTTTCGACGTTATATTAATGTATGTAAATATTAAAAGAAATTTATGTAAAATTTAATTAAGTAAAATTTAATTTAATTTATTCAAAAGCTGTAAAAAAACTAAGTCATTTTTTGTAAAATAATTATTTAAAATTTGCAGAAATACGAGTATATTAAATTAAAAAATTGATATTGCTTTATTAAAAAAAAAATAATAATAATAATTAATTTGCCACAATTGTAGTTATAAATAATTGCCGCAATAATAAATGTTGTTTTAAATATATTATAAAAATATATTGTAAATATTAGTTTTAAATAATTAAAGTTAAATGTTTTCTTTTCTGAAATTAGCTTAAATTTCTAACCACAGAATATATTAAAAAAATACTAAGGACTGTTAACTTATAAAATTTTTACTCAAAGTAGTTTTTTTTTTACTTTATTGACTTTATTGAAACCTTTATAAAATAATTATATTGTTATGAGAATTTACTTAAAAGTATTACAACAATTAACATCTAAATAATTAAATAAGGAAACTACTAATATTGTTACGTTTTTACCTTTTAAAAACGGTTGTTTATTTCCTTTAAATAAACCTGTACTTTGATTGCAAATAACAGCAGTTTAGTAGTTTAAAAATTGTAACGACTCTTTATTTTATTTCAAAATGTACAACTATAACAGTTTAAATAGTCACTTGCGTTCTAATATAACACACACACTTAAATTACACACTTTATACAACACACTTTAATAATGTACAAGATTATACAGCCAAGGCAGTTAATTTATCTTTACTTAACGACACTTCCAATTAGACTCTCTCAATGGTGTTCTCACGGCCAATTTATATACACTGTATTACCTACTAGATGCTATTGATCGTAAGGTCCAGAAATATAATGAATGGCTAGACAAACAAACCGTTTTCGACAGTATTCAACAACATACAATATGTCCAAATGAAGTGAAGTTCTTTACAAGGACGCTAAAAAATGCAAAAGCCCCAGGTCTAGATGTATTACAAAAATATTTAACTGGTGTTTGAAAAATGGATATTTTCCAAAAAAATTTAAAACTGCAAAAGTTATACCAATCGCAAAGCCAGGAAAAGATGCCAAATCACCAAATAGCTATCGCCCTATTAGTATGTTAAACGTTTTAGATAAAGTGTTTGAAAAAATAATATTGGGAATATACTGAAACCAATAGTATTTCACAAAATGAAAAATTTTTTCTTCAGAAAAGAGCATTCGACTATCCATCAGGTAAAAAGAATTGTTAATCTTATTCAGCACAACAAAGATAACAGAAAAAGTACTGGAATGGTCTTATTAGATGTCGTAAAAGCATTTGACTCCATATGGCATAATGGACTGATTTATAAGCTCAGCAGGTTTGGCTACCTAATCTATTTGTAAAAAATAATAAGAAGCTTTTTAAATGAAAGATCTTTTGTGGTGAATGTTGACGATGTGTATTCTAGTGATCGTAAAATTTTAGCTGGTGTGCCACAGGGATCCATCTTGTCACCAACTTTATATTCAATATACATAGCTGATTTAAAATTATTAAAAAACCATACGTCAGCGTTGTATGCAGACGACACTGGGCTGGCTCATAACAACTGGTAAAGTCTCAAATGCAATCGTTAAAAATTTGGAAAAATCTTTATTACAAACTAAGAAATTCTTCTTGAAATGAAAAATTAAAATCAACGAGTTAAAAACTCAAGCAATCATATTCCCTTTTAATAAATCGCCAAAACGAATACCCAGTAGAACACTTTCAATTCAAGGAACTGAAATACCTTTTCTAAATTCTGTTAAGTACTTGGGGATTACGCTTGATAAAAAGTTGACCTTTAAACAGCATGTTTTACAAACCTGTACAAAATCAATTAAATGTGACAGAGCTCTATTTCCGTTATTAAATCGTAAATCAACTTTAAATCACAAAAACAAAATGTTACTTTATAAAATATGTATTAGACCGATAATGACCTATGGATGCCAAATATGGACAACAAAATGTGCAAAAACTACAAATAATACAAAATAAAAATTTTAAAATTATATATAATTTACCACGGAGGTACTCCACAATTCGTTTACATAGGAAATATAAAAAAGACTTGTTTGCAATGGTTACTAGTAAACTAACACAAAGCTTTGAAGATCGTAACATATATTCAAACTACGTTTTAATAAGAAATTTGCATAGCTAGCTCTTTTCTATCTTTAACTCTAAAGATGACAAAGGGGATATCATAAGAATTTTTTTCACATTATTTTTTTAGAAATAAGGTTTTTTCTATCTTTTTCCCTTAATTTGTAAATAATTTAATTATAAATGTATATATCATTATTTAACAAAACTTTTTAATTTGTTGCAATACTATTTAGTAATACCTCAAACACTGTAAATATATAAAGATTTTTTATATTTTTAACTTCCCAGCAAAAATTTTTTGGTTTTCGATAATAACAACTACTTATTAAAGTAGTTTCTTGGTAATGAGGCGTCATTATTATTTGTCTACTCTGTATTACATTAATAAGTACTCAATAGTATAATAGCGCAGTAATACTGCAATCACGTGGATGAGTTGGCTAGAGCGCCGGATTAACAACCAGAAGGTTGTTGGTTCAACCCCATTCTGAAGCTGCTAGTTTTTTTATAACAAAATGTCTAAAAAGATATTTTAAACTAAATAGAGTTTTTGTCGCTCAGGATGCTATGTGCGAGATGGTGTGCTGAGTAAGACGTTAGTCAGTAAAAACGAATGGTTGGTGTTCCAAGTTCGATTCTCACTGACGGCAAAATGTTTTTGTTTTTTTTTTATTTATGTTTTCGTTTAGGTACATATTGTTACGAAATTGTAATTGAATTCAAATATAACGGTTTTAACGGCCGGTTTAAATCTTTCTCAATGCTTCCAGACATTTCCGTTTATGTTAACTGCAGTTAACATAGCTGTAAAATTATTAACATAGTTCTAAACATACAACATTGAATAAAAAGCTTTCACCATTGTTTTTAAGTGTGGCAGCACTAAGTGCTTATGCTGCTGGCACTATCATCAAAAGCTAGTTTGGCAGCACTAAGTGTTTATGTTCTGGCACTATCATCAAAAGCTAGTTTGGCAGCACTGAATGTTTATGCTAATGGCATTACCTACAAAAGCTCTAGATTATCCGTTAACATTGTAGAAAGAAATAGAGCTTTCAAGAAACATCTAGTAGGCAATACAGTGTATATAAATTGGCCGTGAGAACACCATTGAGTCAGTCTGGTTGGAGGCGTCGTTAAGTAAAGACATATTAACTGCCTTGGCTGTATAATCTTGTACATTATTAAAGTGTGCTGTATAAAGCGTGTAATTTAAGTGTGTGTGTGTATTAAAACACAAAGTGACTTATCAACTGTATTGTTGTACATTTTTAAATAAAATAAAGAGTCGTTACCATTTTTAAACTACTGAACTGCTGTTATTTTTGTAATCAAAGTATAAAGTTTATTTAAAGGAAATAAACGACCGTTTTTTAAAAGGTAAAAACGTAACAATTGGTGTCAGAAGTGGAATTGCAAAATAATAAGCAGTAATGAAGTTTGAAGAGCTAAAAGTGGAGCAACTCAAGAAAGAATTGAATAAGTTGGAGTTACCTACAGCTGGTAATAAAGCAGAATTACAAAAGAGGCTGATAGATGAATTCAAGCGGCGTAACATTGACATTGGAACTTACGAATTCGAGTATAAAGAAGAAATGGAAGTTTCTACCCGTGCAACAACAAGCATGGATTTATCCACAATGTTTGCTGCTTTGATGGAGCAATTTAAAGAAGTTCAAGAAACTTCTAAAACAAATAACGAGAAACTTCTTGCTGAAGTTAAAGAAACTTCTAGAGCGACAGACGAGAAACTTCAACAAATTTCGGAAGTTATAAACAGCAGAGTGGATGGCATTGATAGAAAGGTGTCCGACTTAGAGAGCTGCCTAGATATACAAGCCAACGTCGTTGATAAAAAGCTGACCGACTTAGAGAGCTGTCTAGATTTACAAGCCAAAGTCGTTGATAAAAAGTTGTCCGATTTAGAGAATGAAATAGCCAAAGGTGATAAAAAACTACATGATCTAGAAATAAAGATGAGTAATCTTCAATGCCAAGATGGACAGGTGCGAATTATTCCAGAATCCTCTAGTAGAATAAAGGCCCCTAGTTTTGATGGTACAACACCATTTAATGTGTTCAAGTTCCAGTTTGATACGATTGCCACTAGAAACATGTGGAACGACGAAGAAAAAGCTATAGAGTTGATATTGGCCTTAAAAGGAAACGCAGCAGTAGTTCTTGAAAGCGTGCCAGCATGTAACAAAAATAGTTATGATGACATAATGGAGGCGCTACAACGTAAGTACGCTGGTGAACATAAAAAGGACTTATACCGAATGGAATTGCGTGGTAGAGTGCAGAAGCCCAATGAGACACTACAAGACTTTGCGTTGGAAATCGAGCGTTTGCTGCAGCTTACTTATCCAGGGGAAAACAGCCCGTTTTTGGACTATATCAAGATAGAGGCATTTGTTAATGGCATTCGCGATCCTGAAATAAAACACGCGGTTTGTGCCACACCTAAACCATCATTTACAGAAACCGTCTCATTCGCACTGGCACAAGAAACGGCGAAAATAATTTCAAAGCCTCAAATATGCAAGGTTCGAAATATTGAAGTTGTTTCTGATAATGATAGAAATATAGTTGACGAATTAAAAAAGGTTTTGGAGGCGTTTAATGAGAAGCAAAATAAAGCCAGAGTAAAATGTTATAACTGTGGTAAATCGGGTCATATTCAGCGAAACTGCAAAGCACCAAGAAAACGAACCAGATCTGCCTCGCCTCAAAGAAATAACCGGCAGCCAAATCAGCAATCATCACAAGAATCACCTTTAAACTAAAACGAGCTGGCACTATGGGGCAAGAGCTAGCTCCCACATCTGAGGGCCCCACCATCTCCATATCCGTAATGCAACAGAAAAATAGCAATCTTACTGTTTCGGGGTACATCAACGGTCAGAAGCACGTTTTTACTGTAGACACCGGGGCATCACAGTCTATCGTCAGGCCAGATTTAGTTAAGAAAACAATTGAACCATTATGTAGGGTAAGCCTGCGCACAGCTACTGGGGAGCCGGCCACGGTCTATGGTAAAGTAAATGTGAAATTAACCATTGCCAACGTTACCGTCAATCATGTATTCATTGTTGCCGACATTGTGGACGAAGTCATCATTGGTGCTGATTTCATGATTAGTCACGGCATTACTTTGGATATGGGACAAAAAGTTATGATTTGGCGAAATGTGGAGATACCCCTTGACGTCGGATATGAAAATAGGACTCAGGTAAGAAAGCTAGTTACCGTCGAGCATCAGAAGCTACCACCACAGTCAGAAACTTTAGTATGGGCTCGTATGGAGGGAGATTGTGAGGACAACAGTTTGTGGGTAGTAAAACCAGCAGAAATAACAAGTGATCTTGTAACAGCAAAAGCCCTCGTTAAACCCTGCAACAACAAAATAGTTCCTGTAAGAATGCTTAACCTGTCCAGCTATGAAAAAGTCGTTAAACCAAATTCCGAAATAGGTCAATGCACTTCAGCAGAGGCAGTAATCAATTGCGAGAAAAACCCGCAACCTGCCAATAAATCCACCAAAGAACACGAGCTTCTAGCGGAATATGTGGGGAAATGGGTAGAAGGATTAACGCCGCCAGACAGAAATAAGGCCAAACAGATTCTGAAGAAATATAGCTCCGTCTTCGCCTTAAAAAGTCAAGGCCATGGTAGAACGGCAATTGTAAAGCATCAAATAAATACTGGCGAAGCGAGGCCAATAAAGCAGGCGCCCAGAAGTGTTCCTCTAGCAAAACGAAGTGAAGTGAAGGAGTTGGTCAATGAAATGGAGCGGAATGGTATAATCGAACCATCTTCAAGTCCTTGGAGCTCGCCTGTTGTTTTAGTTAAGAAGAAAGATGGCAGCACTAGATTTTGCGTCGATTATAGAAAACTGAATGACGTCACCAAGAAAGACAGCTACCCGCTACCAAGAATTGACGACACCCTGGATACACTAGCTGGAACACAATGGTTCTCCACATTGGACTTGCAAAGTGGTTATTGGCAGGTAGAGATTTCAGAAAAGGACAAGGAAAAAACCGCCTTTAGCGCGAGTGATGGGTTATGGCAGTTTAATGTGATGCCATTTGGACTCTGCAATGCTCCAGCCACATTCGAGCGTTTAATGGAACAGGTATTGAAAGGACTTCACGGGAAGACATGCTTGGTGTACCTCGATGACATAATTGTCATGGGTAAGACTTTTGATGAACATCTGAATAACCTTGAAGAAGTCCTTAAACGAATATCAGCGGCTGGACTCAAACTCAGTGTAAAGAAGTGTGCGTTGTTCCAGAAAGAAGTTAAATATTTGGGACATCGCGTAACAGCAGACGGAATATCAACAGATGAGGATAAGATAATTGCTGTTAAGAACTGGCCACGTCCGAGAAATCTCCACGAATTGCGTAGTTTTCTTGGCCTTTGCACATACTACAGACGATTTGTCCCGAATTTCGCCAATGTAGCCGCAAGCTTACATGAGCTGACCAAGAAGTCACAATCATTCCAATGGTGTGAAGCACAAGAATTAGCATTCCAGAAGCTCAAGGACCTGTTATGTACGGCACCAATTTTGTCATATCCTATACCTGGAGAAACATTTGTGGTAGATAGCGATGCGAGCGGATACGGAATAGGCGGTGTACTTTCACAAGTAGTCGGTGGCACTGAAAGGGTCATTGGATACTTCAGCCGAACGCTTTCGAAGCCTGAAAGAAACTACTGCGTAACGCGACGAGAACTTTTGGCAGTATTAGAGTGTGTGAAGCATTACCACAAATATCTGTATGGCCAACACTTCCGACTGAGAACCGATCATTCTGCCCTCAGGTGGTTGCTGCAATTTAAACAACCTGAAGGACAACTGGCTCGTTGGATAGAGCGGCTTCAAAGCTATGATTTTAGCATCGAGCACCGGAAGGGTTTGAAACACGGCAATGCGGACGCGCTGTCAAGACGGCCCTGCAACGTGGAATGTAAGCATTGTACAAAAGCCGAGGAAAAGGAATGTATCATCGATGTTCGACTAATGCATATAGAGTCCAGTGAAGATTGGTCTGTAGCGCAAAGAAATGACCCCATACTGGCAAAAATAATATCGGCAAAAGAAGAAGGTAGAAGGCCAGCCCGCAATGAAATATCCGCCGAAAGTCCACAGATGAAATCATATTGGGCCCTATGGAATAGTCTACAGTTGTTAAATGGCTGCTTATACCGCATATGGGAAAGTGCTGACGGTAAAACAGTGACAAATCTAATTGTAGTACCATCCTCTAAAATAAACGAAGTAATGAAAGAGTTCCATGACGGCCCCAGTGGTGGTCATCTTGGTGTAACAAAAACCTTAGAAAAGTTAAAACAACGTTTTTATTGGGTGGGTTGTCAGCAAGCAGTAGCCGATTGGGTAGCCAATTGTTCACAATGCATAGCAGCAAAGGGCCCAGTAAGAAGAAGTCGTGGACAACTTCAGCAGTATAACTCAGGCGCGCCATTCGAGCGGATTGCAATGGATGTCGCAGGCCCTTTCCCCGTCAGTGATGCCGGAAATCGTTACGTTCTAGTGGTTATGGATTATTTCAGCAAATGGCCAGAGGTATATGCCATACCTGATCAAGAAGCTAAAACGGTTATAAGTGTATTTGTGAACAACTGGGTGTGCCGCTATGGTGTTCCACTGGAGTTGCATTCTGATCAGGGTAGAAATTTTGAATCTGCCGTATTCAAGGAAATGTGCGATTTATACGGAATAAGAAAAACCAGAACAACGCCACTGCATCCTCAATCTGATGGCATGGTGGAAAGATTCAATCGCACTCTGGAGGAATATTTAAGAAAAGTGGTCAGTGCACATCAGAAGGACTGGGATGAACACATACCGAAATTTCTATTGGCATACAGATCAGCTGTTCATGACTCAACCTCTCGAACACCTGCAAAAATTGTCTTCGGGACAGAACTCAAGTTGCCTGGTGATTTAGAATTCGGTATTAAGCCCTCATCAACAAATAGGGAAAACACTTCCCAAGAGCAAGATGACCTGAACGAACTACATGAATTCGTACGCAGACGAATAAAAATGACCAGCGATAAAATGAAAGCCAGATACGATAGAGCAGCGAATTCTGAAGGATTTAACGAAGGCCAGCTTGTACTGTTGTATAACCCACAACGTAAGAAAGGACTGTCTCCCAAACTACAAACCCATTGGGATGGACCATACAAAGTGATTAAGAAATTAAACGACGTGGTGTACAGAATACAGAAAGAAAAGAGCCCGAGATCTAAAATGAAGGTTGTACATCTAGAACGACTAGCTGCCTATGGGAAAAGTGAATTCGTGCCTATTCGGGACGAACAGGCTTAAGCGGGGGGCAGTGTTACGAAATTGTAATTGAATTCAAATATAACGGTTTTAACGGCCGGTTTAAATCTTTCTCAATGCTTCCAGACATTTCCGTTTATGTTAACTGCAGTTAACATAGCTGTAAAATTATTAACATAGTTCTAAACATACAACATTGAATAAAAAGCTTTCACCATTGTTTTTAAGTGTGGCAGCACTAAGTGCTTATGCTGCTGGCACTATCATCAAAAGCTAGTTTGGCAGCACTAAGTGTTTATGTTCTGGCACTATCATCAAAAGCTAGTTTGGCAGCACTGAATGTTTATGCTAATGGCATTACCTACAAAAGCTCTAGATTATCCGTTAACATTGTAGAAAGAAATAGAGCTTTCAAGAAACATCTAGTAGGCAATACAGTGTATATAAATTGGCCGTGAGAACACCATTGAGTCAGTCTGGTTGGAGGCGTCGTTAAGTAAAGACATATTAACTGCCTTGGCTGTATAATCTTGTACATTATTAAAGTGTGCTGTATAAAGCGTGTAATTTAAGTGTGTGTGTGTATTAAAACACAAAGTGACTTATCAACTGTATTGTTGTACATTTTTAAATAAAATAAAGAGTCGTTACCATTTTTAAACTACTGAACTGCTGTTATTTTTGTAATCAAAGTATAAAGTTTATTTAAAGGAAATAAACGACCGTTTTTTAAAAGGTAAAAACGTAACAATATTTTTGAGTACTCCCAGAGTCAAAAAATAAGTACATGAATTTGTGGACAAGTCGAACAAAAATAACTAGTTATTCAGTCAAAAAATAAGTAGCTTATTTTTGTTTCCAATTATACCTGCTAGCTTACCAGGAAAGCAAAGTTTTTGCTGGGTTGTTAATGATGATAGATAAATAAATAATAAAAAAAGATGCTTCTTTAAAGCTCTCTTTCTTTCTACAATGTTCTTAACGGACAAACTAGAGCTTTCGATGTTAATGTTAGCAGCTTAAACATTTAGTGTTGCCATACTTAAAAACAATGGTGAAAGCTTTTTATTCAATGTTGTATGTTTAGAACTATGTTAATAATTTTTACAGATTTGTTAACTGCTGTTAACATAAACGGAAATGCCTAGAAGCATTGAGAAAGATATAAACCAGCCGTTAAAACCGTTATATTTGAATTCAAGTATAATTTCGTAACAATATCATAGTGTTAAGGAAAAGTTGTCAAAAAAAAAACCTTGTACATACTTAAAAGTTATAAGAGATTTTAAAAACAACCATCAATTATAACTCTTTAAGTAAAAAGAGTCTTAGTGATTGTTTAGCAAATTTCTTATTTATATATCATATGTAGACGTTCTGCACTTTTCATTAAATGACAGAGTCAGTTCCCTTGCAAATGAATTAAACATGCAGTAGATCAGTAGAATATCTGGGGTGTAAGTTATGAATTATTTTCAGTTTTTTATTTTGTATTATCTGTAATTTTCTTGTGTAAATTTTAGCAGCTTTATTAAACCAGACTTGGCATCCGTAGGTCATAATTGGTCGAATACACATTTTGTAAATAAGGATCTTGTTTTTTAAATTAAGTTTAGATCTTCTGTTAAGTAAGGGGTAAAGTGCATGGCCACATTTGATTGCTTTATCATAAATATACAGTATGTGTTGTTTAAATGATAGTTTTTTTTTTTTATCTAAGATAATACCTAGATATTTGATGCTATCCTGCAGAGGAACAAAAACACCCCTAGAATATAAATGTTTTGTAGGAATACGTTTCTGTGATCTACTATATATGGAAATATATAGTAGCTTGTGTTTTACTAACATTAACTTTTATCTTCAATTTATCAAAATATTTATTGGTAGATTTTAAACTATCTTCGATTTTTTTGATTATTGCGTTTGACACTTTACCGCAGCAAATAAAAGCACTATCATCAGCGTAAAAAGCTACTTCTTGACTCTTGCGAATAGTAAAATCGGAAATATATATTGAATAAAGAGTAGGTGATAATACCGATCCTTGCGGCAGACCCTTAGGGATTTGTCTATCACTAGATAGGGTGTTATCTATAGATACAGCAAATGAGCGCTGATCTAAAAAACTCTTTATTATCTTTTGCAAGTACGTTGGATAATTGAAGGAATTTAATTTAAAAACCAGGCCTTCATGCCATATTGAATCGAAGGTTTTTTCTTTTCTTTTGTTTGTTTCAATAAAATTAACAACTCTTTTTAGTTGATGTACTGTGGAGTGCTCCTTGCGGAATCCAAACTGTTGAGGTTTAACAATATTATTTTGGTTGGAAAAATCTAAAATTCTCTTATTAATTATTTTTTCAAATACTTTATCCAATAGGCTTAGGATGCTGATTGGTATATAGCTAGACGGTAATTTAGGAAACTTTCCTGGCTTAGGAATTGGGATAACTTTTGCTTTCTTAAAACTAGTTGGAAAATAGCCGTCTATTAAACAAGAGTTGAAAAGTTTACATAGAGTTTTAAAAAAATAATCGGACATCTTTTTAAGGATAATGCTATTAATGCCAACTAAATCGAGGGCTTTATTATTTTTCAATAAAAGTACAAATGATTGAAGAATTGTGTCGTTAAGATCATGAAACTTTTTAGAGCCCGAGGGCAAATTCGAAATAAATTTTGACCAGGATTCATTGCGGTCTTTATTAAGGTGAAAATCAATAAGTTTAATAGCTTTTTTGATTTTGATTTTTTTTGTATTTATTTCTCTGACTAATTAGCATTTTACTAATTTCAGAGATTTCTCGTTGCCACGAATTTTTATGACCGACAAGTATTTTATTGAACGCTTCTTTAACTACCCAGCAAAAACTTTGCTTTCCTGGTAAGCTAGCAGGTATAATTGGAAACAAAAATAAACTACTTATTTTTTGCCTGAATAACTAGTTATTTTTGTTCGACTTGTCCACAATTTCAGGCAGTTATTTTTTGACTCTAGGGGTACTCAAAAATATGTACCTAAACGAAAACAAAAATAAAAAAAAAACAAAAAAATGTTGCCGTCAGTGAGACTCGAACTTGGACACACACTAACCAATTGTTTTTACTAACTAACGCCCTACTCAGTACACCATCTCGCACATAGGGACCTAAGCGACAAAAACTCTATTTAGTTTAAAATATCTTTTTAGACATTTTGTTATAAAAAACTAACAGCTTCAGATTGGGGTTGAACCAACACCCTTCTGGTTTTTAATACGGCGATTGGTGATTGGAGTATTACTGCGCTATTATACTGTTGAGTACTTATTAATGTAATACAGAGTAGGCAAATAATAATGACGCCTCATTACCAAGAAACTACTTTAATAAGTAGTTGTTATTACCGAAAACCAAAAAGTTTTTGCTGGGTATAAATACTCAAAGTAGTTAAAATGATTAATTTGTATGAAAGCAATATCATTTTGTCTAAGGTAAGGATTTAACTCTGGCTTAAACTATGATAAGTTTAATGTGATGAATTTATTGAATAAACTAAAGAAAATAATATGCTACACATTTAAAATACATAAGCTTCTTGAATTCTTTATAACAAACATATAGTAAAGAGCAGGAGAGTAGGTTAAGGATGTTATATTAATTTACATATTCTTTTCAACACTCTCCCTAAATGGAAATTCTCTTATAATATTCGTATTTACTCATGTAGTCTTTACACAAAAAAAGATCATTTAACAAAAAAATATACACTGGTGCATATTCTTATAAACGCAAAATCAATTTTTTTTAATCAACTTATCAAAAATGGGGCTAAAAAATAATTAATTAATTATTTGTTTATTTTAATTGGAACAAAACATATTTTTGATTTTTCTGCATGCAGAAAAGGCTGCCTAAACCATAACACTACCTCCACCAAAATTGCGTTTCGACATACGAATTTCGTTCGAGCTCAAATCATGCCGATAGCAAGAATATGTATCGGGACCTAGTTGAGAGTGATAGAAAGGAAAAGTTTATATTTAATTGTGTAGCATTTAATTTATTACGGGTGGCTATTTTTTTTATTTTATTAAATTGCCTTTTTGTTAATTTTTAATTACCTTTTGTTGGTTTCCGCACTCCATATTTCTGCCCTCTCTTAAGAAAGCCCCGAATAACTTTTTCCGAACGTTTAATTTTTCATCCAATTTCTCTGTTAGAACTGCCTTGATCACGAAAAAATTGAATTTTAATTTTTTTTCTGGTCTGTAAGAAAAAGTCATTTGGGCATCCTTTAAGCTGATGAATTTTTCCAATTAAAACAAAAATATTTTGGGTGAACAGAGATGTTGTCAGCAGAGACTTAGCTTAAGTGAAACAATTAAGCAAAACTGTCAAAATTTTTTTAATAATTTTTTTTGCAATAAATTTTTAGACAAATTTTTCTCGACTGCGTTTTTAGGAATATTCCACTGAAATGATCGTCAATATGTTTTGATTGCTAAATTAAAAAAAAACAAAAGCAAAAAAAAAAAAAAAATATTTCTTACATAAAAAAGTACCGTTACTGTAACAACACAACATTATTTTTGGTTAATAGTAACGAATATAACTCAAAGAGAAACAAAAATTTTAAATGCGTTTATAGAAATATGCACCAGTGTATTAAAGTGCAGGAGTAAATTAAAGATCTTTATTAATTTACATTATCTTCTCAACAAAGTTAACAGCCCTAAATGTATTTGTTATAGTTTTTTTTTTTAAGTTAACTTTAAATTATATTTACATATATTTAATTTTATATATTTTAAATAATGATTTGTATTTTTTCCTATTTTGTTGTTATATTTTAAAATTTTTGCCTATTAAATGTATTAAAAATGCTAAGATATAATAAACTAAATTTTCTAAAATTATTTTAAGTTTTAATAATTCCTAAAATTTTTTAATTTATCTTAAATATTTTAACTTTAGTTTTGCTTTGTTTTATAACTTAAAAATTTATCTATAAATAAATAATTTTAAGATTTTAAAGTATTTATTATAAATATATGAAAATTTAATTGTATGTCTGTAATATTGTTAATTATACAAGTATACGAGATTTTGGACCAGAGCAATCAATAACTGATTCTAATGTTATTTGGCGTGCTGAATTCGAATCTTCACAAAATTGGTTTCAGTTTTCGAGATATTGGTAAAAATAAATTTTGACCATTTTATTGAATAAAAAGTTATAAAGTTATAAAAGTTAAAAAAGTTATAAATCGTTATCACGTTTTAGAATAAATTTTAACGTTTATAATAACAATATATGAAATTCTTTGCCACGTGTTCTTCTATGAGCTGTAATAAACGCACAGTGTAGCCATCATGCGAAAACTAAAAAACTAGTACTAATCTTAAGAAACGGATTTCATATTTGTATTCAACGCCCCAAATTACATCAAGATTAGCTCTCATTTACTCTGGTCCAAAAGTTGACCCTAATTTGTAAACATGTGTTATGTAAATGTTGACAACGAATCTATGGAAATCTGGTTAATTAATTTAATTGTTAAAGTAATTAAGAAAATAATAAATGGAATTAATAAACACAAAATTAATAAATAATTCAAATAAATTATAATGAATAAGTATTACAAAACCATACAAACCATGTGTTTAATAAATAGTAAGAATTATGAAAAAAAAACTTTTAAATGACATTTTTAAAAAATTCTGAATTTTTTTTATTTAAGTCGTTCCATCTTTAATTTAAGTTTAGAATTTTAATGGCACTACTGTAAAGAGAGACATTACTATAATGAGGTATTTATTACAAATTATATAAGACATGTAGCTTTTTGTCATGAGTAATCAGGTCGCACAGTGATACCAAAACGCTTCTTTTTTGTTTTGGAAATAATTCTGTAACTTTTGATCCGTTATAGTATCTTAATAAAATTTTAAACGTCTAGAGTTGAACTGTAACTGTTTCAAGGGAAATAGTGTAAAAGACAAGTAAAGAGTCGGTTTTTTATATTTTGAGAAATTGGTTCATTTTTTAAATTTCAAAATAGGTATTTTTTTTTTGCAAAATTTTTTAATTTTAATTGAAGGAAAAACTTGATTCTCAAAAAATAATTTGTAGTATTTGTGCTTTATGGAGATCATTTTTCGACTAATATTTTTACATAACTTTATGCTTACCCAGCAAAAACTTTTTGGTTTTCGATAATAACAACTACTTATTAAAGTAGTTTCTTGGTAATGAGGCATCATTATTGTTTGCCTACTCTGAATTACATTAATAAGTACTCAATAGTATAATAGCGCAGTAATACTGCAATCACGTGGATGAGTTGGCTAGAGCGCCGGATTAACAACCAGAAGGTTGTTGGTTCAACCCCATTCTGAAGCTGTTAGTTTTTTATAACAAAATGTCTAAAATTATATTTTAAACTAAATAGAGTTTTTTGTCGCTTAGGATGCTATTTACGAGATGGTGTACTGAGTAAGACATTAGTCAGTCAAAACGAATGGTTAGTGTGTGTCCAAGTTCAAGTCTCACTGACGGCAAAATTTTTTTGTTTTTTTTTTTTATTTTTGTTTTCGTTTAGGTACATATTTTTGAGTACCCCTAGAGTCAAAAAATAACTACATGAATTTGTGGACAAGTCGAACAAAAATAACTAGTTATTCAGGCAAAAAATAAGTAGTTTATTTTTGTTTCCAATTATACCTGCTAGCTTACCAGGAAAGCAAAGTTTTTGCTGGGTATGTATTTAAAATTCATGATATATTAAACTTCAAGTTCACCATATTATTCAACATAACAGAATTTTATTTATAATATGAGTTAAGATGCCTCTCGAAGTTCGGTTTCTTTTGAACCCATAACTTGATCGTTAGCATATTAAGGACTGCTTGAACAAGTATTTTAAAAATTATATACTTTTGTCCAAATTCCAAATTTTATTAACTAAACAAAAGATCCATTTATTATATAATTTCCCCGAAAATATCCCCAAAATATTTTAAATATCTCCAACAAATACCCCCCAATCCAATAAAACAATAAAATTTTCATTCTTTTCTGCAACAAAAATTCCCCAAATTTGGGATTAAAACCCCAAATCTGGCAGCCCTGAGTTTAGTGCACATCCAACATTTTTTGTAACCAAAAATTTAAAAAAAAAGTAACCTAATTAGAAATAAAATAACCAAAATTAAAAATGTTTAAGTTATTTGTGTAAAAATTGATATATATTTTATCATTTTTTTATATTCAGGTTTAAAAATATTTTTTTTTTTTTTTAATCGGTTTGAAAGTAAAATTAATCTTGACGTTTAAAATTTATTTGTTTAAAACAAGGGTTCCCAGCAAAAAAAGAAATAAAAAAGTCCTGTTTTTAACATTGTGTCATAAATGAAAGTAAATACTGAAAAAGAGCTGCAGGATTTATTTTTTTAACCCATGGTTGCCATGGTTGTAGAATGTTCTGTTTTTATGATTCAAGTTCATTGATTTTGAAATTCTTCGCTTAAAACAATGTTTATAGAATTTTTTTTAATAAAAATATTGTTTTAGCTTTATTAAAAGATTATATAAAACACTTTTAAATTAGTGAAATTTTAATTTTCTTAGAATTTTCTAACCTTTTTTCTTGCTAAATATACATTTAGCTCATTTTCTTCAAGAACGTCATAACTCAAAAAAAAAAAAAACTGGTTTTGTAGAAATCGCATTCAAAGTTTTCAAATTGCATTTACCTTAATATTAAAATGGGTGACGATAACAAATATGTACACGATATTTTTAGAGAAGATAAAGCTTGAATATTTATTTATTTCTATATCATTAACTCAAAAATCTAGTTTTTTGAATTACGACGCCCATAAAGTAAAGTAGAGAATATGCACTTAGTTCTACTTTTAAAGTGGTAAAAATGCAGTTTTTCTTATTGTCAAAAAGTTTTAAAGTTAAAAATATTTAATTGGGATTTTTTGTGAAAAGATTATATCTTCAATAGATATTGTTCATGTACCAAACCAAACTCATGTTAAACAACTTACATTCCAAAATTGACCTAATAATTGACTGTTCGTCAGAACAAAACTGAGTTTGTGAACTGTAATCAGACAATGAAATGCGTATTTTCTGTGCTGCAATACAATTCATTAGCATTTTTATGTCTTTAAAGCTGATTTTTCTTCGTTTTTATCAATATTTTATCACAAACTTGTTGTCAAGTTTATTTTATTCTTTACAAATCTAAATAGTACTTTCGAATAGTTTATAAAAAGTAAATTTTTGGTTAAAAAAAAAAAAACTAAAATAAACAAAATGGAAAAAATGTCACCATCTCCACATTGGAAAAGAAAATAACCAGTTTTGGTTAAAAATAACAAAAACGGCAACACTGTTGCCATCAAAAATGTTCTTACAGTCAAATTATATTGGCCGCACATTCATCCGTTTCCATTTTCTGCACATCAAAAGGCATGTGAATGGAAATATTGAACTCAGATTTAAGAGAAAAAAAATATGTCGGAATATATATATATATATATATATATATATATATATATATATATATATATATATATATATTTTAATATGCTGGCACATGTATTTGTAGTTCATTTTATAAAGTGGGTTGATCACTTCTTTTAATTTAAGCTGTTACCTAAAAATTTATACATTAGTTTAAATCAGTAGTCTTTTAAACTAAATTCTTTAAATCAAACATTAAAAATTTTTTTAAAGTTTTATTAAAGAAAAAATTTATTTTTTTCATAAAAAATTTTCTAGACAACCCTCATGTATGCATACCTATCAGTGTTGCCAGTTTATCGTTTTTAAGTCTAAATCTAGCTCTTTTTTAGCATTTTTTTGATTTCTGAAATTGCCATAAAAAGGCTAAAATTTTAATATTTCTATAAAGAAGAAAATAATTTCTTCTTTGCTTTTACTAATTTTATTATTTCAGAATCATCCATTTAAGTATTTTTTATATATTAATTCGGGCTTTCAAGAAATCACAAAAAAAAATGTCCCAAATAAAATATAGAAAAATTACCCAAATGAAAAATTGCACAAAAGTAAAAAATTTAAATTTTGCTCAAAAAAAGTGAAAAACTGTTTAAATATTTACGAAAAATCACTCTAATTCATGTCCATTATGACACTTTCTAGTATGAAAATTAATCAATTATATGATAAATTATCTGAACAAAATCAGCCATATTCAGAATGAGATTAGTTTTGACTTTGGCTTGGGTAGAATTTTGTTCTGGATTAAAACGGTTTTCTAGACAGCTACTCTTCGGCCGGATGTAAAGTTTTTCAACTCTGGTGTATTTCAAACCCCGTATTCGCTAAATCAAACTTTTCTGAATAGGACGACCTTTTACTTTACTTTGCCATGCTGAAAATTAAAAACATAAATAAATAAAAGCAAAAAATCACCCAACATATAAAAGTGTGTTGCCGAAAACGAATTATAGCCCAAAAATGACGAAAAATCACCATAAAATTTTGGGTTATTTTTCATACGAAATATGAGCCAAATTTATGTGGGAATTTTTGAACGATTTTTGCTATATTTGCTTTGGAAGATTTTTCTTTGGGTCATTTTGCTGGCAGCCATTAATTTGCACAAAAAATTATTATATTTAACAAAAATTTAATTCTCAAAATTATAATAATTCTCAAAATTATAAATATAATTAAAAAAATAACTTATAAAAGCGAAAAATCATTTAAAAACGATTTATGATTAAAAAAATAAAAAATAGAAAAATAAAAAAAAAGAAAAACAATTCAAAACACTAAGTCATTTTCATATGAAATGTAACCAAAATTTGTATAGGAATTTTGTAGGCTATTTTTTTTTTGCTAACGGCTGCACTACGTCTTAATTATAAATTTATTGCAATATCTTTCAAAAAAAAAAAAATAAATAAAAAAATAAAAAATTATTGAGAGTAAAAAAACAAAAAAAAAAAAAAAAAAATAAAACAAAACAAAAGGTTTTTAAATAAAAAATAAATTAGTTTTTTTCTGGTTTTATATTTTGGGCCATTTAACCTCTTCCGACCTTTTTTGAAGCCCAATTTAACATGTTTACTGTCACCTTCTGGCAACACTGATACCTATGTGTATGCATATCATACATTCCATGAAAGAATCCCTAAAAATGTTCCTTAGATCTTTGTATTTTGCTAATATTCGACATACGCATACTACATGGAGGCATTTGAATATCACCGTTTTTATTTTTTCCTTTTTTTGATCACAACATCTGTTGTGATCAATAAATGGTTACAGTAAAAAGGCCGTTAGATTTTAAATTGATACGGAAATATGTAGTTTATTTGGTTAAATGAAATTTTTAATAAATTTATATTTTTCATTTTCTCACATCGATATCAATCTTAAACACTTGTACCCAAATGAGGGTTTTTTAAATCATCTCTGTATTTGATGATCATATCAAGTAAAATTTTAAATAAAAATATTAAACAAATGGAAAATATATCTGAAGGTAATACGAGTATATTACTAATTATTAAATAACTAATTGTTTTTTATTATTATTATTATCTTTTTTTTAAAAATATCTATTTTTCTTAAATATTTCAGCTGGTCGTTTATTTGGTTCATTTAATAGCGTATTAGTACGTTCCTTCATCATATATGTAATTACAAACAAAACCTCTGCTATGTAAATTTAAACTAAACTTAAATTATAATATTTCTTTTTCTAATATTTTATACTAATTGTTTAGATATTTTTAATTTATTTTTATTTTTTTTTAAGAATTAACATTTTTGTTATTAAATATTAAATATACTTATGTCTTTGGCAAAAAGAATTGTTAATTGTTTTATACACTGGTGCATATTAGTATAAACGCACGTCATTTTTAAAAATGGGGCTAGAAAATAATTAAGGTACAACAAATTAATTTTATTTATTGATTTCAATTAAAAAAAAATTAATAATAAAAAACTTAAAATGTACATTATTTTTTTCATTGTAATTTTAGCAGTTTAATGCCATTTTTTATGGCATTTTCCATACACACACACTTAAACTAATGAACCAATTTAGGATCATTAATAATGTGCTGATGAACTTCTGTTTTGTATAATTTTAAAAATTCGTTCTGGCATTTATTCGACTAATTTTTGAAGAAAATCACTGTCAATTTCTTTCCAGGCTTGCTTAGGTTTTAGTTTTAACTCTGTTATTGCCATTATGGTTTCATTCTGTGCACAGATTCTCCATTGGATTTAAATCAGGACTGCAAGTCGGTTAGTCCAATAGTGGAATAGTATGTTCATTAAACCACGATTTTGATTAGTTCGAATATGCCATCTTCATCCATTTTTCATATATGAGAGAAGAATATTTTGCAACAAATCATTATAAATTGCATTGTTCATTTTGGTTGGAACACAACATATTTTTGATTTTCCTGCAGCAGAAAAGGAAATTACGTTTCGACATACGAATTTCGTTCGACCTCAAATCATGCCAATAGCAAGAATATGAATTGAAATCGTCCAAATTGAATTTCTTTTCATCAGAAAAGATTACTTAATTCCATTCATCTGTTCCGGACGGTTGGACGGCTGGCTGTCCATGTAAACCTTGTGAACAATGTACAAGATGCAATTTTAAAGATAATTCAATGAAATTTGGAAAGTGGGACTTTTATGATACAAGCACGAAGTCTATTGAAATTTTTTGTGATCGGTCCATTATTTCACCTAGCCCCCATACAAATGTCCCACCGAAATAAAGTTTAAACACTCAAATTTGATTTAAAAGTAAGAATATTTTAATGAAATTCGGTGCAAACAAGTTCTGTACAAGTATCAATCTTTGTACTTAATTTTGTGTATAGCTCCCATATAAACCATTCTTCCGAAAATTATTTTAACGTGCATAAATCCCATACGAATGTTAGTATCAAGTTAATATCCGACACAATTAAGTTTTATGTAAGTGGAAACAACATTGCCAAATTTAATGAGAATCAGTCCATAATTTATCATAGCTCCCATATAAACCCACTTCCAGGAATCGCCCTAATGTGCATAAAATCATCTAGATGTTAGTATCAACTTATTATTCTGTATTTGTATATTTTTTATTTTACATTTAGTAAAATTGGCCACAGGTGTAATATAAGTCCTCTTCCCGAATTTTTATGCTCGTACACTATGGTGTAGGGTATCGTCAAGACCGACTATAGCTTTCTTTCTCGTTTTTATTTTTTTTTTTTTTTTGTATAGCATTTAATTTATTGCGGCTGGCTTCTTCTTTTATTTCATTCATTTGCCTTTTTGTTAATTTTTGATTACTTTTTGTTGGTTTCTACACTTCGTATTTCTGCACTTTCTTAAGAAATAACTAATTCCTAAGGGTTAATTTTTACTTTAAGTGAAACAAACAACTACAACTGTTTTTAATAATTTTTTTTAATATAGTATATATTTTTTCCAATAACTTTTTAGACAAATTTTTCTCGACTGCGTTTATAGGAATATTCCATTAAAATTATCAGCAATATATTTTGGATGCTAAATTAAAGAAACAAGTATTTCTTACATAAAAAAGTACCTTTATGTCGCCAGTTATTGTAACAACACAACATTGTTTTTGGTTAAGAGAAACGAATATACCTCAAAGAAAAACAAAAATTTTAACTGCGTTTAGAGGAATATGCACCAGTGTATATAACAAATATTACTAAAATGTTTAAAATTTCTTATTTATTTATTTATTTAATTAATTTTTACTGCCAGTAATAAATTATTTAAAATCATTTTAAATTCCGTCCTTGGAACACTAATGTCTACACAAAAAAAAAGGTATTGCCTTATATTTTTAAATTAACACAGTTGTTTTATTTTGCATCATATTTTAATAAATATACTCAAGTAAATATAAAACAAAAATAAAATTTAAGTAAAATTTTATACGAGCGCCAAGATATCAATGAAATATTTCATATTCCAATATTTCATCAAATTTTGAAAACACAACACCATCTGCGATATATTTAGATAGCAAAATATGTCGACATCTATGATATGACATAACATAGCATTTACTAGTATTAAATGGCAAATCATTACATTCAGACCAGCGAATAACTCTTTGCAAATCATCATGGTGTTCAGAAATACATTAAACATTTCATTTTATTTGTTTTATTTTTAATGATAGTAAGTATAGTCGTTTATATATTAATATATTATCCATGAACATAATTTTTATTAGTTGAATAAAATAATGCAATTATATATAAACGTAATTTTTCCTACCGGGGTTTAAAAGACATTTTAAAATTGACAAAATTTTATCAAATTGAATAAAATTCAATAGTTAAAAATGAATAAACATTCTTAAATTTGAAAAAAAAATCCGTTAGTTTGAATAAATTGTTTATTCAATTCAACTAAGTAAAATTAATAAAAATTCTTCAATATGAAGAAACATTTTAGTTAATTTGAATAATATTTTATTAAATTTGACAAAAAAAAAAATTTGTCCAATTAACTGCCTTTTAATTAACTAAATCAATTAGTCATATTGACGATTTACGAAAAATTAGCAAAAATTTCTATTGAATTGATTAATGATTTTGTTGTTTGATATTTAACCTACTTTTCTTCAATTCCACACCCCTTTTTACCGTATTTACTACTACTTTTTTTGGTTGTGTGTGTACATATTATCTTAAAACCAAAAAAGTATGCTTTAATTTTCACAAAAACTGAATGTGTACTTCCTTAGAATTCATTCATAAATTTGTTCATTGAACTTTTTATTATAAAAATAAAATAATCCCCTAACAATAGAAAAAATAAAACATGAATGAAAAACCCAGAAAATGGGTATGAGAGTTCTAAATCAGGTAAAAAGAAAATAATAATAAAACTCCTTCAATAACCACCAACCATATGGAAGGAAATAAACAAGAAATCAACAGTTTATTACGATTTTCATACAATTTGTTGATAAACAAACCACCAGCAACACGTGTTTAAAATAACAAAATAAAAGCAAGTTTTTAGGCGCAGGCGTATTAAAGCGTTAGAAAGAGAGCGTAAAAAAATTGTTTGTCAAACTGACAATCAGACTAATGACAGTAAAAAATATATTGATTTTTCATTAAATAAAAAAACAAGTTTCTTGTTGCTTATTTTAAAACTAGAAAACATAAATAAATATAAATACAAAACTAAATAGCCTACTTTTAAGTGAAAATAAAATTCTAAAAATAAAGCCTATGTTAAAGGGTTTTTAAATATTAAAAACTAAATGTTGTATAAATAAACAAGTGTTTGTTAAAGATAAGAATAAAATAGACAAAAAAGGAAATAAAACGTAATACTTACAGACAGTGAAAAACGAGAAAAAAAAACAACTAAAAAAACATATTTTTCCGGTTATGATAAATATGCGCCCATATGTGCCCTCAAATCGTATCGCCATACGCGATTCCATTGATGAAGACATAAGTGATGATGTAGATGATGAAGTATTCATTAAGGATTCCAAAACATTAAAGGTGCATAAAAGCTATTTAAGGGCTTCTTAAGTTTTAAAATTAATTTGTTATTTTGTGAAAATTTTTCCTTTTTTATTCAAGATGAGTGAGGAGAAAGGCTTAAAACGTCCTTTAATGGCACCGAGACGTAAAAATGGCAAATCTCACAATTCAGTGCCCATAATGAAAAAACACCGACGCTGCTGTTGGCGCTGTTGTGAACCCTTTTGCTATAGTTTGGCTGCTATAACCATTATTATAGCCGTAATAAGTTTGATAGCGTTAATCCTTACCATGGTTCCTGTTTCCATGCAAAAACTTAAATTTTGGCTTCATCATCAAAAAATCTCTACGAATTCATTACCTTTAGTCCTAAATGATGGCCAGAAATCATATGGTGATAGTATGGGCAGTGAATTTGTGCCTTGTACCCAAATCAGTGTACAAAAGCTATGGTCACGTACTTTTCCACGCATGAATAGTGAAAGTCCCGTACGTAAGGCTGATCTCAATGGCGATGATGTTTCGGATATAATTTTTGGCTTTGGTGTCGATGATAATATCCAATATGAGGGTTATCCTTTGCCAAAATGTAGGAGTCCAATTCAGGGTGATGAGGTTCCATGTGAGGGTGGAGTTATAGCAGTAAATGGTGTTAATGGGGAATTGTTGTGGCAAACTTGGAGTGTGGCAAATGTTTTTTCGCTTTTATGTACAGTGGATATAAATCAAGATGGTTATCCGGATTGCGTGGCGGCTGGAAGGCTGGGGGTAAGTAGAAATTCAACAGAGTATAGTCGAAACTATAGACTAGACTATAGACTAAACTATAGATTAGACTATTAACTAGACTATAGACTTGATTATAAACTAGAATAATGACCAGCCTAAAGGCAAGACTATAAAATTGATAATAGACTACAGATCAGATTATAGACTAGTCTATATTCTATAGTCTATAGAATACTATAGTGTAGACTATATAATAGACAATAGTCTAGACCAACGGTTTTCAAATCGGGGTCCGTGATCCACAAGGGGTCCGTTGAAACATTTATTTAAAAATTAGCTTTTATTTAAAAGTTGATAATACAAATTCACTTCTTTTTATGTTCCCATAAAAGAACTAAAATTTAGTCAAAAATTCAATAATTTGATCAAAACTAAGCAAGACTGTGTAACGAAAAGATAAGCAGAGACACACAAAATGGCGCAAACGAGCAAATGTTCTCTTAGTTTTTTCACACCTACATGCTCATACATATGGTCCAGTTAACAAGGTAACATTGTTAGCTCAGATGTTGATTTGTTTCATGTTGTTAAACTGTCAAACTCCATATAAAATAAAAAAGTTCTCTCTCATAATTTGAATGTTAAAAAACTCTATATATAAAAAATAGTAAAAAATCCTCTCCGAGATGCTGTTAACTTGTTAAATCTGCTTTGCTGATACATAAGACAGATTTAACAAGGTAATATCGTTAGCCCAGCTGACTATGGTCTAGACCATAGAATAGACTATAGTCTAGACCATAGAATAGACTATTGTCTAGACCATAGAATAGACTATAGTCTAGACCATAGAATAGACTATAGTCTAGACCATAGAATAGACTATAGTCTAGACCATAGAATAGACTATAGTCTAGACCATAGAATAGACTATAGTCTAGACCATAGAATAGACTATAGTCTAGACCATAGAATAGACTATAGTCTAGACCATAGAATAGACTATAGTCTAGACCATAGAATAGACTATAGTCTAGACCATAGAATAGACTATAGTCTAGACCATAGAATAGACTATAGTCTAGACCATAGAATAGACTATAGTCTAGACCATAGAATAGACTATAGTCTAGACCATAGAATAGACTATAGTCTAGACCATAGAATAGACTATAGTCTAGACCATAGAATAGACTATAGTCTAGACCATAGAATAGACTATAGTCTAGACCATAGAATAGACTATAGTCTAGACCATAGAATAGACTATAGTCTAGACCATAGAATAGACTATAGTCTAGACCATAGAATAGACTATAGTCTAGACCATAGAATAGACTATAGTCTAGACCATAGAATAGACTATAGTCTAGACCATAGAATAGACTATAGTCTAGACCATAGAATAGACTATAGTCTAGACCATAGAATAGACTATAGTCTAGACCATAGAATAGACTATAGTCTAGACCATAGAATAGACTATAGTCTAGACCATAGAATAGACTATAGTCTAGACCATAGAATAGACTATAGTCTAGACCATAGAATAGACTATAGTCTAGACCATAGAATAGACTATAGTCTAGACCATAGAATAGACTATAGTCTAGACCATAGAATAGACTATAGTCTAGACCATAGAATAGACTATAGTCTAGACCATAGAATAGACTATAGTCTAGACCATAGAATAGACTATAGTCTAGACCATAGAATAGACTATAGTCTAGACCATAGAATAGACTATAGTCTAGACCATAGAATAGACTATAGTCTAGACCATAGAATAGACTATAGTCTAGACCATAGAATAGACTATAGTCTAGACCATAGAATAGACTATAGTCTAGACCATAGAATAGACTATAGTCTAGACCATAGAATAGACTATAGTCTAGACCATAGAATAGACTATAGTCTAGACCATAGAATAGACTATAGTCTAGACCATAGAATAGACTATAGTCTAGACCATAGAATAGACTATAGTCTAGACCATAGAATAGACTATAGTCTAGACCATAGAATAGACTATAGTCTAGACCATAGAATAGACTATAGTCTAGACCATAGAATAGACTATAGTCTAGACCATAGAATAGACTATAGTCTAGACCATAGAATAGACTATAGTCTAGACCATAGAATAGACTATAGTCTAGACCATAGAATAGACTATAGTCTAGACCATAGAATAGACTATAGTCTAGACCATAGAATAGACTATAGTCTAGACCATAGAATAGACTATAGTCTAGACCATAGAATAGACTATAGTCTAGACCATAGAATAGACTATAGTCTAGACCATAGAATAGACTATAGTCTAGACCATAGAATAGACTATAGTCTAGACCATAGAATAGACTATTGTCTAGACCATAGAATAGACTATAGTCTAGACCATAGAATAGACTATAGTCTAGACCATAGAATAGACTATAGTCTAGACCATAGAATAGACTATAGTCTATACCATAGAATAGACTATAGTCTAGACCATAGAATAGACTATAGTCTAGACCATAGAATAGACTATAGTCTAGACCATAGAATAGACTATAGTCTAGACCATAGAATATACTATAGTCTAGACCATAGAATAGACTATAGTCTAGACCATAGAATAGACTATAGTCTAGACCATAGAATAGACTATAGTCTAGACCATAGAATAGACTATAGTCTAGACCATAGAATAGACTATAGTCTAGACCATAGAATAGACTATAGTCTAGACCATAGAATAGACTATAGTCTAGACCATAGAATAGACTATAGTCTAGACCATAGAATAGACTATAGTCTAGACCATAGAATAGACTATAGTCTAGACCATAGAATAGACTATAGTCTAGACCATAGAATAGACTATAGTCTAGACCATAGAATAGACTATAGTCTAGACCATAGAATAGACTATAGTCTAGACCATAGAATAGACTATAGTCTAGACCATAGAATAGACTATAGTCTAGACCATAGAATAGACTATAGTCTAGACCATAGAATAGACTATAGTCTAGACCATAGAATAGACTATAGTCTAGACCATAGAATAGACTATAGTCTAGACCATAGAATAGACTATAGTCTAGACCATAGAATAGACTATAGTCTAGACCATAGAATAGACTATAGTCTAGACCATAGAATAGACTATAGTCTAGACCATAGAATAGACTATAGTCTAGACCATAGAATAGACTATAGTCTAGACCATAGAATAGACTATAGTCTAGACCATAGAATAGACTATAGTCTAGACCATAGAATAGACTATAGTCTAGACCATAGAATAGACTATAGTCTAGACCATAGAATAGACTATAGTCTAGACCATAGAATAGACTATAGTCTAGACCATAGAATAGACTATAGTCTAGACCATAGAATAGACTATAGTCTAGACCATAGAATAGACTATAGTCTAGACCATAGAATAGACTATAGTCTAGACCATAGAATAGACTATAGTCTAGACCATAGAATAGACTATAGTCTAGACCATAGAATAAACCATAGAATAGACTATAGTCTAGACCATAGAATAGACTATAGTCTAGACCATAGAATAGACTATAGTCTAGACTATTTAGTCTGGATCTAGTCTATTACAGACTACTAGACTATTGTCAAGAGCATTGACTGGATTATAGTCAAGAGTATAGACTAGACTGTAAACTAGACTACAGAGTATACAATAGACTAGATTACTGACTACACTATTATTTATCAGATTAGGCTATAATTTACATCTTAGACTATTGATCTTCTGATTTCCAACTCATCCTATCTCTTTCTTGTCATAACAAATTTTTCCCACCTTTCTCCCAGATGATTTTCGCTATAAACGGACGTAATGGTAATAACATTTGGGAATTCCGGGAAGTTGAAGTAGAAACAAATTCCCCCATAGTCATGGACCTCTACACTATCAATATAGTACGTGATTTAGATGGTGATGAAATCTCTGAAATATTGGCGGTACACCTTGAAGAGCGCGAGGAATCTAAAGCGGGACATATTAAAGTAATATCTGGTAAAACAGGTAAAG
The DNA here is from genome assembly GCA_932274085.1 of Protocalliphora azurea. Classification (NCBI taxonomy): domain Eukaryota; kingdom Metazoa; phylum Arthropoda; class Insecta; order Diptera; family Calliphoridae; genus Protocalliphora; species Protocalliphora azurea. Next base: position 53,257,145 of record OW026519.1, read on the forward strand.
TTATACGTACCATACCAACACCTTTCAAAGAGGAAGTTTTCGTCCCAGTACAAATTATTACCAAAGAAGATGGCACTGAGTTGCTGCTGATCATAACAGGAGGTCAAAGTACTGCAGGTGGTGTTTATTCCATTCGATTGTTGTCATTAATGAAATTTACCAGTGAAAAAGAATTTACACCTCTCTATCAACATAAACATTCTGGTCTAATGGTTCCCTCGGTAATAACCGATATTACTGGGGATCATGTGGCTGACATAGTAGTGTCTTCATTTAATTCTACCGTTATGGCTTTTGATGGTCGCAACTTTAGTATGTTGTGGAATTTTACATTTCCATCGAGTGAAAGTGTGAGTGCCATAGTGCCGGGACATTTTAATCATGATAGTGTTACAGATTTTATGGTAAAATATAATACTGGGCCCGGGTTTCCAGTGTATTATTATTCACAAACTACGATATTGGATGGTAGAACTGGAAAACCTTTATTAGATGCCATGATGACAGATTCAGGAGGTTCGAATAGTTTATTGGGTGGTGTTTCAATATCACAAACGTTTGGTGGCGACTTCTTTTTACACTGGCAAATGCAATGTAGAGATAAATATGATGCCAAGGATGCATATGAATTTATTCCAGGTAAAGAAAAATTTTATATATAACTTATTTAAAACATATTATTAACATTTGTATTTGCAGATAGTGATATTATACTCCAAGCCCGAGCTGATACTTGTCGCTTAAGATATAATACATCTAGTGTGGTAAAATTATATGCTATAGCTAGACATATTGAACCACCAGGTGCAGTATTATTTAGCACAGGTTGGTTTTTATGGGGTTATTAATTTAAACTTAGTTTTATGAATTTTTTAATATTTTCAGATGATCTTGAAGTCCATTTAAATCGGACTCAACATGTCAATTTAGTTACGGTTCATAAAACTCCCAAATCTCCTTTAAAACATCCTAAATTATTGAAAAAACTTTTGGCCAATAAGGAGCTCTTGGAAAAAGTTGTAGCAGCTGAGAAATTGGAGAGTTTAGAAAAGTCGAAGAACCAATTTAGACAAGAAACAGCACGTAATCGTTTATTGCCTCCAGAATTGATACAAGAAGCTTTAGAGAAAAGTGAACCACCTGTAGATACTTATGAGGCTTTAAAGCAATTGAATTCGCCCTATTATGGAGGAGTGGGTTATAACAGAAATTCTCCAGCTTTGAGGGAATTTGTGAGTTGAAAATGATAATTATTAATAGAAACTTTAAGTCCAAAGTAAATACAAAGGTCAAAAACACAGTTTAGTTTATAAAACAGTCTATAGTTTGGACTATAGTTTAGTCAATATTCTGAACTATATTCTAGTCAATATTCTGGATTATATTTTTTTGAATTACAGGATAGTCTGTTCTCTAATCTGTATTATATTCTATAGTCTGAGCTATAGTCTTAACTATAGTTCAGTCCATAGACAGGACTATAGTCTGGACAATAGTCTAGTCTATCGTTTGGACTATAGTCTGGACTTCAGTCTATAGTTTGGACTATAGTCTAGTCTATAGTTTGCACTGTAGTCTAGTCTATAGTTTGGACTGTAGTCTACTCTATAGTCTGGACTATAGTCTAGTCTACACTCTAGACTAAAGTCTAGTCTACAGTCTGGGCTATAGTCTAGTCTGTAGCCTGCTCTAGAGTCTGGTCTATAGTCTACTGTCTGGATTATAGTCTATAGTTTGGACTATAGTCTGGACTGCAGTCTATAGTTTGGACTATAGTCTAGTCTATAGTTTGGACTGTAGTCTACTCTATAGTCTGGACTATAGTCTAGTATATAGTCTGGACTACAGTATAGTCTACAGTCTGCACTGTAGTCTAGTCTATAGACTGGTCTTTAACCTGCTTTATATTATAGTCTACGATTTGGACTATATTGTGGTCTATTGCCTGGACTATAATCTATAATTTCTATTAGTAGAATATGTTATAGCCTATAGACTGATCTGTTTTTTAATGAAAAATCTGGTCTATATAATAAAACTAAAGCATTTTGTTTAACCTTCTCCTTAATCATAGCAAAAAGACTATGATGTCATTGAACCACAAAGAGAAGATTACGAAAACGCCTATCCCGATAGTGAGGTACCCCAGATTGTACCAGCCAATGAGCATCCCATACGTTTAAGAACAAAATATCCCGGAAACCGAGATATACGCAGTGATGTACCCACCTTTGATGATGATTACAATTCTAGCGCAAGTCTTCCCACAGGCGGAGTGCCTCAAAATAACCTTGACAAAGATGAACCATTAAGTTTATGGGATTTAGAGCGTGAAAAAGAGGAAAGAGATGCTATGCAAAAACAACAACAGCAACAAAATTATGAAATACAAGAGCCTCAGCAGCATATAGAGAATGCGCAACTCGATGAATTGATACAAGGAGTAGGAGCAGAAAAGCGAAAGAGAAGAGAGGAGTTAACAACAAATGAAAATGATGATTGGTTTTTGGCTTCCATATCATCAACGGGAGTACTAATGAAGTCTTTGAATAATACAAGATCTAGTATAGATTTTGCATTTGTTTTAAATATAAGAGAATCAGAGGCCTATCCTCCACTATTTAAACCACAAGATTTAAATTGTGTGGAAGAGAAAATAAGCGCCTATAAAAGTAAGTTGTTTTTTTAATGTTCGGGATAATTTAAAAACATGCGAATTTTTTTCAGGTTACACTATGGACAACCAAAGAGCTTTGCGCAAACAATTCCTTAAACAATGCCTTAATGAGCGTTTGGTTAATATCAATCCCGATTTGCCCAAATATGAATCACAATTGGTGGTCACTCGCTTAAGTATCACCTGCACTTGTCGCTCTCTACAACCCGGAGAGGTATGTTCCGAATTGGATGATATAACACAACAAAAATGGACTGAATTTATGGGTAACGATGGCAATGGTTTTTATAGAAATTAAAAACATTTTTTCCATAAGAAAACTTTGATGAGGGAGGGAAATTAATATAAAACAATTTATATAAACGAAAGGTTGAATAATGTTAATTATTTGAAAACAAAAAATGTACTTTATTGGGATTAACAAAGTGTAATTTTTTTTTTTTTTTTTTGAAAAGGCACAATTTTTTCGTTATTAATTTGTTTTCTTTTTTGGAAATTTTAAAACAGCACAATATTTTTTATATATATAATTTACGTAAATATATTGTATACATTTATATATAAATATTTAATTAGATCCTTTTTTGGATTATCATATATGTATGTATATTTTTAATTTTATTTATTTTTTGTTTAATTATTTAAAATTTTTAAAAAGTGTAGCATTTAGCTTCTAGATTATGTATAAACAAAATGAATTTAATAAAATAAAAAGGTAAATATATTACTAAATGATTTTATTAATATAAAATTACAATCAAATTGTTAATAAGTTTTATTAAGAAAGAGAAAGAAATTGAAGGGCTTATTTAAATATTTTTGTTTGAAAAAATAAAAATATTTTCAATACTTTTTACAGTAATTTTTTAACTAAAACATAGTAGTCTTAATATATTAATAATTATATAGTTGTATTCTATAGTAGGCTTTTTTAAAGTAGACAAATTTTATTTATTTAAAGAAGTAATTTAAAAATACTTCGTTTAATTTTTATTAAAAAATCTCTTAAAAATTGTAATCTTTTGGAAACGAACGTTATATATTGTATTGTTTTTTTTTTTAATCTTTAAGACTATTGTGACTGATTTCACATGCTATCATTCTCCAGTGAATGCTCACCTCAAGGAAAAAGCAGCAAATGACAATTTATCAAAAAAGCATTTTTTGTACCACAGCAAGTCCGTGCCGGATTTTTGCTACTACAAAAGCCAGGAAAATTTTGCAAATTATTTTTTTTATCAAAAATTTGCCAACATTTATTATGTTTTAAGTTTAAATAACCTAAAGAAAATAAAACAATCACTATGGGTATTTTAGAGAAAATTGCTGAAATCGAAAGAGAAATCGCCAGAACACAAAAAAATAAAGGTAAATGAAAAGGTTTGATGAAGAGTGGAAAAGAAATGAGGTGGCTACTTTTTGAAACAAGGTTATAATTTGTAATATTGTTTTGCCTTCTCGCAGCCACTGAATACCATTTGGGTTTGTTAAAGGCTAAATTAGCCAAATATCGTTCGCAGTTATTGGAACCCTCAAAGAAAGGTGAAAAAGGTGAAGGTTTTGATGTGTTAAAAAGTGGCGATGCCAGAGTGGCTTTAATAGGTTTTCCTTCGGTGGGTAAGTCAACATTGTTGTCGACACTAACAAAAACTGAATCGGAAGCTGCTAATTATGAGTTCACAACATTGACTTGTATTCCGGGTGTGATTGAATATAAGGGAGCGAATATACAATTGTTAGATTTGCCGGGTATTATTGAAGGTGCTGCTCAGGTAAGGCGGTTAAAAAATTGTTGTAAATTTGGTTAAAAATAAGGAAATGATTGTAGAATTAAATAGGGAATAGACAGGACTATTATAGACTAAACTGTAGTTCAGACTACAGACTAGATTGTACTCCAGACTAATCTATAGTTTAGAATATAGTCTATAGTCCAAACTGTAGACTAGACTATAGAGTAGGCTATAGTCCACACTATAAACTAGACTGTAATGTAGACTAATCAAGACTATAGACTAGACAATATACTGGACTATAGACTGAACTATACACTAGACTATAGACTGGATTATAGACCAGTCTATAGTGCAGACTATAGACTAGACTATAGACCAGTCAATAGACTAGACTACTCTCCAGACCATAGTCTAGGCTGTAGTCCAGACTATGACTATACTATAGTCCAGACTATAGATTAGATTATAGTAAAGACTAAGGTGCGCGGCAGACCTATAAGGTCACTTTTTTCATGTACAAAAAAGTTTAATTGGTATTTGATAATGCTGCTAGATAAAATACTTTTTACTAAAAGGTGTTCGTTCCTACATGCACCGTTTTGTATCATTTATTTGACATTTGGTATTAAAGAAAAAACGCTGAAAATGAGCACTTTCCAATGAATCAAAATTATAAGGTTCGTCCACTTTTTTCCATCAAAATCATATATTTGGCAATTTATTTCTTTAATATATTTTTTTTTTTTTAATTATAGAAGTGTTTAGGAAGTGAATTATTTTAATTCCAGTAGTGTTCCTAAAAATTTATCCCGCCCAGCTTTAAAAATCAAATCCAAAATGGTTTGATGAATCTGTAGTGTCTGTTATGTAGCAATCTAAAACTTTTCCCATTTTCAATGTCAGTTTAATTTTATTTAGCTCATTTTAGAATTAAATGTGCACTTTTATAATGGAAAACGACGAGTGGGATAGGTAAAAGTGGAAAATTTTTAGTTGAGCGGGATAAACTTCTAGGAACACTTCTGGAATTAAAATAATTTACTTCAAAATTACTTTTATAAATCAATTTAAAAAAAATGGTCAAGGAATAAATTGCAAAAAAATGTGATTTTAGATTATAGTCCACACTATAGACGACTATAGTCCAGAGTATAGACTAGACTATACTCCACACTATAGACTAATCTACAGTCCAGCCTGTAGATTAATTATGGAACAGACTAATCGATAGTCCAGAATATAGACAGATCTATAGTTCAGAATATAGACTGATCTATAGTATGGACTATAAACTAATTTATAGTCCAGACTATAGAGTAATCTGTAGTCTACACTATAGAATAATCTATAGTCTAGACTATAAACATATCCATAATCCAGACTATAGACAAATTTTTAGTCCAGACCATTGAAAAACCTATAGCCTACACTAAAGAATAACTTATATTACAAACTGCAGAGTATAAATTAATTTATAATCCAATATATAGTCGAGTCATATACAATCTATGGTCCATACTATAAACAAATTGATAGTCCAGAATATAGACTAACCTCTTCCATTATCTCTCTAGGGTAAAGGTCGTGGTCGTCAAGTTATTGCTGTTGCCCGCACAGCTGATTTAGTAGTCATGATGTTGGATGCCACCAAACCCAATGTACATCGTGATTTACTAGAACGTGAATTGGAATCAGTTGGAATACGTTTAAATAAACGTAAACCCAATATTTACTTTAAACAAAAGAAAGGTGGTGGCTTAAGTTTTAATGCCACTTGTGCTCTAACCAGCTGTAACGAGAAAATGGTGCAAACTGTTCTTCACTCTTTTAAAATTTTCAATGCTGAAGTGTTGTTCCGTGAAGACTGTTCAGTTGATGAGTTTATTGATGTTGTAACAGCGAATCGTGTCTATTTGCCTTGTCTCTATGTTTACAACAAAATCGATCAAATTTCCATTGAAGAAGTAGATCGTTTGGCTAGGCAACCTAATTCTATAGTGGTTAGTTGTAATATGAAATTGAATTTGGATTATTTACTGGAAGCTCTATGGGATGCCTTGCAACTGATTAGAGTGTATACGAAAAAACCTGGTGCTCCTCCAGACTTTGATGATGGTTTGATTTTGAGAAAGGTATTTATTTAATAAAAAAATTTACTATATGAAAATAAGAAATTTAAAATGACTTTTTTTTAGGGCGTTTCTGTGGAGCATGTTTGTCATGCCATTCATCGTACTTTAGCTGCTCAATTTAAGTATGCCTTAGTCTGGGGTACTTCCACCAAGTACTCACCTCAACGTGTGGGCATTAGTCATATAATGGCCGATGAAGATGTTATACAAATTGTTAAAAAATGATGAATTCAATTCCTGTTTTTTGCATTTTCCTTTTTGAACTTTATTACATCATATTTTTTATAATTTAAACTTTGATTTTGTTTTGAAACAAAACTGTTTTTTACAAGGAAAAAATTTCTTGGCTTTCCCTTTATTGCATGAATAATATTATAAATAATAATTGAAATTCTGTTGAGAAACGGGAGATAAATAATTGGACGGTTTTTGTTTTATAAGTGTTAACAAATTAAGCAGCGGATTTTTTTATAATTTTGTTTACCCTGTCTCTATATGTTAAAACAAATTAGAACTCAAGGAATAATAAATGATATTTAACGAAATAAACTTGTTATTCAACATCATATCTGAAAGGTAGTCTAAAGTTGTTTTATATTTTTATAAATACTTTTTTAAATGTTTTTAATTTTTATTCAGAATCAAGACTCAAGGTTTTATATTTCAAATTATGGGTTAATTTTCAAGATTCCTTTAAAGAGGTAAAATCTGTTCATTTTTTGGATTTTTATAAAACTATTATTTTTTTTTTTTTTTAATTTTGGTATAGAGTTCAATAATTCATAATATCATGACTCAAGATTTGAAAAAAAAAAATAAATTGCTGATGTTCAAGATTTTTATATTAGCTTTCAAGTTTACAAACAAAATAAGGTAAGTTTATTTTTTTCTTTTCCTAAAAAAACGTTTGTAATTATCTGAAGAAACTTGTTTTGTGGGACTAATCGCTCCCAAAATTTTTCGTATTGTAGTAGTTTTTATTGGGAATATATATTGATTAGCAATCCCCTACCAAGTGAAGGGCCAGTTGATGCCAAATAAATAAAAGCGACAATTTAACTTTCAATTTATTGATATTGCAGCTGTACACTTTTATTGAGAACAAATATTAATTGGCTGAAATATATTTAATTTAAATATACACCTACCTTGATCAGCCCTTGTTTTCCGAAAATATTTAAACGTGCACACTCAATCCCTTTTCCCTAACACAAAATTTATTGTAAACAAACTTTAATTTGATTAATAAAACCTCTCAAATTTCCACCATTTCTAACTTAATAATTTTTAATTTACATAAAAAAACACGGAACAATGTACAAACAAATTTCAGTTTATTATTCCTCTCATTCACTTCCCAGTTTGTGTTGTTTGCCCCTTCGAAGCCGAGGCATTCGAAAAAGATTTACCAAAATTACTTATAGCAGTAATATTCGAAAATGGTGTAGGCCCTGCTGTAATACGTGTTGTATCCACCTTAGCCTCCGGATTATCCAGTTGAGCAAAGACATTTGTACTGTCTCTCAAACGATACTTACGCAAATTAAGATATTGATCTTTTTGAGCCTCCACTTTCTGATGAATTTCATGTAAACGTCCAGCCAAAGATATAAAACTTTCATTGATTTGACGAAAACCACGTTTAAGATCGTCCGGTGAAACATTCTGCGGATTGGTTAAAGAATGCATATGGCGTTCGGTCAGAGCAATTTGTTGACGGAAATTTATTAGATCCTGTTCATATTTGGCCACCAAATACTGAAAGAACTGAAAGGGAGCATTATTTTCGAATTGCAGACCTGCTGGGGTGTCTTGAGTACGTTGCGCCATTTCCACGAACTGTATAGTTTTGGAGGTTTCCTTACGCAGTAATTTGATATGATTATAGTTGGCCTCAACGGAATTGGAAATTTCCTGTAGGGCCCATTGTAAATTCATGATTTCTCCCGAAACATTGGTGAGTTTAGAAGTTGAAGTACGTCCTATATCAGAAGACAAGGTCTTTTGGGTTTTTATGTAGCTCTTTAGGGAATCTACTGTCTTGGCAATTTCTTCAGGCACTTGTGTCTCTTTCACTTTAATATCCTGTTTGCTGTCACCCGGTTTAGGTTTGCTAGAGCTAACATCTACGCCGCCCAAACCCACAAATGGTGTTGGAGCAGTGGCTGGTGCAGCTGTCGTGGTTGTTAAGGGTTTACCAAATAAACCTCCCGACGATGGCTGTCCTCCCAAAGTAGTAGTGGTGGTAGTGCCAAAATTTATACTAGCAGAAGTAGTGGCAGCTGGTTTCATAAATGAAAAATTTCCTCCTCCTAGACCACTCCCCAAACCTCCACCTAAACCCAGTGAAGGTGCTGTACCAGTTGCTGCTGTTGAAGATGCTGGTGCGGCAAAATTTAAAGTCGGAGCTGCTGCACTACTTCCCGTTGCTTGTGCACCAAAGCCAAAACTTGTTGTGCCACCAGTAGCTGAAGTACTTGATGCTGGTGCTCCAAAACTAAACGAGGTAGCACCAAAAGCCGGTGCTGCAGATGTTGCTGTTGCACCAAATGCCGGCGCTGCTGTTTGTTGTGTTGCTCCAAATCCTGACGTTTGTGTGGTGGCACCAAAAGAGGGTGCTGATGTTCCGGTTGGTTTAGGCGCCCCAAATGAAAACCCGCTTGTTGCAGCTGGTGTACTCGTTGCAGCTGCTCCAAAAGAAAATCCCGACATTTTATTACACTTTTAATTTTTTTAATCTTTTTATTTCTATTTTATTTACACCACTACTAATTTTTAAATATTTCACAAACAAACGCAAACTGCACGAGTTTTTTTTTAAATATTTTTTGCTAAATCTAATTTTTGTTGACACCCAGCTGTTTGTTGTTGTGTGCGCCTTGGATTAATTCACAATAGTGTTGTTTAATGATTGTATGTTATTATTTGCAGTGAATGTTAACTATTACACTGAAAGTATTTGAGATTGGAATTAATGACAGCTAATATAAAAACTATAAAATTGAATATCTCTGAATTAACAGACCAGAATACATTTTAGACAGATTGAACCAGCCTATAGACTATACTATATGCAAACTACAGAGTAGACCATGGCATAATTATGTATAAAGTAGTGTTAAATAAACAGCTGATTATTTTCTCTTGCTGCTTAAAACTGTCAAACTCTATGTACAAAATATAGCAACGCTGGAGGCTTATTTTGAATTGCGATGCGAAAATCTACGGAAATAATAGTTGATTCGGAGGTGGCGACAAATGTACGTTCCCAAAGCTGTGAACGTAATCCAAGAAAACGTTCACGCTCAGTAAGCTTCTGCGATAGAGATAGTCTGCTTAAAAAGCAAGTTGAAAATCAAATTGCATACCAAAAAGAATGTATGGCGTCATTGAAGCAAATAAATGATAAATTTTAAAAGTTTAAGTCGAGAAAGGATTTCGAAATAAGAGAAAAAGAATTGGATCTGGCAAGACAAAAATTTGAATTTGAAAAAGGAAATGCAATCGAAAACAGAAATTTGGTAAAACAAAAACACATGAGAATCGTGACCTGCCTCTCCATACCTAAAATCATCGGAATATGTGTACCATCTACTATTCCAATCACACCAGAAATATTACTTTTTCTAAAAAAAAGTTTTTGCTTCTTTCTTTTCATCTTCGGACATTTCAAATTGAATACGGTTAGGACATAAAATCTTTTCAATTGCTATGCACACTTCCGCCAAACATCGCGACATAGCTGGCTGAGATATTCCGAGGAAATGATCTTGACCAATTTCGTGTTGGTAGCCACCTTGACCAAGAAATTTTAACGCAGTCGCAAATTTGATAATTGGCGGAATTGAACTTGATTTCGTAATATTGCATTCCGAGCTAATATTATTTAAGACATATACAAATGCTTCTTTATTTAATCTAAAATTTTTTATAAAGCTGAAAAAAGAAATAATCTGCATAAGTAAACGTTTATTTTTCACAAGCATCAAAATAAATTACCTTTTTTCATTCAAGCTTAGAATACCGGATTTGCTTCTAAGCAATCTTCTCTGTATCCTTCCTTTCATTTTGCTCATGCCCTTCTTCGTCGTCGAACCACTGTGCCACAGAATCCATTTCTATTATTTTTTTTCTTACAGAATTTCCTAAATAAATTTTATAAACAGTTTTCACAGCCAAACACAAACAATTTATTTTTAATTTGACGTTTGAGCAGCGTTGCCACGATTTGAAATAATTTGCGGATGCGATCGCGAAAGTCTAACAGAATACCAATTTTCTTTCGCATTGCATTTTTCAGAATAAGCCTCCTGGTTTACAACCTGCTTTGCCACAAAGAAAATATTTTTTCTACTAAAATTTTCTCTAAAAAAATGTGTCAAGATTAAAAATTAATTTTTTTTTGAGATTATAATATATTTGAAAATTAATGTAAGAACATCCAATAAAATAGATTGTGGTCAAATAATTCCCTACAAAATATGAATATGTATATTAGTATATATTAGTCTTCGGTCTTCCTCACAAGCAAGCACCTTGTGGGTCTCATTGTAGTGTTTTCAAGATATTGCGCAAGCATCTGTTTGTGAAACTTTGCAGTTTTCGTTTAATGGTTTGGTATGCCGACCATGTTTCGGAGCCATATAGAAGTATCGATTTTATACAGGCGTTGTATATGTGTATCTTTGTTTTTGGTGAAGGGGCGTTAGATGTCCAGATGTTTCTCAGATTTCAAAACGCTGCTCTTGCATTCTGCATTCGCATATCTACGTCTCCAATTGCGTCGCCGACGAGTGTGATGTTGCTTTCAAGATAGCAGAAGTAATTTACATCTTGAATTGGGTTATTGTTTAGAGTGAATGTTGTTGGTTGATTACTTTTTACTGCGATGCACTTTGTTTTTGCTGCGTTCATTTATAAACCAAATTGTTCTGCTCCTTCCCTGCATGTTGTCTTTCGTTGTGGTAAGTAGGATGATTTCGTCATCGTATTCTAAATCTTCATGTTGCTGGTTTATTCTCTATTGGATACACATATTTTGATCATTAGTATATTCAAGAATAACATCGAGGGTTGCGATAAAAAGGAGCGGAGATAGAATACATCCTTGTTTTACACCACTTAATTTATTGAAAGGTTGATTACATTTTCCGAGGTGTAGTACAATAATTTTCGCATAGGTGTATTGGTCTTTTATTAGGTTAATTAGTTTCTGAGGGATGCCCTTTCATTCTAAAGTCAGTCCACTTACTGCATGATTTTAGATCTCCTTTTTTAAGTATTTTAATTATAAGACTTTCTTTCCATTCCTGGGGTATAGTATCAGTCATCCATACTTTTCTGAATAGAGGCAGTAATATTTCAACGATGGTAGTAGGCACAGATTTGTAAAATTCGGCGGGTAGGTTATTGATGCCGATAGCTCATTCGTTTTTTAGCTTTGTAATGGAACAACTAAACTACCAATCCTCCAAAGATTAAAATAAATCTACCAATTTGGTCCAATTAGATCAAAATGGCAACGCTGACTACAACTGAGATTAACGAGATTTTTAATCAATCACAGAGTAAACATGTCTTTTTTATTTAAGAAATTCGCACTTTTTTAGCATAATTTTTAAAAAAATGTTTTGTAAAATGTAAAGCAATCATTTTTTTTTTTTTGAATTTTGAAGTACACATGCATACACACAAACAAACTTTCGTATATGTGTATTTTTTGACAGTTCATCTTATAAGATAGTTGTGTAGAGAAATCTCATCACAACAGTCTCATGATACTTATAATACTAATATTTGAATTTACACGTGAGATAATTCTCTTAGAGAGCGAATTTGGCACTCTCTAACAGAAAAATCTTTAGCCATTTTAACATAGTGTCTACATTAGAGATTTTTTTTTATCAAGATAAACGTCAAACTTAACGCGAATTTGTGGAAGGTGGCAACAGTTGCACAAAAACAATAATATGGCGTATTTATTATTGTTTTTTATGTATGCAGTTTGACAACTGTAACAACCAAAATAATAATCAACTGTTTAACTAAGGTTACCTTGTATATATTCGCACTGATTTTGACGTTTGTTATGATATAAATTTGCCTAATGTAGACATTAGGTAAGGCGAAATCTGGACTTTTTAATTAGCTTTTAGCCTCAAAATTTTCGTTTTAGCTTCTATCTTTTTTAGCCTTTTTTGATTCTTAAAATTGCCTGAAAAAGGCTAAAATTTTAGTACTTCAACAAAAAAAGAAAATTATTTATATTTTACTAAAATGTTCGCCTACGCGCTTCAATTTCCAAATCAAATATAACGTAACTAATTTTAGGAACTTAATAATTAATTATTATAGGTAATTATTTTTTAATAAACTTCATTAAGCAAAGAAAATATCTATGAATATAATTAAAATAAAAATTCTTATAAAAGCGAAGAATCACCCAAAAACTTTGGAACTGATTAATCAAAAAGGAATTATAATTCAAAAATAACGAAAAATCACGTCAAAATATTGGTTCATTTTTCATATGGAATATGTAGGGTAGAAGGTGGAGCATTCGCCACTTTTTTGTTTGAAGTGTTCTCTTTTCATAATCTTAAACGATGTCTATACACTTTCTTTTGTACTAAAGACTTAAAATGCTGACTTTAATTTAAATCCTTTTGGTCCTGAATATCTCTCCGTTAGGTTATTTTTTATGAATTTCTGAAGTGACTAAAAAATGCCGAAACCAGTAATGGGGGCAGAAACGCTTTCCTATAACTGATGCTTTTATTTAATTTAATACTGCATCTGAAAAACAAACAAAAATTAATATTTTTAATTAAATTTTATGTGAATAAATAACAATTAGTAATGCAGATTCAAAATCACTGAATTGAAAAAATTACTAAATAATTTTTTATTTAATTTCTGCAAATACTAGAGAATCTTTATGTACAGTGAAAAATATACAATTAGTAAGCACCTGGAGGATAAGTTGGGTCTGGCCTACCAGCAGTATGGCGAATGCTCCCCAGAAGGAGCCTTTAGCACCGTATTATTTTTTCACCCTTTAAATGAATTTATTAAAACCTGTATTAAATTCTTGTTCATTACCATCAAATTTATAAGACGGAACAAAATCTTTATTAGATCCCAAAAACCAAGAAAGTTATCGCAGACAATACCCATAGCGATATATTTGAGATAGTATTGGAAAAACAATTAATTACGTCTACCTCTATTTAAATGTAAATTGAAAATTTCAAAATTTGGTAGGTGAAAGATCAGCGATGAAAGAAAAGAAATTCAGTTAGTGGCAAAAAAAATTATTACTTCGTAATCAAGATATTTTGCTATTGCAGATGTGCACGTTTGGCTAGCTCCCCCTTCTACCCTATAACCCAAATTTGTATAGAAATCTTGTACGCGATTTTTTAATGAATCACTTTTCTGGCAGCCGTTCTCTGTTTTATTTATAAATTTATTACAACATTTTTAAAAACTATCAAAAATTAATGAGAACAAAAAAAGCTTTTAAATAATAAAAAAATATTAGCCTTATTTTTTGGGATATTTAGCCTCTTCTGACCTTTTTAAAATTCAATTTAGCTTCCTTTTTCTTACTTCTTGGCAACACTGACAGTTCCTAATAACGTCAAACTCTTTTTAGTGTTCCTAATAACGTCAAACTCTATGTATAAAAAACAAAAATTCATCTTCGAACTACTATAACCTTGTCTGTGTTAAACTAGAGTATAGAATAGACCAAAGTTTAGACTATTTACTTGACTGACCAGTCTATAAATTAGACTGCAGGCTAGACTATAGACTGGACTATATACTAAACTATAGATGGTACCATAAACTAGACTTTATACTGTACTATAGACTATAGAATGAAAAATTACTCAATAAAAAAAAAAAAGTTTTTATGGAATCGTTGACTACATAAAAGTATAAATAAATTTAGACAATTTGTGGCGAAATTTAATTAAAATTTTCGTACATGGACAAATTTACGAAATTTTATATTTTCCCAAAAAATCGAGTATAAAATAAAAACATTTTTCGAAATTAAAATCGCATATTCGAACATACTAAATCACTTAAAATTCATAATTTTAAAAAATAAAATATTTTAAAATAGAAAATAATCAAAATTTTTAACAATTATAACATATAAAACTAATATTAAATGGAAAAATAATTGTAGTCGAATATTTTTTATTATATAAAATGAATTTTAATAAATAAAATTAGAATTTTCGAATATGAGAAAATTTTGCAATATGTAATATTTTGAAAATTATTATATTCTTGCCGTATATATGCCAAGAATCAAATTTCGAATTCAAATAAGAATTTTCGAAAAAGGTTAAATCATTGAAAAATTTTTATGTTTTATTCAAGTATAAAACGAAAAAATAATCATATTATAAGCATTTTTAACTTATAAAACGCATTTTGAAATTAAATTCGAAGTTTTGAACTTAGTCAAATCACTCAAAAATTTATATTTTAACATAATATATCTTAAACTAGAAAAAAAATCATATTTCCATTTTTTTCATCAAACACTAATTTTGAAATTGAGTTCGAATTTTCGAAAATTATCAAATGACTCGATAAATCATATTTCGAAAAGGAAATTATTTTTAAATAAAATAATAGTCATATTCTAGCCATTAATAACACCAAAAAGTAATTTTAAAATTATGTTCGAATTTTCGAACATAGTAAAATCTCTTAAAAATTCATATTTATTACAATATATCTTGAAGTAGAAAAACAATCTCATTACCAACATTTGTATCACCAAAAACTAATTCTGAAAAAAATATTTCGAATATTCGAAAATTATCAGTTTATTCGAAAAATCACATTTTTAAGAAAAAAATAATAGTCATATTCTGGCCATTATTAAAGCAAAAAATTAATTCCAAATTATGTTCGAAATTTCGAATCTAATCAAATCATTCAAAAATTTATATTTTATCATAATATGAATAATTTAGGTAGAAAAACATCCATTCCCTACATTTAAATCACCAAAAACAAATGTGGAAATAAAGTTCAAATTTCGAAAATTATCAATTTATTGAAAAAATGTTGAAGAGGAAATTAGTTTTTAAATAAATATTTTTTAAACTAATTTTTTTGACCATTAGTAAAGCAAAAAAAAAAAAAAACATTTCGAAATTAAGTTAGAATTTTCGTAAATTATCAAATGACTCGAAAATCATATTTCGAAAATTAAACTATTCTTAAGTAAAATATTACTCATATTCTAGGCATTTGTAATTGATTTTTATAATAAAAAGTAATTCCGAAATTAAGTTCGAATTTTCGAACATAGTCAATTTACTAAAAAAAATTCATATTTTATCATAATATGTACATATATTGAAGTAGAAATATAATCATATTGCCAATATATGTAACACTAATTTCGAAATTAAAAATAATATTTTGAAAAGGAAATTATTTTTAATTAAATTAATAGTGATATTCTGGCCATTGTTAACGTCAAACTACTATAATAAAATCACTAAAAAATCCATATTTTGGAATAATATCTTTTAAAGTAGAAAAAAAAAACTTTTGTATCACCAAAAACTAATTTCGAATTTTTTTAAATTATTAATTTACGCCAAAAATCATACGTTAAAGAGGAATTTAGTTTTTAAACATATATATATATATATAGCCACCAGTGTTACCAGGAGGTTACAAAAAACGAAGTTAAATTAAACTTAAAAAAAGTCAGGAAAGGCCAAAAAACTAAAATTTTGCTTTCTATTTAAAAATTCATTTTCCCCGTTCTCATTAGTTTTTGGTAACTTTTAAAGATATTGTGTAATTTCACTTTAAATTAAAATAATTTTGACCACTCAGAAGGCTGGTAAGGCTTCCTACCAAAAAATAGAAAAAAAAAAAATAAAGTTGGAGTTTTTTAAATATACGTTTATAAAGATAATTTTTAGAAAAAATATGTTCAAAAAATATATATATTTTTTTAAATTGTATATATAAATTGTATATAACATCTTTGATAACCCCACTGCAAAAAATTTTTTTTTCTTTTTTGATATCACTTATACAAAAAAAGTTAAATAAATATATTTGGCTATTTAAAAAAATATATTAATCACTTTCAAAGCTGAAGAGTTGCCGAAGTTTTCAAAATAAAAATGAATAAAATTTATTTTAAACGCTTGTGCATCCTCCTCTACATATGCATCAAATTTTATCCAAATCGGTAACCAAGGTTCAAATTTTTTTTTTAAATTTAAAATGGAATTACTCTATTGTAATAAATTTATAAATAAAACATAAGACGGTTGCCAGCAAAATGAATTAATAAAAAATACCCGTTCAAATTTGGGTTATATTTCATATAAGAAATGATTTTAAATTAATTTTGAGCTATAATAGCTTCTTGATTAAGAATTTTCAAATTTTTAGTTGACTTTTCACTTTTATAAGAATATTTGCAAATATGCTCCCTTATTTTGTAAATCGCTTCATCTCACTTTGAAAAAATCTTCCATATAAATTTTTGAAAAACAAAAATAATTTATACGAAAAAAAAAAAAAAAAAAAAAATCAAATGGAGATAAAGGGTTTTACAAGCCCTTATATTCATAAATAGTTTCTATTGATAATAAATTATATTTAAAAAAAAAAAATAAATAAAAATATAATAATTATAGTAATCTATTTAGTAAGTATATAAAATTAGTTTTTATTTTTGATTCATTTTTTGCTAAATATAAATAATCTTGATTTTTTGTGCGAATAAATTGATATTCTATAAAATAAAATTAGTAGAAGCAAATAAGAAATTATTTTCTTTGTTATTGAAATAACATTTTAGCCTTTTGAAGGCAATTTTTAGAAACGAAAAAGGCTAGAAATAAAGCTAGAAGCTAAAACGAAAATGTTGAGGCTAAAAGCAAAATGAAATTGTTAGATTTAGTTTTAAAAAAGGCTAAACTGGCAACACTGTTAGCCACTATTACATATTGTCTACATTAGACAATTATTTATCAAGACAAACGTCAAACTTAACACGAATTTATGGAAGGTGGCAACAGTTGCACAAAAACAACAATATGGCGTATTCATTATTGTTTTTATATATGTAGTTTGACAATTGTAACAACCAAAATAATAATCAGCTGTTTAACTGGTTACCTTGTATATATTCGCACTGATTTCAACGTTTGTTTTGATAAAAATTTGCCTAATGTAGACACTAGGCTAAAATTAACCTCCAAAATTTAACAATAATATAATGACAACAGTGTCCAATTATCATAAAAATAATTTCAGTGTGACAACATTGTGCATTAAATTTATATACATACATATGTTCAAAATATTGGCGTGTAAACTCTAAGAATTGCCGATAACTGTTAAATATCAACCATTTTAAATTTGGCGAAAAGAATGAAATAATAATAAAATAAGAGAGAAATATATATTATTTTTTAGTAATTGATTTAAAAAACAACTCACGTAAATGTGTAGTGTGAAAGTGTTTTAAAAAACTATTAGTTAAAATTAGTTAAGAAGATATAGGGAGGGTGAGCTTTTGCCTCTTATGGCTTATTTTACGCTCTCTAGCGATATGAATTATACTTCACGACCTATTCTCATACCTAACAAATACACATAAAAATCGTTCAAGCCGTTATATATATCTTTTACACCTGTGGTGAAGGGTACAATATTATAATAGTTATATATTATAATATTGTTATTATTATTCGCGTTACCAATATAATATATATTATAACTATTATAATATATATTATAACTATATATTATAATAGTTATATATATATATATTATAACTATTATAATATATATTATATTATAACTATTATAATATATATTATATTGGTAACGCGAAGAACTAATTTCGAATAAAGCTCGAATCTTCAAAAATTTTCAATTTACTAGAGAAATCATATCTTGAATATTAAATTATTTTTTAATGAAATAATAATCTTATTGTGGCCATTGCACAGTATTCAAAACACCCATTCAAGCGACATTAAATTCATAACAGTATAATAACGAAGTCTAGTGTTAATTTTTGTATTGAATTGCTTAAAGAACTAATTTATACACAACTTGTGCTCTACTAAATCTTGACAGAATGCCACGACCACATTTTACGCCTACTTTTTAAGAACAGTTATTCTTTACGTAGCAAATGAAGCGAATTACATCAAATTCGACTCACTTATGACACAAAATATGCTCCACAACTACAAAGGTTTCTTTACTGAGAACCACACTCCCATTACGCCCACTTTGGCGCAACTATGTTTTTATATTTGCTACAATGCTAGAACCTATAAAAATGTAATTTTTGCCGTATATAATACACATTATTGGATTAATTATAAGATATCTCAGACCTTTTCGGTGCCCGCCCATATTTCGCGCCCCTTTAAAAAAAAATGAGTCATAATATTAAGTTGATACTATTATACATGCACTTTAGAGTGATTTCCGAAAGTGGGCCTTATATGATACTCATAAAATTTCTCAATTTGCTTTCTACTTATATAAAAGTTGTTTATAGTAAATATAATCAATATACTAACGTTTATAATGATTTTATATACGTTAAGTGATTTTTGCCTGAGGGGTTTATATGGAAACTATGATCAATTATGGAGCGATTTTCATTAAATTTGTGTGGACCATTTATAATTAAAAAACAAAAATATTTCATTAAAATACCTGTATATTATAGGCACTAATGAGCGTAAACCCTCTGTTTTGAGAAGATATTTGTATAAGGGCTAGGTGAAATAATGAACCGATCATAAACAATTTTAATAGACTTCGTCCTTGTATCAAAATAATGATTCGTAGCAAATTTCATTAAGATATCTCTAATATAGTGGCCTGTACTTTGATAAAATAAGAGTGTGTTTGGTCACATTTTACAGCAACCATAAAAAGCAACAAATTAATAAATTTCTTAAATGTTAATATTCTTTTTATCGCTGTTATGCAGCAAATTTTAATAAAATCAATCCATTCGTAACATTTTTTTCTCTGGAAGCAATAAGAAAAATAAATATGGAAATAGAAATACATTTAAATAGAAACACCAAGCAGACTAAGTGAAAATGTAAATTGAACATAATTAAAGATTTAGATAAAAAAAATAGCCAATAAAAATATATGGGAAATAAACTGAATCAAACAGTCACATAACTGAACTTATTGCAAAATTGATTGACTTCCTAATGAATAAAATATTTCACAAAATGAAAGCCTTCATATAAAATACATCTCGTTTTGCTAGCACTTTTCCTTTTTTAACATTTAGGGGGTAAAATGAATTAAAAGCTCATAATAACTAACGTATTATGCTGTTAAATGGTTTATAATTAAAGCGTTAAATTATGTCTTCTTTTATGTTTAGGAATTAAGAAACATAGAACTAAATGGTAAATCTCTGTAAGCGATAAACTAGATTTTTAAGCAACACAAAAATAAAACAAAACAAATAAAATTGTAATAAATATTTTGGCAAATAATTGTAACTAAAAACTAAATAAATTTTACCAAAGAAATCTAAAAGTAAAATAAAACAAAAAGATCTACATAAATGATAAAGTATCCATTCAAAAACTAAAACCATAGAAAATTAAATACACATGAGTTCATTCGTAAAACATTTACCAACTACCCAACTACCCCCTCTTAACAAAGGACCTAAAAATCATAGACCTTAAACCTCTATTATTATCATCATTTATTTGTGTGTATCAGAGTTTTTGTGACCATTTCAGGAAAATAATCAAATAAACATATTTTCCTACAAAACTTATTCACTCACTGAATAACCAGCAAAGCAACTTATTCTTATTCTGATAATGAATTTAATGCTTTTGATGATGGCATTACAGCCAAAAATATTCTCCCTCACCTCTTTGCTAACTCAAACTAACCTCATTTAATCGCCAAAGCCTTTAGCAATATATTTTTTTTATAAGTCTAACAAATTTGGCTAATCTCCAGAAAAACATATTCATATATTACTTGCACTTAAAAAAATAGTACAAAATAATTTTAAATTGAATTTTTGAAACGAAAACAAAAACTTTTTTAACTCAAATTGTTTTTTAAACATTAATCAGAAAAGGGCTTTAATGGGAATAAAGCGAATTTCAAATACGTTACAATTTGTTCTTAAAATCCAATATAAACTTAAAATTCATAAGAAGACGCTACAGGCTAGTCAATAGACGAGACTATAGTCACGACTAAAGCCGAATCCATAATTCAGACTACAGACTAAACTGTATATATATATATTAGTATATTCTATACATACTATATTCCAGACTATGAACTAAACTATAGTTCAGACCATAGACTAAACAATAGTTCAGACCATAGACTAAACTATAGACCAGACTATAGAATAAACTATAGTCTAAGCAAAGACTAAACTATTGTCCAGACTATAGACTAGACAATAGTTCAGAATATGGACTATAGTTCAAACTATATTCTAAACTATATTCCAAACTATAGACTAAAATATAGTTCAGTCTATAGACTACACTATAATCAAGACTATAAACGAAACTATAGATTAAACTATAGTCCAGGCTATAGGCGAGACTATAGACTATAGTCCAGGCTATAGGCGAGACTATAGACTATAGTCCAGGCTATAGGCGAGACTATAGTCCAGGCTATAGGCGAGACTATAGTCCAGGCTATAGGCGAGACTATAGTCCAGGCTATAGGCGAGACTATAGTCCAGGCTATAGGCGAGACTATAGTCCAGGCTATAGGCGAGACTATAGTCCAGGCTATAGGCGAGACTATAGTCCAGGCTATAGGCGAGACTATAGTCCAGGCTATAGGCGAGACTATAGTCCAGGCTATAGGCGAGACTATAGTCCAGGCTATAGGCGAGACTATAGTCCAGGCTATAGGCGAGACTATAGTCCAGGCTATAGGCGAGACTATAGTCCAGGCTATAGGCGAGACTATAGTCCAGGCTATAGGCGAGACTATAGTCCAGGCTATAGGCGAGACTATAGTCCAGGCTATAGGCGAGACTATAGTCCAGGCTATAGGCGAGACTATAGTCCAGGCTATAGGCGAGACTATAGTCCAGGCTATAGGCGAGACTATAGTCCAGGCTATAGGCGAGACTATAGTCCAGGCTATAGGCGAGACTATAGTCCAGGCTATAGGCGAGACTATAGTCCAGGCTATAGGCGAGACTATAGTCCAGGCTATAGGCGAGACTATAGTCCAGGCTATAGGCGAGACTATAGTCCAGGCTATAGGCGAGACTATAGTCCAGGCTATAGGCGAGACTATAGTCCAGGCTATAGGCGAGACTATAGTCCAGGCTATAGGCGAGACTATAGTCCAGGCTATAGGCGAGACTATAGTCCAGGCTATAGGCGAGACTATAGTCCAGACTATAGGCGAGACTATAGTCCAGACTATAGGCGAGACTATAGTCCAGGCTATAGGCGAGACTATAGTCCAGGCTATAGGCGAGACTATAGTCCAGACTATAGGCGAGACTATAGTCCAGACTATAGGCGAGACTATAGTCCAGGCTATAGGCGAGACTATAGTCCAGGCTATAGGCGAGACTATAGTCCAGACTATAGGCGAGACTATAGTCCAGGCTATAGGCGAGACTATAGTCCAGGCTATAGGCGAGACTATAGTCCAGGCTATAGGCGAGACTATAGTCCAGGCTATAGGCGAGACTATAGTCCAGGCTATAGGCAAGACTATAGTCCAGGCTATAGGCAAGACTATAGTCCAGGCTATAGGCGAGACTTTAGTCCAGGCTATAGGCGAGACTACAGTTCAGGCTATAGGCGAGACTATAGTCCAGGCTATAGGCGAGACTACAGTTCAGGCTATAGGCGAGACTATAGTCCAGGCTATAGGCGAGACTATAGTCCAGGCTATAGGCGAGACTATAGTCCAGGCTATAGGCGAGACTATAGTCCAGGATATAGGCGAGACTATAGTCCAGGCTATAGGCGAGACTATAGTCCAGGCTATAGGCGAGACTATAGTCCAGGCTATAGGCGAGACTATAGTCCAGGCTATAGGCGAGACTATAGTCCAGGCTATAGGCGAGACTATAGTCCAGGCTATAGGCAAGACTATAGTCCAGGCTATAGGCGAGACTTTAGTCCAGGCTATAGGCGAGACTACAGTTCAGGCTATAGGCGAGACTATAGTCCAGGCTATAGGCGAGACTATAGTCCAGGCTATAGGCGAGACTATAGTCCAGGCTATAGGCGAGACTATAGTCCAGGCTATAGGCGAGACTATAGTCCAGGCTATAGGCGAGACTATAGTCCAGGCTATAGGCGAGACTATAGTCCAGGCTATAGGCGAGACTATAGTCCAGGCTATAGGCGAGACTATAGTCCAGGCTATAGGCGAGACTATAGTCCAGGCTATAGGCGAGACTATAGTCCAGGCTATAGGCGAGACTATAGTCCAGGCTATAGGCGAGACTATAGTCCAGGCTATAGGCGAGACTATAGTCCAGGATATAGGCGAGACTATAGTCCAGGCTATAGGCGAGACTATAGTCCAGGCTATAGGCGAGACTATAGTCCAGGCTATAGGCGAGACTATAGTCCAGGCTATAGGCAAGACTATAGTTCAGGCTATAGGCGAAACTATGGTCTAGGCTATAGGCGAAACTATAGTTCAGGCTATAGGCGAAACTATAGTCTAGGCTATAGGCGAAACTATAGTCCAGGCTATAGGCGAGACTATAGTCCAGGCTATAGGCGAGACTATAGTCCAGGCTATAGGCGAGACTATAGTCCAGGCTATAGGCGAGACTATAGTCCAGGCTATAGGCGAGACTATAGTCCAGCTATAGGCGAGAGTATAGTCTAGGCTATAGGCGAAACTATAGTCTAGGCTATAGGCGAAACTATAGTCTAGGCTATAGGCGAAACTATAGTCTAGGCTATAGGCGAGACTATAGTCTACGATATAGGCGAAACTATAGTCTAGGCTATAGGCGAAACTATAGTCTAGGCTATAGGCGAAACTATAGTCTAGGATATAGGCGAAACTATAGTCTAGGCTATAGGCGAAACTATAGTCTAGGCTATAGGCGAGACTATAGACTAGGCTATAGGCGAGACTATAGACTAGGCTATAGGCGAGACTATAGACTAGGCTATAGGCGAGACTATAGACTAGGCTATAGGCGAGACTATAGACTAGGCTATAGGCGAGACTATAGACTAGGCTATAGGCGAGACTATAGACTAGGCTATAGGCGAGACTATAGACTAGGCTATAGGCGAGACTATAGACTAGGCTATAGGCGAGACTATAGACTAGGCTATAGGCGAGACTATAGACTAGGCTATAGGCGAGACTATAGACTAGGCTATAGGCGAAACTATAGTCTAGGATATAGGCGAGACTTTAGTCCAGGCTATAGGCGAGACTATAGTATAGGCTATAGGCGAGACTATAGTCCAGGCTATAGGCGAGACTATAGTCCAGGCTATAGGCGAGACTATAGTCCAGGCTATAGGCAAGACTATAGTCCAGGCTATAGGCGAGACTTTAGTCCAGGCTATAGGCGAGACTATAGTCCAGGCTATAGGCGAGACTATAGTCCAGGCTATAGGCGAGACTATAGTCCAGCTATAGGCGAGAGTATAGTCCAGGCTATAGGCGAGACTATAGTTCAGGCTATAGGCGAAACTATGGTCTAGGCTATAGGCGAAACTATAGTTCAGGCTATAGGCGAAACTATAGTCTAGGCTATAGGCGAGACTATAGTCCAGGCTATAGGCGAGACTATAGTCCAGGCTATAGGCGAGACTATAGTCCAGGCTATAGGCGAGACTATAGTCCAGGCTATAGGCGAGACTATAGTCCAGGCTATAGGCGAGACTATAGTCCAGCTATAGGCGAGAGTATAGTTCAGGCTATAGGCGAAACTATGGTCTAGGCTATAGGCGAAACTATAGTTCAGGCTATAGGCGAAACTATAGTCTAGGCTATAGGCGAAACTATAGTCCAGGCTATAGGCGAGACTATAGTCCAGGCTATAGGCGAGACTATAGTCCAGGCTATAGGCGAGACTATAGTCCAGGCTATAGGCGAGACTATAGTCCAGCTATAGGCGAGAGTATAGTCTAGGCTATAGGCGAAACTATAGTCTAGGCTATAGGCGAGACTATAGTCTAGGATATAGGCGAAACTATAGTCTAGGCTATAGGCGAAACTATAGTCTAGGCTATAGGCGAAACTATAGTCTAGGCTATAGGCGAAACTATAGTCTAGGCTATAGGCGAAACTATAGTCTAGGATATAGGCGAAACTATAGTCTAGGCTATAGGCGAAACTATAGTCTAGGCTATAGGCGAGACTATAGACTAGGCTATAGGCGAGACTATAGACTAGGCTATAGGCGAGACTATAGACTAGGCTATAGGCGAGACTATAGACTAGGCTATAGGCGAGACTATAGACTAGGCTATAGGCGAGACTATAGACTAGGCTATAGGCGAGACTATAGACTAGGCTATAGGCGAGACTATAGACTAGGCTATAGGCGAGACTATAGACTAGGCTATAGGCGAGACTATAGACTAGGCTATAGGCGAAACTATAGTCTAGGATATAGGCGAGACTTTAGTCCAGGCTATAGGCGAGACTATAGTATAGGCTATAGGCGAGACTATAGTCCAGGATATAGGCGAGACTATAGTCCAGGCTATAGGCGAGACTATAGTCCAGGCTATAGGCGAGACTATAGTCCAGGCTATAGGCAAGACTATAGTCCAGGCTATAGGCGAGACTTTAGTCCAGGCTATAGGCGAGACTACAGTTCAGGCTATAGGCGAGACTATAGTCCAGGCTATAGGCGAGACTACAGTTCAGGCTATAGGCGAGACTATAGTCCAGGCTATAGGCGAGACTATAGTCCAGGCTATAGGCGAGACTATAGTCCAGGCTATAGGCGAGACTATAGTCCAGGATATAGGCGAGACTATAGTCCAGGCTATAGGCGAGACTATAGTCCAGGCTATAGGCGAGACTATAGTCCAGGCTATAGGCGAGACTATAGTCCAGGCTATAGGCGAGACTATAGTCCAGGCTATAGGCGAGACTATAGTCCAGGCTATAGGCGAGACTATAGTCCAGGCTATAGGCGAGACTATAGTCCAGGCTATAGGGGAGACTATAGTCCAGGCTATAGGCGAGACTATAGTCCAGGTTATAGGCGAGACTATAGTCCAGGCTATAGGCGAGACTATAGTCCAGGCTATAGGCGAGACTATAGTCCAGGCTATAGGCGAGACTATAGTCCAGGCTATAGGCGAGACTATAGTCCAGGCTATAGGCGAGACTATAGTCCAGGCTATAGGCGAGACTATAGTCCAGGCTATAGGCGAGACTATAGTCCAGCTATAGGCGAGAGTATAGTCCAGGCTATAGGCGAGACTATAGTTCAGGCTATAGGCGAAACTATGGTCTAGGCTATAGGCGAAACTATAGTTCAGGCTATAGGCGAAACTATAGTCTAGGCTATAGGCGAAACTATAGTCCAGGCTATAGGCGAGACTATAGTCCAGGCTATAGGCGAGACTATAGTCCAGGCTATAGGCGAGACTATAGTCCAGGCTATAGGCGAGACTATAGTCCAGGCTATAGGCGAGACTATAGTCCAGGCTATAGGCGAGACTATAGTCCAGCTATAGGCGAGAGTATAGTCTAGGCTATAGGCGAAACTATAGTCTAGGCTATAGGCGAAACTATAGTCTAGGCTATAGGCGAGACTATAGTCTAGGCTATAGGCGAAACTATAGTCTAGGCTATAGGCGAAACTATAGTCTAGGCTATAGGCGAAACTATAGTCTAGGATATAGGCGAAACTATAGTCTAGGCTATAGGCGAAACTATAGTCTAGGCTATAGGCGAAACTATAGTCTAGGCTATAGGCGAGACTATAGACTAGGCTATAGGCGAGACTATAGACTAGGCTATAGGCGAGACTATAGACTAGGCTATAGGCGAGACTATAGACTAGGCTATAGGCGAGACTATAGACTAGGCTATAGGCGAGACTATAGACTAGGCTATAGGCGAGACTATAGACTAGGCGAGACTATAGCCTAGTCTATAGTCTCGCCTAGAGCCTAGTCTATAGTCTCGCCTAGAGCCTAGTCTATAGTCTCGCCTATAGCCTAGTCTATAGTCTCGCCTATAGCCTAGAGACTGCAGTCCAGGCTACAAACTAGACTGTCCAGACTATAGACTAAACTATAGTAAAGGCGATAGACTAAACTGTAGGCCAGGCTATTTTGCAGACTATGGGCCAAGCTATAGTTAAGACTATAGACTAAGTTATAGTCCATACTATAGACTAAACTATAGTTAAGACTATAGACCAAGCTGTAGTCCAAACTATAGGCTAAACTATAGTCCAAACTATAGACTAAACTGAAAGAGACTATATTCCACGCAATAAACGAGACTATATTTTCCTCTATAGTCTCTTTTATAATCTATATTGTTGTCTATAATCTGGGCTGCACTCTTT
Source organism: Protocalliphora azurea (assembly GCA_932274085.1). Taxonomy (NCBI): domain Eukaryota; kingdom Metazoa; phylum Arthropoda; class Insecta; order Diptera; family Calliphoridae; genus Protocalliphora; species Protocalliphora azurea. The sequence continues at coordinate 53,284,295 of OW026519.1, forward strand.
TCTATAGTATGCTAAGGTTTCTCATATTGTAATAATTTAGCTACACTTTCTAATTCACTGCAATTCCTGTGATAAGAAGACCATGTAGAAATATCGTTTTCTTTTAAACTCCCATAATTTTCTCTTCGTTACTTTCTCCAATTTCTTGCTGCTCAATTTTAAAATCAATCTTTTACAATTGAACAAATCTTTCTAAACTCCCTTCTTAGCTTTTGTCTATTTTTTTAATCTATTGTTAACACAAAAAGAAAACATCAGACTTATTTATATCACAATTTTGTAATAGCTTTGTAAACGTTTAAGAAAAAAAGAACATTTTCCCTTATTTTGTGCTACAAAAAATACTGGCGCACGATATGCCTCCCTTCATATAAGGAGTTAACGACAGAGTTTATTGTTTTGCAAATAATGTACTTACTCCTTTTTTCAACCTCTGCGACCCCTTTTTTATTTTAATTTTTGCAAAAATGTATGCCACATAACATTTTCCGCAATTATCTTTACGCAGTAGAGCGCATAAATTTTAAAGTCCGCCACACATACACAACAAAGGAAATGATAGGAATAGAAGAAGAAGGAGACGTATAATAAGATTGCAACAAAGTATTAAAATTTTACGCGTTTCTAAATTACAACAGGGCTTTGTTTAAAGGATTGAATAATTTCATGGTATTAAATGGTAGTCACAATAAATTCTTGTTTGTGTCAGTTTTGTGGGAGGTTATTATTTTCTGTTTTTAAAGGATTTTGATGTATTTTGTGGCTTTCCTTGGGGGAACAGCAAATAGTGGTGGCAATAAATAAGGAATTTCGCTAATAATTTGTTTTTATAGTTGAATTATATTGCTTTTTTTTAAGAATATAGTTTAGTCTATGCAGTCTAGACTATAGTTTAGACTATAGTATGGACTATAGTTTAGTCTATAGCCTGGACTATAGTTTAGTCTATAGCCTGGACTATAGTTTAGTCTATAGCCTGGACTATAGTTTAGTCTATAGCCTGGACTATAGTTTAGTCTATAGCCTGGACTATAGTTTAGTCTATAGTCCGGACTATAGTGTAGTCTATAGTCCGGTCTATAGTTTAGTCTATAGTCCGGACTATAGTTTAGTCTATAGTCTGGACCATAGTTTAGTCTATAGTCTGGACTATGGTTTAGTCTATAGTCTGGACTATAGTTTACTCTATAGTCTGGACTATAGTTTAGTCTATAGTCTGGACTATAGTTTAGTCTATAGTCTGGACTATAGTTTAGTCTATAGTCTGGACTATAGTTTAGTCTATAATCTGGACTATAATTAGTCTATAGTCTGGACTATAGTTTAGTCTATAGTCTAGACTATAGTTTAGTCTATAGCCTGGACTATAGTTTAGTCTATAGCCTGTACTATAGTTTAGTCTATAGTCTGGACTATAGTTTAGTCTATAGTCTGTATTATAGCTTAGTCTATAGTCTGGACTATAGTTTAGTCTATATTCTGGACTATAGTTTAGTCTATAGTCTGGACTATAGTTTAGTCTATAGTCTGGACTATAGTTTAGTCAATAGTCTGGACTATAGTTTAGTCTATAGTCTGGACTATAGTTTAGTCTATAGTCTGGACTATAGTTTAGTCTATAGTCTGGACTATAGTTTAGTCTATAGTCTGGACTATAGTTTAGTCTATAGTCTGGACTATAGTTTAGTCTATAATCTGGACTATAATTAGTCTATAGTCTGGACTATAGTTTAGTCTATAGTCTAGACTATAGTTTAGTCTATAGTCTGGACTATAGTTTAGTCTATAGTTTGGACTATGGTTTAGTCTATAGTCTGGACTATAGTTTACTCTATATCCTGGACTATAGTTTAGTCTATAGTCTGGACTATAGTTTAGTCTATAGTCTGGATTATAGTTTAGTCTATAGTCTGGACTATAGTTTAGTCTATAGTCTGGACTATAGTTTAGTCTATAGTCTGGACTATAGTTTAGTCTATAGTCTGGACTATAGTTTAGTCTATAGTCTGGACTATAGTTTAGTCTATAGTCTGGACTATAGTTTAGTCTATAGCCTGGACTATAGTTTAGTCTATAATCTGGACTATAGTTTGGTCTTTAGTCCGGACTATAGTGTAGTCTATAGTCCGGACTATAGTGTAGTCTATAGTCCGGACTATAGTGTAGTCTATAGTCCGGACTATAGTGTAGTCTATAGTCCGGACTATAGTGTAGTCTATAGTCCGGACTATAGTGTAGTCTATAGTCCGGACTATAGTGTAGTCTATAGTCCGGACTATAGTGTAGTCTATAGTCCGGACTATAGTGTAGTCTATAGTCTGGATTATAGTGTAGTCTATAGTCTGGATTATAGTTTAGTATATAGTCTGGACTATAGTTTACTCTATAGTCTGGACTATAGTTTACTCTATAGTCTGGAGTATAGTTTACTCTATAGACTAAACTATAGACTATAGACTATAGTCCGCACTATAGTTTAGTCTATAGTCTGGATTATAGTTTAGTATATAGTCTGGACTATAGTTTACTCTATAGTCTGGACTATAGTTTAGTCTATAGCCTGGACTATAGTTTAGTCTATAGCCTGGACTATAGTTTAGTCTATAGCCTGGACTATAGTTTAGTCTATAGCCTGGACTATAGTTTAGTCTATAGTCCGGACTATAGTGTAGTCTATAGTCCGGTCTATAGTTTAGTCTATAGTCCGGTCTATAGTTTAGTCTATAGTCCGGACTATAGTTTAGTCTATAGTCTGGACTATGGTTTAGTCTATAGTCTGGACTATAGTTTACTCTATAGTCTGGACTATAGTTTAGTCTATAGTCTGGACTATAGTTTAGTCTATAGTCTGGACTATAGTTTAGTCTATAGTCTGGACTATAGTTTAGTCTATAGTCTGGACTATAGTTTAGTCTATAATCTGGACTATAATTAGTCTATAGTGTGGACTATAGTTTAGTCTATAGTCTAGACTATAGTTTAGTCTATAGCCTGGACTATAGTTTAGTCTATAGCCTGGACTATAGTTTAGTCTATAGTCTGGACTATAGTTTAGTCTATAGTCTGTATTATAGTTTAGTCTATAGTCTGGACTATAGTTTAGTCTATATTCTGGACTATAGTTTAGTCTACAGTCTGGACTATAGTTTAATCTATAGTCTGGACTATAGTTTAGTCTATAGTCTGGACTATAGTTTAGTTTATAGTCTGGACTATAGTTTAGTCTATAATCTGGACTATAATTAGTCTATAGTCTGGACTATAGTTTAGTCTATAGTCTAGACTATAGTTTAGTCTATAGTCTGGACTATAGTTTAGTCTATAGTCTGGACTATAGTTTAGTCTATAGTTTGGACTATGGTTTAGTCTATAGTCTGGACTATAGTTTACTCTATATCCTGGACTATAGTTTAGTCTATAGTCTGGACTATAGTTTAGTCTATAGTCTGGATTATAGTTTAGTCTATAGTCTGGACTATAGTTTAGTCTATAGTCTGGATTATAGTTTAGTCTATATCCTGGACTATAGTTTAGTCTATAGTCTGGACTATAGTTTACTCTATATCCTGGACTATAGTTTAGTCTATAGTCTGGACTATAGTTTAGTCTATAGTCTGGATTATAGTTTAGTCTATAGTCTGGACTATAGTTTAGTCTATAGTCTGGACTATAGTTTAGTCTATAGTCTGGACTATAGTTTAGTCTATAGTCTGGACTATAGTTTAGTCTATAGTCTGGACTATAGTTTAGTCTATAGTCTGGACTATAGTTTAGTCTATAGCCTGGACTATAGTTTAGTCTATAATCTGGACTATAGTTTGGTCTTTAGTCCGGACTATAGTGTAGTCTATAGTCCGGACTATAGTGTAGTCTATAGTCCGGACTATAGTGTAGTCTATAGTCCGGACTATAGTGTAGTCTATAGTCCGGACTATAGTGTAGTCTATAGTCTGGATTATAGTGTAGTCTATAGTCTGGATTATAGTTTAGTATATAGTCTGGACTATAGTTTACTCTATAGTCTGGACTATAGTTTACTCTATAGTCTGGAGTATAGTTTACTCTATAGACTAAACTATAGACTATAGACTATAGTCCGCACTATAGTTTAGTCTATAGTCTGGATTATAGTTTAGTATATAGTCTGGACTATAGTTTACTCTATAGTCTGGACTATAGTTTAGTCTATAGCCTGGACTATAGTTTAGTCTATAGCCTGGACTATAGTTTAGTCTATAGCCTGGACTATAGTTTAGTCTATAGCCTGGACTATAGTTTAGTCTATAGTCCGGACTATAGTGTAGTCTATAGTCCGGTCTATAGTTTAGTCTATAGTCCGGACTATAGTTTAGTCTATAGTCTGGACCATAGTTTAGTCTATAGTCTGGACTATGGTTTAGTCTATAGTCTGGACTATAGTTTACTCTATAGTCTGGACTATAGTTTAGTCTATAGTCTGGACTATAGTTTAGTCTATAGTCTGGACTATAGTTTAGTCTATAGTCTGGACTATAGTTTAGTCTATAGTCTGGACTATAGTTTAGTCTATAATCTGGACTATAATTAGTCTATAGTCTGGACTATAGTTTAGTCTATAGTCTAGACTATAGTTTAGTCTATAGCCTGGACTATAGTTTAGTCTATAGCCTGGACTATAGTTTAGTCTATAGTCTGGACTATAGTTTAGTCTATAGTCTGTATTATAGTTTAGTCTATAGTCTGGACTATAGTTTAGTCTATATTCTGGACTATAGTTTAGTCTACAGTCTGGACTATAGTTTAATCTATAGTCTGGACTATAGTTTAGTCTATAGTCTGGACTATAGTTTAGTTTATAGTCTGGACTATAGTTTAGTCTATAATCTGGACTATAATTAGTCTATAGTCTGGACTATAGTTTAGTCTATAGTCTAGACTATAGTTTAGTCTATAGTCTGGACTATAGTTTAGTCTATAGTCTGGACTATAGTTTAGTCTATAGTTTGGACTATGGTTTAGTCTATAGTCTGGACTATAGTTTACTCTATATCCTGGACTATAGTTTAGTCTATAGTCTGGACTATAGTTTAGTCTATAGTCTGGATTATAGTTTAGTCTATAGTCTGGACTATAGTTTAGTCTATAGTCTGGACTATAGTTTAGTCTATAGTCTGGACTATAGTTTAGTCTATAGTCTGGACTATAGTTTAGTCTATAGTCTGGACTATAGTTTAGTCTATAGTCTGGACTATAGTTTAGTCTATAGTCTGGACTATAGTTTAGTCCGGACTATAGTGTAGTCTATAGTCTGGATTATAGTTTAGTATATAGTCTGGACTATAGTTTACTCTATAGTCTGGACTATAGTTTACTCTATAGTCTGGGGTATAGTTTACTCTATAGTCTGGACTATAGTTTAATCTATAGACTAAACTATAGACTATAGACTATAGTCCGCACTATAGTTTAGTCTATAGTCTGGATTATAGTTTAGTATATAGTCTGGACTATAGTTTACTCTATAGTCTGGACTATAGTTTAGTCTATAGTCTGGATTATAGTTTAGTCTATAGTCTGGACTATAGTTTAGTCTATAGTCTGGATTATAGTTTAGTCTATAGTCTGGACTATAGTTTAGTCTATAGTCTAGACTATAGTTTAGTCTATAGTCTGGATAGTTTAGTCTATAGTATGGACTATGGTTTAGTCTATAGTCTGGACTATAGTTTAGTCTATAATCTGGACTATAGTTTAGTCTATAGTCTGGACTATAGTTTAGTCTATAGCCTGGACTATAGTTTAGTCTATAGTCTGGACTATAGTTTAGTCTATAATCTGGACTATAGATTAGTATATATTGTATACTATAGCTCTATATATAGTCTGGTCTATTTTCTCTCTAGTTCTTCCTTGTTTATTTAATTGTTAAGAAAAATCTCCTTCAACTATCATTTGTTATATTTATATGTGTGTGTCTCCTGCAATGTTTACATTGCTGCTTTTTCTCCCTTTCGATTGATTTATTATGTGCGTCATTTATTTATTGACTCGTAATTGTTTGTAGGCCTTATTATTAGACGTGTTGTAAATGTTTTTTTTTTCTCTTTTGCAGTGTCCAAATTTATACTCCAATGTACGAGTATCTTTCTGTGGGTTTTATTAAGTGCTTGAAAGAATGTTTTATTTGCATTTAAAATTCATTGGAAATTGTTTACAAATTGTTATTTAATTGAGGTTTATTATGTCAATCAATAGTAAGTTGTTATTGTTCTTCGACTGCTTCTTGATATTTTTCATTTTTGTTTTTCCACCCATTGACAATTTATCCATCCTCCTTTAGAGTGTGTTGCTTTATAGCGTAAACAACAACAATTGAAAACCAATCATTAAATAAATTAATGACTTTGATTTGTGCGTGAGTTTTTTTTTAGCTCTATTCGTTTTTTTGTATTTTTATTCGCTTCATTACAGGTATAAAGGGTGTATATAAGTTGGTCATTCCGTTTGTAATTTCCACTATTTTCGTTGGAGAGCAAAAAAGTATATATCTTCTGGATCCTTGTAAGAAATGATGTCGATAGAACGATATCTGTCCGTGCATCGGTTGAAAACGCATTTATGAATCCCACCGATAATTGCCATATATAATAAATAAATATATGTATATATATATCAAATGATCGGAAATCCTTTTCGAAAATTTTGCTGTTGTAACTCAGCAATATCGGTTCATAAATGTCGAAAATATGTCTAAAAACATGGTTTTTTTGAGAGCTTTTCGACTTAAAATGGTTTAAACAGTATTTGTGAGGCCTCCCGATAACATAAATATCATATATATCATATATGTATATTAAAAGATAAAAAAATTTTTGGAGATAACTTTTTATTGAAATTAAGAAATAACTGGTTCAAAAGTAGCGTGGATAATAAAAAAAAAACAGTTTTCAAACTTGTTTTCGATATTGTGAAGCCCCTATATAAGTTAGGTACTTCGTTTTTATAAAACAAAATCGGAAAATATTTTCTGAATCTAGATGCTGAAGAAATTAATTCAGTCGTCCCATTAGATATCGACCAAAACGCGTTTTGACCGGTATCCAAGTCCTAAATAAACTGCGGACTTGGTTTTTATATAGATCGATCACAAGTATTTTTCTTGAATTTCGATTTATCGGTTCATAAATAACCGAGTTATTGGCAAATCAGTTTTTTTTATTTATTTAATGCATGCTTCCCTTATAATTGTTGTTTTCATGGGTACTGAAAAACAATAATAAACGCAAGCGCTTACGGTTGTTTAAATTTTTTGAAGCACCTATGTAATCTTAAGACTTCGTTCTTTTACAGAAGAATCGAAAATTTTTTGAAGAATTTTTGTGTTGAAAAAATGAACTCAGTCGATCCAGTATTAACCGAGTGATAGGCCTGTATAAGCTATTCTTGCATAAATCTATCACAAATATTTTTTTTTCGAATTTTGGTTTTTTAAATCAGTCAAATCGGTCCATAAATTTTCCATCATACCCTTGTTTAATTTAAAAAAGTCTTAAATTTATAAAATATTTGTTCTGCAACGAAGTGATTATATCTTCCTTAAATATGTTTGAACTTTTGTAAAATTCTAAAGTATTAAATTTATTTACTAGTTTTTTTCCGGTGAATTTCGCTACCCTATTTGATGCAATAACTAATATTTACTTTATATGGAAGCTACTACTCCCCTGGACCTATTCATCCTATTCGAAAATTTGATATGAAAATTAGTTTTAAAACTTTTTAACACATTCACTGTAATAGTCCTTTAGATGAAAAATTTTATATTTTCTTTGTTTGGGGTTACCTCTCCCCCTAGATCTAACCGTCCTATTTTCATTTTATCAATGCGATATGATAGGATAAAGGTTCCCACGAAATTTGAAGGCTCTCACTGTAGTCTCTTAGATAAGCTATAATGAACATTTTCTTTATATGGGGGTACTACTCTACCTGCTCCGATCTAAAAAAAAAAATATCATACATATATGAGTTTAGAGACACACCTTTTTAAAACTCTAAAAGGGATGAACCGATTTGCTTAAAATTTTCACAGTATGTGAAAGTTTTAAAAAAGTTGGCGCAAAATATGGATTGGCATCCCATGAAGATCCAACATAATATATAGCATATTGTCTATAATGCAAGCAAAATCTATGCGTCAAATTTCATGTAAATAGTTTCATTAATAACATGTAAAATTGAAAAAATAGATTTTTTAAAAGATGTTCAATCTAGATCTAACATAGTCTATAATCACCTATGGCACTGGTACTATCTGCAAGTTAAATTTCGTGAATATTGGTTTGGCCGTTTAAACGTGATTGATACACGCAGAAAAACAATATTGTTATAGTGAATATAATTTAAAAGCATCATATTATGATTGGAAAATATGATCACATAATTAATAATTATTATGATTCCATTTTGATATGATTTTAGTTTTACATATAATTGAACAATCTTACTACATCATTATCCTATTCTATCAGATTATGATTTATTATTCTATCTTATTATATTATTATATTACATTGTCATATTATGATTCCATCTTATAATATATTCATAAAAAATTATTTTTATAAACTTTCTATTGAAAATAATAGAGAAAAGTGTTCATTAGACAAATATATATATATATATATATATATATATATATATATATTTGTATATTATTGTTCATCAATTATATTCAACCATATGTGGTTATATGTTTTTTTTTTTCTTTTTTAAAACTAAACCCTTTATTGATACTTAATCAATATCTTATATTGCTTGAATTACACCTAGTCTATTTATATTTATTCATATATAAATTAAATGAGAATTACAATGAAGTTAGAAAAGAAATATTAAAAACCAAAATATATTTAAAAACAAACAAATATTAAGTATTATATTTATTTGAAACATTTTAATGTCGTGAGAATAATAATATTAATATGGTTTAAAAACAGAATATGGTTTAAAAACAAGGAAAAAAACTGCAAATATTTAATGGTTGTAGAAGTAATGATATTTTCATATTAATAAAATTTTGTTTTTGGTAAAAATATTTAAAACCATATAATTTTTGTAGTCATCTCTATTAAAATTTTTATTGAGTGTAAACATTAAATGACAAAATTTAAATAAAAACATTATTATCATGAATAGAGAGTTATTAAAATTCAAGAAAATTAATAATTTGAACATAATATTGTTATAGTGATAAGGCTGTAACCATGTTTTCTCTTTGCGTGTACACAAACAAACAAATAAACAAACAAACAAAGTTACACCTCATTTTTATTATATATATAAGGATATAAGAATATAAGGATTTATAAAATCTTGATTCTATTTCAACTTTATATGAAAGTGAGAATTATAAAAGTTTATAAAAGTTTTTAGTGTTTACATAGATATAGAATAAGAAAAAATATTTCTAATTACATCCAATATAAAATATTTAATTTTCATATAACACATCTCAACACGGGTGAAGGGTATATAAGATTCGGCACAGTACCGAATATAGTACTCTAACTTTTATTTGTAATTTTTTAAATGGTCTTTAAATCAAAATCTTAGTCTCGGTAAAGAAGACACCATTTGTTTCTTTTTATTTTCCTTTGATTTGGTTATAAATTATTTGTCACATGTTAATGACATTTAACGATGATAATGATGATATTTTTATTGATAATTATTTTTATTGTATTATTTTGAGCAATTCCACCACTTTGAGTGATGGTGGGTAATTTGTCTTTGAATTTGGGGTTTTTTTCGGGGAGACAAATTATGCAAATTTGATTTTCATTTGAAATTTGCTTTTATATTTTCCTGGTAATCATTTGTTAAAAGAAAAAAGTTATTAATTGAGTATTATTGGTTATCATTTTAAGCTCTTAAGGAAATGATAGATAGGTTTTGCAATGTTTTAGGTGCAAAGGGTCTTTTATATTTTTATTTATATTTTTCTTTTCTAAAAAAGTGACCTAAACAAAGTTATCTTTAAAAGAAAATTGTGTATAATTTTTTTTCTTAAATTGTACCACTGTTTGTCACTTAGATAATCCCAGTATAACTTTATATCCACTACAGAGTGACAAAGTGGCATCGCGTGTGTTTTTATGTTTTATTTATTATTATTTTTTTCCTCTAACAACGTTTTTGTACAAAATGCATCACAATCCAAATAATTAATGACATTTGGTGTCAGTTACAAACCTTAAAACATGAAATCAAAAATTTTGCTTAAAAATAACAAAAACAATTTTAGAAAACAAGCGAATTATTTTTACTCTTCTCATTGGCCATGATGAAGTAGTAAAGGAGAAACAAAACAAAAAAAAAAAAAATCATGTTTTATGACAAGATAAACAATAAAAACTGACACTGAAGCAACCAACAGCAATTGACACTGACATAAAAAATTTAAGTGATAGTTGTCATAGATGTTGCCAAAGAAATATAGAGACCAACATAAGAGGTTGTAGCTAGTTTTTATTTGTTTATATTTTTGTTTATTTACCTTAAAGGCAACATGTAACAATAAGTCAATATGTTGCTAAGAAAATATTACTTGATGTCAATGCTAAAGAGGAAGGAGAAAAAAAAGAGAAAATGTTATACTGAAATATATGTAGCAAATTTTAAAACAACATAACATAAAAACTAATTAAATTCATGATGAAACTACCAAACTAAAGTTTAGACAAAAATCTAGTATATAGTCCGAACTATAGCTTGTTACATAATGTAGTCTAAAGTCTATTCTATAGTCTAGACTATAGTCTTGTCTATAGTCTGAACTAAAGTCTTGTCAGTAGTCTGGACTATAGTCTTACCTATAGTCTGGACTGTAGTCTTGTCTACAGTTTGGACTATAGTCTTATCAATAGTCTGACCTATAGTAATGGATTGTAGTCTTTTCTATAGTTTGGATTATAGTCTTGGCTGTAGTCTTGTATATAGAATTGTCAATCGTCTGAATTATAGCCATATCATCACTATGAACTATAGCTTTGTCTATAGTCTGAACTATAGCCTTGTCTATAGTACTCGCCTGCGGGCTATAGTTGTATCTATAGTCTAAACTATAGTCTTGTCTATAGTCAGGACTATAGTCTTATCTATAGCCTGGACTGTAGTTTTGTCTATAGTTTGGGATGTAGTCTTGTCTATAGTCTGGACTATAATTTTGTCTATAGTCTAGAATATAGTTTGGACTATAGACCTGGCTATAGTCTGGACTGTAGTCTTGGTTATAGTCTGGACTGCAGTCTTGGCTATAATGTGGACTGTAGTCTTGGCTATAGTCTGGACTGAAATCAGGACTATAGTCTGGACTGGAGTCTTATGTAGATTTGTCTATAGTCTGAACTATAATCTGGACTATAGTCTTTTCTATAGTCTGGTCTATAGTCTACCATATAGTCTTTTCTATAGAGTGGACTATATTCTTGACTATAGCCTTGACTATATTCTTGACCGTAGCCTGGACTATAGTCTTGACAATAGTCTTGACAATAGTCTTGATTATAGTCTTGACTTATCAAGACTATGACTATAGTCTTGACTATAATCTTTAATATAGTCTGAACTATAGTCTTGACTATATTCTTGACTATAGTCTTGACTATATTCTTGACTATAGTCTGGACTATAGTCTTGACTATAGTCTCGACAACAGTAAGGACTATAGTCTCGACAATAGTATGGACTATAGTCTTTACTATAGTCTGAACTACAGTTTAGTCTATAGTCCGGATTATAATCTTATCTATAGTCAGCACTATAGTTTTTTTAACCTTATCTATATTTTGGACTATAGTATTTTCTATAGTCAGGACTATAGTCTTGTTTATAGTGTGAACTATAGTATTATCTATAGTCTGGCTTACAGCTTGAATTAAAGTCTTTTATGCAGTTTGGACTATAGTCTTGTCTGCAGTCTTTTTCTATAGTCTGAACTATAGTCTTTTCTATAGCTTGGACTATAGTCTGAACTATAGTCTTGCCTATAGTCTGAACTATAGTCTGGCCTATAATATTGACTATAACCTGGACTATAGTCTTCATTATAGACTTGACTATAGTCGCGACTATAATCTGGACTATAGTCTTGTCTATAGTCTTGACAATAGTATAGACTATCGACTCGACAATAGTATGGACTATAGTCTCGACTATATCCTGGACTATAGTCTATAGTCTGGACTATAGTCTTATGTCTAGTCTGCACCATAGTTTTTTCTATATTCTGGACTATAATCTTGTCTACATTTGGGACTATAATATTTTCTATAGTATGTATTATGATCTTGTTTACAGTCTCTTCTATAGTATGGTCTATAGAAGCCTCGGAAGGTACTAATATTTGTAAACAAAATGACATTCAAAAATAAGAAATAACAAATCCAGAAGAAAACACCTTAAAAAGGCGTTACTGTTACTCATCAATAAATCAAACTCTTAAGCACTCACACCTCTTGTTTTACAATTAAATAAGCAGCTTAAAAAACACCTTTTTTTTAAGGCAATAATAAATATCTTTGATTTTTTTTTTTATATATTAAGAGCAATTGAAGCCACCAATCAAAGTTTCCTTTGATTTATACCCAAAATAAATATATATCTAAGGGTGTCTAAGTAATATATTATGCTTGTTAAGTATTTTCCCATATCATCACCATCATCATCGTTAGCAACCTCATTATCATCGTCATTGGTGTCATTTGACTTCACATTTATTTCTTTAGTTTTATTTTTTCTCTCTCACCCATAATATTTGACACCTTTACTAAATCGCATTATATGCGCTTGATTAAGTTCATTATTATTGCATTGGGTTATTTCTCTTTTATTTATTTTGTTTCTTGTTTTTTGTTGTTGTTTTTGTAACTAGTACTTTGAACTTCCTGCTTTATGGTGTAAGAAAAAAAAACCTCTTTTTTGTTTACTTACAATACTCCCCCAACTCTTGCCTTCTGAACTGTTCTATAAGAGTACAGGATTTTTGGCATTTTAATGTTTTTCTTAGAGTATGTATCCCTTGTTTGTTTTTATTCTTTTATTTCCTTGAATATGTGTATGTGTGTAAGTATTTTATCCCTGGCTTCTTATAATGAAGTTACATTACATTACAATTTTTTTTTTTTGTTATCATTTGTTTTTCTTTTTCCTTCACTTCGGTGTCGAAATGATAAAGTGTTTGTGAGTGAATAGTGTCGTTTGAATTTCATAAATTTTACCGGATATCAAAGCAAAAGTTATGTTATATGTAGGGTTTGGGGTTTCTCGTGATATTTCTTTTTCCCATTTCCCGGGAAATTGCATTTTTTTTATTTAATAATTATTTAACAAAAAATAAAATAATATTAACTCCAATTGACCGGGAATGTTTTTTGTTTCAGATTTTAATGAAATTTCCAAATGTAGATATATGAGAACTATGAAAATTTACTTATTGTATAAAATTTTGTTTCGGCCCCAAATTTGGGCAGAATGGTCGTTACCATATGATCACACCAGGCACTATATAGATTTTTTTTTTTTTTTGTAAGAAGAAAATTGTCTTATTGGCAAATTTTCTACAGGAGGTGAAATCTAATATAAGTTCTAGTATGATATTGAGAAACATATTCTACATATCGAAAATCCATTTTTGAGTTGAAGAAGTCAACGTTATAACATCTCATTTTAGTTGTCAGTACTAAACGATGACCTTCATCATGATCATCAAAACTAATTGTGTTATGAATCCGCTTTTAGGTATTCGAAGGCATACACTTATTATCATTTACAGAGTAGTAAGTGCAAATTGGACTCTTAAACTTTAATTAACTAAGACTTCCTTTATATTTATAATGAAACTGATCAAAATTTTCAACACAAATTCTATATAAGTAAAAATTCTGCTTCACAATTTTTCTCTTCCATATTCAATATGATTTTGGTTTAAATGAATATTTCAAGGACTAAACGAGGAATACTACTATCACTAATATTACTATAACTTTTAAGCCATTCGATGAAAATCCTTCACACATATTCATCATTGTCACTCTCAAGTTTTTAAAAGCTTCTTTAATGGACAATTTGCCGGGAAAACATGTTTTATACCAAAAAAGTTAAATTTCTTGATAAAATTTTCAAGAGAATATATTACCAAAAAATATCTATATAGTGCCTGTCGCACCCATACGATAACGCAGAGATATAGTTTGAAAAACAGGATAAAAATATTTTATATATTTTATAAAATTATACCAATATAATATAGTAATACCTGGTTATATAAAAATCATAAAATATGTTTCTTAAAGGACAAAATAGTATTAAAAAAATATATATGAAATACTTGTACATTTGCTTTCAAACACATAACATAAATGACCTTCTATCATGTCAATATTATTATTAACGAGTTTTCATATGATGAAATGTAATCCAGATCTTTTCAAAATTTTGAATATTTTCTATGGTATATAGCGTTTTATATATTATATAAAGTATGATATATCTTTCAAGATATAAACAAATTTAAATATTTCATATAAATAAAATAAGTACCTATTATAGGTTATACTAAAAACTGTATATCTCAGTTTAATTAGTTTAATTTAGAGATGTAAAACACAATTCTGGAAAATATTTAAAATTGGTTCTATTAATCGTTTTAAAATCTTCAGTTAAGTTTTGAAGCAAAAATTTTCAACTTAGTAATTTTTTTACAATAATAAAAATATTTTTGAAGCGCAACTTATTTAATATTCATTACAAAAAATTTAAGAACAATAACAGACTTTATTATAACAAATAATACGAATATTACTTCAAACATAAGAAACAATAGAAACAAAATATCGGATGATGAAGTAGTAGAATTTAAAATAAACAATGGTGTCTATTCTTGAAAATGCGTCGAATAAGTGAAAATTTCCATTAAAACAAAAACCAAGTTTAAATTAATTCCATTTCAGACTTCAGACGGTAATACAATGATTATACCCCACACCACCATAGGTGGTTGGGGTATTATGCGTTTGTGCTGATGGTTGTAACGCACAGAAAAAAATCATTCAACACCCATCTTAAAGTATACCAATCGACTCTTGATTCATTTGAGTCGATCTGACGATGTCCGTCCATCCGACCGTCTGGCTGGCTGTCCATATAAAATTTTTGCACAAAGTACAGGTCGCAATTTTGAAGATAATTCAATGAAATTTTGCACCTAGGACTTTCATGACGCAAGGACGAAGCCTATTGAAATTGGTTATGATCGATCCTAGCTCCCATACAAATGTCCTACTGGAATACGGGTTTAACAATCATAAATGCCTTAAATATAGCAATATTTTATTAAAATTCGGTATAAGTATCAATCTTTGTGCCAAATTTCATGAAGATCGGTCCATAATTGACCATAGCTCCCATATAAAACCCTCTTCCGAAAATCACTTTAACGTGCATAAATCACATACACATGTTAGTATCAGTTATATATTCGACACAAATGAGGTTCACTCCATAATTTACCATAGCTCCCATATAAGCCCACTTTCGGGAATCACCATAAAGTGCACAAATTTATAAAAATGTTTGTATAAATACAATATTCTGTATTCGTATATTTTATTTTACACTTAGCAGAAGTCCACAATTGTTCACATTACTAATATAAGACTCATCCACAAATTTTGATGCACATGCACAATGGTGTGGGGTATCATATGGTCGGGCTTGACCGACTATATCTTTCTTACTTGTTTTATATTTAATTTAGTTTTTATTTTTCTTTAAATATTCTATCTTTTTATTTTTTTTTTTTTTTAGAAAACTTATTTATCTTATTTTTGATAATGTAAAAAAAATACCTTATTGATACATAAGAAAATCAAATGTTTTTGAATACTTTAAAAAATCACTTTTGTATTTAATTTTTGCCAAATCTAATGGAGAGAAATCGAAAAAATCTTAACATATATAAAATTCAATAATTTGGAAATGGTTGCTTCTAGAGTTTTGAATTATTTTATTTAACTGATATTATATTACAGATCACAGAAAAATATAACTTTTATAGTTCTAACCGCTACCTCTGAACTCGTGGAACTTTTTAGGTAACCCTTCCATTAGAGATTTGGTAGTTGTTTCAGTCACTCTTTTGGAACGGTTTGCCCGTCTTCTTTTAAAATCTTTGATATTTTGGGACATCTTTTTTGTGCTCTTTCCTCTACGGATCTTAGTTCCGAACAATTTAGAGTATTGACCTCTATTGGCATAAAAACTATGTTATGGTTTTGGTACCACTCCAGAGCTTTTTACCGTAGTGAAATGATGCCAAATCGGGCCAAAAATATATGGACTCATTGTGCTCTCTTATGAGAGGAAGTAGCCTATTTTGCAAATATTCTTTGAAGTATATTTCGGTGTTAATAGAGCCCACTGTAAGAAATGACTTGCTTCTTTTGCGGCAACTGCATAAAGCTTTAAATACCAGGATTTTTTTTAGGAAATTTTGTCTGCTTTTTAGTCCTAAATTTATCTTCAACATTTCCTCTAGCATTAGAAATATAAAAATTTTGATCCGGAAGCTACGAAAAATCTGTCAGTACATACGTTTCGTCGTCCATTATACAACTTGAATATTTTTGTATGAAGTTTGATTTTAACTTCCGTGTCCTATTCTTGGCTTCTAAATTTTTTACAGCATTCTCGTTTGGAACTTTTTGGGCTTTGCATGTTTTCAAGTCTGCATTGGCTTTAACTTTTCGCATCAAATAGTCAGATCATTGAACTAACCGGGCTTCTTAGAGCTCTTTTTAATAAGCTTTAAATTTTCTTGGACTTCCCAATATCATGTGGACCTTTTTTTCTCCATGAACCCGGTTTCTTATCAATGGTCAAATTCTCCTGATACTGTTTAATAACATTGGAAACAGTTTGACGGTAGACCTTTAATTCTTTGGCCAATTTTTTTTAGGTTTTTTTTTTATTTTTAATAATTGTTGTTATTAAAAATAATAAGTGACATATTTTTCAACGTGTGTTAAGATTTTTTCGATCTCACTCCTTATTCAGTATTACCATCTAAAAATGCCTTCAGTAAGTAGTGTGTGTACAATAATGTAAATTTTTCATTGAGACGTTAAAAACAATAATATTTTTGCTGTAGGATTTTAAAAGTTCATATTATATTAATATTAAATATCTCGTTTTCTCGGGAAAATTAAAAAAAGTTCCTGGGAATTCCCAACGACATTTTGCCGGGAAATCCCAGGATTTCCTACCGGGAATTCCCGGACATCAAACCCTAACTATATGTCTTATGTAGTACGAGTTTTTTTTGATGCAATATATTAATGTTTTAGAAAGACAAATAAATAAAACATATTTGAGGAAATAATATTACGCATATGTATGAGTGAAAAGTGTTAAGAGAATTTATTAGATTAAACAGAGACGCATCAACGAGTAATATTTGTAAATTTTTGCATTAAAAAGGGAATTTTTTAAGAACAAGGTACATTTTTAAGCGCAAAGTTGCAGTAAAATAATTTGAATTCTTAGAATTGTTGTTTTTGGAATAGTAAATGGAGGGACTAAATCCTGCTTTTAACCAATGAAGAGATTTTCACCTCAATATGAGTTTTTCTTTTTTTCATCAAAAAACTTAGCCTTAACACAGAACAAATTATTAGCCACAAAAACAAAATTTTTCACCACATAAATAATTTTAACCACAGAAACAGCTTTTCGCCATAAAATAAATTTTTCATCAAAAAAAAAAAAACTTCTCAAAAAATGAAATTAGGTGAAAAATTATTTTTTCACCTAAAAATTAGTTTTCATCTGAAAATCAATTTCTCACCTAATAATTAATTTTTAATCTAGAAATTAGTTTTTCATCAAAAAACGAATTTTTATCTTTTCACCTCAAATCAATTTGTTCACCACAAAATTAGTTTTTCATCACAAAATTAGATTTTCACCACAAAACTGGTTTATCACCACAAAATTGGAATTTCATCACAAAATTTGATTTTTACCACAAAATTGGGTTTCACTATAAAACTAGTTTTAAAACTAGAACCAGATTTTTAGAATAAAGTTAGTTTTTCATCATAAAATAAGTTTTTGACCACAAAACTAGTTTTTCACCTCAACAACAAAAATTAATTTTTTACACCTAAACTGATTTTTCACCAGGATAGTAGTTTTTCGCCTAAAAATTAATTTTTCACCACAAAATTAATTTTTCACTAAAAAATTCGTTTTTCATCACAAAACTGGCTTTTCTCTCTCTCTCTCTCTCTCTAAAAAAATCACCTAAAAATTTGTTTTTCACCACTAAATTGGTTTTTTACCACAAATTTAATCTTTCAACACAAAACTAATTTTTTTTACCACAAAAAATTTTTCGTCATAAAATTAGTTTTTCACCACTAAACTAATTTTTTTAGTTAGTTTTTCACCACTAAACTTGTTTTTTTTTCACAAATTTAATCTTTCACCACTAGTTTGTCAGCACAAAACAAGTTTTTCACCACAAAACTTGCTTTCATCACAAAATTAGTTTTTCACCACAGAATTCGATTTTCACCACAAAATTAGATTTTCATCACGAAATTATTTTTTCACCATAAAACTAGATTTTCATCACAAAACTAGTTTTTCACCATAAAACTAGTTTTTCACCACGAAACTAGTTTTTCACCACTAAACTAGATTTTCACCACGAAACTATTTTTTCACCACAAAACTAGTTTTTCACCACAAAACTAGTTTTTCACCACGAAACTAGTTTTTCAGCACAAAAATAATTTTGCACCACAAAACTGGGTTTTAACTACAGAATTAGATTTTCACCACAAAATTAGATTTTCCCCACAAAATCAGATTTTTACCACAAAATTAGATTTTTACCACGAGTCATAGTTTTTCACCACAAAACTAGTTTTTCACCATAGAACCAGTTTTTCACCACAGAATTAGTTTCTTCACCACAAAACTGGTTTTTCATCACAAGATTAGTTTTTCTTCACAGAACTCAACATAAACTTGATTTTAAACGAGTTTTTCATCACAAAATTATTTTTCCATTACAAAACTAGTTTTTCACCACAAAATTAATTTTTCACCACGGTACTTGATTTTCATGAAATTGATTATATGACAAATCATAAAAAAAAATCTTAAATCTTCAGTGAAACCGAAACTAAGAGATTTAGAGCGAAAATAATGGAAATCTACCCTTTTAAGTCAGTCGGTCTTAATGACCTTTTAAGACCGACCAAAAGTCGAATTTTATAAGAAAAATATTAAATCCTTTAGCCGTTTAACATAATCATCAATAAATAGTAATACTAGCACATGTATAAGATTTTCTGTTTTTTTTTATTTGGAAGCCATACGTACAAAAAAGAAAGCACTTTAACAAAATACCGTTCTATGGCATTTTCATATTTTATTCATTTCAGTTGGCAAACGTTTAATGTAAACACCTTAATAAATATTAAAGAATAAATAAGCCAATAACCTGAGATAAATGCCAAGAATATATAATATATTTATGTGAAGAAATCCTAATAAAACATACGCCTCTGTTCTATTGTGGGGGTAAATGAAGGTCTTCCTTAAGCATCTTAACTAGCCAAAGGATAAACAGGCGAGAAATTTTTTGGAAAAGAAACTAAAATAACAATCATAAAATTATGAACATGTAGTCAAACATTGAGTAGACTGTATTTGTTTTTTCCTGTAATATGTTTATAAGGGAATAATGTTTTTTTTTTGTTTAATTTTTTTTGGCAACATATGGCCAATAGAGAAAAATCAATGATTTACAAAAATTGGCTGTAAAATGAAAAGAAAAATTATGTTTTCTTTTTTTAAATAAATAATAAACAATTTGATTTCTTGCAATAACCTGGCTAGAGTCGTGTGTGTTATCATTTACTTGCTTTCTTTTTTTTCCCATTTTAATCCTTTTGGGAACAAGTTTTGTTTACTCTACTTTTTTTCTATTTTTGCTTAAAAAGTTGTCAATGTTAACGAGTCGTTGATTTTTCATATCCGTTAAAAATGAAGTTCGCCATTGTTTTCGTTTTTGCGACAACAATGTGTTGCCACTTTTTTGTTGTTGTAAAAATAATAGTACTTTAACCTCTAAATCTGAGAAAAAAAAATAAGCAATATTTTAAATTCAAAGCACCATCATCATTTACAATAAGCTCACATATGCGTGCATGTATTGGCCAATAGTAAATAGAGTTTTTGTTAATTTTCTAACAGTTCTGGAAACTGTCTATGAAAGTTTATTTTAATAACCTCAAAATTAGTTTCTAACTACAAAAACAATTTTTCATTACAAAAATATTTTTTAAATATAACTATTTTTTAACAAGAAATTCTATTTCACCTCAAAACTTTTTTTACCCAAAATATTAGTTATTCACCTAAAAATTTATTTTTCACCTAAAATTAGTTTTTCATCACAAAACTAGTTTTTTAACACTAATCTAGGTTTTCACTAGAAATTTTGATTTTCACCACAAAATTTTCTTCAGCACCCCAAGATTTTTTTTCACCTCAAAATAAGTTTTTTTTTAATACAAAATTTGCTTTTCACACAAAAAAAATTTGTTACCTTACAATTAGTTTTTCATCTCGAAAATAAGTTTTTTTTACAAAAAAAAAAAAAAAAAAAATAAAAAACTAGTTTTTCACCACAAAATTAGTTTTTCACAACAAAATTAGGTTTTGACCATAAACATAATTTTTCACCACAAAACAAATTTTTACCATAATAATATTTTTTCACCACAAAAATAGTTTTTCACCATAAAACTAGTTTTTTACCACAAAACTAGTTTTTCACCACAAAACTAGTTCTTCTATTCTCTACAAAACCAGTTTTTACTACAAAAATACTTTTCTCCACAAAACTAGTTTTTCACCAAAAGAATAGTTTCTCACCAAAAAACTAGTTTTTCACCAACAAACTAGTTTTTCATCACAAAACTAGTTTTTCACCAAAGGATTAGTTTTTTTTTTTTACCACAAAACTATTTTTTTACCAAAAATTTATCCAAAATAATTGGAGAAAAATATATAAATCAAGAAAAAACAAGTTTTATTTATTTTAAGACTGGTTTGAAATTTTAAACTGCCTACCCTCTAGATTACTTAGGGACAATTGAGTAATAATCCTCTTATATTAAAAATATGCTAACGAGTCAAAAGACTTACGAGGCTTTATTTAAACCAGTGAAAAATAATTCATAATCTGCAAATAAAGAAAATAAATAAAGAAATCTTCATTTCCAGTCTAAAGCTTTAAACTGTCTACTTTCTGGATTACCTAGGGTCAGTTGAGTAAACATTACCTCAAATTAAAACAGGCGTTAGTAATTTTAAAAATATAAATCAGGAAGAAACAACAAAGCTGCATTCAAAATTTAAAACTATCTACCTTCCAGATAACTTGAGGACAGTTGAGTAAACATACTTTTGTTTTAAAAATTATTTTAATAACTCTTAAGACCTTACAGTATATAAATAATGGAAAATAAGTATTTAAACGTAATATGTTTAAAGCTGTACTGTAGTTTGAACTGTCTACCTTCCAGGTAACCTAGGGACAATTCTGTAATCATACCCTTGTATTAGAAATAATGTTAATTAGTTAAGACTCTAAAAAATATAAATCAGGAAAGAGTTATTGATAATCTGTAGATCACAAAAGGAGAATTTAATTTTTAATTTGAATACTTTCTATATTAATTAGGGACAGCTGAGTGATCATCACCTATAGATACAAAAAGAGAATTAAATTCTACTTTTTTTAAATTGGTTACCTTTTGAATTACCTAGGACTAGTAATGTAATCAGTATGCTTTTCCTTTATAGTTCTAAAAATACACATGAGTTCCAGGAAATTTAGTCTTTATTATGGAAGTGTAAATAAGAAATTTTCACTTCCAGAACTGTAGGGTTACTTCCCCCAAAAACCAGCACAATTTCTAGTGACATTCACAAAAAAGCGCTTTAAACGACCACAAACACCGTTTAAAATGTAGCTTTTTTTTGCATGCATATTTACGCAAAACAAAGCTCAACTCAACAACAATGCAAAAGGATTCAATGAGTAAATGACTGCATAAATGGCGAGGATTTAATGCTGGCATTCAAAAACATGGTCGGTGGCAAGTTTGAAAAATTCAAAAACCATCAAACCACAACAAAACCCTTCTACCATCGAAAAAAAGAAAAAAAAATGGTTAAAATTAAACTTTTTTCAACAAAAAATCAAAATAGCATTCAAACACTCACTCAGTCATCGTTTGTTTCCTGTTAGTCTCCACACATTTAATACATTAATGTTTCCATGTCCTTAAGCAAAAAAAAAAAAAGGATTTCAGATTTTAATTCTAAGTTCTACACACATATCATGAGGGTCTTATTGACACTAAAATGAAAAAAGCAAATAAATGCTAAAACAGAAATCCCCGGCAAAAACTCCTAGAATAGATAAACTTTCTCTCTATTTTTTTGATTTGAAGGTTTAGACCAAAAACTA
Source organism: Protocalliphora azurea (assembly GCA_932274085.1). NCBI lineage: Eukaryota > Metazoa > Arthropoda > Insecta > Diptera > Calliphoridae > Protocalliphora > Protocalliphora azurea. Next base: position 53,306,889 of record OW026519.1, read on the forward strand.
GTTGGCCATGTGTGCTGGTGAGGAAGAAGGTTTTATTTTGTATTTGTTTCGCAATTGTTATCTAATTGTTACAACACGGCTGTGTAACAATTAGTTACGGACGAGTAATTGTGTAAAAAATTTAATCAACTTTCAATTGTTAAACATCCGGTGGGGATGACAAATGTTGTTAGAGTATTAAACAAATTTTAAAATAAGGATATGAAAAGGATATAGCTGGGATTTTTGTCTAAAATTCTGGAAAATGTGATATTTTTTTATTTGATTAGATTTTTATTAATATAAAAGGAGTTTAAAGACGATTAAATGAAAATTCTTAATGAACTGAATCTAATTTTTCATCGATTATTGAAAATTTTGTTTTAAAATTAATCGATAATTCTTCAAAAATAAAAAATTATGCTTTAAGAATCATAATGATCTTTATTCAAGCAAAATGATCTGTATTAATGTTTAACGAATAATCGATAATTTGGGATAAAATTCTAGGATGATTAGAACAAACGAATAAAAATTTGTCGAATATTCGTTACAGAAATTTTATTCTTAAGTTTAATAATATAAAAACCATTTTTAAAATTTTATATGAAAATTTAAATTTTAATCGATTATTCAAAAATACAATTTAGAATCATTTGATCCTAATTTAACCTAATTAGCAATTTAAATTAATCGTATAATCGTTTTAAAAATTATAAATTGAAAAAATATTTGAATATTACTAAGATTTTTTAAAAACTTTAATGACAAAATATATTTTAAACGATGAATTTGAAATTTACAATCGATTATTTGAAAACCAGGGAGTTAAGATTAATCGAGTACATGTTACAGAACTTTTATTATTATTATTATTATTATTATTATTATTATTGTTATTACTAACTTTATTTAAAAACGTTAAAATAAATTTCAAATGATCACTAAAAAATTTCAATTATTAATTAATCGATAAATCGAATATTCGCTACAAAAATTTATGTAAATAGATACTTTTTTTAAATTTAATAATATGAAGAGAATTTTTTAAATTATTAAAAATATTAATTATTAAATAATCAATTATTCGGGCTAAAAAAACCGGTTTAAAAATTAATCGTATCTTCGATACAGTTATTCGTTATTCGAAAAACCAGGGTAAAATTTTTTGATCATTTGCTACAAAGATTTTATTTGCTTCAATTATAATAACATAAAAAAAAATAAATATTTATTAAAAAATCGAAATTATTAATTAATCGATTATGCGTAAAAAATTCCTAAAAATTAGTCGGATATTTATTGCGAAAATTTAACTTTTTAATATTAATAAAATTAAAAATATCTTTAGTGGTTAAACGAAAACTTGTAGTATTAAAAAACGATTATTCGAAAACCCGAGTTAAAAATCAATCGAATATTCGTCGCATTTTTTAATTTTAATAAAATGAAAATTAATTTCTTTATATGTTAGTGTAATGAAAACGATTTTTAGTGGTTAAACGAAAAATTTTGTAATTAATTAATCGATTATTCGAAAACTCGTATAAAAAAATTATTTATTATTCGTTGGGAAAACTTTAATTTTTTAATTTTAATAAAATAAATAGGATTTTTTTAATGTTAAACGAAAGTTTTTATTAAATAAACGAAACCCGGAATTGAATTCCAATCTGAAAAACCGGGTTAGAAATCAATCGATTCAATCGTTGAATTTTTATAAAATGAAAATTATTTTTTAATTTTAGTATAATGAAAACCCAGGTTAAAAACTTGTCGATTAGTCGTTGGTAAAAGTTTATTTTATTTTTTAATTTTAATAAAATGAAAAGGATTTTTAATGTTAAATGAAAATCTCTATTATTAAATAATAGATCATTTTATAAACCCAGTTGAAAATTAATCGATTATTCGTTACAAAAATATTTTGTTTAAATTTTAATAAAATAAAATGTAACGTTTACGTATTAATCGATCTTGTTTAAAATTAAAGTATTATTCGAAAACTCACTTTAAAAACTGAACGATTATTGGTTGCCAAAATTTTAAATTTTGAAATTTTCTTCGTTTATTCGATTATTTGTTTAAAACTTTATTATTATTATTATTATTATTATTATTATTTTTAATACGATGAAATAAATTCCTGGTTAATTAAAAGAATATCTGGGTGAAAATAAACGGTTATTCGAAAACCCGGATTAAAAATTAAATGATTATTCCTTGGAAAAAAATAATAATTTCTTAATTTTTATTTATGTATTAAAACTAATTGCATGCTAATTAAACAATATTCTTAGCGTAAATTAATTGATTATTCGCAAACTCGGGTTTAAAATTAAACGATTATTCGTTGAAAAAATGTATATCTTTTTGCAATTTCAATATAATAAAAATAATTTTAAGGAAATTAGTCTTAAATATATTTAAAAATTAATCGAATATTTACTGCAAAATTATTATATTTTGATACTTCATATTAAACGAAAAACTGGATGAAAATTAATAGATTATTTGAAAACCCAATTTATTATTCGTTGCAAAAAATTTTTTTTTTTAACTTTAATAAAATAAAACCTAACGTAAAATCTAGGTGAATTTTTAACGATTATTTAAAAATCCGGTTTAAAAATTAATCGATTATTCATTGAATTTTTTCATTTTAACATAATACCAAACAATTATTTGTTAATTAAATGAATGTCTGGTTGAAAATTAATCGATTATTTGTAAACCTGAGATAAAAATTATTCGATGCAAAAATCAGTTTTTTTTTTCAAAAAAAAAAACCTTTTCTTCATCAAAAATTTAATTTTCACAAAAAAAGTCTCCTACCGTATAATATATATTTTTCGATACTTTAATATACTAAAATTCATTACAGATTAATTAATAGAAAATCTTGGTGAAAAATAATAGATTAATCGAGAAACCGGTTTAAAAAGTAATAGAATATTCGTTGAAAAAAGTTTATTTTTATTATTTTAATATAATTAAATGAATTCCTAGTTAATAAAACGAGTAATGGGTTGGAAATTCATCGATTATTCGGAAACTCGGGTTAACAGTTAATCGATTATTCGTAGTAAAAATTTTTTTTTTTTTTTATAAGTTAATATAATAAAATGTATTTTAAATGTATTAATTGAAAATCTGCTGGAAAATTTGTCGATTATTCAAAAAACAGTATTAAAACTTTGCAAAACTTATTTTTTTAAACTTTAATGTAATAAAATTAATTGCTGGTGAATTTATAAAAAAGTTAAGTGCAAATAAATCCATTATTTGAAAGCACGAATTCAAAATTAAACGACTATTCGCTGCAAAAAATTTTATTTTTGAAGGTTTAATTCTATAAAAAGAATTATTATCTGAATGAAAATTAATCGATTATTCGTAAAAATGGGCTAAAAATTAATCGATTATTGGGTGGAAAGATCAGTTACAAAAAAAGAGAAAACAAAAAACTATTCACCAAAAATCCAGTTTTTACAAAAAAGGATTCCTTCCTTAAAAACTGTTAAAAACTATTTAGAGTTGCTTTTAGATTATTGATTTTATGGAAAACATTTTTCTTTGTAATAGTTTCTTCCCAATATTTTAATGTTTCTATCACTTCGAGTAAAAATAACAAAATCTATAAAATTTATATTTCATCATAAAAATCAGTTACATTTTTGTTTCTTTTTCATTTTTCTTAAAAAATATATAAAACATAAAAATCTTTTCTATTTTTTCTTCAATTGGCCAAAAGCATTTTCTTTATAGTAAAACATATTTATGGGAATTTTTCACACATCATTTTTATGTCCACATGTCATCACTCGGAAAAAAACATTAAACAATCATCCCTTTTTATTGAAATGAACAGATTTTTATGAAGCTTTAAATAAGACCATAACGAGATTATTATAACTAAAGAAAACGGCCTTCTTTTACAATATATCAGGTCGAAATGAAAAGCAGCAGAATTAAAACTGTGTTTTTTATTTTTTGTTCAAACATTTGCCAAAAAGACATAAAAAGGTGTCTGTCACTTATGATATGCGCACAAGACTTTGATGTGTAATTTTTTTGCTGCTGCCATGTATGACATTTTTTTTTTTTTTTTTTTTGGTGCAGTGATAATAAGAATGATGTTGGTGTTTCAATTGTTAGTGACAGTGCTGGTGGCGGTACAAGTGATGATGATGATGATTTACAGTCAGCAGCCAATTGAAGAAGATTTAAAAAATGAAGGAAAATTTTGTAATTAAAGGAACCAACTTTCATTATACAAGGGCGGATCAATAAGTCCGTGACTTTTCGAACTTCCCTTGTAGTTATATGAAATGCAACACTATTCCCATCAAGTACCACCTGTTAATAGACTACTGTCAAATTTTGAGCAAGTGACGTCATTTACTTTGCGTTTAACAGCTGTTTAACCGCAATCCGAATGAGTTTGTGCGGCGCTCTGTAACTGTGAATGAAACATGGATACATTACTGTACTCCGGAGACCAAGCAGTAGTCTAAACAATGGGTTTCTCCAGGTGAACCTGCTCCGAAGAAGGCCAAGCTAAGTCTGTCGGCCAATAAGGTGATGGCAACAGTTTTTTGGGATGCAAGCGGGATAATCCACATCGATTACCTTCAGAAGGGAAAAACAAACGGCAAATATTATGCCAACTTATTAGACCGATTTAATGAGGATTTAAAAAGAAAACGACTCCCTAAGGCCAAGAGACTGCACACGTGTGCAGCCTCAATGGCAAAACTCTATGAATAGGGCTACGAATTGGCACCTCATCCACCATATTCTCCGGATTTAGCCCCTAGTGACTACTTCCTATTTCCAAACCTAAAGAAATGGCTCGGTGGAAAGAGATTCAGCCCCAACGATGAAATTATTGACCAAACAAATGCCTATTTTAAGGACCTCAACCCGGATTAAAAAATAATCGTTAAAAATATTTTAGGTGTTTCATTTCAAAAAATATTAATTGTTTAATTAATTAATGAAAAATTGAAGCTAAAATTAATTGATTATTCGCAAACCCGGGTTAAAAATTAATCGATTATTCGAGATCCCTGGTGATAATTTTAACGATTATTCGTTGAAATTTTTTTTTTTTTTTGATTTTCAATACAATAAAAATAATTTTTACGCAAAGTGAATGACGACACTTGCTCAAAATTTGGCAGTAGTCTTTTAAACGGTGGGAATAGTGTTGCATTTCATATAACTACGAGGGAAGTTCGAAAAGTCACGGACTTATTGATCAGCCCTCGTATCACAAAAATTTTTGTTCAATCTATCACAGATTTAGAAAATTATTTTTTGTCTAGAAAATGTTATCACAAATCAATAGAAAATTTTCTTTTAAAAACTATCACAGTTTTTAATAAAATATCTAATAAATAAATTATATCACAAGTTGAGAGAAGAAATATATCACAATTATCAATATAATCTTATTTTTAGTTGGTCACATTTCTTATTAAAGACATGTGCCCAGGGTAATTTTTTTTGTTTTGACATTCTAAGCTACTTGTCATAATATTTTGACAAAATAAAAGACTCTTGTTTGTTTTTGTTATGTTTTATTTGTGACATAATCATACCTACAACAGCAGCAGCGCAAACAAAAATCTACTAACAATTATGTTCAACATACAGGAGAATGGACTTATAGCAAAGGATTGGAAAAATAGCATGATAAAAATATATTTTTTTTTTTTTTATGTGTGAACAAAACAAAAATACGTCTAGTTTTATTTTAATAAACCTTCATATTATGATGCTCTGTCATAGTAGACTTTATTTTCTTATTTGTCTTTGATTTAGTTTATTTTTTTCTTACTTGCTTACCCTACGTCCCAAAAAAAATATAGTTTTATTTTGCAACAGACATAAAAACGTATGTTAACGCTTCAATGATTACAAATCACAAATAATTTTTATGCAGCTCTGCCAGCAGTCATTAAGAAGCAGAGCAGTAACTGAAACGTTGACAGTAACGTTTCTAAATATTTCACAAAACAATAGAGAATACTAGTGCGCGTTACAAACGTTTGAAGATGAACTTCTGTTGTTTTTAACATAACAGAGATACTTTTGTGGTGATGCAGAAACATTTCAAACAACATCATCGTCGTCATCATTGTCAGTATCATCATTATCACAGGCATCATGTTTATTCATTCACTTATTTAATAGTCGAATTATCATTACAATATAATTGTGAATTCTGTTAGAAATATTATTATCACTATGTGAATTTGGTTTTCGATATTTTTTTTATTATTATAATGTATTTGTTTCTATGTTAAATTCAATAAGTGACAGTGGGTACAGAAAATTTAAAGTAAAATTAAAATTATGAAAAAAATATAAGATAATATCCAAAATAATTTTTAAGTGCAGGATTATCACAGATTGAGAAAGAGAAACATTATTCATTAATTAAAATATATCGATTATTCGAATTTTCGGCTGATAATTTTAACGATTATTTGTTGAAAAATTGATTTTTTTTGGATTCTCAATACAATAAGAATAATTTTTAGTTAATTACGCAATAAAAAATTAATCGATTATTCGTAAAACCCGGGTTAAAAAATAATCGTTAAAAATATTTTTGGCTTTTTATTTCAAAAAATTAATAGTTATTTAGTTAATGAAAAATTTAAGCTATAGTTAATTGATTATTCGCAAACCCGGGTTAAAAATTAATCGATTATTCGAAATCCAGGGTGATAATTTTAACGATTGTTCGTTGAAAAATTATTTTTTTTTATTTTCAATACAATAAAAATAATTTTTAGTTAATTACGCAATAAAAAATTAATCGATTATTCGTAAAATCCGGGTTAAAAGATAATCATTAAAAATATTTTTGGCTTTTTATTTCAAAAAATTAATAGTTTAGTTAATTAATGAAAAATTTAAGTTAAAGTTAATTGATTATTCGCAAACCCCGGTTAAAAATTAATCGGTTATTCGAAATCCCGGGTGATAATTTTAATGATTATTCGTTGAAAAATTATTTTTTTTTGTGGATTTTCAATACAGTAAAAATAATTTTTAGTTAATTACGCAATAAAAAATGAATCGATTATTCGTAAAACCCGGATTAAAAAGTAATCGTTAAAAATAATTTTAGCTTTTTATTTCAAAAAATTAATAGTTTATTTAATTAATGACAAATTTAAGCTAAAGTTAATTGATTATTCGCAAAATATCATTTAGAATATATTAAAAAAAAATTGCGTTAAATTAATCGATTATTCGGAAAACGGGTTAAAAATTATTTTTAAAATTTTTCATTTTAAAAAATTAATAGAAAATTTAAACTAATATTAATCCATTATTCGTAAACCTGGATTAGAAATGAATCGATTATTCGTTAAGAAATAAATGTAATCTTTAAAATACATATCAAAAACAACAAATTATGTTTTAAGTTGATTAATTGCAATTTTTGTTGTAAATTTTTATTTATTATTCGAAAAACCGGTTTCAAAATTAGGCCTTAGAAACAAATTTTTAAAATACTTAAAACTATGAAATAAAAAAAGTCATTCGATTAATCGTTTCAAAATGTTTAAATAGAAAATGTATCAATTCTTCAACCGTTTATGGAAAGAATATTTCCAAATTAAATTTTTCGTTAAAAATCTAAAAATTTTATTATTTGCAAACCCGGTTTCAAAATTAATCTATTAATCGTTAAAAAATTTAAAAAAAAATTTTTTTATATAAAACTTATAGCAAAATGAGTTATAAAAAATGCATTATTCACGAAAGAGCGAAAATCCGGAGTAATAATTTTTTTATTCGCAAAACCGGATTAAAAATTAATCTATTATTCATTACAAAAAAAAAAAAAAAAAAAATTAAATCTGTTTTTATTATAAAAAAAAATTTTAATTGATTAAACAAAAATCTTGGCTAAAATTAATCGATAATGCGCAAAACCGTTTCACAATTAATCGATTGTTGGCAAACCTGAATTAAACATTAATAGATTATTCATTATAAACATTTTATTTTTAAATAATTTTTACTATAAAAATAATTATTAATTGATTAAACAAAAATCTTAGCTAAAATTAATCGATTACTCGCAAACCCGGGTTAAAGATTAAAAGATTATTCGTTATAAAAATTTTACTTTTAAGTACTTTTCACTAAAAAAGAGTTATTAATTGATTAAACGTAAATCCTGGCTAAAAGTAAACAATTATTCGTAAATCCGGTTTAAAAATTAATCGATTTTTTGTTACAAAAATTATATTCTTAAATCCTTTTGATTAAACTAAAATCCTGACAAAATCTATTTGCAAACCCGGGTTAAAAATTAATCGATTTTCATGAATAAAAATTTCATTTTCAAATCTCTTTTACTATAGAAAGAATTATTAATTGATTAAACAAAAATTTTAGCTAAAATTATTCGATTATTCACTTGGGTTAAAAATCAATCGTTTATTTGTTACAAAAATTTTATTTTCAAATACTTTTGTATATAAAAAGAAATATTAATTGATTAAACAAAAATCTTGGTTAAAAGTAATCGATTGTTCAAAAAATCGGTATAAACATTATTCGATTATTTGTTACAAAAATATATTTTAGATACTTTTTTCTATAAAAAATATTAAACAAAAATCTTGGTAAAATAACGGTTATTGGTTACAAATATTCTATTTTGAAGTACTTTTTTCTATAAAAGAAATATTAATTGATTAAACGAAAATCCAGGCTATAAGTAATCGATTATTCGTTGCTAAAATTTTAAAGCAAGAAAAAAAACTGTTCTTTAAAATTATGCGTTTATTCACGAACCCGGTTTAAAAGTTGTTCGAATAATCGTTACAAAAAATGTATTAAAAAATTAAATTAATTATTTTAAAATTTTGTTTAATAAATAAAATTATTTTAATTTTCATCAAAAGAAATATTCATTTTGGTCGTGTTTTTTATAAAAAAGAAACTGTTTTCCGTCAATTAATACATTTTTTGAAAAATTTATGCAAAAAAAAAAAAAAAAATTTTTTTAATGAATTTCTCTTAACCATTACTTTTATTTTAAATTTAATCCCTTCAATGTCACGGTGATGTTTTATGGCTGAATAACTACCACACAGAGTCAATGAGTGTCACACATACTGTTTGGCTTGTCTGTGTATGAGTGTGTTTTTTCCTTTAGTTTTATTATTGTTTGGTAACATTGTATTTGTTTTACAGTTAAATTTAATCGTTTGTTACAAATATTTGGTTTATATTTTCAATTCAAACACATACACATCTTCAGTACATCATAATCATCACACAGCACAACGTGTTCTAGCACTATGGGGCATTTAATGGAAATAAATATGTGTTAATTAATAATAGTAACAAATATATTTTAAATTAAGACTAGAAGGGCTAGAATCTCACAAGAAAACATTTGTCAGTTAATATATTTTACAATAATTTTTTCAGCATAATTTCTTTACTATTTAATATTCAATCAGAACCACTGTGTCCCTGTGTTTTATTGACAATGCATTAAAAATAGTGTGTGTAAATTTGTATCCTTGTTTAGCAAATTTCCTTAAAGCACTCTAATAAATGTCTGTGTGTGTGTGTTTACAGATTTGTTATTGTCTTGCTTTTCGATATATTATTATTTTTTTTGAATTGGTATTGAAGATATTTGTTTCTTTGCCTTTTATTATTTTGGCTGGTGGCTGTTATTACTGCCACTGGTCTATTTTTATGTTCCTTCATAATGTTGTAAAACCTGCGAAGATAAACAGACGTTTTTCGTAACACTAACATTATTAAAATAACAACTACATTCATACATACCACTGCAGTGCCAATTTCAGCTAACGGTAGAAAACACACATACCAACCAAAATAACAGTCTCAGTTTCGGTTACCGCAATAGCGGCGCTTTTAAAGAGCTGTGATGAAATGGGTGAGTGAATGAGTGTCACATGCCTTAAGCCATTTTTGTTTTGGTTTTTATATACAATTCTCTTTGTGTGTGTTTATTTCCTTGTATTTGTTTTTATATCTTTCCTTTCCTTTTAATGTTGCCGTATTTTGTGATTTGGTTTTTTTTTTCTTTTTCTTTTTTTTTTTGCTCACATGTTCATTTTGCCGGTTTTTAAGGGAATGAACCATTAAATGCTGCTGTTAGAATGCTGCTGCTACTTGTGTTATGTTCTGTTGTCTTCTATGTGATTTTGTTTTTATTTTTTTGTTGCTGTTTTTGTGCATTAGACCATTATTAGTCAGTTAAGATTTTTTCAATATAAAAATTTTTGTCTTTGTTGTTATTACTATTATTATTATTATTACGACAACGACGACAAACGCATTCCTATTTTAAAAATTTTGTGAATTGTTTCAGTTGTTTAGTTCGTTCGTACGTTCGTTCATTCTCATTCATTCATCTCACTTACACAATACAAGTACAACATAACGTTGACACGGGTTTCGTAATGATTATATTGGATCTCTTGTCTTTTTAAATCAGTTTAATCGCTCGTTATTATTTCAATTGTTGTTGTTATTGTTAGCAAAAAAAAAAAAAAAAAAAAAACGTGCGCGCCAAAGTCAAAAGTTCATTTTGGAATTTTAAAGGATTAACAATAAAAATTGGTAGGACATTTTTAATTGTTGTCCTCTTATTCTGTGTTTTTGATAAAAGTAAAAGTGTTTGGAAATTAGTGAAGCATAAAGAATGGAAATGAAATAATTAAGAATTTAATTATTATTAATTATTTAATTGCAGGTGTGAAATAATAAAAAAAAAAAAAATAAAATAAACATGAATTTTAAAAATGTTTATAACTACTGAACAATATATAGGTTTGATTTGGATTTTAAAATAAATCTATTTAAATAAAAAAAATTATAAAAAAGTTTATATATTTTAAAATAATAATAAAACGACTTAAATTTCATTTTATAATTAATTTGAATTTTTTTTTTTTAATAAAAATATTTATAACAAATAAAAAATGGAAATTAAATTTTTTAGTTTTAAAATTAACTAAAAGTACCATAATTAAAAAAATATATATATAAATAAATTAAATATTTTTTAATTATTATAAATAAATTATTAATAGCTCTGTTTCAGTACTTGAAAGTTTTAGTTTAGTCAGAATTTACAGGAAGGCAGGCGTTTCCTTACTAAGAATTTATGTGTATTTTGTTATTTTTCTGAAAATTTTTCACAAATTCTGACAAGAACCTGTAAATTTGACAAGTACTAGAACAGAGCTATTATTTTATTGTGAAAATATAAAATCGGTTTTTTTTTTTGGTGAAAACCCAGTTTTTCCGTGGAAATTCTATATTTTGATGAAAACCTGAATTTGGGGTGAAGATTCTATTTTTAATGAAATTTTTTTTGATAAAAATTTGGTTTTCTGTTGAATGCACGGATTTTTTGTGAAAAATTTATATTTTTATGAAAACCCCAATATTTCGTGAAAATTAAATTTTTTGTTGAAAATCCGGATTTATGAAAATTTGTTTTATGGTTAAAATTAATTCGTTTTGGACAAAAATTCAGTTTTTTTTTTATTTTAAACCCATATTTTTCATAAAAATTCTATTTTTTATGAATATCGATTTTTGGTAAAAAATATATATTTTTTTACGAAAATATGCTTTTTTGTGAAAATTCGCTTCTTGGATAAAAAAACTCGGTTATTTTTATTAAAATTCGAGTTTCTTGTTAATAGTCTTCATCCGGATATTCACTGTATGCCAGGATTTTTCTTGAGAAAGGTTTTTTTTTTGATATATTTTATTATTATTTTTTTTAAATCATGTTTTCGTTATTTTTTTTTTAGTTCTTTGGAGAAAATTTTTTGGCGAATATGCGGATTTAAAAAAAATATTTTTTTTTTGTTTTTTACAAAAAATCTGTTTTTTGGTAAATATTTTTTTGATGAAAAATCGTTTTTTTGAAGACTCCAGATTTTTGGTGAGGATTGGTCTATTCGGCAAAAAATCGTATCTTTTTTTGTGAAAATAAATTTTGATGATGAAATTTTTTTTCTAAAACTCATTTTTTTTTATAAAAATTTGGTTTTATGTTGAAAATTAAGTTTTCTGGTGAAACTGTTTTGTTTCTTGAAAATTCTAAAAAATATAAAAAAAATTTTGAGAAACAGTCTATAATTCAAAAATCCGGTTTTAAAATTAATCGATTATTCGCTATACAAAAAAATTATTTTTAAATGTTTTTAATGCATTAAACACTTTTCTGGAATAAAAATTAATCGATTACTTAAAACCGGTTTTAAAAAACATTCAGAAAATCTAATTTTTAAAATTTGTTATAAAATAAAATAAAAAATTAGTTTATTAAACAAAAATCCAGTTCAAAAATCAATCGATTAATCGAAAATTCGAGTTAAAAATTAATCGATTAATCGTTAAAACAACATGTTTAAAGGTTTTAATAAAATAAATATAGTTATATCTTTTTTTAGTTTTTTGAACACAAATTTATTGAATTAAAAACTAATCGAATTAAGAAGTAATTAAAACTTAAGTTAAAAATTAATCGTTGAAAAATGTTTATGCAAAAAATAAAAGACGATCGATTTTTCCGAAGTAAAAATAAAATTAATCGATTATTCAAAATCGCAGGTTTAAAAATTATTGGATTATTCATATTAAAAACTATTTATAACCTTTTGAATACAATAAAAATAATTGTTAGTTGATTAAGCAAAAATCTGTGTTAAAAATTAAGCGATTATTCGTAAAACCAGGTTAAAAATTAAACGATGAATCCGCAGAAAAATAATTATTAAGATTTCTATTAGAACAACAAATTTTTATTTTATTAAACGAAAATTCGATTTAAAAATGTATCGATTATTCGGGAAAAAAATTTTGACATTAATCGTTAATCTAAAAAATAGCATTAAAAATTAATCGATAGAAAAAAATTACAAAAAACAAAACATTTTTCCTCAAATAATTGAAATAATTAAAAGAAATGTGATATTAAACAGGTTTTAAATTAATCAATTATTCTCAAAATCGGGTGCAAAATTATCGATTAATCGTTAAAATTTTAATTTTATATTTCTTAAACAAAAAAAAAAACAATTTTTGGCAGATTAAACGAAAATAAAGGTAAAAAATAAATCGACTATTCTAAAACCCGGTTAAAAATTAATCTAGTTTTTAAAAATTTTTAATAAAATAAAAAATTGTTATTTATTATTTTTTTTTTTGAACGAAAATGATTAAAAAATTAATTCTTTATTCGTTAACTAGAGCTAAAAATAAATCGATTAAATGTTACAAAAGTTTAAAGAAATATATTTTCATTAACTTTCATTACATTACCTATTTGTAAGAACGTGTCACAATTAATCGACAATTTAGAATCCTTTTTAAAAATAAAATGATTATACAAAAACCCGGTTTTAAAATTAATCGAATATTGTCTATAAAAAAAAAAAAAAAAAAAAAAAATTTTAACAATTAACATTGTTAGATGCTTAAACTGTGGCTTAAAAATTAATCAGTTATTTGAATAACCGAGTTAAAGTTTAATCGATTAATCGACAAAAAATTTAATTTTTTAATTTTTCATTCAATAAAAATAATTTTTTAATGGTTAAACGAAAATACGGTTTAAAATGAATCGATTATTCGAAAACCGGGATTAAAAATTAATCGATTAATCGATAAAAAAAAACCCACTTTTTAATATTTAATGCAATCAAAATAATTATTGGTTGATTAAACAAAATTTGGATTAATAATAATTAATCGATTAAACGTTATTTTTTTCTTTAATTTGTATACGATATAAAAATAATCATTAGTTGATTAAATAAAAATAGTTAAAAGTGTATTTTCTTTAAATTTTAATAATTGATTAAAAGAAAATCTTGGTTAAAAATTAAACGATTATTCGAAAACCCGCCTTAAAAATTAATCGATTAATCGTCGAAAACTAAAATTTTAATTCCTATTTCTATAAATATAAAATTTGTTATTTTATATAAAATCAGGGTTTAAAATTAATCTGTTATTCAAAAACTCGGGTTAAAAATTAATCGATTAATTATTAAAAATGTGTTTTCTTTAAAATTTAATACAACAAAAATTAAAATTAGTTGATTAAATGAAAAATCAGATTAAAAAATAAACGATTATTTAAAAAACCGGATTAAAAATTTAACGATTAATCGTTAAAAATGTGTAGTCTTTAAAATGTAATACAATAAAAATAATTTTTGTTTAATTAATCGAAAATAGAGATTAAAAGAGTTTAAAAATTTCTCGATTAATGATTGAAAAATTAGTTGCTTACATTTTTAATCCAAAAAAAAAAAAAATAATCATTCGTAAAATTAATCGATAATTCAAAATCCCGGGTTAGAAATTAATCGATTGACCGTTAAAAATATTTTTTTTAATACAACCAAATAAAATGATATTGGAATATTTGAAAAATGTTAAAAAATTAATCAATTATTCATAAAACCGGGTTAAATAATGCAGATAATCGAATAATGGCTTCTTCTGCTCTTCTTTTTTTTTGACTTACATTCACCGATTTCGATAATTTTCAATGGCAAATGGTGGTTCACTAAATCTAATATTTTGATGCACAACACATGTCCCACTGTTATCGGGGGACTTAGGAATATTAGATTTAATTCGATTTAACAGATTATGTGATTATAGTAAAACATTTAATACAATTTTGAGTGCTCTACAAACCATACTTAGGGAAGAAATCTTTAACTTCTTTTAATTAAATTTTCACTCTTTATTAAAAAATAATAAAATATTAAAAAATTCTTTCATTAAAAAAAAAATACATTAAAAAAAGATTTATTTCCAATTTTTGAAAAAATTCTCAACACAAATAATTTAATACAGTCGAGCGACATACTAATTGTAGTTGAACTCTTGGCATCTCATACCATTAACAAAAACAATTCATCTTTTTATATCATCATCAATGTATGTATATTTTATTTTACAATAAAACCCCTCAACATACACACACATGACATAAAAAAAATCCATAAATAAAAATTCCCATGAATTGAAATAGTACATATATACATAGATCATTAAAAAAACAAAAACAATAACAAAAGTGATTAATTTCCTTTTAATTAAAATCCACTTGAAATTGTAATAAAAAAAGGCGCCATACTTACTCTCAAACCACAACATAAAAAACACTCAATAATAAAAAAAAAAAGAGAAAGAGTAACAACAAAATCTAAGGACAAAATAAAAAATACAATTGACAATTTTGTTTATTCATTATTAGCATTTGATTTTTTGTTTTAATTAATAAAGAGATAGTTGCTCTTTAGTTTTATTATCATCATCACTTCTCTTGTGTATAAAATTTATTTATGCCATAAATAAAAGAGATCAGGGATGGAAAATGGCTTATTTTATTTTGCACCAAACATAAAAATAAAATGTACTTTTTTCGACACTGGGGGTATCAATTTTTTAATTATAAAAATTTACATAAATTTAACTTAAGAGATTACAAATTTAATTTAAGAGATTAAACAATTTTAATAAAAATATGATCTGCATTTTTAAAATTGCAGCAACGACTTTGTTGAGTTCAAAAGACCTTGTGATTGAATTAAACTCGACAGAGAGAAAAAAAATTAAATATATTTCTTCCTTTTGTTATAAACACTTATATTTTCCCAGCAAAAGGTTTGTTTGCCTTGTACTTCATTTCTTACACATTAGCTAAATAAACCGTTATTTTAACAAGGCGATGACATAAGAAGCAACTACTTAGCTCATATTATTACAAGTAGGCATTTTGGAATGTCATTACAAGAACTTATTACTTCGATTGATTTTAAAGTAATACTATTGTCGTTATTAGTAAAAACAATAAGAACTAGTTACATTTTAGGTTACAAGTAACTAGTGGAATGTCAGAAGTTTATTTTTCTAATTTTTTTAAAGAAAGATTTTATAAAAAATTAATTTTAAAAACTTAACAATAACAAAAAAAATTAATATTTTAAAAATCATTTTAGATTAAAAATTAATCTAAAAAAATTTTTTCCTTTTCTTATATTTATCCCCCAATATGAATTGGTAAACTGAGTTAAAAAAAAGATAAACAATATAAATTAGTATTTTAAAAAATTTGACAATAAATAAGTAATTACATTCCACGTTATAAATAAGTAGTTACCAAACTATTTCTGTGTAATGTAGTCATTAAAAAAAATAACTACATTCGTAACTGGGTTTGGTAGGAAGCGTTCGCGAATTTGAAATTAGTTAATTTTTCCTTTGCAAGACTTTAGAACAAAAATATTAAAATGGCGAGTCTTTGTTCCTTCACATCGCCTACTGCTCCATATTAAGTATATAAGCCATTACCAAAAATTTTTGATTTTAGGCTTTTAGAAAAAAAGATTTTTTTTGTTGATTAAGGTCCATTTATATACGAGTAAGAATAAAGTGCAGGGGTGCGCGAAAGTTATAGCGGTTTTAAGTTGAACATATAAACATTTTTACAAACTAGAAAAGAAATTTATATATAATTTTGATAAAAATTACGAACAATATCAAAATCTACTGAGTTATTAAATAAAATTTATGAAATTTTAAAATGTTTGATGGTATTAGTCTGGCATATTTTAGAGTTTCCTAGTAAAATTAAAAAAAAAAATCATTATACTCAAAAACACAATTTTTAAAAATTTTCCATAAAAGCGAATCGAATCTAAATTATTTCTCCCTATTTTATACAAAAACATATTTTATTAGAGCTTGTTACAAAGAAATGCTATTTAATATTGTGATCCTTTTTTAACCCAAGTACATTTTTTTTTTTGATCCACAAAACGTTTATCTTTTGAAATGTTCGTCAAGCTTTACAAGCACCAACTATTTATGTCAATTATGGTAAATTTCGTGCTGTCCATGCGATGTGCCTTAGCAAAATGTGTTTTGACAAAAGTTTCCCTTTTTTTACTATCAACAACATTTGACTTAAATTTAAGGTCCTGATCAATTATATTTATCGTCATTTCTATATCTATATATGCAAGATTTATAAAAACTGCAATTTGCTATATAAAAATACAAAAACAAAAAATTTTTAAAAGTCCGTATTTTTTTTTTAAATTTATTTTATAATGCTACTTAGATTTCTTTTTTTTTATAAAATAATAAAAAAATAAGTTCACGCTGTAATCCAAAACTGACTTTTTTTAAAGAATGTTCGCTGTTATTTTTCAAACTTTAAGACTATATACTGCATTGACACATCACTACGTGGGTACAGCAATAAGATACGTATAATTACAGCAAGTAGGAATCTCTATTTCAAAATTTGCATTCCGTTGGGGGCAAAACATACCCCGCCCAAAAAAATTTTATCATCAAAATTGTCTTGTGTTATTTGTCTATTATTATTTATTGTTGATAGTCTGTACAACAACAAAGAAGTTGTAGAATTTATCCACAAAATCCGATTAGTTTATATAAGATCGTATGAGATCAAAAAATGTAGATGAATGGAAAAAAGTTAAGAAATTTTTAACACTTCTAAGTTTTTGAACTTTGAACAGCAATCATGTTTATAAAATGAAACCTATGGTTCTAAAATTTTTCACTCTATTAGCTTCAAGCCTTGTGAATTCAGATCTGTAACATGTTTGTTAAAAATGGTATTACCATAAAACTTATTAAAGATTAAAGTAAGTTTTGTGCCAGTTCAAACATTTTTGATAACGGCCCATAACATAGAATACAACTGGAGGTTTATGTGAGAGTCACTTCGAACTAACTTTTCAAAAAAATTACTATTTTTTTTTTTTTTTTTTTTGAAACATAAAAACAAAATATATGTAACTACATGTATTTTGTTATTGCATGAATTAGGTTTTTGACAATTGAATCAGGTCTTTTTTTCTCTCACATAAATATCTACTTATTAATTTATGTTTTCATTTGAAATAAATAAATAAATAAATGTACAAAAGAGTAACAATTTAATATGTTTTTTAATATCCCAGCAAAAACTTTTTGGTTTTCGGTAATGACAGCTACTTATTAAAGTAGTTTCTGGATAATGAGGTGTCATTATTAGTTGCCTACTCTATGTTATGTAAATAAGTACTCAACAGTATAATAGCACAGTAATATTGCAATCACTTGGATCAGTTGGCTAGAGTGGAGGATTAACAAGCAGAAGATTGTTGGTTCAACCCCATTATGATGCTGTTAGTTTTTTTTAAAGATAATTTATAAAGCGTGATCCATTTCGAGGTTCCCTACTTTTTTAAAGAAAAAAACACAGAAAATTCAAATTTAATGGGGAATGTTTATTATCATTTGAAAGAACATTTTTTGGCATTTATTTTTTGAAGATTATGTCTATCAAATGTTGGCCGTTGCTACGTCGCAGATGGTCCATCCGTTGAGTCCAATTTTCGATGACTCGTTCAAGCATTTCGACTGGTAACTGGCGAATGACACGCGTAATGTTTTCCTCCAAGGCCTGAATCGAAGCGGGTTTGTCCGCATAAACTTTAGACTTTACATATACCCACAGGAAAAAGTCTAACGGTGTGATATCATATGATGTTGGTGGCCAATCGACCGGCCCAAAACGTGAAATTATGTGCTCACCGAAGTGTTCTCTCAATAAATCCATTTTTTGATGCGATGTGTGGGAAGTGGCGCCGTCTTGTTGAAACCAAATGTCGCCGAGATCACGAGCTTCAGTTTCAGGCATCAATTAGTCGGTTATCATGGCACGATAACGGTCGCCATTGACGGTTACGTTCGCACCGGCATCATTTTTAAAGAAATATGGACCGATGATTCCACCGGCCCACAAACCACACCAGTTGTTGCACAAGCTGTATTTTGTACGCTTTCAATTTAAGATCTCGACGTAAAATGCGCCAAGTAGTTCAACACGTCAGACCGAGTTGCTGAGAACGGCGCCGAATCGACTCTCCACGGTCTACGTGTACACTCTCAGCTACGGCCACTATATTTTCTTCACAGCGCGCTGGACGTGGTCTATTCGGTCGAATATTATACAATAATGAATGCTGGGTCTCAAAATGGGTGATGGTGTTGCGAATAGTACGCTCAGTAGGCCGATTATGTTGACTATAAGTTGAGCGAAGTGCACGAAACACATTCCTCACAGAACGTGAAATTTCGTAATAAAGTTGAACGATTTGTAAACGTTGTTCAGGCGTAAATCTTTCCATTATGAAATGCCAAACAATACTAAATAAAAATAACATGACAGCATGACACGACTCACACGTGTTCTGTCAAAAAAAGGCTATTGAAAAAAGTGTCTCTACTTGAATCACCCATTACTAAAACAAGCTTTTGTCACTTAGAGAATTAAGTGCGAGATGGTGTAAGACATTAGTCATTAAAAATGAATGGTTAATTTGTGCCCAATTTCAAATCTCAATGACGACAAATTTTTTGTTTTTCTTATTATTTTCGTTTAGGTACATATTTTTGTGTATCCCTAGAGTCTAAAAATAACTACATGAATTTGTGAACAACTCGAACACAAATAACTAGATATTTAGGCAAAAAATAAGTAGTTTATTTTTGTTTCCAATTATACCTCTTAGCTTACCAGGGAAGTAAATTTTTTGCTGGGTTGTTTATGAAATCATATAAATAATTTGTTATCAAAGGAACCCAAAATTGAATAATGTAAGAAATATGTTACTGAGAATATTCTTAACGAGTTTGGTTTAGGTTCAATATGTTTTATATACAACTGCAATTAACTTTTATATTTCTTTCGCTGTATAAACCGTTTATAGCTTGATTGAAAGCTACTAACTTGATCTCTCCAATGATGTATAACCCTTGCTTAAAAAAGCATAGTAAAGGAACTCAAAATTGCTTAATTTAAGAAATATGTCAATTTTAAAATATATGTAATAAAATTGCTTCTATATTTTTACTTAATTCCCGTTAATATTGTTCTCTGAAAAATTGACATGTAGGTGCAACTAATTTTTTTCCAAAGGTTTGTGATGATACATTACATATATTCAATAAAATTCTTATTCATGAAGTGGTAAAATAAAAAAGTTTATCTTGGTAGACATATATCATCCGATTTATTAATTTCTCTAACCCGGCAAATTTTGTTTTGCCATATAACTTATTTCTAGTGAATATTTTGATTTTTAATTAAAAAAATAACGAATGTATTGTAAGTGTTTGTCGATGGATGGGCGTGCCTTTACCCGTTTTGCTTTATTTTATGCCCTAAATGTTAAAATTTATAGCCTTTAGTTCCTTTAAGACTTGAAACTATCAAGGGTAATTAATTAAGAAGACATGGGTAGTGGGAGCTTTTATCCGTTTTGCCCTATTTTACGCCCTAAATGCTGGAATTTCCAAAAAATGTATATCTTTAAATTCTTTTCACGTGTTACAGTGTCTGCATGCCAAATTTTAAGAAAACCGGTTGATTAGTTAAGAAGATATAGGGAGAAGGAGCTTTTACCCTTCTTGACCTATTTCCCGTCCTAAATAATAAAAATTATAGACTATAGTTCCTTCCAGATGTTACACTACTGATAATTTTCAAGAAATCTGGTTTATTAGTTAAGAAGATTTAAGGAGGGGGAGTTTTTACCCCTTGTGACCTATTTTACGCCCCCCTAGCGATATGAAATATACTTTACGACCTATTCTCATGCCGTGACACGAGAATTTTGTATATATAGATCTATAAAATAGAAAAGTGAATTCATTAAAGTTGTTTTTAAAGTACTAATAATGAATTCTTTGGATTTTGTCTCAAAATCATTGTTCTATAAAAATTTTTTAATTTTGTTAATTAAGCGAAAAAATAAATAAATAAGATTAGATTTTACCAAATGAGTCGTAGCACGTGGTACGACACCATCCAATATAAAAATGTACCAAAAAAAGTACAATAGTACCATGTTTTCCATCCGTGAAAGAGATCAAAATTAAAGAAATTTATAGTTTTTATTTATTTTTTATAACCTATACCACGATAGGTGCTTGGGGTATTATGCGTTTGTGCTAAGCTTTGTAACGCATAGAAAAAGTTATCCAAGACCCACCTTAAAATATACTAATCGACTCAGAAGCACTTTTTAAATCGATCAAACGATGTCCGTCCGTCCGTCTGGCTGACTGTTCATGTAATAATTCAATGAAATTTGGCATGTGGGACTTTTGATACAAGGGCGAAGCTTATTGAAATTTGTTGTGAACGGTCCATTATTTCACCTAGGCCTCATACAAATGTCCCCCCCACAATAGAGTTTAAACACTCAAAAATGCCTTAAAAATAAGAACAAAGAAGCTCTGTATAAGTATCAATCCTTGTACCAAATAAACCCCATATAAACCCCATATAAACCCCTATTCCGAAAATCACTTTAACGTGCATAAATTCCATACGAATTTTAGTATCAAGTTAATATTCGATAAAAAGAAGTTGTATGTCAGTAGAAACAACATTGCCAAATTTTATGAGAATTGATCCATAATTTACCATAGCTCCCATATAAAACCACTTCCAGGAATTGCCCTAAAGTACATAAATTCATCCACATGTTAATATCAACGCATTATTAGTAAAATTACCCACAGATGTAATATAATTCTCCTTCCCGAATTTTTATGCTCGTACACAATGGTGTAGGGTATCATATAGTCGATCTTGACCGACTATACCTTTCTTTCTCGTTCATGTATTGGATATGTTTTGAGAAAAATAAAATTAGCTGCTGTGCAATAAATGCAACAACAAATGATATGCAAAAGATATGCAGCCACAAAAAAAAAAAGAAATAGAATAAAACTAAACACAAACAATAACAAAATATAAAAGATCAGTTATAAATAAACTTTTGCAACGTTAAGTTAAGCGCGATAAAAATCTAAATTAAATTAAAAAAAGACGGAAATTTTGTTTTATAAATAATAAGTGACAAACACAAAAAATAAAATAAAAAGAAAAATAATTTATTAAAATAAACAAGTGTTTTTTTTTCTTAAAAATAGAAATAAATGAAATAAAAAATTAAAAAAGAATTGAAAAAAAAAAATGTGTAGGAAATTAAAAATTTATTAAAAATCTTATTAAATACTCAATGAAAAGTTGTTAAATCTTAAAATATTTCAAAAATATTTTATCAGGTATGTTCTGAAAATATATTTTTTTTTCGAAGTTATTTCAAATCACCTAAAATGTAGGTGTATTGTTTACAAAAAATTATGAAATCACATGATTTCAAATCGGTCAACTGTTTAGTGTCGATTTCAGATCACTTGATTATCTTTGCAAACACTGTGTTGTAAATCAAATGTTAAATGGCTTATATAAATAATTTATTATGTTCTTTATTCATTTTTGTTTGAAAAATTTTAATTTTATTAAAAAACAATTAAAAAATAGCAATTTTGGAACAAATCAAGATTACCGGCACTGTTGAATTCTTAACAAATTTTCTTTTCGGCAAAAGCACTATTTTTGGTTAGAAAAAAGTTACATAAAAATCTTTTCTCGCTCTCTGTTCGTTTTCGAGTTATAGGTACTTTAAATTATGATGTAAGAAAGCAATTTTTTTCTTCCTCCTTTAATGAAAATGAACAAACTGGGTATCATTGGAAAGGTCTTGAGAAGGCCTTGCTATTGATATATAAAATGCGTCAAATCATTAACACATAGTGAGACTATATGATATTACTTTTTATTTTAACTTTTTTTGCAAAAGTACCGTTATCTCAAACAAATATCGATATAACGGTACACTCCTACACATTAAATCATTTAGAGAACATTTCAAGCTTTCATATGATCCCCATATTACACACCTAGCCCACTAAATAACAAAAATATAGCACTTTAAAAATTAATATTTAGAAAAATGAACCGATTTTTTGTAGTAATATAGGCCTCTTTAAGACCTTTCCTATGATACCCATATTGTTCATATTCATTATAGCAGGAAGGAGAAAAATGCATTTTTATATTATAACTTCAAGTACCCATAACTCTTAAACTATGAGCTAGCGGGCAAAATTTTTAACATTGCTGTTAATCATGAATAAAAATTCTACTGAATCATTATCAAAATTAGTTAAAAATCAAATGTGCTGGTAATCTTGATTTATGCCGCAATTTTTTTGAAAACACTTTTGGTTCCGCGTATAATTTTTTAATTAACTTTTTCTCTTTACCTATTATGCCCGGAATACCAAATAGTTGAGAAAAATGGCTCTTTGATTTTTTTTTGTGTACTCGAATTGATTTTTATCCCAGTTAAAAACTTTGCTTTCCTGGTAATCTAGCAGGTATAATTGGACACAAAAATAAACTACTTATTTTTTTCTTCGAATTGTCCACAAATTCATTTAGTTACTTTTAGACTCTAGGGGCACTTAAAAGTATGTACCTAAACGAAACAAATGTTGCCGTCAATGAGATTTGAACTTGGGCACAATTTAACCATTCGTTTTTAACGACCAAAGTCTTTCTCTGTACACAATTTGACACTTAATTTTCTAAGTGACATTATTGCATTCCCCTACCATTTTCTTGGCACAGACTTTTCAGCATCAATCTGAACGAATTCAGAATTAAGAGCTGGTTCACTTGAGGTTTATACTAACGGGTCCAAATATGATGAAAGGGTGAGGGGGGGGGGAGTGTATCTATATTCCCGTTTATAGGAAAAATATTTCCTTCAATTTGCCAGAACACTGTAGCATTCTTCAAGCAGAGATATCGGCCATAAAGAGGGCGGTGAACTGCTTAATGTATTATAGGTTATTCGGAGCTGATATCTCAATCTGTACAGACAGTCAAGCCGCGATTAAATCGCCCTCTGTTGTCTTTTCGACATACATATTGGTATATGAATGCTGGACATCTTTGAATAAGATTCAAACCGGGATCTGTTATGGGTTAGGGGCCATTCATACACCCCGGGCAATTTTATTGCGGTTGCACTAGCCAGAGATGGATCCCTTCTTCGAGGTGAAGATACGGACCAACTAGTTAGAGTACCGCTTTCGGCCTGCAGATCAATAATTCTGCTGAACTTATCGAGGATTGCACAAGATAGATGGGCAAATGAATCCACATGTTCAACCTCGAGGCAAATATGGCCCATTATGCTGAATCTAGATCTAACTTCATCATGGAACTACCGAGGCATCGTGTAATAATTCTGGTTGCCGTTGTCACAGCACATTGGATTGCTGATGCGCATGTTAGGAGACTAGGGCTCCCTTTTAACAACTTTTTTAGAAGTTGTCGGGATGAGGAAGAGAAGGAAACGATGGAGCATCTTTTATGCCACTGTCCCACTCTTGCTGAGATCAGGACTGCTAATTTTGTCCGTTTGTTCGTGTATTATCAGATCTCTCTGATATTGACAACAGACGGATCAATTCTTTCATACATGCGTCGGGTTGGTTCGTTTCGAACGCTGTTATGGACACGTGAGTTAGCAACACATTATCCCTCAGGGTTTCACAACGGGAATAAATTGGACCCAAGTGAGCTGTCTCTTATTGACTAGATAGCTGCCCTCTGAACCTAACCTAACATAACCTAAACTAAGTTACAAAAACTTTTTTAGTATAAACTATCTTTTTAGAATGGTGTTGAACCAACAACCCTTTGGTTATTAATCCAGCGCTCTAGCCAACAGATCCAGGTGGTTGCAATATTACTGTGCTACTGTACTATTGAGTACTTATTTATTTTATATAGAGTAGGCAAGTAATAATGACGCCTCATTACCAAAAAACTACTTTAATAAGTAGTTGCCATTACCAAAAATGTTTTTACTAGGATCCAATACGACCCAATACGACCCAACTGCAAAAATCTTAAAACAGCTGCAAGTTGTATATTTTGAGGAACTTTGGAGTTTTTTAAATGTGATGCTATACTATCAAGTACTAATTGATTAGTCGGTAAAATGAAATAAATCTGAAAAACCATTTGCATGAATCTGTTAATTCAATGTACATAATTGCAAATTACCAACAACTTTTCTTCTGTTTCCATAGGATTTGATAGGTTCACTCATTATTTATTTTCTTCCTTTTTAAAGCTCCTGACATTTTAATAAAAGGCTTCATATTTTATATTTCAAAAGGCTAAACATTTTATTTTCTTTAATTGTAAACAAAATATAAAACAACTGTTTGCTCGTGATTTCAAAAAATTAAAATCACTCCGAAAAATTTAAAATCACGTTATTTTCCAAAGCAACTGAAAATCACTTGCGTGATTGCAAAATCGTTCATGACTTGAAATCTCTATGATTTCAGAATAGCCCTATATAAATATTTACATTAAAAACACGTGTTTTTAATGCAACAAATTAGTTTTACAAGCCGCTTTGAAAATATGAATTTGAAATGTTGTTTTTTGTGTTAAATCGTGATTTATTTGTTTCAGTTACTAAACAGCTAGTATTTGTACTAACTAAATGCTGTGTGTCAACGTTAAGCTAAATATAAACAAACAAATAATTAATATAAACATGCGACTTTGTTTTTGTAAATACAATGCACAGTGGGGCACACAAAAACAATTTTGGAAATGAATCTATAACGTTTAAACGACTG
This sequence comes from Protocalliphora azurea, assembly GCA_932274085.1. NCBI lineage: Eukaryota > Metazoa > Arthropoda > Insecta > Diptera > Calliphoridae > Protocalliphora > Protocalliphora azurea. Next base: position 53,332,539 of record OW026519.1, read on the forward strand.
GTTGGTTTGACATGAAATTTCCACATAGTAGATTATTGTACGAGTTTAACTATAGAAGTAGGGCCCAAAAATTTAACACTCAAAGTAAACTGGTGCATATTCCTATAAACGCACATAAATTTTTTTTAATAAACTTACTAAAAATGGGGCTACAAAATAATTTACACAAGTTCATGTAGTTATTTTTAGACTCTAGGGGTACTCAAAACTATGCACCTAAACGAAAATATAAATAAAAAAAAAAAACGAAGAAATGTTGCCGTCAGTGAGATTTGAACTTGGGCACAAATTAACCATTCGCTTTTAACGACCAAAGTCTTACTCTGTACACAATTTGACACTTAATTTTCTAAGTGACATTATTGCATTCCCCTACCATTTTCTTGGCAGAGACTTTTTAGTATCAATCTGAACGAATCCAGAATTAAGAGCTGGTTCACTTGAGGTTCATACTAACGGGTCCAAATATGCTGAAGGGGTCAGGGGGAGGGGTGTATCTATATTCCCGTTTATAGGAAAATCATTTCCACATAGTAGATTATTGTACGAGTTTAACTATAGAAGTAGGGCCCAAAAATATAAGACTCAAAGTAAACTGGTGCATATTCCTATAAACGCACATAATTTTTTTTAAATCAATAATAAAGGTGCGCTACAAATTAATTTTTAAATTATTTATTGACCACTTAAAAAATTAATAATAAAAAACTTAAAATATACATTAAGTTTGTTTTCATTATAATTTTAGTAGTTTAATGCCATTTTTATGGCATTTTCTTATATACGCACTTAAACTAATGAACGAATTTAGCATTATTAATAATGTGTTGATGAACTTTTGTTTTGATTAACTTCAAAAATTCGCTCTGACTCTGATTCGACTAATTTTTGAAGAAAATCACTGTCAATTTCTTCCCAGGCTGGATTAATTTTTAGTTTTAACTCTGTTATTGTTATTATGGTTTCATTATGTGCATTTCTTGCATAAACTTCACGAACCATGTACCCCCCACAAATTCTTCATTGGATTTAAATTCAGCCTGCAAGACGGCCAGTCCAACAGTGGTAAACTATGTTCATTAAACCACGTTATAGATTGGTTCGAGACATGGATTGCAGCGTTATCCTGTTGGAATATGTAATCTTCATTCACAAATAAGAGAAGATCATCTTCAAATAGTTCATTATAAATTACACTGTTGATTTTAGTTGGAACAAAACATATTTTTGATTTTCCTACAGCAGAAAAGGCTGCTCAAACCATAAACTGTCTCCACAAAAATTGCGTTTCGACATACGAACTTCGTTCGAACTTAAATCATATCAATAGCAAGAATATAAATCGGTACAGATGTGGTCAAGATTTACGTGGGTACCTGCCATGACGGCCTAACCCCACGGTGGTCTTACCACTGGGTGAGGTACAATGCGCCAACCAACGCCCCCATGTGCCTGTTAAGAACACACAGGTGGCAATTTGAGAGACTCATTGTCTGGATAAGTCCACTCCCCCTTGCTTAGGAGCTGAAGCTATCTAACCTCCTGCCGCACTATTGGCGACATGTGTTGCTATGCAACACCACATCGGGACTATAAACCCCTTCCTGCTGTTTAGGTCTAAACCACAGCCACCACGTGACTCCCCGAAGGTCCTCTCCAACAGCCAGTCCAGTACGACAACACAGACAAGCAGGTGTTGCCGTACCAGAGGCTACTGGCTCCCTTGGTACCAGATTGTGTTAAGTCTCTGGTCAGGCCCCGAAGGTCCTTTTCTCCCATTATAGACCTGCCACACTGCTACGCTCTATCTATCACAGGATTTTCTCCACCACGTATGAGCTATACATCAAGGAAAAGATTTAATCCAAGAAGACAAGCCGCCGTGGCGGATGAATCGGTACAGTCCAAATTGATTTTTTTCATCAGAAAAGATTACTTTATTCCACTCATGTGTCCATTTGATTTTATGCTGTTTTAACATTGGCTTACATTTTGGTTTCTTCCATTTTAAGTTACTATCTGTTCGCACAATGTGTGCAACATGTTTGGAAGTGACAGGAAGGTCTAGTTTACTTTTATTTGAGTAGCATTTAATACTTTTCTTTTATTAATTTGTCTTTTTGTTAATTTTTTATTAACTTTTGTTGGCTTCCGCTCTTTCTTAAGAAAGCCTCTTTCTATCCAATTTCTCTTTTGGAACAGCCTTGATCACGAAAAAATTGAATTTGGATTTTTTCCCAGTCTGTCATAAAAGTTCCTTTGGGCATCCTTTAAGCTGATGAAATTTCCCAATTAAAACAAAAATATTTCCAGTAAACAGAGATGTTCTCATCAGAAACTTACCTTAAGTGAAAGAAACAACTAAAACTGTGAAAATTTATTAAATTTAAAAACTTTTTAGACAATTTTTTTCGGCTACGTTTATTCGAATATTCCACTGAAATGATCACCAATATGTTCTGATTGCTAAATTAAAGAAAATAATAAAAGCAAGAAACAAATATTTCTTACATAAAAAATTACCATTATATCGCGAGTTATTGTAACAACACAACATTATTGTTTTTGGATAAGAGAAAAAAATTAACTCAAAGAAAATAAAAAATTTTAAATGCGTTTATAGGAATATGCACCAGTGTAGGGCATCTCTGAAATAGTAAATGTTTGACAGCTTGCCAAAATTTTTATTTTGCTATTAGAAAATATTTTTATACATTCTTAAAGCTTATGGATTACAGATTTATTTCCAAAATCTTGCTCATTTTGCTCCACTGTACAGTGAGAAGAAATATCACAAAATACTGATGACAAAAAAAGTACAATAATAATTTTAATAAACGGTTTATTTATTAATGAAGTAAATAAGAAAATTTAAAACATTTAAGACACTGTGGTATGAAATGCTAAGAAATGTAATTTAATTAATTTATAATATTTATACCCTACACCATCATAGGAGGTTGGGGTATTATGTGTTAATGCTAATGTTTGTAACGCACAAAATATCTTCGGTCCTCCACCTTAAAGTTCGACTTAGAATTACCTTTTAAGTCGACCTAACGATGTCCGTTCGTCCGTCCGTATGGTCGGCTTGCTGGCTGTTTGTGCATGAGTGATTCCATATCAATATGGACAGCAATCGTATTTGATATCTCCGATGACAATGAAATTCACTACACATTTTGGCTATTAGAAGAGTTTCTTAAAATAATAAAATTTTAGGCTCATATCCCTTTCTGGTCTAAAAATATGACGGTTTAAAAAACTAAAATCTTTACAAAGGTGTACTTGTTTAATTACTAATAACTTCTAAACTACACAAGGTAGATCTCTGTTTTTAGTTTCGTATTAAAGACAAAGCTATTACCTTTGAAAATTTTGAAAAGCAAAAATTATAGAATATACAAAAAGTCCGTTTTATCTATTCATTATATGAGATACTTCATATCAAGATCAGTTTACAATGTTATAATAATTATCTTTTTAAGGTGAAAAGAAACTTTAAAAATAATACAAAATATGTTTGTTTACCAGTTTGTAAATTCTAAACGTCGAGTCTCTGGATATCCGTTCATGATGCAACAACGCAGATATTTGCGATATGTTTGCTGCTTTCTGATAAAAAATTACATCAACTTTTTAATTCTCCATATCTAATTCCTAATGCAACCCTAGTAAATTGTCCTACATTAGATAAATCGATGGTACTGACAGCTGTACATAATCTAAAATATTCTGATAAATGTGGATCTGATGGTGTTCCAAGCTGTGTTCTTATAAAATGTTTACATTCTCTTATATTCTCTCCAATAACTTACTTATTTAACATATCAATATTTAGTGATTATTTTTCAGAAGTTTGGAGGAAATCTTTTATACCTTTGTTTAAATCCGGAAACAAATCCAACATTTCCAATTACAGAGGTATTGCTAAATTAAGTGTTATTCCAAAACATTTCGAAATCCTTTCGCATTAAGTTGTTTGTTATATTTCTCCATTTCAGCATGGATTTAGAAAAGGATGTTCCACTACTACTAATCTTTTGGAGTCCACAACTGCATTTGATTCCGGTTTACTGGCAGACACAATATATACAGATTTCAGTAAAGTTTTCTTTTCATAGAAAGTTTTTAATAAATTTTCTTTTTATAGAAAATTTTCAATAAATTTTCTTTTTATAGAAAATTTTTAATCAGTTTTCTTTTCATAGAAAATTTTTAATAAATTTTTTTTTATAAAAAATTTTTAATAAATTTTCTTTTTATAGCAAATTTTTGGTCAATTTTCTTCTTATAATTTTTTTTTAATTTTCTTTTTAAAGAAAAATTTCGTTGATTTTTTTAATGAAAAGTTTCGTTGGATTTTCTTCAGTAGAAAATTTTCGATAAATTTTCTTTAGTAGAAAATTTTCTCTAAATCTTTTTTTGATAATTTTCGTTCAATTTTCTTTATAGAGAGTTTTCGTTAAATTTTCTTTTTATAGAAAATTATCAATAAATTTTCTTTTTAAATAAAATTTTCAATAAATTATCTTTTTATAGAAAATTTTCGATCAATTTTCTCCTTATAATTTTTTTAATTTTCTTTTTAAAAAAAAATTTCGTTCAATTTTCGTTTTAAAGAAAAATTTCGTTGGATTTTCTTTTTAATGAAAAATTTCGTTAAATTTTCTTCAGTAGAAAATTTTCGATATATTTTCTTTAGTAGAAAATTTAATTTTCGATAAATTTTCTTTATGCAGTTAAATTTTTTTTATAGAGTTTTCTTTAAATTTTCTTTTTATAGAATATCTTCTATATATTACCTTTTTATAGAAGATCTTCGATAAATTTCTTTTTAAAGAAAATTTTCAATAAATTTTGTTTTTATAGAAAATTTCCAATAAATTTTCTTTTTATAGAAAATTTTTAATAAATTTTCCTTTTATAGAACATTTTTAATAAATTTTTTTTCATAGAAAATTTTCGATCAATTTTCTTCTTATAAAATTTTTTCTACTGAAGAAAATTCAACGAAATTTTTCATTAAAAAGAAAATACAATGAAATTTTTCTTTGAAAAGAAAATTCAAATTCTTTCTAATGAAAAATTTCATTGAATTTTCTTTTTAATGAAAAATTTCGTTGACTTTTCTTAAAATTTTCGTTAAATTTTCCTTTTATAGAATATCTTCGATAAATTACCTTTTTATAAACAACTTCGATAAATTTTCTTTTTGTGGAAAATTTTCGTTAAATTTTATTTCCTTTTTATTTCTTTTTTAGAGGAAATTTTCGATAAATTTACTTTCTATGGGAAATTTTCGATAAATTTCATTTCTATACGAAATTTTCGATAAGTTTCCTTTTTATATGAAATTTTCGATAAATTTCCTTTTTATACGAAATTTTCGATAAATTTCCTTTTTATAGGAAATTTTCGATAAATTTCCTTTTTATACGAAATTTTCGATAAATTTCCTTTTTATAGGAAATTTTCGATAAATTTCCTTTTTATAGGAAATTTTCGATTAATTTCCTTTTTATAGGAAATTTTCGATAAATTTCCTTTTTATAGGAAATTTTCGATAAATTTCCTTTTTATAGGAAATTTTCGATAAATTTCATTTTTAAAGGAAATTTTTGATAAATTTCATTTTTATAGGAAATTTTTGATAAATTTCCTTTTTATGGGAAATTTTCGATTAATTTCCTTTTTATAGGAAATTTTCGATAAATTTCCTTTTTATAGGAAATTTTCGATAAATTTCCTTTTTATAGGAAATTTTCGATAAATTTCCTTTTTATAGGAAATTTTCGATAAATTTCCTTTTTATAGGAAATTTTCGATAAATTTCCTTTTTATAGGAAATTTTCGATAAATTTCCTTTTTATAGGAAATTTTCGATAAATTTCATTTTTATAGGAAATTTTTGATAAATTTCCTTTTTATGGGAAATTTTCGATAAATTTCCTTTTTATGGGAAATTTTTGATAAATTTCCTTTTTATGGGAAATTTTCGATAAATTTCCTTTTCATATGAAATTTTCTTTTTATGGGAAATTTTCGATAAATTTATTTTTTATATGAAATTTTCTTTTTATGGGAAATTTTTGATAAATTTCCTTTTTATGGGAAATTTTCGATAAATTTATTTTTTATAGAAAATTTTCTTTTATAAAAAATTTTCGTTTAACTTTTTTTTTATATAAAATCCTTGTTAAAATTTTCGATAAATCCTTAAAGAATATAAGAAAGCTCGAATAGAGTTTCACGATGTAATTATATACTCTCAGAGGGCCTACAGAGAAATATAATAAATATTTTTGTCCTAACACTTAATCACTTGTCATAAAAATGATAAAAAAAGAAATTTTATGCAATTTTGTTTTCTTAATTTATTTCGATTGATTTCATTTTTATATAATTTATGTGTAATTCTTTTATGACTATAATTTTTTTTCTATTTGACTTGAAATTGAAATATATTTTATTTGACATTTATTACTTTTTATTATAAAAAATTTCCTATATAAATTCACATACACACATGTAAGTGAAAATAAATGTAAAATATTTAGCTGTCATTTGCACCTGACATAAGTGTCTCAATTACTGTGATATCACTATCATAAATTCATAAATATATATATTTTTTGGATTACGACAAAACTAGCCAAGTACTACTTTTGTTTTTAGTATTTTAATTTTTATATTTATAATCAATTTCAACTATTATTCTCTTATCTCTAGTTGTAGGCAAAAAATTATGTTTTCACATTTAATTTTAAATGTTATGTGGACTATAATTGTCCGTCTGTCTGTCTACCTGTCTGCCTGTTTGTCTGTTTCTCTGTGATGGTAGCGCTTATTTTATAGCCAAGCATCGTTTGATAAATATTTCAGTTTAATGGTCACTTAATAGGATTTTTGGTCGTATTTTCCTTTTGTGTGTTTAATTCAAGTGGTGCTACTTGAATTTGAATTTTTTACTATTTGTTGTTGGCCTAATCAAATCATTTAGTTATCAATAATAATATTTCAAATTCAATTATAAATTACGTTAGCTTTATTGTCCACGTCAACGTTAAGCGTGCCGACTTTGTTAATTTTGTTTTGTTACTCTCAAAAATATTTGCACTGGTTTTTACTATTATTAGCAGCGCTTCAAAATTTTATCTGCTACTAATTTTCATAAAATTAATACTCTGTCCATTTGATTGGTTTGTGGTGTTTTGTTGGTATTTTCCCCCACCTGGTCTTTTATTTCTTTCGATATTATGGCCCTCTAATAGTTAAATTGTTTTAATTTTTATTGCTTCTTTATAATTTTGTATTTAGTTTAGCCAGGAATTGATAATTTTTTTTTTTTTGCTTGATTTTTAGCCAAAGACAGTAGTGATTTGCGTTTTATTAGCTTTATGGTTTTTGTAATCATAATCAGAGTCATACGACCAGTGCTGTTGCTCGGATCTGTTGCTGCTAAAAAAATCCCTTTTCGCTTTTTGTCTTTAACGTTTCGTCTCTAACTCTGGTTGGTTACTATCTATTCGTGATATGTAGTCCGTTTTTGATGGCGGGATTGTAAAGAGAATTTAGCTAAAGGATTTTCGGGTTGGTGTTTTAACTTTCTTTTCAAAATTTAAAGTAATGTTACGTTTACATTTAAAAAACAAAATTAATTAAATATTAAAAAAAATATGTAAATTTATTTTAAAAATATTAAAATTGTGTTAAAAAATCTGTGAAATGTTTTTTTTTTTAGTTATAAAGTGGTGTTTTTTAATATTTTCTAAATATTCAAGAAAATTTAATTTTGAATGACAAACTTTTTTTTGTTTTTCAATAAGAATATTTTTAAACATACGAGGGCGTATTTCCTATTTCCAAACCTAAAGAAATGACTCAGTGGAAAGAGATTGAGCTCCAACGGTGAAATTATTAACCAAACAAATGCCTATTTTAAGGACTTCGAAAAGTCCTATTTTTTACGCAAAATTTTTACTTAAAATCAATTTTTTTACAAAAAATTTAATTTTTTACTAATTTTCGATCTAATTTTTTATATAAAATTAAATTTTTTACAAAAATTCAAAATTTTTACTAAGAATCAAAACAAAATAATAATAATAATAATAATAATATTAATAATAATAACAATATTTTTTGTAAAAAGTTTGACAAAAATCGAAATTTTTTCTAAAAATCAAAATTTGTTCCAGAAAAATTTATTTTTTTTTTAAATTTTACAAAAATCAAATTTTTTACTTAAAATCAATTTTTTTTTTACAAATAATTTAATTTTTTACAAAGAATCAATTTTTTTACAAAAAAAAAATTGACTAATTTTTCGATCTAATTTTTTATATAAAATTAAATTTTTTCAAAAATTCAAAATTTTTACTAAGAATCAAAACAATATAATAATAATAATATTTTTTGTAAAAGGTTTGACAAAAACAAATTTTTTTCTAAAAATCAAAATTTTTACAAAAAATTAAATTTTTTACTACATACCATTTTTTACAAAAAGTTCCACTTAGTGAAAAATCATATTTTTAGCGAAAAATCTAATTTTTATAAGAAAATAACGACTTTTTAAAAAACATTTTGTTATTAGTAAAAATTTTAATTTTAGAAAAAATTTTGATTTTTTAGTAAAAATGTAAGGGTTTTTTTTTAACTAAAAAAATAAAAATCAAAAATTATCGTTATTTTTGAGCAAGAAAATAAAAATCAAAAATAATCTTTAAAAGTTGAGCGAAATAATAAAAATCAAAATAAATATAAAAATAAATTTTTTTTTAATAAAAAAAAAAAAAACAAAATTAAAAATCATTCCGGATTTCGATAGCACCTGTTCTGAGGATTACATTTCTCTATTTTACATTTTTATCCGTTCGTTCATTGTTTGTGATTTTTTTATTTAAAATTTCAAGAATAAGGAATAAAAACTATTTTATTGTGAAATATCGAAAATATAGGGAAATTTTTTAGGAAATTAATTAGTTGTTAAAAAAAATCGATTTAGTGGTAAAAACTCACTTTTTGATTTGAAGGAGAAAAATTGATTTAGAGGTAAAAAACGATATTGTGGTAAAATATTTTGTTAATTACCCAGCAAAAATTGTTTGGTTCTCGGTAATGACAACTACTTATTAAAGCAGTTTCTTTGTAATGAGGCATCATTATTATTTGCCTACTCTATATTACATGAATAAGTACTCAATAGTAAAATAGCTAGAGCGCTGGATTAATAACCAGAAGGTTGTTGGTTCAAACCCATTGTGATGATATTTTATACTAAAAAAAAGTGTGTCACTTAAAAAATAAAGTGCGAGATGGTGTACTGAGTAAGACGTTAGTTATTAAAAACGAATGGTTAATTTGTGCCCAAGTTCAAATCTCACTGACGGCAACATTTTTTTTTATATTATTATTTTCGTTTAGGTACATATTTTTGAGTACCCCTAGAGTATAAAATTAATGAATTTGTGGACAACTCGAACAAAAATAGCTAGTTATTCAGGCAAAAAATAATTCCAATTATACCTGCTAACTTACCAGATACCTGCTAGCTTTTCTAGGTAAAATAGAATTTTTGTGGAAAATATTTTTTTAAATCTTATTTTAAATTTTTGTTAAAAATATTTCTTTTAAATCTTATATAATATTTATATTTTTTGCTAAATTTTGAGAATAGATTTTTTAATGAAATGTAAAAAATAGTTTTTTTTTTGGTACAAATCGATTTTGCCAAAAAAAAAAAAATCCTTTTTTTTGGTACTGAAAAAAAAAAATTGTTTTGTTGGAGAACAATCTATCAATTTTTTGCAATATTTTATTAAGTATTTTAAAGAAATAAATAAAAAAAAAAATTGATAATAAATCAATATTTTCCAAACTACATAACGGATCAAAGTAAAATATGTGAGAAAATTGTAAGAGAGAACCTAAGCTTTCAGAAAAATGATCTTGAAGTTTTCTTGCTATAATCGGTATGAGCCATAGGATATCAAAGTTCACCACCTTCAGCATGAAAAACCTTTAAAAGCTTGCAACTTCTATAAATACATATTTATTGCGAATTTTTTTTTGATCGGCCCCACTGTATAATATCACAAAAACACTATAGTAACTCGTAGAGATTAGCAAATTTAGTTTACTTTACCACCTTATAAATAAAATCTTAATACCCACCCTGCCTGCAATAATTAAAAACTATTTTACTACCCCATTAACAGTTTCAACTTCAAAAGGTTTCCAATGCCTATTTTTGCATTGTAATCAATGTAAATTAAAAATGTTACATATCATTTTATTTACAACAAACTCATTCAATTGTTCATTTACTATTCACGTTGACCTTGTTAACACTATTGTTGCTGTAAGTTGGCTTTAAAAAAATTTCCTGAAAATTTATATATATTTTTTCCATTTTCTAGATAATTCTTTTAATTAAGAAAAAAATAAAAAAAAATTGTTACTTGTTTCAGCCTACAAACATGTTTGAAACAAACAAATAGTGCATTAAAATGCATACACGCAACCTTAATAATGTTTAATTAAATTTAAGAGAGTTCTAGTGGCAAAAGCTCTTAAAGTGGGGAGCTCTGCTCTTATCTTTGTCTTATAAAATGAGAGTAAAATATTGGAGACCGGCAAAATCGGGTTATTCGCTTAAAAAAATAAAAAAAAAAATTAACAAATATTTTTGAAATGAAAGGGGGAGTATTGGTAACTTATTAGAGATGCCACATTGTTTTTAAAAATGATCTTGTGGTGGGGAAAAATTGTGGACTGAGTTTATTTGTAAACTAAATGAAGACTTGTATCTAAAGCTTAAAAAGATTTATACAAAGACCTCTAAAATTAAAAATTCGCCTCGTTTAACTAATTCACGAGAACGATCTTTAAACAATATGGAAGTGTCATGTTATAAAGTATTTAATTTCGGGGCGGTTTAAGGGTTTTGGTTCCCCTAAATTATCATGATTATTTGTATGTTGAAATTAATATTTCAATGAATAAAAAATTTACTTTCGAATTGAATTACACAATACATTTATGACTAATAAACCATTACATTTTCACAAAAATACCGAATTTTCACTGAAGAAATTGAATTTTCACTAAAAAAAATATCATAAAATCAAATTTTCAGCAAAAATACGATTTTTCACAAAATCTGAGGCTTCGTTAAATAAAAAAAATACTAAAAATTAATTTCCTAAGAAAATAAAATTTAAAAAAATAAAATTTACAAAAAACTACTTTTCATTAAAAAACTAATTTTATAACACAAAATTTTAACAGAAAAAAATAACCTTAGCTTTCACAAAAAAAATCTGTCTTTCACTAAAAAATTAATAAAAAATCGGGTTATAAATTTATTTTAAAAAACCCGAATTTTCACAAAAAAAAAAAAAAAATAAATAAAATAAAATAAATAAATAAATTAAAATAAACAAAATAATTTTAGCTAAAATTTTCACTAAAATACAAAATAAAATTTTTACTAACCGATAGAAATTAGGGCACGACATGAAACGGTCTACACGTCAATTCGCGTTTAATCTAGAGGGGTTGGATTAACTGGAACCACAAATCGTATCACCATTACATAATTAAGTGTAGGGAATAGAATAGAACTGTGTCTCCATATAAAAGAACCAGAGGCCAAACTATATTTCCCAGTCCTAAATTATAACACGGTTTTCAGGCATAAGTTCATGCGATCAAAGAATGTATAGATATTCAAATGGCAATACTGCCCTTATTGCATCCGAAAATATCAAATCTAGGACCATGTTAGACTGCAATAAAGTGACTAAAAAATTTTCCAAAAACTCCAAATTACACATCATTTGAGTGCTTAACCAATATGGATTTGTTGAAAATGAAGAGGCGAATGATTTAGCAATTACAGGAACTAAACTTGGATTGAGTCCATGAATAAGTGTAAAACAGCTAATGGAACACTGTAAAAGAATGATACTCGGGATAGGATGACTAAAATCCTCAGGGGTGATCCTGATGAGAACAAAATCATAGGTCTGTTGTATCTGAACAAAACAGATTTAAGTAAGATGATGAGCATCCTAAGGCGATAGTCAAACTTACAGGGACATTTACAAAGCTGCTGCAAGCATCTGCGAGTGTATAACATGTAGGAAACATTTCCTATGTAACATTCTAGCTTATGCTGTACCTCGTTCCAATTGAAATTCACAAATGGTCATATCTGCTAGTAGAGCAGAGAGACTCAACGCACCTGAATGTAGGAGATACGGCCATGTAAGAATTTTACGTATATTGCTCCCGATTATGGACCAACCTTCTGACTATATTACTCCCCACAAAGACTTTGATAGAGTGTGGTGTTGGAACCGACGTTGTCTCTAATGATCTTGAGATAAGTATCTCATATCGTTTCCCAAAATAAATACAGTATATTTCAGGCTAAAATATTTGCTAACCATGAATCATGTAAGTTACCGTATAACAGAAATATTAGCGTTTATATAGAAATTGTTTCTCGACAATCAGGCGGCACTTCTGTCATTGAACTTGTATAATACTACGCCTCTATTAGTCAGTCAATGCAAGAAAGAGTTGTCAAGACTACATCGACTAGACTTTACTTTAGTTTGGGTCCCCGCGCAGTGAGCAAGCAGACGAGCCGTATTGGGATCTACTTTATATATCTCCAACGCAGTATCAGTCGCAATTCATCTGGGGACTATCAAGGGCAGTATCTTGCGATACTTTCTTTAAAAAAAAACTGAAAATAGCTAGCGCAAGATGGACACATCCAGAGTCGCCAATTTAGTGTGGGTCCTGTTAATGTCAAATGTACTACGCAACTGATTAACCATAATGGGAAGGATATATTGAAGCTACTGTCAGTATTAATGGTTCACTAGGTGTTGGTAAATATGCAAGACGTATCGAACGAATCGAATCAATTGTTGCAAGGATAAGGAAAAGATGGAAACCAGTTTCCACCTTCCCAGACACAAATTTCTGAGTATACCAGATGACCCTTGTAAGATATCTTAGTCCAGACATAATGACTTATTGATGTATCTCACGGTTGCAGCTTGGATCTAGTACTTAAAGACTAGTAACATTGTAACCATTCTAAATAATAATATCTTGGGAACTTTGCTAACTATTAATCGGCCGTGCTCGTCGTTTTGGTGGGTGTAATAAGTTCTCAAATTAATTAATAAAAAAATATGATTTGAAATTTAGTTATCATGTATAAAAAAACGAAAACCAACGGAAATAAAAAAAAAAAACAAATTAAGAGGAAATAGTAGTCCCCAAAAGCTGTGTAGCTCAAGCTGTAATATGCCACACTGCTCCTGAATCCTCTCGCCATGTTGACAATAGTAAACAATTGTTGTTAGCCCAAATAATACATTTTACCTAAATTGTCGAAACCTTATTTACCCCTTACTTCCAACTTCACCTTTCGCAATGATGAATAATTGTAAACTTAATCCATATTCATAATCATTATAATAAGATTTAGTTATATTTATATAGTCTAAATTTTTAAATAACGATATTAAAATAATTTAATTAATTTACAGAGAACTTTCTCGAACTGTAACGATTTTTGAACTGAAACAAAAAGTACTAATGTACAAAATTATATATGGTCACCCTTTCAAAAATTTTATGTAACATTTTTGATTTTAAATTATTTCTAAATGAAAGGAAAAAAATATAGAATATTTTATTATCAAATTTTCGATGTGTTTCAGTATATAAAATTATATATGATTAATTTTACCTATACAGAAAAAACTTTTTGGTTTTCGGTAATGGCAACTACTTATTAAAGTAGTTTCTCGGTAATGAGGAGTCATTATTATTTACCTACTCTATATTACATAAATAAGTACTCAATAGTATAATAGGACAGTAATATTGCAATCACATGGTTGAGTTGGCTAGAGTGCTGGATTAGCAACCAGAAGGTTGTTGGTTCAACCCCATTCTGATGCTGTAAGTTTTTTATAACAAAATGTCTAAAAAGATATTTTATACTAAAAAAGTTTTTGTCACTTAGAAAATTAAGTGCGAGATGGTATACTGAGTAAGACCCCAGCAAAAACTTTTTGGTTTTCGGTAATGAAAATTTGACAGGAGTCTATTAACAGGTGATACTTGATGGGAATGGCGTTGCATAACTACGAAGGAAATCGAAAAATCAAGGAAATATTGATCCGCCCTCGTACTTAGTTGGCGTGTTACTACCCAAGAGCAAACGATCGATTTTTGAAAAATTTTAAGAAAGTTTCGTAAGATTAAAATAAATAAAAAGAAGTGATAAAGTGGGGGTAAAAAGAAAATAAAAAAAACGAGAAAGAAAGATATAGTCGGTCAAGTCCGACCATATGATACCCCACACCATTGTGTACGTCCATCAAAATTCGTGGATGGGTCTCATATTAGACATGTGGTCAATTGTGGAGCGATACTTTTACTAAGTGCAAAATGAAATATACGAATCTGGAATATTACGTTAATACTAACATTTAGATGAATTTATGAACTTTAGGATGATTCCCGAAAGTGGGCTTATATGGGAGCTATGGTAAATTGTGGAGCGATCCTCATAAAATTTGTCACTATGATTTCTACTTATATAAGACTTATTTGTGTCGAATATAAAGCTGATACTAACATGTGTATGTGATTTTCGGAATAGGATTTTATATGGGAGCTATGGTCAATTATGGACCGATCTTCATGAAATTTGGCACCAAGATTGATACTTATACAAAACTTCCTTGCACCGTATTTAAACCCCTATTCCGGGAGGACATTTGTATGGGGGCTTGGTAAAATAAAGAACCGATCATAACCAATTTCAATAGGCTTCGTCCTTGTGTCACGAAAGTCCTATGTGCCAAATTTCATTACATTATATTCAAAATTGCGACCCGTACCTTGTGCAAAAGATTTACATGGACAGTCAGCCAGACGGACGGACGGATATCGTTAGATCGACTCAAAAAGTTATTCTAAGTTGACTGGTATACTTTGAGGTGGGTGTTGAATGATTTTTTTCTGTGCGTTACAAACATCAGCACAAACGCATAATACCCCAACCACCTATGGTGACGTGGGCTATAATTAAAATGGAATATTTATGTATAATATAAAAAATAAACATAATAACAGTTAAGAACATTATGAAAAAAAAAAATTTGAAAATTAATTGAAAGAAATTTTAAATTAAGCTATTTAAAAAATAAATGTCGGTAATGGCTTATTCCGTAAAATGAAGCGATAATTAATTTTGACAGTTTGCTTTGAAAACAACAAATAAATTTAGATTTATTTCTTGTTTTTAAATAATATAAAATTTCGAAATAAATTTACATTTCGCTCATAAATATATGTATATTTTTTTTAGTGAAAGTGAACCCATATAAGTATGTACATCAAACGTTTCAACTAAATTTTGAAGTTGTTAGGATCTTCGAAATCGAAACATATTCTGTTACAATTTTTAAAAATATATTTTTAATTTGTTTATAGTTTTTTTGTTGAATTCTTTTTTTATAATTTTTGTATATTCGGCTTAAGTTCATTAAATAATTGTAGAAGAATAAAGGTAAAGGTTTAATTGGACACTCGGCAGAATGGAATGCATTTTCTAGTCAGCCACGACCGTCCTCAGCACTCTTCAGCATCCCACCGTGGTGTTCTCTCACTTAATACAAGTATCGGTGCACAAGTTCTTCAGAATTAATCGAATATACACTGCCTGCCATTTGAATAATGAATCACATTTTTTTTTTAACTTTAATTAAGTATATCTCCTAAACTAAAATTCAGAAATAAAATAATTTTTTGCGCAACCAAATTTCAAAGTGTTGGCTTTAGTTTCCTGAAGAAATAAAAAAATATACATATTTTGTTATACTAAAATTATGCATTATTTTAAAGACATTTCTGTGATACTTTTTCGTGTGTCACTTGAATAAGGAATATTTTAAAACTAAGCAAATTTTAATTTATTTTTTAATTTTAGGTTATAAAAATGAAAGTTATTATCTTTTAGCATTCAATTAGTAATGAGTACTGCCATCATTTTTAGAAATAACCTCAAAAATGCGATTTGACATCGACTTGTATAATGACTCTAAGTAAGCGTAATTGAAGTCCATGCTTCCGTTATTGCATTCTATCGTCTCAAATTGTTTTCCTCCTTCATAAACTTTTCTTGCATGCCAACCCTAGACATTTTCCATTGGATTCAGTTCTGGTGAATATGGGGACCAATCGAAAAGTTGCAAAGCGGTATGAATCGGAGCGTTGTCGTGTTGGTACGTCCAAGGTATGGGTCCAAAGAAATCATTAAATTTTGGAAATGCTTCCTCCAGAATGTTTTTGTAAGTCGTTGCAGTCATTTTGTTCAATACAAAAACCAATTATATGGTACCATACTGCGAAATGGCACCCCATACCATTATTCCGCCTTCTCGGCTGTGTCTGCGGCTCAAAAATAATTCCTCCTTATTTAGGTCATGGAAGTAATTGTTATACCCGTCGGAACCATCAATATTAAACTTTTTTCATCGAAAAATACAACCTTAAACCATTTGTCGGACCATGTCAATGTTTTTTTTTTTCGTCAAACTGTAGACGTTGTGATTTGCGTTTTTCATTAAGTTGTAGTTTTTTTGCAGTTTTCGTCGGACTATGTATGGGCATTACTTTAAAATACGGTGCACTGTTCTTAGACTGGCACTGACTCCACTTTTTTCAGGTATTTTTGATACCGACATGGCAGAATTTGATGCAATTCTAAGAAATTGTCGTCATTCTTTTGGAGTTCTTGCCATTTTCTTCCGCCCTTTCATATTTTTTCCATATCTTTCCACGTTATTTAAATAATTGTACACAAATGTCTTTCCTCTATTAATGTTTTTGGCTATTTGGACCGGATTCTGACCCTAAGACTTTTAAAATCAGAATTTTTTCTTTTTCAGAGTTATTAAGAGCCTTACCACGTCCCATTTTGAATAAAAACTATTTACAAACTATCAAATTAAAAATCCTCTAGCCGTTTATATTGTATGAAATTCAAATCACAGTCTTCCTGATTAATATTAAAAGAATTCCTTATTCAAGTGACACACGAAATAGTACCACATAAATACATGTCTTTAAATAAATGCATAATTTTAGTATAACAAAATATGTATATTTTTTATTTCTTCAGGAAACTAAAGCCAACACTTTGAAATTTGGTTGCCCAAAAAATTATTTTTTTCTGAACTTTAGTTTAGGAGATATACTTAACAAAAGTTAAAAAATGTGATTCCTTATTCAAGTGGCAGGCAGCGTATTTTTCTTGTTTTAATTCTTTAATATCTCTGCTCTCCTTTTCGGAAAGAATTTTTAATTTCTTTTATGTTTCTTAATCTGATAACACATTTCTCTCATTTAAACAAATAAATGGCAATATCTTAAAGAGAGGAGCTCCAAAGAACACAAAACACAGTGTTGTCACATTAGGGGATTTATTCCCAAATTGGGAATTTCTTCGGGTAATTTTTTAATTTTTTCTTTTTAACTTAGTAAAAATTAAAAAAAAAATATATATATAATATTCCGACGAATATAAATTTCTAGGAAGATAAGCCTATTTATTTATTTATTTATTCTACAACAGTACAGTGAAACAATAAAAAATAACTGTTATACTGAATATGATATCATAAAGTTAAAAAATTAGTTGCAATCTCTGCAACAAGATGATTATTGAACGGTTTGGCTGAGAGGATAATATTTAAGCGATTGATACTCTATTATTGTTGCTGTAATAATAATCAAGAATTTAGAAGCCTCCAGTAATTATATATTATAATTTGTTTTTAAAATGTGGAATAAAATGTATCAAAAATAATTGAAGCTATGAAACTTGATTTATCATACTTTCATAAAAACTTAGTCTTCGGAATTCTATACAATCTCATTATTTTGAAATCCTATAGGACACTTCCTTTTTCCCAAACCTGTATATCTATTCAGGAGACGGATTGAAGAAAAAAAAAAGGTTTTGTAGTTTATACTAATCTCTAAAATAAATGTATTATTTTTGTGGGGATTTTTGAGGATAATATAAGCAGTTATTTGGAGGGTTTTTGGAGATGAAGTTTTGCTATTTTCGGATAAGACTCGAAAAAAATCTGGGAACATTGACAAAACAAAAATACACACTTGTTGTTGTTTTTGTTATTATTTATATATTTCGGGGGGCCGATCATTAACTCGTTGACTTTCGTATAAACAAAATAAATATACTCACATGATGTTCGTGTTTGTTAATATCGTTTTTAACGTTGTTATTCTTGTTGTCGGTATTATTTTATTTGGAGAGCTGGCTCTTGTGACAAAATAAGTTAAAATTTCAGGTATTTAATACGTAAATACAACAACAAACACTCGCATGTTATACATCACATATAAATTTAATGTGTTAAACTGTTGTTGTCATTAAAGTCAATTTAAGAGTGCACTAACTTAGTACAAAAGCAACCTTATTAAAGAGTTAAGATTTTTTTTAAAAAAAGGCAAATAATTTCAAGAAGAGCCATTATTTTTTTGTGTAAAGTGTAAATGTGTGTTGGCCTTTTAGAAAATGTTTAAGATAATAAACGAATAATTTCGAATCAGTCGATTGTTGTTCGTCTCGTGTCTTAAAACAAAACGGCCGGTATACGTTAAATATAAGAATAAATTAGATAGCGTGTGTTTTTTACGTATGTACGTACATAATAAAAAAAGAGAAATAGAAAAAAATATATTTTTCTTCATTAAATTTCAATGTTTTCGTTTATAACAACAAAAAATAAAAATAAATCTATTTTTTGCGCGTTTAAAAAATTTTAGCAAAATAAAATCATATTAAATTTAAAGAAATTTGAATAAAAATAATTTATCTAAAATTCTTTCTTATAAAACACGTGTTTGTGCTAAAAGCCCATTTTTGTCTTGCGTTTTTTTGTCGTATTTTCTATGTGCAAATAAATGTGTTCAATTCCGCTTTTTTCACCTTGAATTTATTTTGTTTATTTTTTGATAAAAATTATTTTATTTTACTCAGCAATTGTATCTAAAATATAAAAAAGAAATTTTATAAACTACAACTAAAAGTGTCTGTGTTTAAAAGTGTTTAATTTAATTATTAATTCACAAATGGTGTCTATGTGCCGTTTTTATTTTGTATATTTTATGCAAAAACAAATTTATTCTTTCAAATTGCTCATTACTCATTCTTAATGCTAAAACCACCAACAACAAAACATGTTTTTTGAATTTTGTTATTGTTTTTATTATGTAGCAGAGCTACTCAATTTGGCTCACATGTGCGAATGCTCTCGTAGTTTTTCATAACGACATGCTCTTACAGATTAACAAAATCACACAGTCTCGATTGAGCGTTCCGGCAGAGTGATTGTGATGTCGACTGTTTTGTAAAAAAATCATTGAAAGAAATGAGATATGTATATGAGAATGATTATTTAATAAATTTGATATATTTGTATACTTTTTTTTAAAAAGTAAATTGTTTAAATATTCATTTTTAGTTTTCATTATAGAAAATAAACTATTTTAGAGTAATATGTCTTTTCTAAATCCAATATATTAAATTATAAATTTGAATTACTGTCGGAGAGTAATATACAACATATAGCTTCGAGCGTTGCTTTAAAACAATAAGCCGGTTTATTTGGTGTTTTTGTTATTTAACTTCTCACCACATTTAATTATAAACACACACATTAAATACACCATAATACTACGTCATCAAAATTGTGTTTATACATATTAAAATACTCTTTACTCTTTTTGTTTCTATTATGACTCCTCTTCTGTAGGCTTCATCAAAAAAAGTAATGTTATACTACATTAATGGTATTGTTTTTTTTTTTTTTTTTTTTTTTTTTGCATATAATTAAAACAGACTCTAAAGAAATTGGGAAACACCTGATAATTCATTAATACCTTTTGAACTATAAAATTTAACATTTAAAAAATATAGTAAATTGTGTCCCAACCTTGAGTAAATTTTCTATAGAAAATTGTGTCTCATTTAGAACAAATTTTGTATAGAAAATTGTGTCTCAATCAGGACAAATTTTGAACAAACTTTCTAAAGAAAATTGTGTCTTAATTTAGACAAATTTTCTATAGAAAATTGTGTCTTAATTTGGAAAAAATTTTTAAACAAAATTGTGTCTCAATTTGGAAAAATTTTCTGTAGAAAATTGTGTTTTAATTCGGACATATGTATTATTAATAGAAATTCGTGTCTCATTCAGAGCAAATTTTCTATAGAAAATTGTGTCTTATTTTGAGCAAATTTTCTATCGACAATTGTGATTATTCAGAGCGAATTTTCTATAGAAAATTGTGTTCAATTCAGAGCACATTTTCTATAGAAAATTGTGTCCCATTCAGAGCAAATTTTCTATAGAAAATAGTATCTCCTTCTGTAATATCTCCTTCAGAGTAATTTTCCTATAGAAAATAGTCTCTCTTTCTGAAAAAATTTTCTATAAAAAATTGTTTCTAAATTAAGCAAATTTTTTATAGATAATAGTTCCTCAATTACAGCAAACTTTCTATAAAAACGTGCTTCTCAATCTTTATTTGGAGATTCTTTTATATAAAATAAAAAATTTATATATTTTTTAAAAAATTTATCCGAATCGGATGTATTTTTCTTTAGAAAAATTTATCCGAATCGGATGTATTTTTCTTTAGAAAAATTTATCCGAATCGGATGTATTTTTCTTTAGAAAAATTTATCCGAATCGGATGTATTTTTCTTTAGAAAAATTTATCCGAATCGGATGTATTTTTCTTTAGAAAAATTTATCCGAATCGGATGTATTTTTCTTTAGAAAAATTTATCCGAATCGGATGTATTTTTCTTTAGAAAAATTTATCCGAATCGGATGTATTTTTCTTTAGAAAAATTTATCCGAATCGGATGTATTTTTCTTTAGAAAAATTTATCCGAATCGGATGTATTTTTCTTTAGAAAAATTTATCCGAATCGGATGTATTTTTCTTTAGAAAAATTTATCCGAATCGGATGTATTTTTCTTTAGAAAAATTTATCCGAATCGGATGTATTTTTCTTTAGAAAAATTTATCCGAATCGGATGTATTTTTCTTTAGAAAAATTTATCCGAATCGGATGTATTTTTCTTTAGAAAAATTTATCCGAATCGGATGTATTTTTCTTTAGAAAAATTTATCCGAATCGGATGTATTTTTCTTTAGAAAAATTTATCCGAATCGGATGTATTTTTCTTTAGAAAAATTTATCCGAATCGGATGTATTTTTCTTTAGAAAAATTTATCCGAATCGGATGTATTTTTCTTTAGAAAAATTTATCCGAATCGGATGTATTTTTCTTTAGAAAAATTTATCCGAATCGGATGTATTTTTCTTTAGAAAAATTTATCCGAATCGGATGTATTTTTCTTTAGAAAAATTTATCCGAATCGGATGTATTTTTCTTTAGAAAAATTTATCCGAATCGGATGTATTTTTCTTTAGAAAAATTTATCCGAATCGGATGTATTTTTCTTTAGAAAAATTTATCCGAATCGGATGTATTTTTCTTTAGAAAAATTTGTCCGAATCGGATGTATTTTTCTTTAGAAAAATTTATCCGAATCGGATGTATTTTTCTTTAGAAAAATTTATCCGAATCGGATGTATTTTTCTTTAGAAAAATTTATCCGAATCGGATGTATTTTTCTTTAGAAAAATTTATCCGAATCGGATGTATTTTTCTTTAGAAAAATTTATCCGAATCGGATGTATTTTTCTTTAGAAAAATTTATCCGAATCGGATGTATTTTTCTTTAGAAAAATTTATCCGAATCGGATGTATTTTTCTTTAGAAAAATTTATCCGAATCGGATGTATTTTTCTTTAGAAAAATTTATCCGAATCGGATGTATTTTTCTTTAGAAAAATTTATCCGAATCGGATGTATTTTTCTTTAGAAAAATTTATCCGAATCGGATGTATTTTTCTTTAGAAAAATTTATCCGAATCGGATGTATTTTTCTTTAGAAAAATTTATCCGAATCGGATGTATTTTTCTTTAGAAAAATTTATCCGAATCGGATGTATTTTTCTTTAGAAAAATTTATCCGAATCGGATGTATTTTTCTTTAGAAAAATTTATCCGAATCGGATGTATTTTTCTTTAGAAAAATTTATCCGAATCGGATGTATTTTTCTTTAGAAAAATTTATCCGAATCGGATGTATTTTTCTTTAGAAAAATTTATCCGAATCGGATGTATTTTTCTTTAGAAAAATTTATCCGAATCGGATGTATTTTTCTTTAGAAAAATTTATCCGAATCGGATGTATTTTTCTTTAGAGAAATTTATCCGAATCGGATGTATTTTTCTTTAGAAAAATTTATCCGAATCGGATGTATTTTTCTTTAGAGAAATTTATCCGAATCGGATGTATTTTTCTTTAGAAAAATTTATCCGAATCGGATGTATTTTTCTTTAGAGAAATTTATCCGAATCGGATGTATTTTTCTTTAGAAAAATTTATCCGAATCGGATGTATTTTTCTTTAGAGAAATTTATCCGAATCGGATGTATTTTTCTTTAGAAAAATTTATCCGAATCGGATGTATTTTTCTTTAGAAAAATTTATCCGAATCGGATGTATTTTTCTTTAGAAAAATTTATCCGAATCGGATGTATTTTTCTTTAGAAAAATTTATCCGAATCGGATGTATTTTTCTTTAGAAAAATTTATCCGAATCGGATGTATTTTTCTTTAGAAAAATTTATCCGAATCGGATGTATTTTTCTTTAGAAAAATTTATCCGAATCGGATGTATTTTTCTTTAGAAAAATTTATCCGAATCGGATGTATTTTTCTTTAGAAAAATTTATCCGAATCGGATGTATTTTTCTTTAGAAAAATTTATCCGAATCGGATGTATTTTTCTTTAGAAAAATTTATCCGAATCGGATGTATTTTTCTTTAGAAAAATTTATCCGAATCGGATGTATTTTTCTTTAGAAAAATTTATCCGAATCGGATGTATTTTTCTTTAGAAAAATTTATCCGAATCGGATGTATTTTTCTTTAGAAAAATTTATCCGAATCGGATGTATTTTTCTTTAGAAAAATTTATCCGAATCGGATGTATTTTTCTTTAGAAAAATTTATCCGAATCGGATGTATTTTTCTTTAGAAAAATTTATCCGAATCGGATGTATTTTTCTTTAGAAAAATTTATCCGAATCGGATGTATTTTTCTTTAGAAAAATTTATCCGAATCGGATGTATTTTTCTTTAGAAAAATTTATCCGAATCGGATGTATTTTTCTTTAGAAAAATTTATCCGAATCGGATGTATTTTTCTTTAGAAAAATTTATCCGAATCGGATGTATTTTTCTTTAGAAAAATTTATCCGAATCGGATGTATTTTTCTTTAGAAAAATTTATCCGAATCGGATGTATTTTTCTTTAGAAAAATTTATCCGAATCGGATGTATTTTTCTTTAGAAAAATTTATCCGAATCGGATGTATTTTTCTTTAGAAAAATTTATCCGAATCGGATGTATTTTTCTTTAGAAAAATTTATCCGAATCGGATGTATTTTTCTTTAGAAAAATTTATCCGAATCGGATGTATTTTTCTTTAGAAAAATTTATCCGAATCGGATGTATTTTTCTTTAGAAAAATTTATCCGAATCGGATGTATTTTTCTTTAGAAAAATTTATCCGAATCGGATGTATTTTTCTTTAGAAAAATTTATCCGAATCGGATGTATTTTTCTTTAGAAAAATTTATCCGAATCGGATGTATTTTTCTTTAGAAAAATTTATCCGAATCGGATGTATTTTTCTTTAGAAAAATTTATCCGAATCGGATGTATTTTTCTTTAGAAAAATTTATCCGAATCGGATGTATTTTTCTTTAGAAAAATTTATCCGAATCGGATGTATTTTTCTTTAGAAAAATTTATCCGAATCGGATGTATTTTTCTTTAGAAAAATTTATCCGAATCGGATGTATTTTTCTTTAGAAAAATTTATCCGAATCGGATGTATTTTTCTTTAGAAAAATTTATCCGAATCGGATGTATTTTTCTTTAGAAAAATTTATCCGAATCGGATGTATTTTTCTTTAGAAAAATTTATCCGAATCGGATGTATTTTTCTTTAGAAAAATTTATCCGAATCGGATGTATTTTTCTTTAGAAAAATTTATCCGAATCGGATGTATTTTTCTTTAGAAAAATTTATCCGAATCGGATGTATTTTTCTTTAGAAAAATTTATCCGAATCGGATGTATTTTTCTTTAGAAAAATTTATCCGAATCGGATGTATTTTTCTTTAGAAAAATTTATCCGAATCGGATGTATTTTTCTTTAGAAAAATTTATCCGAATCGGATGTATTTTTCTTTAGAAAAATTTATCCGAATCGGATGTATTTTTCTTTAGAAAAATTTATCCGAATCGGATGTATTTTTCTTTAGAAAAATTTATCCGAATCGGATGTATTTTTCTTTAGAAAAATTTATCCGAATCGGATGTATTTTTCTTTAGAAAAATTTATCCGAATCGGATGTATTTTTCTTTAGAAAAATTTATCCGAATCGGATGTATTTTTCTTTAGAAAAATTTATCCGAATCGGATGTATTTTTCTTTAGAAAAATTTATCCGAATCGGATGTATTTTTCTTTAGAAAAATTTATCCGAATCGGATGTATTTTTCTTTAGAAAAATTTATCCGAATCGGATGTATTTTTCTTTAGAAAAATTTATCCGAATCGGATGTATTTTTCTTTAGAAAAATTTATCCGAATCGGATGTATTTTTCTTTAGAAAAATTTATCCGAATCGGATGTATTTTTCTTTAGAAAAATTTATCCGAATCGGATGTATTTTTCTTTAGAAAAATTTATCCGAATCGGATGTATTTTTCTTTAGAAAAATTTATCCGAATCGGATGTATTTTTCTTTAGAAAAATTTATCCGAATCGGATGTATTTTTCTTTAGAAAAATTTATCCGAATCGGATGTATTTTTCTTTAGAAAAATTTATCCGAATCGGATGTATTTTTCTTTAGAAAAATTTATCCGAATCGGATGTATTTTTCTTTAGAAAAATTTATCCGAATCGGATGTATTTTTCTTTAGAAAAATTTATCCGAATCGGATGTATTTTTCTTTAGAAAAATTTATCCGAATCGGATGTATTTTTCTTTAGAGAAATTTATCCGAATCGGATGTATTTTTCTTTAGAAAAATTTATCCGAATCGGATGTATTTTTCTTTAGAGAAATTTATCCGAATCGGATGTATTTTTCTTTAGAAAAATTTATCCGAATCGGATGTATTTTTCTTTAGAGAAATTTATCCGAATCGGATGTATTTTTCTTTAGAAAAATTTATCCGAATCGGATGTATTTTTCTTTAGAGAAATTTATCCGAATCGGATGTATTTTTCTTTAGAAAAATTTATCCGAATCGGATGTATTTTTCTTTAGAAAAATTTATCCGAATCGGATGTATTTTTCTTTAGAAAAATTTATCCGAATCGGATGTATTTTTCTTTAGAAAAATTTATCCGAATCGGATGTATTTTTCTTTAGAAAAATTTATCCGAATCGGATGTATTTTTCTTTAGAAAAATTTATCCGAATCGGATGTATTTTTCTTTAGAAAAATTTATCCGAATCGGATGTATTTTTCTTTAGAAAAATTTATCCGAATCGGATGTATTTTTCTTTAGAAAAATTTATCCGAATCGGATGTATTTTTCTTTAGAAAAATTTATCCGAATCGGATGTATTTTTCTTTAGAAAAATTTATCCGAATCGGATGTATTTTTCTTTAGAAAAATTTATCCGAATCGGATGTATTTTTCTTTAGAAAAATTTATCCGAATCGGATGTATTTTTCTTTAGAAAAATTTATCCGAATCGGATGTATTTTTCTTTAGAAAAATTTATCCGAATCGGATGTATTTTTCTTTAGAAAAATTTATCCGAATCGGATGTATTTTTCTTTAGAAAAATTTATCCGAATCGGATGTATTTTTCTTTAGAAAAATTTATCCGAATCGGATGTATTTTTCTTTAGAAAAATTTATCCGAATCGGATGTATTTTTCTTTAGAAAAATTTATCCGAATCGGATGTATTTTTCTTTAGAAAAATTTATCCGAATCGGATGTATTTTTCTTTAGAAAAATTTATCCGAATCGGATGTATTTTTCTTTAGAAAAATTTATCCGAATCGGATGTATTTTTCTTTAGAAAAATTTATCCGAATCGGATGTATTTTTCTTTAGAAAAATTTATCCGAATCGGATGTATTTTTCTTTAGAAAAATTTATCCGAATCGGATGTATTTTTCTTTAGAAAAATTTATCCGAATCGGATGTATTTTTCTTTAGAAAAATTTATCCGAATCGGATGTATTTTTCTTTAGAAAAATTTATCCGAATCGGATGTATTTTTCTTTAGAAAAATTTATCCGAATCGGATGTATTTTTCTTTAGAAAAATTTATCCGAATCGGATGTATTTTTCTTTAGAAAAATTTATCCGAATCGGATGTATTTTTCTTTAGAAAAATTTATCCGAATCGGATGTATTTTTCTTTAGAAAAATTTATCCGAATCGGATGTATTTTTCTTTAGAAAAATTTATCCGAATCGGATGTATTTTTCTTTAGAAAAATTTATCCGAATCGGATGTATTTTTCTTTAGAAAAATTTATCCGAATCGGATGTATTTTTCTTTAGAAAAATTTATCCGAATCGGATGTATTTTTCTTTAGAAAAATTTATCCGAATCGGATGTATTTTTCTTTAGAAAAATTTATCCGAATCGGATGTATTTTTCTTTAGAAAAATTTATCCGAATCGGATGTAATTTATCCGAATCGGATGTATTTTTCTTTAGAAAAATTTATCCGAATCGGATGTATTTTTCTTTAGAAAAATTTATCCGAATCGGATGTATTTTTCTTTAGAAAAATTTATCCGAATCGGATGTATTTTTCTTTAGAAAAATTTATCCGAATCGGATGTATTTTTCTTTAGAAAAATTTATCCGAATCGGATGTATTTTTCTTTAGAAAAATTTATCCGAATCGGATGTATTTTTCTTTAGAAAAATTTATCCGAATCGGATGTAATTTATCCGAATCGGATGTATTTTTCTTTAGAAAAATGTACCCGAATCGGATGTATTTTTCTTTAGAAAAATTTATCCGCATCGGATGTATTTTTCTTTAGAAAAATTTATCCGAATCGGATGTATTTTTCTTTAGAAAAATTTATCCGAATCGGATGTATTTTTCTTTAGAAAAATTTATCCGAATCGGATGTATTTTTCTTTAGAAAAATTTATCCGAATCGGATGTATTTTTCTTTAGAAAAATTTATCCGAATCGGATGTATTTTTCTTTAGAAAAATTTATCCGAATCGGATGTATTTTTCTTTAGAAAAATTTATCCTAATCGGATGTATTTTTCTTTAGAAAAATTTATCCGAATCGGATGTATTTTTCTTTAGAAAAATTTATCCGAATCGGATGTATTTTTCTTTAGAAAAATTTATCCGAATCGGATGTATTTTTCTTTAGAAAAATTTATCCGAATCGGATGTATTTTTCTTTAGAAAAATTTATCCGAATCGGATGTATTTTTCTTTAGAAAAATTTATCCGAATCGGATGTATTTTTCTTTAGAAAAATTTATCCGAATCGGATGTATTTTTCTTTAGAAAAATTTATTCGAATCGGATGTATTTTTCTTTAGAAAAATTTATTCGAATCGGATGTATTTTTCTTTAGAAAAATTTATTCGAATCGGATGTATTTTTCTTTGGAAAAATTTATTCGAATCGGATGTATTTTTCTTTAGAAAAATTTATTCGAATCGGATGTATTTTTCTTTAGAAAAATTTATTCGAATCGGATGTATTTTTCTTTAGAAAAATTTATCCGAGTCGCATGTATTTTTCTTTAGAAAAATTTATCCGAGTCGCATGTATTTTTCTTTAGAAAAATTTATCCGAGTCGCATGTATTTTTCTATGGAGAGACTTCCCTGAATCGTAGTTTTTCAAGAATTCTTTTTAGAAGTTCAAGACCTTATTCACTTTCTTCTTATTCGTTTTTTATTTCTTTGCTGTTTTGAGTTTTCTAGTATTTTTGCTTCACTTGATTTTTAATTTTTCCTTGTTTCTATCAGAGTTTTAAAAAGATTTATATTATTTTAATAATTTTTATTTTCAATTTCATTTGTATTCTGAACAAATTTTTCTACTATATTTGTGATAATTATAAATTTAAATAAATTAAACGAAAACAAAAATTACAATAAACACGTTTTTGATTTCTTTAAAGTGTCGTCTCGTTTGGGGTCAACAGGTATTGGAATATTTAGGAAATGTTAAATTATTTATTTTTTAGAATTAGACAAGGTGAATGGTGTTCGTCTGTTGTAACAACAGTGTTTATAAGCAAGAACCGGAAGATCATGCCAATGCGTGGCTTTGTCTTTACCCCTGGAACAGTATAAACTAAATATCTTTGCCAATCAGAGAATTTGATTTATAGTGGCATCGATTTGTTAGTGCATATTTTTTGCATATTTCATTGAAAATACATGTTTTTATGTATATTGCATATTTTTGTGCCATATTTTGTGAGAATTGCAATTGAAATTTTGTTTTGGGTAGAAAAAATCTGTGAAAGACTTAAATCTATTTCTCGAAATGTTAAAATATTGAATAATACTATAGAAAAGTTAATTTTATTAAGCTTTATATCCAAAACTAACAATCACAGAAGGACATTGATTTTAGTAAATGACGCGTCATCAAAGTTATTGAGTTAAGAGTAAATAATTACGTTTTCTCAAATTTATTAAATCTTTTAGTATAAATTTGTTGCAAATTTATGATAATATCAAATATGTATAGAAAAATAAAAATAATTTTTAAACTGATGGAGAAGTGATGTCTTGTAAAATATTTTTCAAACCTATTGAACATTTTTTTGGTAGAACTTGGATATTCTAAAACATAGAGATAAATACAGCCTCTCCATTATGTGACATTTGGCCTATCTAGCTTGATAAAATTGGAAAATTAAAAGCTGTTCGTTAGAAATTTTTGGTATGTGTTAGAAAATACTTCAACTAGATTAGAAATCGTTGATATAATAAGAATTTATATTAATTTTTAAAAATATAGCTTACGGAAATTAGAAATCATAATTACATTAAATATTTTGTTTAATATTTATTAAAAGAGAAACCACAAATACGTTCTAAAAAATTATTTTATGCGCATTAAATATGCAGTAAAAAACGCAAATATGCTTCAAAAATATGCTCTTAAAAACAAAAAATTGTTGTCCATTTTAAACAAAAAATTATTATATTTTTTTTCATTTAAACGAAAAGTTTTATTAAAATTTTAATGATATAACATAAGGCAAATCTAAAATTCATATATCAATTGTGTCGAAAAACTTTTTTTTTTAAATTCACTATATCTTTTATTATATCACATAAACATTTTATTGATCTTCAATTTGCTTACCCATCTATTTCTAAACATTAATATTAATTCAGGAATTATCATATATAAATTCATTCGAAAACATTGTATGCAAGTTTAAAAACTAAATCGTCCTCTATATCACATTTCAAAAATTGATTTAATAAAAATCATTTAATCAGTTTCCAAATCTTCACGATTTGTTCCTACAAGTCAAGTTCTTCAACGATTTTAAATAAACTTAGGCGATACCCGTTAAAATTAATTTTAAATAAATAAAATAAAAATAAATAAATATTTTTGGATCATTAATTTCTTCTTGTGCCCTCTGTGCACCTTATCTTTATTGATTTCGTGAAGGCATTTGACACCCTGGCCCATAATTTTATCTGGAATGTTCTCGAATGTTAAGGGGGTACAACTTGAACTCATAAAATTAATAAAAAGTATGTACACCGGGGCAAGTTGCTGAATTCTAAGATTGAGGTTGGCACTGGCATTCGTCAAGGGTATGTGAAGTCTCCACTTCTGTTCAATAAAGTGCTGGATAGTGTGATGCACCTGGCAATGATGGGAAACCGCGGGATCGTATAGGGGCTGAATGAAAGATTGAAAGACCTCGGATATGCAGATGATATATGCCTTCTCTCTTATAACTATACCGACACCTACATATCACAGAAAGTCGGGTTGAAAAATCAATATAAAAAAGACCAAAGTTATGCGAATAAATTTTGGAAACTTGATTTCCTTTCTAATAACTAATGAAATATTAGAGGAAGTTGAAATATTCTGTTACCTCGGAGATGTTATAAACCGAAATGTTGGATCTAGTGAAGACATTTTAAGCCGAATAAGAAAGGCTGCACAATCTGCTTGGCCTGCTCACGCCGTCTTAAAATCAAGATTTTCAAAACCATTGTAAAATCTTTGTTATATGTATCTGAAACTTGGAACGCTACCTCCCGAGACATTAAAACTTTGCAAGTTTTCGTAAATAAATAACTCTGAAGAGTTCTGCGAATCTTCTGGCCACGAACCATCTCAAACAATAATTTGTGGGCTGAAACACGTCAAATATCGTTGTGTGTAGAAATACAGAGAAGAAAATGGAAATGGATTGTTATAGACACTCCGTAAGCCAGTGACCGATTTTGCCAGGAATGCTATCTAATGGAACCCGCAGAGGCCGACCAGCACATATATGGCGTAGGTAAATTGATAACGAGGCTAGAAAAATGTATAAAAGCTGGAGTGAAGTAAAAACTATGAGATTATAAGATTATGTCTATCAAATGTCCATCCGTTGAGTCCAATTTTCGATGACTCGTTCGAGCATTTCGACTGGTAACTGGCGAACGACACGCGTGATGTTTTCCTCCAAGGCCTGAACCGAAGCTGCTTTGTCCGCATAAACTTTAGACCTTACATATCCCACAAGGAAAAAGTCCAACGGTGTGATATCACACGATCTTGGTGGCCAATCGACCGGCCCAAAACGTGAAATTATGTGCTCACCGAAGTGTTCTCTCAATAAATCCATTGATTGATGCGATGTGTGGGAAGTGGCGCCGTCTTGCTGAAACCAAATGTCGCCGAGATCAAGAGCTTCAATTTCAGGCATCAAATTGTCGGTTAGCATGGCACGATAACGGTCGCCATTGACGGTTACGTTCGCACCGGCATCATTTTTAAAGAAATATGGACCGATGATTCCACCGGCCCACAAACTATTTTGTACGTTTTCAATTTAAGATCTCGACGTAAAATATGCCAAGTAGTTCCATACGTCAGTCCGAGTTGCTGCGAACGGCGCCGAATCGACTCTCTATGGTCTTCGTGTACACTCTCAGCTGCGGTCGCTATATTTTCTTCACAGCGTGCGGGACGTGGTCTATTCGTTCGAATATTATCCAATAATGAATGCTAGGTCTCAAAATGGGTGATGGTGTTGCGAATAGTACGCTCAGTAGGCCGATTATGTTGACCATAAGTTGAGCGAAGTGCATGAAACACATTCCTCACAGAACGTTAATTTTCGTAATAGAGTTGAAAGATTTCTAAACGTTGTTCAGGCGTAAGTCTTTCCATTATGAAATGCCAAACAATACTAAACAAAAATAACATGACAGCATGACACGACTCACACGTGATCTGTCAAAAAAGGCTATTGAAAAAAGTATTTCTACTTGAATTACCCATTATATATATATACATACATACATACTATGTATTTTTGTACATTATAAATCAAATTTGAAAAATCATCCCGTGGGATATAACAAATTATTTTTAAAATATCAAAATATGCTTTAAAAGGACAAATTTGCTCTTAAAATCACTATATGTAAAAATATGCCATTAAGGGTTAAATATGCAAAAATATGCACATACAAATCGATGCCAAAATATTTTATTTGTTCTGAAATGGATAAATATTTTATAAATTTTTTCGTTCAACATACAGGAAAAAACATAATTACATGTTTGTGGTTTCCCTGTTTATTACAAATGCTCATAGTTTAACACATCCTGCCTATTATTTTTAGACATTTTTTAATAAGTTGAATACCGTTTTAAAAATTATTCAATCCACTTCTTTACTGAGCAAATTACCCTCTAAAACAAAAATAGAAAATAATTTTTTTTTTAACTTTTAGAATATTAAAAAATTTTTCAAATATAAATAACCTCTATTAATTAAAGATATAAAATTCTGCCCAATCTGCTCTCCTCGAAGTACTGTTAAATCGAAATTACGCCTTTACAATGTTAAAGTCATCAAAAGTCATCATCTGTGTAATCAAAAGCTTTTCTGCTCTTTTTTTTGAATTGCAGTGTTATTAAGAAGGGATTTTGCATTTCAATTTTAAAATATATAAAAAGGTTTATTGGTCGATCTCAAATGTCATCTTAATGGTTACATTTTAAAGAAGTGGTTCTTGTATGGAAACTATAGCCAATATACCCCGGTCTTCATAAGATTTACCAAAATGATAGACTATAAATTCGGCAAAAAAATATTGGAATATTTAACAAATTTATGGGCATTAAAATACAGTCAGGGACGATATTTGTAATATCTCTAGGTAAAGTAATGAACTGAATATAAGTAATTTCAACCTTAATCAAAATAATTATTCACACGTAATATCATCAACGTATTTTCAAAACTGCAAACTGTACTTTAATCCAAGTTTCACATGCACAAATAGCCAGCTAAGCGGATGGAAGGACATTGTTATATCGGTATAGGGTATAACACATGGATAAATTAGTTTTAATTCAAAATAAAAAAAATCATATTTATGAAATGTATACAATTTCAACTTTTTATTACAAATCTTTTACTTTTTTTCAATCATAACTGACCAAATGTCACAGTGTGATCTGAGGAAAAATTTACAGCCATCCATCTGAAAACTGAAAAGTTCATTTAATATCGGTCGTCCGTCTTTATAAAACAACCATGCATTGATATTACTCTGTCTGAGAGAACAATAACCTGTACAAAGCTTAATATTATTTTAGAAAAAATAGAGAGAAGTTTGTTGCCAATACAGTTGCTGCAATCTTAGATTCAGACGATTCAGACAATAAATGCTTTCTATAATAAAATCATTAAATATATAACAAAATCATTTACAAATGTTGTTGTCGAATAGAGTAAATTTTAGATTTCAAAAATTTGCAAATTTTATATTTTTTACTTAAAAAATGTTCAAAAATAAGTGCATATTTTATTTTTTATAGCTTATATTTTAAAATTTTCATTGTATGTTTTAAGCGTCTAAAACACACTTTTTAATTGCCTGAATATCCTGTCCCTGTTTATAAGAAATTAGTTTTGTTTTTGTTCTATTTTTAATTTTTATGATCCAATTCCTTTTAGTGTCTGCCTGCTGTCTTCTAATATCTATTAAAGTTTGAATATTTCGTTTTATATATTTTTGTTTTTTTTTATGTATTTATTTATTCGAGTTCATTAAAAAGAACGTATTTATATTTAAAATTAGATTTCTTTTACATTTTTAGGCAACCAGACTGTGCGTTCGTTATTCGCATAACGTTTTTTTCTTTTTTTTTTTCTTGTCTTATTTAATGATTCTTCTTGTTTTTCTAATTTCATTCTATTTCTATTTTTTTCATTTGCGTTGACATTGTTTAATTTTTTATTTTGGTTCTTTTTTTCGCATTTAAATATTAAAAAGAGAAAAATTGTTTATAATTTGCTTATTAAATAGATTTCCTTAAACTTTCTAATTTTCTTAACTAATAATTAAGATATTTTTTGTAGAGATATTTGACCTGAAATATCTTGTATATAAAATAGTTTTAATTAGTTTTTTGTTTAACCTTTAAATGATTTCCCTTTATTTCTTGCATAAATTGTGCTTCTGCCTATCTATCATTATCTATTTATCTATTCCTCGATCGATTGTCATGCTTTCGCATCTAATACATAATCATTTATGATAGCTGAATGGTTGATTATTTAAAATATCTCTCCCTCTCTCTATATTTATATATTTGTTTCTTTAATCCACTAGATATTTACATATGTTGTTGTTATCTTTTGACTATTTTGATACATAAGTCGCCTGATACCTAAAAATTAACGTTGTTATTTGAATAATTTTTGAAAAAGGTGTTAAATAATCCCATTTAGCAAGATACAAACTATTTTGACATGATTTTGTTTTTGCTGGATTTTTGCCTTCTATAACGAATAATGGGCATAAAAAATAAACAAAATTTCAGTGAAAAGTAGTGTCTCAATTTTAACAAAATATCTACAGAAATTTTTTGTTTCATTCTGAGCAAATTTTCTATAGAAAATTGTGTCCCATTTTGAGCGAATTTTCTACAGAAAATTGTGTCTCATTTTGAGAAAATTTTCTATAGAAAATTGTGTCTCATTTTGAGAAAATTTTCTATAGAAAATTGTGTCTCATTTTGAGAAAATTTTCTATAGAAAATTGTGTCTCATTGTAAGAAAATTTTCTATAGAAAATTGTGTCTCATTTTGAGCGAATTTTCTATAGAAAATTGTGTCTCATTTTGAGCGAATTTTCTATAGAAAATTGTGTCTCATTTTGAGCGAATTTTCTATAGAAAATTGTGTCTCATTTTGAGCGAATTTTCTATAGAAAATTGTGTCTCATTTTGAGCGAATTTTCTATAGAAAATTGTGTCTCATTTTGAGCGAATTTTCTATAGAAAATTGTGTCTCATTTTGAACGAATTTTCTAGAGAAAATTGTGTCTCATTTTGAGCGAATTTTCTATAAAAAATTGTGTCTCATTTTGAGCCAATTTTCTATAGAAAATTGTGTCTCATTTTGAGCGAATTTTCTATAGAAAATTGTGTCTCATTCTGAGTAAATTTTCTATATAAAATTGTTTCTCATTCTGATCAAATTTTCAATAGATAGTTTTATCTTATTCCGAACAAATTTTCTATAGAAAATTTCGTCTTATTCCGAACAAATTTTCTATAGAAAATTTCGTCTTATTCCGAACAAATTTTCTATAGAAAATTGTGTCTCAATCTGGGCAAATTTTCTATACAAAATTGTGTCTCATTCTGAGCAAATTTTCTACACAAAATTGTGTCTCAATTTGAAAAAAAAAAATTTCTATAGAAGATTGCGTTTTTATATGAGAAATTTTTTTATATAATTGTCCCTCAATTGGAGCAAATTTTTGTAATTATCTCTCTTTTAATTGTTATAATACTTTAATTTATATTTTGTATTAAATTTTTAAATTTATTTAATATTTTTTCTTCTATTTCCAGTCAATAGAAAATCTCACTTACTACCAAATTCCCTTAAAAATATTAATAAAAAATAGTGCATAAAATTATAATTTTATAATTGAATCGTAATATAGAAATAAATAAATTAAAATTTAAATTAAAGTGAAGTTTTTAGTGCTAAAATCCATTTTAAAAGTTTTTTTTTTGTTCTCCCCTAATTAAATTAGAAAGTCAATAATAAAAAAAATCGGAATTTCAAAAGAAATTATCTCAAAGAAAAAAATCATAAAAATTTTATTAAAAAAATTAAACATAAAATGGCAACATTGCTTTTAAAACCGCCAAATTACACTCTCAATAACGAATTCAATTACAATTCAATTGATAGCGAAAACAACAGTGGCAACTTGACCACGAGCAGCTGCACTAGTAAATTAACCAGTGACGAACCACCTAAAATCAGTAAATTCTTTAGCAGTAGCTGTAACTATCAAAGCAAAATCCAACAGTTAATCAGTTTCAGTTTTACCTCTTCGAATTTTATTTTCATTACTTTCATTTTGAGTATAAGTAAACTTTGTACTACAGCTGCTACGGATCCCAGTCAAACTGCGGCTCCACAACCTTCAACGGCTGTACCTAGTTTCTTGTTACCTAATCTAAGTGGTTCGTCATTGTTGGAGAAATTTAATTCATTTCGAGCCAATACAGTGGGACCACCAACAGCACCACCTTCTCCGGCAAAAGGTAAAAATACACCAGCCGCAGCGAATAGTTTAACACCTCCTCAGGGTAGTAGTGGTGGCGGAAGTAATGATATTTCAGTCTCAGCATCTGCATCTTCAATTTCATCAGCTACAACTTCGTCGCCGACGTCGCTAATAAATTCATTATCACCAACAAATGCTTTTTCATCATTATTCGGTAGCAAAGGTTTATTTAACAAGGAAATGAAATTTTTAAATGTCTCAGGCAAAGTGGGCACATCTTTGGGAATAGGTAAGTAATATTCATTTCTTTTTTCCTTAGTTGTAATTAATAATTTTAAATGTTTAATTTTGTAATCGTTTTTAACATTTGTTTTTAACTTTGAAAAATGATATTTTTTTTTTTCTTATGACCATTATTGTCATCATAATGATGAAGATGCTGCAGCTTTAAACGTAGTCTGGTTTATCAAGTTTTTTATATTTTTTTCTTGTGACTTGGTTTTGGTTTCAGTTTTATTTTTAGCCAAATCGTTGTACAAGTTTTGTTTGTAACTATTTTAAGATTTTCTTATTCTATGACTTTAAGCAAAAAATTTATAAATAACTTTTTGAGACCTGAGGAAATGAAAATGTGTTTTTCTTTTTTATAGTTTTGGTGTTTTTTTTACTGCTGCTGATATTTAATGGTTTTTATTTCTAAGATTACTTTAAAAAACGTAAACAGAAAGAGACAAACTTTTTCTTTTTTTAATTCCCTCAGAATGAAACACAATTTTCTAAAGAAAATATGCTCAAAATTTTCTATAGAAAATTTGTTCAAAAATGTTCTACAGAACATTTGCTTAGAATTAGGCATAATTTTCTGTAAAAAATTTGCTCAGATTGAGACAGAATTTTCTCTTGACAATTTGTACACAATGAGACATAATCTTCAATAAAAAATTTGCTCAGAACTAGACATAATTTTCTATAGAAAATTTGCTCAGAACGAGACATAATTTTCCATAGTAAATTTGCTCAGAACGAGACATAATTTTCTATAGAAAATTTGCTCAGAACGAGACATAATTTTCTATAGAAAATTTGCTCAGAACGAGACATAATTTTCTATAGAAAATTTGCTCAGAACGAGACATAATTTTCTATAGAAAATTTGCTCAGAACGAGACATAATTTTCTATAGAAAATTTGCTCAGAACGAGACATAATTTTCTATAGAAAATTTGCTCAGAACGAGACATAATTTTCTATATAAAATTTGCTCAGAACTAGACATAATTTTCTATAGAAAATTTGCTCAGAACGAGACATAATTTTCTATAGAAAATTTGCTCAGAACGAGACATAATTTTCTATATAAAATTTGCTCAGAACGAGACATAATTTTCTATAGAAAATTTGCTCAGAACGAAACATAATTTTCTGTAGAAAATTTGCTCAGAACGAGACATAATTTTCTATAGAAAATTTGCTCAGAACGAAACATAATTTTCTATAGAAAATTTGCTCAGAACGAGACATAATTTTCTATAGAAAATTTGCTCAGAACGAAACATAATTTTCTATAGAAAATTTGCTCAGAACGAGACATAATTTTCTATAGAAAATTTGCTCAGAACGAGACATAATTTTCTATAGAAAATTTGCTCAGAACGAGACATAATTTTCTACAGAAAATTTGCTCAGAACGAGACATAATTTTCTATAGAAAATTTGCTCAGAACGAGACATAATTTTCTATAGAAAATTTGCTCAGAACGAGACATAATTTTCTATAGAAAATTTGCTCAGAACGAGACATAATTTTCTATAGAAAATTTGCTCAGAACGAGACATAATTTTCTATAGAAAATTTGCTCAGAACGAGACATAATTTTCTATAGAAAATTTGCTCAGAACGAGACATAATTTTCTATAGAAAATTTGCTCAAAACGAGACATAATTTTCTATAGAAAATTTGCTCAGAACGAGACATAATTTTCTATAGAAGATTTGCTTAGAATGAGACTTAATTATATACCAAAAAATTTGCTCAGTTAAAGCTTCAATTTTCTATAGAAAATTTGCTTAGAATGAGAAATAACTGTCTATAGAAAATTTGCTCAGAAAGGGCTTCAAATTTCTACAGATAAGATACAACTTTCTGTAGAAAATTTGTTCACAAGGTGACAGAATTTTCTAAAAAAAAAAAACCCAGAATGACACAATTTTCTATAGGACATGTTTATAGTTTGAGATATAATTTTTAACAGAACATTTACTCAAGTTGAGATATAGAGAGAGAAAATTTGTTCAGACGAAATTCGATAGAATCAGGGCTTTTCTCATTAAAAATTCTGTGCCAGACTTTTTAGCCTTTGACCTTGCTCTTGCATTTTATTATAATTATTTAAATTAATTGTATTTTACTTTCTTGTTGTAGTAATTTTCAGTTTTTTATTTAATTAACTAAAAATAATTTTGCTCTTCATCCTTGAATTTTTTTCTTTTGGTTTCTTTCCAATATTTTTTAAATATTTTATTTTATAAAATAATTTGACGTAAATTTTATTTAAAGGTTTATTTTTAATTAAAGAATTATTCTGAATTAAATATATTTTTAAATGCTAATAAATGTTGATAAATTGAAAAACTGTGGAGATTATCTAAGAAAAATTTTCAGTTGTCTTTTTATCAAAAGTTTGCAGTTCCCTGTTAAAAAATTTATTGCTGATTTTCTTTTTTTTGTTTTTCTTATTAACAGTTTTTTGCTGTTGCCTGTTTTATTGCGTTTACCAAGCTTTGAAGTATTTTATGATTATTTTATTTTTTTTTAGCAATTTCTTTTAGGAGGCTTGTTTTACTTTAAAACGTCATCATGCTGTTGTTCATCAACCATGATTATTGTTATGATAATGATGATGATGATGTTATTGGTGTTGTTGTTGCTGCTATTACGTTTACGATTATCATTAGTATTTCCCTACACGTTTTAACTTTTTGGGTAATTGGTTACTGCAGACGATTGTCTGCATTCTTGAGCGAAAAAAAAGTAAATAACAGCGACAATAACCCATACAATTGTGGTTAGTTAAAACCATAAAATAAAGAGGTAAAGTGGAAAAGAAAAAAGTAACTACATACGGATATATATATATATATTTTCTTTAAAATATGATTTAAAGTTTTATAAGAAAAATATGAAAACAGTGGGAAAGATAAAGAATAACATGTTTTCAGAGAAAATTGTGTCTCTCTTGAACCAAATTTTTTCATTAAAATTGTCAAATTTTCCTTAAAAACTGAATAAATTATCAGTTTGTCTCAAATTGATAAATTTATGTCTTACTCTAAGAAAATTTTCTATAGAAAATTGTGTTCCATATCGAGCAACCTTTCTAAAGAAAATTATGTCTCATTTATTAGCAACTTTTATATAAAAAAATTGGTTCTCATTTATGAGAAAATTTTCTATAGAAAATTCTGTGAAATTTTCTACACAAAATTCAGT
Organism: Protocalliphora azurea; assembly: GCA_932274085.1. Classification (NCBI taxonomy): domain Eukaryota; kingdom Metazoa; phylum Arthropoda; class Insecta; order Diptera; family Calliphoridae; genus Protocalliphora; species Protocalliphora azurea. Next base: position 53,372,105 of record OW026519.1, read on the forward strand.
CTCATTTTGTCTCATAAAGAGCGAATTTTCGAAAGAAAATTGTGTCTCATTTATTAATAAGTTTTCTATAGAAAAATTATGTCTCATTTATGAGCAAATTTTCTATACAAAATTTTGTCTTATTTATGAACAAATTTTCTACAGAAAATGCTATCTCGTTTATAAGCATATTTGCTATACAATACTCAATGTTTCATTTATGAGCAAATTTTTAACAGAAAATTATGTCTAATTTATGAGCAAAGTTTCTGTTATATTGTTTGAAAATTTTCCATAGAAAATTGTGTCACAATCTGAGCATCTTTCCTATAGGCAATTGTGTCTCATTTATGACTAAATTTTCCATAGAATATTAGGTACCATTGTGAGCAAATTATCTATAGAGAATTATGTTTCATTGTGAGCAAATTTTCTATGGAAAATTTTGTCTCAGTCTGTGTCGCGTTGTAAGTAGATTTTCTATAGAAAATTATGTCTCATGGTTAGCAAATTTTTTATAGAAAATTATGTCTCACTGTAGGTAAATTTTGTAGAGAAAATTGTGCCTAATTGTGAGCAAATTTTCTGTACGGAATTATGTTTCAATACAATCAAATTTTCTATAGAAAATTGTGACTCATTGTGAGAAAGTCCTCTATAGAAAATTATGTGTCATTATGAGCAATTTTTGTTTAGAAAATTGTGTCTCATTTTGAGCAATTTTTTTTATAGAAAATTATATCTCATTGTAGGCAAATTCTGTAGAGAAAATTGTGTCTCACTGTGAGCAAATTTTCTGTAGGGAATTATGTTTCATTGTGAGCAAATTTTCTAAAGAAAATTATGTCTCATTATGACCAAATTTTGTTTAGAAAATTATTTCTCATTTTGAGCAAATTTTTTATAGAAAATTATGTCTCATTTTGAGCTAATTTTCTGTAGAAAATTATGTCTCATCGTGAGCTAATTTTATATAAAAAATTATGTCTCATCGTGAGCGAATTTTCTATAGAAAATTATGTCTCATTGTGAGCGAATTTTCTATAGAAAATTATGTCTCATTGTGAGCGAATTTTCTATAGAAAATTATGTCTCATCGTGAGCAAATTTTCTATAGAAAATTATGTCTCATCGTGAGCAAATTTTCTATAGAAAATTATGTCTCATCGTGAGCTAATTTTCTATAGAAAATTATGTCTCATCGTGAGCAAATTTTCTATAGAAAATTATGTCTCATTGTGAGCAAATTTTCTACATAAAGTTATGTCTCATTCTGAGCAAAGTTTCTAGTCAAAATTATGTTATGAAAATTAGGTCTCATTTGTGATTAAATTTGCTACAGAAAATTATGTCTCTTTTATGAGTGAATTTTCTATAGGAAAATTGTAGCTCATTCTGACGCAATTTTCTTTCCCACTGTTAAATGTCTCTTGGCTGTCTGCATTTTTGCTGCTGCTCTTTTAGTTTTTTTTCACTCCCCTTTCAGTTTTTTACTTTTCTCTCTTTTTTTATGATGCAAAATTCAGTTGTTATGTTAGCTGTTTCTTTTTTTATTTTTATTTATCTTTTTCTGTTTTATTTGCTTTTTAACTATTTCTGTTTAAACATTTTACTTTTTTTTTGTTTTATTTTTTGTCATCCATTTCCTTTTTTCTTAATCTGCTCCAAAGAACTAAAAGCTAAATTAAGAGTTTCTAATTGAGTGTAAGTCTTGTGAATAGGAGTTTGTTACGTTGTGTGTTTGTTGATTTAGCACTTGGTGTTTTTAATCAGTTTATCTTCTTTTCTACCGGCCGGCTTTATTTACTTGGAAGAAATCTTAGTTTCAAGCAAAATGATAAACAAAACTTAAAGATAATAAACAAATGCTGCCTCTGCACCTGTCATTTGGTATAAAATGTTTAATGTCACTTTTGTTACTTAGATGTTTTGTATTTATCTTGTACTTTGTCTGTTTTCTCTTTGTTGCTGATCAATAAATAGTGAACAACAAGTGACTGTGTTAGTTAGGTCACTTTCATTTAATTGCCGCTCATTTTTTTTTGTTTGCAATAAAAAGAAAAAGGGGGAAAATGTTAGGGAAATATAAACTATTATAATGCTCATTTTTGTATTATTATAACTTCTTTTTGTATTTTTCCTATTTTTTTTAATTTTAAATGAATTTCGTTATACATTGTTGAGGTCTTTTCCTTGGTATTGCTTTTATTTATTTAAAAGCAACAAATTTACAAAAAAAAGAAAAAAAAAATTGCATAATTTAATTGGTTTTTAAATAAATTTCTTTTAATTTATTTTTGGTTTAAAGGTATTTTTTGCTATGGAATTTATTTGTTATACAATGTATGTTTAAAGCTAATGAATCGTGAAATTTATTCTTTTTTTTTTTAAGGGGGATTTGTTTTTAAATACTTTAACATTTTACTTTAATTTATTGTTTAATCATTTTAAATACAATTTGAAAAGTTCAAGTGAATTCTAATGTATTTTATAAATTTATTCATAAAACTTTAAATAAATACAAAATCTAATAGTTTTTTTTTTTTTTTTTTTTTTTTTTAACTAAAAGCATTAAAAATTTTCAGGGAATTTAAAAATGAACAAATTTTATTTTAAATTTAAAAGCGACAAAGAACTTGTTTCTATTTTATAGATTACAATATAACCTATGAAATATGTAAATAAAAAATAACAACAAATTTTCTTCAACTTCAATATAATTTAGGATTTTTAGCAAAATATAAATTTTGGGATTTTTTAACGAAAATTTTTAACTAAAATTTAAAAAGCGGCAAACAAATTTTATTTTATATAATAATTTATAACATAAGCTTTTTAAATAAATCTAAATTTTAATAAATATTTTAGTACTTAATTTTTTATACTTGAACAAAATATAAGAGTTTCAAGAAAATAACAATGTTTACACAATTTTTCTAAATTTAAAAAATTTTTGTTTAAAATTTAAGAGCATCAAGAAAATTATTTTTATTTAACAGGAGCTTTTTGATGAAGTCAAAATCTGGAAAATATTTTAATACCTTAATTTTTTATTTTTAGACTTTATTGAAGAACTTCAAGGAAATGTCGACGTTTACACGACTTGAAAATTTTTTGGTCAAAATTTTAATAGTCAAGAAAATTGTATTCCATTTAATAGATTGGATTTTAAACTTTTTAATTAAAGACAATATATAGAAAATATTTTAATAGCTACGTATTTTTTTAAAGTTCCAACGAAATTTAAAAATATCGATGTTTACTAAATTTTGTTAAATAAATAAAAAAAACATATGGTTAAAATGCAAAACTTAAGAAAATTGGGTTCAATTTAACAGATTGTACTATTAGCTTTTAAAATCAGTAAAAAATTATAAAATATTTTAATACCTTAATTTTTTAAACTTAAATAAAATTTGAGAGCTCAAAAATTTTCTTCGAAATTCAAAAGGTCAAGAAAATGTTGTTCCATTTAATAGATTGTAATATTAACTATTAATAGATTATACTATTAAATAAAGTCAAATTCTAATAATTATTTTAATAATAAACTTTTTAAACTTCAACAGAATTGAAGTGTTTTCGGAAAGTGTCTATGTTTACATAATTTTTTTTTTAAATTTGAAAAATTTTTGGTTAGAATTGAAAAAGTTGACAAAATTTTATTTTATTTAATAGATTAGACTATTGGCTATTAAATACAGTCCAAAAGTTGGAAATCTTTTAATACCTAATTTTTTTGTGAATTCATAAAAAGCGAAGAGTTTAAAGCAAATATGTATGTTTACACAATTTTGTTAAATTTGAAAAATTTTTGATAAAATTGGATCTTATTTAACAGATTATACAATTAACTATAAAACAAAATTAAAATTTATAAATTAATTTAATATTTTTGTTTTTTTTTAACTTTAAAAAGTTACAAGGAAATAACGATGTTTACACAATTTTGTTAAATTTCGAAAAACAAATTTAATTGAAAAGTTCCTTGACCTTTTCTAATTTAATATTTTTGAGTTTTATTTAATAGATTATACTACTAGAGTAAAATAAAAATATATAAATTAATTTAATACTTATTTATTTTAACCTCAAAGAGTTTAAGGCAAATTTCGATGTTTATACAATTTTGTTGATTAAAAAAAAAAAAAAAAAAACAAAAATTAGGGTTTAAATTTAAAATGTCAAGAATATTGTGGTTTTTTAAATAGACTGGATTATTATCTTTTAAATAAAGCCAAAATTAGAACATATTTTAGTAAAATTTTTTTTAATGTAAATTTTGGGAAAATTTTGATAATGAACATTTTTTTAGTTAAAGTTTAAAAGGCCAATAAAATTATATTTTATTTAATAGTTTAAATCATAAAGTTTTAAATAAAACCAAAATCTGATAAATATTTTAATACCTTATTTTGTTAGTGAACCAGAAATTTGAGGATTTAAAAAAATTGCAAATTTTGTTAAACTTTATTAACAAAAATTTTAAAATAGCTATAATCAAAAAAGGTCTTTAAGATTTTATTTTACTTGTTAGATTACAAAACGAGCTTTGAAATAACGGCAAATTTTAATAAATATTTTAATACCAATTTGTTTTTTTTTAACTTCAAGAATTTTCTCAAAAAATTTCAATTTTATAAAAGATTTTCCTAATGAAAATTTTTAGCTAAAATTTAAAAATCTATTTTATTTTATAATTTATAAAAAAAATTATTTAATAAATCTAAAATCTATCATTTTGCTAAATATTTTTTTTAATACTTCAACCAGTTTCATTAATTTTCACAATTTTAATAAAATAACATCAATTCCTAAAGCCCTAATCATTTTTATCCTAAAACATATATTTTTTTTCATTTTCTTGATAGAAAATAAAATATTTCTTTAAGGATTTAAAGAAAAAAAATCTATTTAAAGCCTTAAGGTTTTTTTTTTTAAATCTTTTATTTTCTTAACCCTATGACCTAATTACAAGTTTTGCCGGACTTTTGTACTAGATTTATTTTTGGTCTTCTTTTATATTTATTTTATTATTTCACTTTTTCTTTTGTTAAAAAAAAAACAAGAAATAAGACCATAGAAGCTTATAAAAAATACAGCCAACAGCCACCCCCACCTCGCTATCATCGTTACCGCTAAGTTGATTGTAGTTTAAACTAATATTGGTCGTTATGTTAAAGATTTACTTTTTTTCTTTTATTTTTATTACAAGTTTTTTTTTCCACCAAAGCTTGTTGAAAGTGTTGCCAATTTAATCCGATTACCCGGATTGTTTTTCCTATCCTTAGTTTTTTTTTCTAACAAGTTCAGACTAAATTTCCTCCTTGTCGCACTCCTTTAGGTTTTAAGTGTTTCAAAGAAAAGTTTTTCTCTTTTTTGGGAATTTTATTGCTGTTTTTTTTTTGTCGACATGAATATTTTCGTACATTTCATTGTAAAATTTGAGAGGGAATCATAAAAAAGAAACTTTATTCTATTATTAGTTTTTTTCTTGAAACTTATTTTATTTATTTTTTTTTTTTGTATTTTATTTGAGCTGGCATATACACATTTATGTATATTTGTCCATAGAAAAAGAGAAGAAAAGAAAAAATATGATGTTTATAAGCAGGGATACCTTCACACCTACACCCATTGTTTTGTTCCGAATCGGTTGAAATAGAGGAATTGTCGTAGAACCATAAAACTTGGCATAATAGCAGTATTGTGGTAAAATTAAGAACAAGCAAATCTGGTCAGCGACACGCCCACCTCCCAAATGGACTGAATTTTACAATTGATATTTTGCCAAAAGTTATATATAAAAGTCTAAAGAGAAAAATTAAATTTCAAAAAAAAAACTTCAATTACAAAAACTAACCGAAATGCAAAAATAAATAAAAAATGTCTAATATAAAAAAATTCAAATTACAATAATAAAAACTCGTTTAAATAAAACAAATAAATCATGAAATTACCTAAGAATTTCTAATACAATATTTTGGTGAAAGAAAACGCTAAGTATATAAATTTTCCTACAATTCTCACCATAACAATAAAATCTTTGGAAAATAAAGAAAAGGGTTCAAATTCCAAAATATCGCCAAATTGAAAAAGTCAAATTACAATAAAAATTCGAAAATAATAAAGAAATGATAATAAAAAATGTTTAGTTACAAAAAACCGCACCAAATTATTAAAAAAAAAAACGCTGAAATTACAATATATATATATATATATATATATATATATATATATATATATATATATATATATATATATATATATATATATATATATATTACCGAAAACGCTAAGATAAATTGAAAATGAAAAATTAAAAAAAATACAAAAATGTTTACAAAAAAAAAAAAAAAAAAATGTTTAGTTACAAAAAACCGCACCAAATTACTTAAAAAAAAACGCTGAAATTACAAATATATATATCTATATATATATATTTGAAATACACAAACACCCCAAAAATGATTTGGCGTGTTTATCTGGTGGATCCTTCTTACGTTTTTGTAAACAATTTTTTAAGGAATATTATCAAGAACGGATGCGTCTCATTAAATTTTACAAATATTGTGCTGGGTGCTTGGGCCACGACCACACTTGGCGTACATGCAAGAGCACCTGAAAATGTAAGCTCTGTGGTGATATATACCACAATCCGCTGCATAAGCCTGGCCCATGACCTCGTAACTCGAACAAAAAGTCAAACGTTTACGACAGAGTACTAGAAACAGAAAGGGACCTAGTTCATCCCAAGTTTCAGCTAGGGGAACTAGTTCGCCCAATCGTCTGATGAGAGACCTAGTATGTCTCAAGCTCTAGTCCCTGCTGTTCCGTGAAGATTATCAACAGCTCCCAAGAAATCGAGGAAACAAAATACTTTGGATTTGCCATTGCATCAAATTAATGAAAAAGCAACTTTGAAGCCAACAACGATTATTAAAATAGTGGCTAAAGACAGTTACATTTTGGAACGTACCTTGATAGATCCCTCAGCAGAGTCGTCCATTATATAGGAAGAAGTTGTTAGACATTTAGGTGCTACAACAAGTAACCATTACGTAATCACAGCTTGCTGAATCCGAAAAAGTCGCTAGATCAAATTACAACTTGCTGATTCCCAGTTTCACTTGGCGGCAAACACGCATATTACACTGTATGGTGAAATATATCCAAGGATAATCAGAAATGGTATTGCAGGTGGATCCTCTGGTAAACCACTCGCACAACAAATACCTAAAATAAAAAAATTGCAAAAAATACGTACAAAACTTAAAAAACGCTGAAACATAAAAATTACAAAAAAAAAAAAAAAAAAAAAAATTATAAAATTGCTATATTATAAAAAACGCTTTAATATGAAAAAGTTTCGAAATCACTACAATTCTAAAAATGTTAACAATATAAATCCAAATGTCAAAAAAAAAAAAAAAAAAATAAATAAAAAAATAAATACATAAATAAATAAATAAAGAAATAAACAAATACATAAATAAAAACGCTAAAATCGCAAAAAAAAGATATAATTACGAAGAATACCACCATTTTACAAAAATTTAAAAGCGATAAAAATATGATAAATATATGAACTTTTATAAAAAAAATATATTTACAGAATATAGATTTTGATTAAAACACAGAATGAAATCTTTTAAAAAAATTTGAATTTTCAAAATAAAAAAAAATTAACTTAAAAAAATTCCTTATACACTGCTTGTCACTTGAATAAGGAATCACATTTTTTTAACTTTAATTAAGTATATCTCCTAAACTAAAGTTCGGAAAAAAAATAATTTTTTGCGCACCCAAATTTCAAAGTGTAGGCTTTGTTATACTAAAATTATGCATTTATTTAAAGACATGTATTTCTGTGGTACTATTTCGTGTGTCACTTGAATAAGGAATATATTAAAACTAAAGCGAATTGTAATTTATTTTTTAATTTTACGTTATAAAAATGAAAGTTATTATCTTCTAGCATTCAATTAGTAATGAGTGCTGCCACCAAAGAAATCATTAAATTTTTGAAATGCTTCGTCCAGAATGTTTTTGTAAGTCGTTGCAGTCATTTTGTTGGATACAAAAACCAATTCTATGGTACCATAATACGAAATGGCACCTCATACCATTATTCCGCCCTCTCGGCTGTGTCTGCGGCTCAAAAATAATTCCTCCTTATTTAGGTCATGGAAGTAATAGTTACACCTTGGGACCATCAATATTAAATTTTTTTTCATTGGAAAATACAACTTTAAACCATTTGTCGGACCATGTCATTTTTTTTTTTTTTTTTTTTTTGGCAAATTGTAGACGTTGTGATTTGCGTTTTTCATTAAATGGTGTTATTTTTTTGCAGTTTTCGTCGACTATGTATGTGCATGACTTTAAAATACGGTGCACTGTTCTTAGACTGGCACTGACCACTTTTTTCACGTATTTTTGATACCAACATGGCAGAATTTGATGCAATTCTAAGAATTTTTCGTCTTTCTTTTGGAATTGTTGCCATTTTCTACCGCCCTTTCATGTTTTTTTCCATATCTTTCCACGTTATTTAAATAATTTTACACAACTGTCTTTCCTCTATTAATGTTTTTTGGCTATTTGGACCGGATTCTGGCACTGAGATTTCAAAATCAGAATTTTTTCTTTTTCACAGCTATTAAGAGCCTTACCACGTCCCATTTTGAATAAAAACTATCAAATTAAAAATTCTCTAGCCGTTTATATTGAAAGTAATTCAAATCATAGCCTTCCTGATTAATATTAAAAGAATTCCTTATTCAAGTGACACACGAAATAGTACCACAGAAAAACATGTCTTTAAATAAATGCATAATTTTAGTATAATAAAATATGTATATTTTTTATTTCTTCAGGACACTAAAGCCAACACTTTGAAATTTGGTTGCGCAAAAAATTATTTTTTTCTGAACTTTAGTTTAGGAGATATACTTAATTAAGTTTAAAATAATGTGATTCCTTATTCAAGTGGCAGGCAGTGTAAGTTGAAAATGTTAAAAAAAAACGAATATTTTTAAGTTTTGGCGATTTTTACGTTTTGAAACTTTTTTAAATTCTGACGAATTTTTGCACAACTAATTTTTATAAAAAAGATAATTAAATTTTTTTAAAAATTTTGAATTTTAACAAAAAAGTTTATTATTAAAAAAAAGACCAAAAACCGAATTTTCTAAAAAAATATATTATTATTGTTGTTATTATTATTTTCCATATTGGGATTGTTTTTTTCTCTTTGCCCATATTTTTTATTTTGGCCATATTTTCCCGTAGATTTTTTTCTTTCAGCGATTTTGTTAATTTTTTCGTTTTGGCGTTTTTTTGCGTTTTCGATGTTTTTATTTTGATTATTTTTTTTTTTTCATAAGGAATTTTATAAAAAAATTAATTATCTACAGAATTTGGATTTGGGCTAAAAATAGTAAAACTATTTCAAAAATTTTGAATTTGAACAAAAAACTTTATTACTTAAAAACAGAATTTCCACAAAACAAAAAAAAAAAAAAAAAACAAATATTTTATTTATACTGTTTTTTTGCATTTTGTCGATTTTTTGTTGGCTTTGCCGATATTATTTTTCAGCGATATTTTTTTATTTTTAAGATTTCTTTAATTTTACATTTCTTTATTTTTTATTTGTGGTGACTTGTTACGTTTTGGAGTTTTTCATTTTGACAGTGTTTTTTTTTCGTTTTGGCGATTTTTTTTCCATAAATAAATTTTATTTTAATTATCTCCAGAAATCGTATTTTGACTTTAAAAAACTGTAAAGTTTAAAAACAAGTTAATTAAATAAAAACAGTATTTTCTAAAAAAAACACTTATTTTATATTTTTTTCACTATTTTTTTGTGATTTTTCATATTAACGATTTTTTTTTTAATTTCTTTAAAAAACTGTACAATTTTAAGAAAAAAAAAATAAATAAATAAAAACAGAATTTCCTGTTTTTATGCTTTTTTTTTGTAATTTAGGTTTAGCGATGTTTTCTTTTTATTTTGGCGATTTTTTCTGTTGGGGTTTTTTTAGACGATTTTTTCCTTTGATATTTTTTTTGGCGTTTTTACTGAATCGTTATGGCGATTTTTATTTATTTTATTTTCTCTGTTTTGGCCATTTTTTGAAATTCCGCAAAAAAAGTAAATAAATAAAAAATAAAATAAAAATTTAATTTCTGTTTGATCCTTTAAAAAGTTGAAAAATATTAAAAAATATTTTTATTTTGGCGACTTTTTCTGCTGGGGGTTTTTTGGACAATTTTTTCCTTTGATATATTTTTTTTGGCGATTTTTATTTATTTTATTTTCTCTGTTTTGGCCATTTTTTGAAATTCCGCAAAAAAAGTAAATAAATAAAAAATAAAATAAAAATTTAATTTCTGTTTGATCCTTTAAAAAGTTGAAAAATATTAAAAAATATTTTTATTTTGGCGACTTTTTCTGCTGGGGGTTTTTTGGACAATTTTTTCCTTTGATATATTTTTTTTGGCGATTTTACTGAATCGTTATGGCGATTTTTATTTATTTTATTTTCTCTGTTTTGGCCATTTTTTGAAATTCCGCAAAAAAAGTAAATAAATAAAAAATAAAATAAAAATTTAATTTCTGTTTGATCCTTTAAAAAGTTGAAAAATATTAAAAAATATTTTTATTTTGGCGACTTTTTCTGCTGGGGGTTTTTTGGACAATTTTTTCCTTTGATATATTTTTTTTGGCGATTTTACTGAATCGTTATGGCGATTTTTATTTATTTTATTTTCTCTGTTTTGGCCATTTTTTGAAATTCCGCAAAAAAAGTAAGTAAATAAATAAATAAATAAAAAATATAAATTTAATTTCTTTTTGATCTGTGAGTCTTTTAAAAAGTTGAAAAATATTAAAAAAAATCATGCTATTTCTTCGCAATTTATGGACAGATTTTAGCGATTCAATGGCAAAATTCTAGGCATATTTTTCGATATTTTGATGATATATTTAACTTATGAGGGGCTTTCACTGATAATATTTTTTTTAGAAAATTGTGTTTTTTTTTTATTTCAGTTAATTTGTCCTGCCAAAATAGGAAAATTTTTGAAATTTAACATCTGATCAAGTCAAGTCTCATTTCTTTGTTTTTTATTTAATGATTGAACCCTTATTTGGCTGGCCTAATTTCTTTATAAAAAAATTAAAAAAAGGAAAAAAATTATAAATATTAAAAAAACAAATCCTATTATCCCCTTATATTAAAATACTTATATACTCGCACGTTTATAAACGTTTTATAAACTTTTGAAAGCTAAAAAAATAATAACTATTATATTAAAAAATCATTGAAATCAAACTCCTTAAAATCCTTGACAGCTGTCAACATAATTAACTATCAAAATATACTTGATAATCTTTTCTATAAAATCCATATTCAATCCTATTTATTATTGTTATTTTTTGTTATATTAGCGTTATGATGATGCATTTTTTTTGTCTCTTTCTGTCCTTTATAAGAGACTCTCTTTTAATGTCCTTGTTTTGTTATAACATACACATACTTACTTACATAGAGTGAGTGAGCATTAAGTGATGATGAATAATGAAATTTATTATGGTCATAATAAAATTCACATATTTTTAAGCATTTAAATATCAATGTGTTATAAAATAATTTGCTATAATCAGGGCAACCAAAAGAATGCTCTAAAAAAAGTTTGTTCTGCGCATAAAAAGTGATCTTTTAAAATTGTACTTAATATGCACTTCAAATTTTAAATTATCTACTATTTATGCTAAAACAGGGACACCCAACATAACATACATACATTAGTGTAAAAGAAAAAACAGAGATAGAAAATATTTACTATTAATTTTCATTCTGACGAAGTTATCCACATCGCTTTTGTTTTGAATAATCTTTCTTCTTTCCTCTTTTAAGCATATAGCGCGTTACTTCAACATTCATTTTTATTATATTTACAATTATATTTCCTTATTTTTCTTCCGAGATATTCCAAACAAGCTGATTTTGGCAATTTTCTGTGGTATCCATTTAGCTTTCAAACCATAGAATACAACTAGAAGTTTATGTGAGAGGCACAAAATACTCATTTTTTTCAAAGCACAAAAACAAAATAAATGTGACTACATGTATTTTATTGTTGCATGAATTGGATTTTTGACAATTGAATCAGTTTTTTTTTCTCTCACATAAATATCTACTTATTAATCTATGTTTCAAACTGTAATAAACAAATGTACAATGAGATATGAGAGAATGAGTATATAATATTTCTGATATAATTATACACAGCACCCTATGTGGTTGGGGTATTATGTGTTTATGCTGATGTTTGTAGCACACAGAAAAAATCATCCTACACTTAAAAGTATACCAATCGACGCAAATTCACTTTTTGAGTCGATCTAACGATGTCCGTCCGTCCGTCTGGCTGACTGGACAGCTGGCAGGCTGTCCATGTAAACCTTGTGCACAAAGTACAGGTCGTAATTTTGAAACGAAGTCTATTGAAATTGGCTATGATCGGTCAATAATTTCACCTAACCCCCATACAAATGTCCTCCCGGATTAGGGGGTTTAACGATCATAAATGTTTTAAATATAGCAATATTTTAATGAAATTTGGTGTAAGGAAGTTTTATATAAGTATCAATCTTTCTACCAAATTTAAGATCGGTCCATAATTGACCATAGCTTCCATAAAAAACCCTCTTCCGAAAATCACTTTAACGTGCATAGTTATGTAGCATCAAGTTTATATTAGACACAAATAAGTTTTATATAAGTAGAAATCACCGTGACAAATTTTATGAGGATCGTTCCATAATTTACGATAGCTCCCATATAAGCCCACTTTCGGGGCTTAAATTCATATAAATGGTAGTATTAATGTAATATTCTGTATTCGTATATTTTATTTTAGACTTAGTAAAAGTATCGGTCCATAATTGTCCACATGTCTAATATAAGACCCTCGCACAATGGTGTGGGGTATCATATGGTCGGTCTTGACCGACTATATCTTTCTTACTTGTTTTAATACGTTTTTTAAAGAAAATTCTTTTAATATTCATTTATAGTTTTCACTATATATTTTTTATATTTTTCTTGAGAGTAATAGAAACATTCCAACATTCAAACGTAATACATTGTATCAGGAAATTACAAAATTTCTATAAATATAAAAGATGAAAAATATTAGGGATCGGGTTTGAAAAAAAATAGTAAAAAAATAGTAAAAAAAAAATAATAATTGCGTGCAAGATATATAAAATTTTTCTTCTAAGTGTAAAATATGCAAAATTATGCTCTTTAGGGTAATATTTGCAAAATTATACTCTTAAGTATAAAATGTGCAAAAAATATGACATTTAAATTGCTAAAAAAATATGCTCTAAAATAAGGATTTTCTATGAAAATATGACAAAATATGACGCTAAGCACAAAATATGCAAAAATTTGCTGTTATGACTAAAATATGCTATAACAAATCGAAGCTAAAATTCTTAAAATTGTTCGAAACGAATAAATAATTAAAAGTTTGGTTTATTTAAAGACCAAGTAAAAATATGATTTTTCATATTTTTGGTTGCCCTGGCTAATAACAGTGTTAATAGCAGAAAATGGATACAGTCAGTAACAAAAGTAAGCAGAACTGATTTTCGGGGAGAAAAAGTTTTTTATAGAGAGGAACACAATTTCTCTTGGAAATAATAAAACAGAAAAATTTTTAAACTATTTTTTCAAGATTTTTTTTAAAGTTAAATATCAACATTAATTTTTGGAAACACTGTAGTTTGTGTTTTATGAAATATAATTATTTGCACACATTGCCTGCAATTCGGTCTATTGAAATATGAGGGTTGTTGGTGTACAATTATTCCTTTCTATAACCCTCGATGATGAGATAATGAAAATAATGCATAAATATGGATTGATAGGTACTTGTAAATGTTGCATGAATAATATCTGTGGCATATTTAAGTGGCTGTCTATTGAAAAAAAAAAAAAAACTACGCATTACAATATAAATGAAAACAGGAAAACGAGAACACAATTGAATGATTTTTAAACTCATTTGTTATTTAGTCCAGTATAGATTCCAAATGACTTTGAACTGTTAAGGTTTTGAATAGAGAAATGTTTTTAGGCTATTCAATAGAGATTAAAAAAATATTTTATTGAAGGAATTTTGGTATAATACAAAAATTATTTTAGGGAAGATATTTTTTTTTTAACTCAGCTTTAATTATGAAACATTATTTATTATTACCTCGAAAATATTGCCTTTTTAAAAGTTTGCCGCTTTTGACGAAGCAATTGAGGAAAGACTTTGTAATGTACATCAGAGCAATTATTTATTCAATATTTCATTTTCTAAAATTTATGCATAAAATGTAATGAATACTCCTATTTTAAGCCAGTGTATGTTGTGCTCAATTGTGTACACAAATAAATATATAGATCAACATATGACGTTTCCAAAAATTGTGCACGAAACTTGTGTAAAACATTGTTGATGCATAAATATTTTATACCATCATGTTGTTGTTCCTATTTCCAAACAGCCAACAACAATAACGAACAACCATTCAGTATTTGCCAAAAGGATTTTCCAAAAGACTAAACAAACATTTCAAAATATTTTTATTTATTTAAAAGCCGACTATCTCCAATGATGCAACATACAATACACTATCAAAAAAACATAACCTACAACCACACACACATAATGTACAACACTATGTTGCACATAAAATATTTAAGTTGGACATTTTACATACGTCCAACAATTGCCTCCCGGGGAAAAGAAAGGGAGGAGGTGAATGTGAATGAGCTTAAAATGCAACACACTTGAACTGTAATGTCATTGACAAATGATGGATTTTATTTTTTTTATTAGATTAGTTGAAAGAAGGCATCAGTATCAGCAGCAGCAGGATGTGACTACTGCTTTTATAGATATATAAATGTTTAATATATGTTTGAAGTTGGAAAGGACTAGGTAGGAGGAAGGTTTATTTTAAATGGTATAGTTTTAGAAATTTATTAAATAGCCATAATTTTGTTGTGCCCTTTTTACGCAACAAAAGTAGCTCTATATTTCCGTTTCACAGTAGAAGATGCTCAGATACACAGCCAACCTTTGAGACTGGTCTATGGCCATACCTATAGAATGGACTAGTCTCTAGGATATAGTTTAGTCTATAGTCCATAGTCTGGACTATAGTTTGGATTATAGTCTAATCTATAGTCTGGACAATAGTCTGGACTATAGTCTACTCTATAGTCTAGTCTATAGTATAGTCTATAGCCTAGTCTATAGTCTGCACTATAGTCTATTCTATAGTCTAGTTTATAGTCTAGACTATAATCTAGTCTATAGTCGAGTCTATAGTCTGGACTGTAGTCTAGTCTATAGTCGAGTCTATAATAGTCTGTACTATAGTCTAGTATATAGTCCAATCTATAGTATAGTCTATAGTCGAGTCTATAGTCTAGTCTATTGTCGAGTCTATAGTCTAGTCTATAGTCTCGACTATAGACTGGACTATAGTCCAGACTATAGACTCGACTATAGTCCAGACTATAGACTCGACTATAGTCCAGACTATAGACTCGACTATAGTCCAGACTATAGACTCGACTATAGTCCAGACTATAGACTCGACTATAGTCCAGACTATAGACTCGACTATAGTCCAGACTATAGACTCGACTATAGTCCAGACTATAGACTCGACTATAGTCCAGACTATAGACTCGACTATAGTCCAGACTATAGACTAGACTATAGTCCAGACTATAGACTAGACTATAGTCCAGACTACAGACTAGACTATAGTCCAGACTATAGACTAGACTATAGTCCAGACTATAGACTAGACTATAGACTAGACTATAGAGTAGGGTAGACTATACTATAGACTAGACTATAGTCCAGACTATTGTCCAGACTATAGATTAGACTATAATCCAAACTATAGTCCAGACTATGGACTAGTCGAGACTATAGACTAGACTATAGACTCGACAATATACTAGACTATAGAATCGTCTATAGACTAGACTATAGATTGGACTATATACTAGACTATAGTCCAGACTATTATAGATTATATGTAGTCGTGTTTATTGTCTAATCGATAGTCTAGGTTGAGCAGCCTATCTTTTTATTATTTATTTCTAAACTCCATTAAGAATATAATTTTCTCTCTATTTGAGCTGTAAAATTTACTTTAAACATTTTAGTTTCACATATTATTTTTCTATATAGTTTTCCAGGAAACTTATTGTTCTTTTATGATTTTTATTACTTCAATACAAAATCAAATTGCCACTCACACTTTAATGAATTTTCTCTTCATCCCTTAACTCCGGGCAACATTTGGTAATTTTGTTATTGTTAGAAAATTTTTTAGGCGAATTTTTTTCAACAACGAATATTTTTTGCTCTTGACCGTTAAACAAAAAAGTCGAGGCAGCATTCACTCGATAAACCTACAATTTGATTACGGATGTTGTTGTTGAAGAGGAGTTAAAAATGTTGATGCTGTTGCTTTGGGGTGTTGGTGGGAAGAATGTTGTTGCTCCAATTGTTTCATTTAACCCCTTCAGTTATTGTTGTAGCTTTAGGAAATGCCTTCGATAGTTTTGTAGCTCGTTTTACCATGTCGTTTTACCATTTCAATGTGGCTTTATTAGTTTACTTGTGTTGCATGCCCGACCGACTGCTGTTGTTGCATGTTGCTGCCTTTATTTTGCCTGTTGGTGGTGATGCTGATGGCTTCTATATTTTACATGGTCTCGTAAATATTACGTGCAGTGCATTTTCGATTTAAAATAGTATTTTATGTTTATAGGAATACAAAATTTGGTTCAATAGTTGGCATGCTGCTCGTCATGACACAACATGCTTAAATTTTAAGCTCAATCAACAACATCACACTCATCTCATCATCAACATCATACTCAACGTCATCATCAATATCGTCACTATTGGTATCTTCATAATCGTCAATAGCAATATTACAAGGAGCAATATTTCTTATATGTATATAAACTATAAAGTGTTAATCATACTGTTGTTGCCTTCATCATTGTTGTTATTGTTGCTGCTGTTTTTGTTGATGTTGTTATTGAGTGTTCAAACTTAATATTAAAATACTGGAAGAGGATCTTCATTAAATTGCGGAAGCAACAGAAACAGCAGCAATATCTATTTAAATGGTTATTGATTGGATTTCTATTGAATTTCTATTGTATGTGTATGTTTTAGTTTATATGTATAGGAGAATTTTATTTGCAAAGGGTAAAAAAATGGACAAGACTTTTAGCTAAGAACTTAAAGATTTCAATTTTAGTTAACTTGTTCACCTAAAATTGGAAAATTTTTCTCATTCTACATCTTGTGTAGATAATTAAGTTACAACCGTGTTTCAAGTTCCTTAGCCTATAGTTCTTACGACAGATTAAACTATAGACCAGACTATATACTATAGTCCAGACTATAGACTATAATCCAGACTATATACTATAGTCCAGACTATAGACTATAATCCAGACTATAGACTATAATCCAGACTATAGACTATAGTCCAGACTATAGACTATAGTCCAGACTATAAACCCAGACTCGATAAACCTATATAGACTATAGTCCAGACTATAGATTACAGTTCAGACTATAGATTATAGTCCAGACTATAGTCCAGACTATAGACTATAGTTCAGGTTATAGACCCAGACTATAGACTATAGACTACAGTCCAAACTATAGACTATAGCCCATACTATAGACTATAGTCCAGACTATATACTATAGTGCAGACTATAGACTATAGTCCAGACTATAAACCATAGTCCAGACTATAAACTATACTCCAGACTATAGACTATAGTCTAGACTATAAACTATAGTCAAGATTATAGACTACAGTCCAGACTATAGAAAATAGTCCAAACTATAGACTATAGTCCAGACTATATAGATTATAGTCGAGACAATAGACTATAGTCCAGACTATATACTATAGTGCAGACTATAGTATAAACTATAAACTGTAGTCCAGATTATAGACTATAGTCCAGACTATAGACTTTAGTCCAAACTAGAGATCATAGTCCAGACTGTAGAATATAGACTGCAGATTATAGTACAGACTATATTAGATAAACTGGATACTAGACTATAGTGCAGAATATAGAATAATTTCATTATCCTGTCAAATAATTGATGGATAAAAAAATTGTATGACTATTCCTCTTTTAACATACTGGTGGTAACTTGCCCATAAAATACAGCTAAGAATACACTAAGAGGTTGAAATAATTGCACAATAGAAACTTTAATAAAACTAAATAATTTGGAGCCATTCAGCTTGAACTAAATATAAACAGCACATATAATATTTCCTTTAGCAATTCCTAAAAAACATAAAAATGTTGTGAAACACAAAATAATTGTAAACGAAACACTCAAACACTGACTCGCACTCAAACTCTTAGAAATTACACAAGAAAAATTCCAAAATTTTCTTTAGGATTTGAAACAGTTAAATAAAGAAAGAAAAAGGAAAAATACCTTTAAACAACAACAGCAGCAGCAACATCAACATCTTGACATAGTAAAGCTGTTAAATGTCAACAGTGACATAAGAAAATGAACTTGTTTCTTTTGTTGTTGTTAGAATTTCTTATGGTTTGTAGCATAAAAATAAATATGATAAAAAGGTCTGAAAAAAAGAAAATTCTCAACCAGTTAAGTGCATCAAAGTAAAGCCTGAGGTTGAAAGCGGAAACGGAAATTTTAAACAACACACATACAATATACTTAAACACACTTACTCTACAACACAAATAGCAATAATAACTCTACAACTATGACTACAGCAAACTATGTTAAAATATTTACCTATATACATACATACGCAATCATTCACACACACTTTTTTATTTTTTACTTATTTATGTTGATGAAAATATAGCTGCAACAGTTTCACAGTTGATGGTTAAATATTAAGGAGGAATTTCGAAGAGGAAAATGTGTCCTCTAGGGAAAAATATTACTTGAAATACATTATAGTTAAGAGTATAGTTTAGTCTATTATATTCTATAAACTATAGTCTAGACTACAAACTAAATTATGGTCTAGAGTATAGACTAAACTGTAGTCCAGACTATAGCCCATAGGTGTATAGTTTAGCTTATGTACTGGACCATAATTTAATCTGTCTACATTTGAGTTTAGCCTATAGTATGAACCATAGTTTAGTCTATAGTCTGTACAATTGTTTAGTCTATAGTCTTGACTATAGTTTAGTCTGCATTCTATATACATTCTAGCCTATAGTCTAGTCTATAGCATGAATTATAATCTACTCTATAATCTAGAAATTTTTTTTTCTGTTCTGAAAAAAATTTAACTCTTATTATGTGAAACTTCTCCCATATTCAGAAACTCCCTTTTGCCAGAAATAAGCAGCAGCAGTTCAGGTAAAACATCTAGTGACGGTGAGTACTCCTGTGTAAATGTTAAGTGGTTATATACGATTACGTGACACTGTTGTAACTGGAAATACTTGCTTCTGCATTTGAGCAGGATGTTTCTGATGTTTCTTTCTGATGTTGGATGAATGGATGGTTTGAATGAATGCTTGACTGGTTGGCCAACGAGACAGAAGTTGTGCGTAAAGCAAAAGAGGGTGAAAAAGGGCAAATGATGTGCATGTTTCTCTATAATTTGTAAACAAAACTCTTACAAGAATTCCAGCAACCAGGATACGATGCTGTTTCTTCTTATTTACCCTAGCTGACTTGACTTGACTTGAATGAGTTTGAATATCAACATTGTTGTGTTCAAATGAAGAGTTGTATATTTTTTTTTTTGTTGTATAGCTATTTCTCTGTTGTTTGAATGTTACTTAAATTAAGTTACCTGTAATATTTTTTCCACTTTAAATATGCGCTTAAAAGAAATAGAAATAACAAAGCAGCGGTAGCAACTTCAGTAACACGATGATGACAAAACAATGTATAATAAACAACTTTGTTAACAAAGAAAAAACAACAAACCTCAACTAAATGACTGAAACTGAAACTTGACTTATTTTGCCATCAGTTGTGAGAAACAAAGAAAAAACACGTAACTATCAACAACAACAACTATACGAGAAAATTACTACAACAATATTAATTGTAACAACAAAAATAAACACAACTTCATATTCATAGTGTTGTAAGTAAGTCAGTAAGTAAATTCATCACCATGCAATTTGTAGCTTTTGGATGAATGAATGCTGGTAACAACGTTTAACCGTTTTACACATTTTTTTTGTTTCCTTTTGTTTTCCGGTTAACTTTTACCTCCTACTCCCCCTCCCCCCCCCAACCCTCTTACAACAAGGCTTCAACAACTCTTTGCGTCAATTATAAGAATGTTTTAAAAGATTTGTTACATATTGTTGCTGATGATGATGTTACTGCAAGTGAAGCCAGATGGATGACTGAATGACGTACGGGCTACCAACACATAGCGTTTCATTTTACTGTGAAAAGGAACTGCTAACTAGGGTGTGTATGTGTGTGGAAGAGTTGAGAACAACACTCTAACTTAACAATGGCAATAAGAAACACAAAAGAAAAAAAAAAAAAATGTTACAAATGAAAGCAAAAGTATGTTAAGTAATCACGTTCTCTTTTTGCTGCTGTTTCTGCTAGTAATGTTGCACTTCATTAATAGCTATGACATGCCATATTAATTTTTATGGCAACAACAAAATATTAGAATAATTATAGTTTTCGTTGAAACTAAACCTGAAAGAATCCTGCAGGATTTTGTAAAACATTTTCATAATATGGGAAGAAAGTAGATTAATCTCTTTGAACTATAGACTACACTATGTAGTAGACTATAGACAAGATTATAGTACAGACTATATACACTATTATCTGGACCATAAATTAGAGTATAGTACACACTATAAACTAGACTATAGTGCAGACTATAAATTAGGCGATAGTCTTGACTAGAGCCTAGGCTATAGCACGGACAATAAAATACTCTATAAGCTACTATATTTATACTACAGTCCAAACCATAAATTAAACTACAGTCCAGACTATAAACAAAACTATAGTCTACACTATAAAATAGGTTATACCTAAACTAGACCATAAACTAGACTATAAACCAGATTATAAACTGGACTATAGTTCTGATCACAAGACAAGACAAGACTATAGTCTAAAGCATAAAATGGACTATAGTCCAGACTATAAACTAGGCTATAGTCCAGACTATAAACTAGGCTATAGTCCCGACTATAAACTAGACTATAGTCCAGACGGTAAACTGGACTATAGTTCAGACTATAAACTAGACTACAGTCCAGACTATAAACTAAACTATAGTCCAGACTATAAACTTGGCTACAGTCCAAAATATAGTCCAGGCTATAAAATATACTATATTTTAGGTTACAAACCTGACTATAGTCCAGACTAAAACTATACTACAGTCCAAAATATAGTCCATACTATAAACTATACTATAAAATATACTTTAATCTAAGTTATAAAACTAGACTATAGTCCAGACTAAAACTAGACTATAAACTAGACTATAGTCCAGACTAAAACTAGACTAAAACCAGACTATAGTCCAGACTATAAACCAGACTATAGTCCAGACTATAAACTGGACTATAGTCCAGACTAAAACTAGACTAAAAACAGACTATAGTCCAGACTATAAACTAGACTATAGTCCAGACTATAAACTAGACTACAGGTCAGAATATAGTCTAGAATATTAAATGTACTATAACCTAACTATAAAATAGACTATAAACTAGACTATAGTCCAGACTATAAACTAGACTATAGTCCAGACTATAAACTAGACTATAGTCCAGACTATAAACTAGACTATAGTCCAGACTATAAACTAGACTATAGTCCTGAATATAAACTAGACTATAGTCCAGACTATAAACTAGACTACAGTTCAGAATATAGTCTAGAATATAAAATTTACTATAACCTAAACTATAAAATATACTATAAACTAGACTATAAACTAGACTATAGTCCAGACTATAAACTAGACTATAGTCCAAACTATAAACTAGACTATAGTCCAGACTATAAACTAGACTATAGTCCAGACTATAAACTAGACTATAGTCCAGACTATAAACTAGACTATAGTCCAGACTATAAACTAGACTATAGTCCAGACTATAAACTAGACTATAGTCCAGACTATAAACTAGACTATAGACCAGACTATAAACTAGACTATAGTCCAGACTATAAACTAGACTATAGTCCAGACTATAAACTAGACTATAGTCCAGACTATAAACTAGACTATAGTCCAGACTATAAACTAGACTATAGTCCAGACTATAAACTAGACTATAGTCCAGACTATAAACTAGACTATAGTCCAGACTATAAACTAGACTATAGTCCAGACTATAAACTAGACTATAGTCCAGACTATAAACTAGACTATAGTCTAGACTATAAACTAGACTATAGTCCAGACTATAAACTAGACTATAGTCCAGACTATAAACTAGACTATAGTCCAGACTATAAACTAGACTATAGTCCAGACTATAAACTAGACTACAGTTCAGAATATAGTCTAGAATATAAAATTTACTATAACCTAAACTATAAAATATACTATAAACTAGACTATAAATTAGACTATAGTCCAGACTATAAACTAGACTATAGTCCAGACTATAAACTAGACTATAGTCTAGACTATAAACTAGACTATAGTCCAGACTATAAACTAGACTATAGTCCAGACTATAAACTAGATTCCAGTTCAAAATATAGTCTAGAATATAAAATTTACTATAACCTAAACTATAATATAAAATAGACTATAAACTAGACTATAGTCCAGACTATAAACTACAGACTATAGTTCAGACTACAAACTAGATAATAAATTAGACTTCTAACTAGGATATAAACCAAACTATGGTTCAGACTATAAAGTAGACTATATTCTAAAGTATTGACTAAACTATAGTCCAGGCTATAATCCAGACTAGACTATAGTTTGGTCTATAGAGTAGAATATTGCTCGGTTTATATACTAGTCTATAGGTATTTCAGATTATAAACTAGAATATTATTCAACTTATAGACTAGAATATAGTCCAAACTATACACTAGACTATAGTTCAGATTATAGATTATAGTGTAGTTCAGACTATAGCCTAGACTATAGACTAAACTATATATTACATAGATATAAGTAGTATCAAATTCTAGCGTACCTAGCATTTTTTTTCACAATTTTTACTACGTCATTTGTTTGCACTCTTAAAAGTAGCTTTTTATTTTTGTTTATTTGTTCTTCATTCTCCTGGGAATTATCGTATACTTGTACTTAAGTTGCTTTCATTCGCTCAATCTAATTTCCATTAAAATTAATTTCCATTGAAATGTATTGAGAAATGTTTCACATTCAATTTATTTTTGGCTGTTGTGTTATTTTTTTACATTAAAAATTTGCATTTCAAAAGAAATTTTGTTGCAGTTGTTTTTCACTTTATGATGGCCTAAAAATTTAATTGTCATCGAGTTGGGACTCGTGTAGATAATGTAAGACTTTAAATTGTACGATAAAAAGTTCAAAAAAAAATATTCAATTTTTTTTTTTAATTTCTTTGATCTTTAAAAAAGGCAAGAACGTTTTTTCTTGAGATAAGTATATTTTTTGAAGTCAAATGGAATTTTGAATACATTTTCCTTTTAGCTTGTAGAATTTCTTATGCCACAAATTGTGGATACTCATAAGCGTGTGTGTTCAACTGTGTATGTATTAAGTTCTTGTTTGTTGTACGAATACAGAGAATTTTAAATTAATCTTTCTGATTTCCTCTTGGCAACAAACTTCAATATTTTCTTTTTTAAGGGAGTTTTTATATAAATTATTAATAATATTTTAGATTAATAGGATTTTAAGGCATAAACAAATCATATTTGTATGTTTTGTTTAAAACTTCGTTTTGAATTAGACATTTTTTTAAGTAATTAAATTTAGAGAGAATTTAAATTATATTTATGAGAGGAAGTGATTATTTAATAGTATTTTTTTTCGAATTAAGTAACTTAAATAAACTTTTGAATTTTAGATCTAAAAATCAACTTCAAATTCTTAAATTCCGTTTTCTTTTTTTCTTTTTTTATTTACAATTATTATTTATTTTTTTTCTTTCCCTTTTAATTATTTCTTAATATTATATTTTTTTTGTCATACCAGATTCTTTGACGAAATTTTGATAATTAAACCATTTTAATGTAGTTTTGTGTTTAGAAATTATTTAAATATTTTTTTTGTACTAAAACGTTGTGTATTTTTTTTATGTATAAAACCCTAAAATTACCTTTAAATATTTTAAACATAAACTTAATTTATTTGCATAAAAAACTCACCAAAGATCAGAGAAAAATGCATTTAAGACCTGTTTAAACCTTTGGTTTCAACAATTACAAAAATAAAATTACAACATATTTTGTTTTTGTACAAAGAAAAAAACGTGTACTTTTTATAAACTTTAAATAATTTATTCCTGTCTGTACATTTGTCCGCCGAGACCTCAAACTCATCACAAAAAACAAGAAAAATTTTGATGAATAAAATAAAAAATGGTAGGTTACTTCATTTGGTAATACAACGAATTTTTTAACATAATTTTATGGCATTTTTTTTGTCTTTTTCTTAAAATTCCTTTTTCGTCTTAGCAATATAAACCTTGATAAAGAACTATTTCACGTTTTTTCTTCGAAAACCTTTAGGGACTACGAATTTTTTTCTTTCACTTTTGCTTTTCATTTATCAAGTTATGTTGCACAGGAGAGTGGAAAAAATTGATAATGAAAACATGTTTAAGGTTAATAGTAATACGAGAATATTTTTCTTTTTTCAACTTAAATCAGGTTTCGTAATACTTAGTCAACTTCACTTTGAATTTGAATCAAAAATGAAAAAAAGAAAAATATATCTTTTAAAAATAAATGCCTATGCCACCTTAACTTGTTAGGCAACATGTTTAGCAACATTACAAGAGTATATAAAGTAATTAAAAAAATATGTTTAAAATATTCGTTATCATGTTTATAAAAATTATAACGAATATGTTTATAAAGATTTAAGTTTATTGCAAATTTTTTTAGCCAGTTACAAAACATATTGCTTAAAAATGTTGACAAACCTATCGTTGTTTTATTTATAGACTCAGCCGCATGTTTAGTAACATTGTTACCACAACTAAAAGTTTAAATGAGTATAATTTCCTGTTATTAATCATTTCAAAAAATGTAATTGAACATTATTTTTGTTCTATTTATTTAATTTAAATAAATTAAAAAAATATTGTTGGTAAACATGTTGCGTAAAGTAACTTTCAAAAAATTAACAACAAAAAAAAAAAAAAAAAAAAATAGTTTTCAATCAGCGTGGTAACGTGCTTAGTAACATTTTCTTTTTTTTATAAAAGAAAATCAAAGTACTTTTAATTTTAAATCCTTTATAATTTTTTTTTCCTAAATTAAAGCATTTAATTAGAAGAAAATAAGTTTTCATCAGCTTAGCAACTTGTTTAGCAACATTTATTTCTTAAAAATTAAATTAATTTTTTTACATATTTTTTGGGGTATTAGACAAAATGTTGCTTTATATGTTTATAAACTTATTGCCACTTATTGAATGCAAAATATTCACTGAAAAATTTTTAACTAAAAATAATTTTTATCAAATTATCCACTGATGATTATGTATTCCTAACAAATATTGCTAAACCTAATGTCAATGTTTTATCAACCAAATGGAAAAATATTGAGCCACATTGCCAAAAAAGTGTTCGCTAAGATTTTCAAATAAAATTTATCTTTTAACATTTTTTTAGTTACAGATTTTATTGTAAATATTATATATTTTTTTTTTTATAAAAATAATTGAGAATGTTGCTCGTTATGTTTAAAAAAGATTTTAACGACATAATTTATAAAAACAATATTTTTAATTAAAAAAATATAAAGCAACATTTTTGTTTTAAAGATAATTGATAATTTTGCTAGCATAGTTACATAACTTAAAATATTTGAAAAGTTCTTTAAAATTTTATTTTTGTTTAAATTATAACATAATTTTCTAAAAGCAGCATGTTGCCAAAGTACAGAATATTTTAAAGCAAAGATTCATGGGTTTATTTTTTTTTTTGAAACATGTAACTAATCATGTTGAGAAAGTTTATATAAACTTTGAAACATGTTTATAACCCTTGTTGCGAAACATGTTGTTAGAGATGTATATAAATTTAAAAAATGTATTTAATCTGGTTTTATAACATGATGATAGACCTGTATAAAAATTGACAAAGGATTTTTAAATTGTATGTATACATAATGCAAAGCATGTATATAGTAAATATTACCTAGAAACATGTAACTCTTAACGTTGTTAAAAATGTTGAGTAAAAAATCACTGCTTCAGTTTTATAAACTTGTGCTTCAAAATGTTTAAAGTTTTATATAGAAATGAAAATAAAAACACATGAAAATTTATTAGAAATGTTACAATAGTTAATAATAACAATAAACATGTTTCTGCAACATTTGAAATGTATCTGACTTAAAACAACACATTAAATATATATTGGGTGAAAAAAATCACTGCTTTAGATTCATAAACTTTTGTCTAAACAAGTTTATAATTTATATTGAATAATAGAAATATATAAAATGTTGCAACATATAATAATGGCGGTAAACATATTGTCCAAATATTTAAAATGTTTAGAAGTCAAGAAAACATTGACAAATAAAAACTTATGACATGTTGCTAGAAATGTTACAAGTTTTAAACTTTAAAGAAAACAAGCTTCAAATTCAATATGTAACACAATTTTTGTTAGAATGATGTTAAACGTGTTGTGTAAACAAATTCATTGCTTAACCTTACAAAAATTGTGTCAAATATGTTTACAATTTATAATTGAAAATAAACTCTTTGTTGCCCCACGTGTTGCAATAATAATGACAGTGAACATGTTGCTACAGAATTTAAAATGTTTTTAACTTTACAGAAAATATTAAAATTTCGAAAATTTTATTATTATGACATTTCTAAAATGTCGTAATAATAAAATTGTATCGAAATATGTTTATAATTTATAATTGAATATACAATTTTTCTTAAATGTTGCTAGATATGTTGCAACATTTAATAATAACAGTAAACATGTTGCCACAATATGCAAAAAAGGAACATTAAATACATATGTACTTGCTAAAAAAAAATCATTGCTTTAGTTACGCAAACTTGAAAAAGAAAATACATAAAATGTTGCTATACATATTGCGAAACCTAATAATGGCTTTAAACATGTTGCTGCAGCATTTAAAATGTTTCAAACTTTAAAGAAATCATTAAAATTTAAAATATAAATATAAAAATTATTGCTACACAAATATATAAACAAAATACTGAAGACGTTTCTAAACGCTTCAGGTAAAAATTTTATAATATCTATAGTATTCTTTCTAAAGAATATAAATATATTTTTAATATTTTCTTAACGTCTTCCAGCTTTAAAATGCCTGAAATATTTTCCTCCATTAAATACAAATTTCAAGGTCTTACTCTCGCTCCCTTTTTCTTTTCCTCGCACTGCACAATGGGGCCAATCGCAAAATTTTTGGTAATAAATCTGTATATTCTAAACTACTGGTCGGATCGAATTGAAATGTATGGGAAAGTTGTGAAAGAAGATTTGAGGTTTCAGAAAAATCATTTTTAATCACCTTGTAATAACACGAGATAAGCTACATCTTAACTTCTACAAATCAAATCCGATTTCAAAGATTTTTATATTTCTAAAAAGGGCTTGGAGAGGTAAAGAAAAAAACGTACTAAGATATCTCTCTTACAGTTAAAAAGATATTGAATTTTCAATTTCTGATTTTTGTCTCGACTTTTTTTTTTGTTTTTCGGGAATAGGTCCTGAAGTATATGAGGAGAAAAGAAAATTAAAATATTCTATAAGTTCTAATATATTTCAAAATAATATGCAAACAAATTTTTTTTAATTATCTCAATTCGTCTAGTCGTGAAAAATGCCTAAAGTCAGCACTCTGAAATTATTATTAAAAATGACATTTTTTTTTTATCAAAAATATAACACAATTTCACTTTTTTCTCAAAGTTTAAAAAAAAAAATTTTTTTCTATACATATTTCAAAAGACAAGGCATCATAAATATTTAATAAAGAAATTTTAATTTGATTTAGATTTGCACTCTACATCCAGCATTGCTCGCAAAAGGTGAATTTTAGGAAAAAAATTATTTTTATCGATTAATAAAAAAATGTCACGTGTTTATTTTTTAATTTATTAACGCTGTTTACTAAAAACTGTATTTTTATATTATTTTGGCACTAGACTGCTTCTCGCCCGGCCAAAAACGAAAGCAGGAGTATGGATTTTTTAAAACTCGAGGTGCTCAACTTTGACACCCTGCAGCTAATATCGTGTTATAACACGGTAACTACAAAATGATTTTTCTGAAAGCCTAAGTCCTTCTCTGCAACTTTCTCATACATTTCAATCCAGTCGGAACAGTCGTTTATGAGATATAGATTTGTTATTAAAAAGTTTGCGATTGGCCCCAGTGTGAACTGCCACCATTTAAAGCAACTAACACACTTTTAAAAATGTTAAGGCTTTTGCCATTATGTGAACTTGCATAAATATTTTAAATCTTTTTTACTTTCATTTAATTCTTTTTTGTATTTATAATTTATGTTGAATACAAAATTTAATTTTCATTATTATTCAGCTGCATGTAGACATAAATCTTAGTTTTCTTTTAGGTAAAAAAACAACATGCTCTTGTTCTTGTTGTAGATAGATATGTATTGTGCTTGTTTTTGTGGCATAACTAGAGGAAAATATATTTTTTTTTATTTTGAATGCACATGTATTTTTCTAAAAAAGGTATGCACGTGGGATATGGCAGAGAAAAAAACAAAAACATGTTAATGTTTGGTCATAAAATATGTAATTTAAAAAAAAGTTTTATTTTTTATTTTTGCAAACTTTATTTTCAACAACATAAGTGAACAATATGCATAAAAACATAATGTATACAGTGAAAAAATATACCTAGAAATAATTTTTATCTTGGTTAAAAAAAACCCCTGAAGTACCTGAGTTAAAAATAAATTTAAGTCAAGGTTTTTAATAAAAAGAGAGAAAAATTTAAAAACATTAATTCATCAAAAACTAGAATTCTGTAAAAAAAATATTTTTATAAAATTGGTACAGAATCTTTTCATATTTTTTTCACTTTAGTTTTTTTACTTTCGCAACACGTGACTATTTTCATTTTTGCTCACTTTTTGTATAATTTTGATTTTTCTTTTTCCACGTCAAAACCACTAAAACTGATAACAGTTTTATTTTATTTCATACTCTTTGTGAATAAGAGCCAAAGCAAAAATACACCACCTAACTACATAAAAAAGCAATCACGAAAAATTCTAAGAAAAAAATCTACAGAAACCAACTTAAATCGTTTGAATCTTAAAAAAGCCAAAAGCTAATAGTACAACGACGAAATGGAAAAAGAATTAGAAAATTTATTGCTTTTTCCATGTATTATTTATGGTCGCCCACTTGGAATTTTTCTCATCGAACATATAAACACTTAAAAACAAACGGTGTACATACAGACGGATGAACTGACTGACAATCAACCCACATTTTCTAAAAATAATTTTTCTAGTTCATGGCCAAACAATTTTAATATATTTGTATAAAATGTTGTTACACATACGTACAATACGTACACTGCCTGCCACTTGAATAAGGAATTACATTTTTTTTAACTTTAATTAAGTATATCTCCTAAACTAAAGTTCAGAAAAAAATAATTTTTTGCGCAACCAAATTTCAAAGTGTTGGCTTTAGTTTTCTGAAGAAATAAAAAATATACATATTTTGTTATACTAAAATTATTTTATTTATTTAAAGACATGTATTTCTGTGGTACTCTTTCGTGTGTCACTTGAATAAGGAATATTTTAAAACTAAACAAACTGTAATTTATTTTTAAATTTTAGGTTATAAAAATGAAAGTTATTATATTCTAGCATTCAATTAGTAATGAGTACTGTCACCATTTTTAGAAATAATCTCAAAAATGCGATTTGGCATCGACTTGTATAATGACTAAGTAATTTAGCGAAATTGAACTCCATGCTTCCGTTATTGCATCCTTTAAGGATTCTATCGTCTCAAATTGTTTTCCTCCTTCATAAACTTTTCTTGCCAGCCAACCCCAGACATTTTCCATTGGATTCAGGTCTGGTGAATATGGAGGCCAATCCAAAAGTTGAAAACCTTGTTGTTTAATCCATAGTTTTACTGCTCTGGCGGTATTAATCGGAGCGTTGTCGCGTTGGTAAGTCGAAGGTATGGGTCCAAAGAAATCATTAAATTTTGGAAATGCTTCCTCCAGAATGTTTTTGTAAGTCGTTGCAGTCATTTTGTTGGATACAAAAACCAATTCTATGGTACCATAATACGAAATGGCACCCCATACCATTATTCTGCCCTCTCGGCTGTGTCTGCGGCTCAAAAATAATTTCTCCTTATTTAGGTCATGGAAGTAATAGTAATAGTTATACCCGTCGGGACCAACAATATTAAACTTTTTTTCATCGGAAAATACAACTTTAAACCATTTGTCGGACCATGTCATTGTATTTTTGGCAAACTGTAGACGTTGTGATTTGCGTTTTTCATTAAGTAGTGGTTTTTTTGCAGTTTTCATTGGATTATATATGGGCACGACTTTAAAATATGGTGCACTGTTCTTAGACTGGCACTGACGCCACTTTTTTCAAGTATTTTTGATACCGACATGACAGAATTTGATGCAATTCTAAGAATTTTTCGTCTTTCTTTTGGAATTGTTGCCATTTTCTTCCGCCCTTTCATGTTTTTTCCATATCTTTCCACGTTATTTAAATAATTGTACACAAATGTATTTCATCTATTAATGTTTTTTGGCTATTTGGACCGGATTCTGACCCTGAGATTTCAAAATCAGAATTTTTTCTTTTATAGAGTTGTTAAGAGCCTTACCACGTCCCACTTTGAATAAGAACTATTTAAAAACTATCAGATTAAAAATTCTCTAGCCGTTTATATTGAAAGATTAATATTAAAAGAATTCCTTATTCAAGTGACACACAAAATAGTACCACAGAAGTACATGTCTTTAAATAAATGCATATTTTTAGTATAACAAAATATGTATATTTTTTATTTCTTCAGGAAACTAAAGCCAACACTGAAATTTGGTTGCGCAAAAAATTATTTTTTTCTGAACTTTAGTTTAGGAGATATATTTAATTAAATTTAAAAAAAAATGTGATTCCTTATTCAAGTGGCAGGCAGTATATGTACATACTACCACACAGTCAAGTCAGTGCCTTTAAGTGCAATATGGAGGCAGGTAAGCCTTCAAGGTAAGCCTTCAGGAGAAATATAAATTTATATAAATATAAAATAAATTGCAATAAATATTCAAGTTTCTGTTTTTTTTTTTTTTTTTTTTTTCTTAACAAAAGGCAGGCAATTTTCAAAGATTTTGTTGTATCTCATACTGAATAAAACGCCTACTTATGTTAGTTTTCTTTACACACACTCAGCCTAACGTATATATTACTCGTATTTTAATGTATTTGTTATCTTTTTGGTTTGATATGTAGAGGAAGAGGAAGGAGTTCATTGTAAAAGTAAGTGATAAATTATAGTTTCAAAGGAAAAGTGGTTTATAGGAAATTTTGTTAAAAATTTTCTTTAATTTGGATTTTTTTTAAGAATATTATGAATAAAATTAATTTTATTTAAATTTTATTTAAAAAAGTTGCTTGAAATTTTCTTTAAATATAAAATCTTCTTCAAATGTTATATATATATATATATATATATATATATATATATATACTCGTATATAGTATATAAAATTGAACTCCTCCGAAACGGCTTGACCGATTTTTATGAAATTTTGTATGTGTATTTCCTAGGCATGAGAATAGGTCGGATTTCATATCGTAGAGGGCGTAAATTAGGCCAAAAGGGGTAAAAACTCCCCATCCCTTCTCAAATAATAAACCGATTTTCTTGAAATTTGGCAGGTAAATAGTGTAACATCTGGAAGAAATTATAGCCTTTAATTTTGATTCTTTAGGACGGGAAATAGGGCAAGAGGGATAAAAGCTACCATTCCCTATATCTTCTTAACTAATCAACCGGTTTTCTAAAAATTTGACATGCAGACACTGTGACCTGTGAAAGTAACTTAAAGATATAATTTTTTTTATTAATATTTTACATTTAGGGCGTAAAATAGGGCAAAATGGGTAAAAGCTCCCCCTACCCATGTTTTCTTAATTAATTATCCGATGATAGTTTCAAGTCTTGAAGAAACTAAAGGCTATAAATTTTAACATTTAGGGCGTAAAATAAAGCAAAAAAAGGTAAGAGCACGCCCACCCATTACCACACACACACACACACACACACATATATATATTAATAAATCGAGCATTACTCGAATTTTTTTTACTTTATTTTTATTTTATAAAAAATTTACTCCAAATTTTTTTGTATAAAAATTTACTTCATATTCTGATAATATGACGAATTTTTTAGTCAAAATTTTTGAATTTTTAGAAACAAAATTTACACCAAATTTTTTAAAAAAATGTTGCTCCCAATTTTTTGATTAAAAATTATTTTGATTTTTTTTAATAAATAATTTATCTTTACTAAAGAAAATTTTACTACGAACTTTTTAACAAAAATTATAATCAGAATTTCATAAAAAAATTACCACCGTTTTTGTAAATTCTTACATGAAAATATTTACTGTTTAATTAATTTAAATTTTTTAATAAGAAATTGGTTAATAAAAAATTATTTTGAATTTTTAATAAAAAATACTCTGTATTTTTCAACAGAAAAAAAATTACGAATTTTTCAATAAAAAATTTTTGTCCTATTTTTTTAATAAAGAATTTGTACTTAATTTTTTTTAATTCGAATTTTCTTCAGTAGAATAATTACTCACAATTTGCATGTAAAGATTTATTCCAAAAAATTTTTAAAATAAAAAAATTTATTCCGAATTAAAAAAAATACTACAAAATTTTTGACAAAAAACTTCCATCCAAAATAAACAAATTACACCGAATTTTTTAAATAAAAAATTATTTGGTATTTTTTAATAAAAAATTACTTCGAATTTTTTAATAAACTAATAATAAATAATGAATTATTTCGAATTTTAAAATCTTTTAATAACAAATTTAATGCTAATTTTAAATAAAATATTTTATCAAATTTTTCAATATAACATTATTAATAACAAATTTAGATTTAATTTTTAATAAAAAATTTATCCGAATTATCACCAAAAATTCCTTGAATAAAAATGTCAGAATAAAAAAAAATACTCCGCAATTTTTAGCAAAAAATTTACTCTTACATTTTAAATATAATATTTAGGTATTCTCAAAATAATTTCAAATTTAAATTCATTTTAAACAAAATTTGCATGATATATTTTATTTAAAAGGCATTTTAAATTTAAAAGTTGTGAGTATTGTGGTTAATGTTCTTTAAACTGAAAATTTACTTTTTTTTTAAATAAAGCATTTACCTTTTTTTTAAATAAAATATTAACTCAGAATTTTTTATAAATAAATTACTCTAAATTTTTTAATAATAAATTGATTTTTTGTAAAGAAATTTAGTCTCAGTTTTTAAATAAAAAAAAAATAACTCGAAATTCTCTAAATTGAAAATTTACACCAAAAAAATTTTTAATAAAAAAATATAACCCGAATTTCTTAATAAAAAATTTTCGAATTTTTTGATCAAAAATTTAGTTCTAATTTCTTAATAAAAATTGTAGCTCCAATTTTTAATAAAAAAGAAAACAGTCCAATTTTTTTAATAAAAAATTTAGTCATAATTTTTTTATAAAAGAATTAGTCATAATTTTTTTTGTAAAAAAAATTAAAAGGATTTGCTAAAAAATTCTACGAATAAAAATTTATTCCGAATTAAAGACAAAAAGTTACTCTGAGATTTTTAATAACAAATTTACTCTGAAATTATTAAAATTTCTTTAAATTTTAAATTTATTTCCAGTTTTTAATAAAACATTAGCACAGAATTTTTAATAATAAAATTTACTCCGATTTTTTAATACATTTTTCTAAATTTCTATTAATTTACTCCGAATGTATTGAAATTAAAAACTTTTATTCAAATTTTCTATATACAAAATGACTGAATTTTTTAAAATAAAAAAAATAATAATAATAACTCCAAGAATTCTTTTAATAAAAATTTTTTTAAATAAAATTTTATTTATTATTTATTTTTATTTTATTTTATTTAATTTTATTTTTTTTTAAATTAAAAATTTACTGGGCATTTTCTAAAAATAAGAAATTTAGTGCGATTTTTTTCAAGTAGAAAATTATCCAAAATTTTCTTAATAATAAAAATTTATATTTTTATGCGCTTTGTTAGGCTGGGATGCGTGTTAGGTTGTAGAGTTGTATTTAACCAAAAATTAAACTTTAAATGAAGAGTTCGAGATCATTAAGCTTTCTGGGAAAATTTGTAAATAATTTGAATATTGTTAAATGCTGCAAGGTGGGGCCAATCACAAAAATTTCGGTAATAAAACTGTGTTTTCTAAACTACAAGTCCAAAATTTTCTTAAAAAAAAAAATATACTTCGAGAATTCATTGAATAAAAATTTTACTCCGATTTATATAATTTACTCCGAATTTTCTTGCAATAAAACATTTACAGCAAGCTTATTTTCAATAAAAAATTGCATAGGAATTTCCTCGAAACAAATTACTACGTACTTTCTTTAAATTAAAAGTTTAAACCGAATATTTTTAAATAAATAATTCCCTGATATTTTTCTACATTACTTTAATTATAAAACTTACTCCGAATTTTCCTGTAATAAAAAAAATTTCAATATGAATTTTCTTAAATTATAAAATTATTTCGTATTATTATAAAATACAATATTTGCTTGGAATAATTTTGAAATAAAAATTGTAACTATAATTTTCTTTAAATAAAAAATCTACTCTAAATTTTCTTTAAAAAAATTTGAATGTATTCGGCTTGAAATTTGTTCTGATTTTCTTTCTTTTATTTAATTCTTCTTAAGGAGGGACTTACGAAGATTTTTTCTTAAATCGACAATTTTCTTCAAATTTAAAATTATTCCAAATTTTTTTGCAACGAAAAATTTACTCAGAATTTATTCTGATATTTTTCATTAGAAAATTTATTATGATTTTCTTAATAAAATATGCACGCGAGTTTTCTTTAAAACGAAAAAATTTTTTGTTAAAGAAAAATTGTTCTGAATTTTTTATAGATACAAGATTTTAATCCAATCATTCTTAATGCAAAATATTCAATCATGATTTGCTTTAAATAAAAAATTTTACTCAGATTTTTTGTCTTTCTTAGATAAGGAAACTTATTCCGAATTTTCCTTTAAATAAAAAAGCATTTTATACGAGGGCGGATCAATAAGTTCGTGACTTTTCGAACTTACCACGCAGTTATATGAAATGCAACACTATGGGAATAGTGTTGTCTTGCAGACAACTTTCTTAAACCCAACTGATAATTTAAAGTCGAAACCATACTGCCACATGAAATGCCTATGGGATCAACAATCTCACGCACTTTTACTCTTCGGTCGGCCAACACCATATCGTGGATTTTTTCGATATTTTCGGGTGTACTGAACTCAATTGGCCGTCCAGAACGTTCAGCGTCATTTGTACTTGTGCGCCCACAACGAAAGTCAGTAAACCACTTTTTCACCATTGAAATCGATGGTGCAGAGTCCCCATAGTATTTATCGAGCTTTTCCTTGGTTTGATTTACAGTTTTTTTTTTCGCAAAAAATAATGTTTAATGAGCACTCGAAATTCACTTTTTTCCATTTTTAGAAAAATACTCGTACACGAGGTTGTATGTTTTGAACAGCTGTTAAACGCAAAGTAAATGACGACACTTGCTCAAAATTTGACAATAGTCTATTAACAGGTGGTACTTATTGGGAATAATATTGCATTTCATATAACTACGAGGGAAGTTCGAAAAGTCACGGATTTATTGATCCGCCCTCGTATATTCTTAGTTTTCTTAAAAAAAAACTTTTCTTATTATAAATTGCTTATAGTTTCTTTAGTAACATTTCTGTTTCTAACATTTATTTCCGGTTTCCTTTTTCACTTATAGGTGTTTCACTCTCTCTCTCTCTGAAGGAGAGTGAAAGTGTGAGATTTTCATTTTTTATTTATATTTCAAATAACTATAATTTATTTAATATTTTGTCGGTTTACAAATGTGTGTTTAAGTGTGTGTAAGTGTGGTTTATTCACCGTATTGCGTGTGTGTATGTTTCTATGTATTTGTTTGTTCCTCCTTCATTTATTTTATTTTCTCTTTCCATGAATTTATTAAGTGTTTTATGTTTTTATTTATTCAGTTTATATGTGCAAGTGGCGTGTGTGGGGGATTTTCCTTTTTTTCTCAGCTATTTCTTTGTACCCTTTGGGGGCTTGTTGTTGTGGCTAATATATATATGTGTGCGTGTGTTTAAATGTTTAAATATCACTTGTTCTTGTATGTTCATGTTAACCAGCCTTCAATAATGAATTATTGACTCGAACAGAGGTGATTAATAGAAGTACACACTCACTCTTATGTTAAATAGCTGATGCTACTCGTACTGTTGACCACTAGAGAGGTATTTTTAGAAAGGACATTCTCATTCATTTATTCATATATTTAATTCCCTTAACAATATAAATTTACGAGTACTTTGTTGTGAGTTTTGTTAGGCTGGGGTGCGTGTGTGTGTATTTAGTTAGGTTATAGTTGTTTTTAACCAAAAATTAAACATTAAATGAAGTGTTCAAGATCATTGAGCTTTCTGGGAAAATCTGTAAATAATTTGAATATTGTTAAATGCTGCACGGTGGGGCCAATTGAAAAATTTTTGACAAAAAATCTGTATCTCCTAAGCTACTGATCGAATGGAACTGAAATGTATGGAAAAGTTGTAGAGGAGGACGTAAGCTTTCAGAACAATTACCTTGTAGTCAATCTGTAATAACACGAGATAAGCTACAGGGTGTCAAAGTTGACCATCTTGAGTATGTAAAAGTTTTAAAAAATCGTAAGTTCCACAACTCAAGTTCGATTTCAAAGATTTTTATATTTCCATAAAGTGCTTGATGAGCAAAGATGAAAAAACATGCCTACTGACCTAAGTTATCTCTTACAGTTAAAATTATATTTACGCGTGAATTTTGAGTTTTTGATTTTTTGCCTCGACTTTATTTAGTCTTTTGGGAATTAGTCCTGAGATATATGTAGGAAATTTTTTTTTCAAAATATTCTGTAATTTCTAATACTTTCCGAAATAATATACTTAAACAATTTTTTATTATTTCAATTCGTCTAACTGTGAAAAATGACCAAAGTCAACACTCTGAAATTAATATGAGAAATTACTATTTTTTTTTCTTTTTTTAACAAAAATATCATGTCAATTCTTTTATTTTTTTCTCAGTTTTTTTTGTTAATGAAAAAATGTTTGTCTTTACATATTTCAAAAGGAAAGGCTTTAAAAATAGTTAATAAAGAAATTTTTAATTGATTTAGATTTGCACCCTACATCAAGTGTTTCGATTTCGATTAATAAAAAAATTGCCAAAAATTGGTTGTTGAAGCTATTTGAATGATTTTTGGTAGAATGAAAGATTGATATTTATTTTATACAATACATAAGAAATAATGGTGATAGCATAATGCTAATACACTTTTTGTGCAATTTAAAAAATGTCTTTTAAAAAATTGACTTTTTCTTTAAAATCTGCACTCTTGGATTCGTTTTTTGGTCGGGCGGGAAGAAATCTGGTACTAAATCTATCTAAATATATGTTTGAATGAAATAGCGGCAATAAATTAAAAAAAAAATCGCGTGACATTTTTTTATTAATCGATATACATGAAATTTTTTTCCAAAATTTAACTTTTTCGTTCGATCAATTTCAAATCTCTTTATTAACCATTTATGAAGCCTGGCCTTTTGAAATATCTAAAGAAAAAACTTTTCTTATATTAAAATTTGCGAAAAAAGTGAAAGAATTGTACTATATTTTTGTTAAAAAGTGCCATTTTGCATGCTAATTTCAGTGTGCTGACTTTGAACATTTTTCACGGCTAGACGAATTGAGATAATCAAAAAATTTTTCAGCACAATATTTTCAAGTATACTAGAAATTACAGAGTATTTTTATAACATTTTTCCCTCATATACCTCAGGTCTTATTCCCGAAAAACGAAATAAAGTCCAGGAAAAAAATGAAAAAACTCAAACGAAAAAACTTACTAACTGTAAGAGATAACTTAGGTCTGTAAGCATGATTTTTTCTTTATCTCTCCAAGCAATTTACAGAAATATAAAAATTTTTGAAATCAGACTTAATATGTAGAAGTTACGATTTTTTGTAACTTTTAAATACTCTAGGTGGTCAACTTTGACAATCTGTAGCTTATCTCATATTATCACTGGGTGACTACAAGATAATTTTTCTGAAAATTTAGGTCCTCCTCTACAACTCTTTCATTAATTTCAATTCCCTCCAACCAGTAGTTTAGGAGATACAGATTTATTACCAAATATTTTGCGATTGGTCCCACTGTGTGCTGCGAACTTGAGCATAAATGAAGAATTAATAACATGAACATTATAAATTTAATTTATTGAAACATAAAACTAAATTGTTGCATATTAAATTAAATAGAACTAGTGATTTTGTTTAAAGATTTTATAAAATTTTTTTAGACATTTAAGGCGAAATTTAATTCTGCATTCAAATTCGTAGTGAAATTTATATTAAAAAAATTTGGAAATTTATTGAAGAAAAATTTCGGAGCCATTTTTTAATTTTTAAAGAATTTGGAGTCAATAATGGATTTGAAGAAAGATTATTTATTAAAAAAAAAGAAAAACTGATGATATTTTTAATAAGGAGAAAATTGTAAATTCGGAATAAAATGCTTAAATACTAAGAAAATTGGGAGTGAATTTTAAAAGAATATTTGAATTAAGAAAATTTGAAGTAAAATATTAATTTAATAAAAATTCGGAGTAAAATATTCTTTAAACAAAATTCATAGAAAAATATTTATTTGAACTAAACTAGAAATATATTTTTTATTTTATGTAAATTAGAAGTATTTTTTATTTTTAAAGAAATTTCCCAATAAACTTTCACTTAAAGAAAATTCAGTGTAAACTGTTAATTGATTTAAATTCTGGGTAGATGATTTATTTGAAATAAATATGAAATCTATTATTTTATAAAAATTCTGTGCAATTTTGTTTAAAGAAAATTTGTAACAAAATTTTTAATTTAAAGAAAATTTATAGCAAAATTCGTAATTTTAAGAAAATTCAGAGTAATTTATTCATTAAAAAAAAATTCGGAATATTTCATTTATTTACAGAAATTTCTGAATAAATTTCCTATATTTAGATAATTTGGATTATTATTTATTTACAAAAGAAAAAAAATTAAACTAATATGTTGTTAGCGAAATTCAGAGTTAATTTTATATTCAAAGAAAGATTTATATTCAAGCAAAACTTTGAATATCATTTTTTATTTAAAAATTTTGGGAATAAGTTAAAGACGAAAAAAAAACTCAATTTTCTATTCAAAGAAAATTTTCTGTAATTTTTATTTCAAAGAAAAAATTAAAAAAAATAAATTCGAAGTAAAATTTTATAAAAAATTAAACTTTTGAGAAAAATTTTCATTGAAACAAAATTCTGAGAAAATTTAACTCAAAATATATTTCAGTTGTTCGTATTTTCGAGGAGAAGGTTTTTACGAAAGAAAATTTTGGAAAATTCCTCCGGAAAAGTCGGAAAATTGGTAAAATCGAAAAACGAGTTTTTGTATGAAATTTTGTGTGAAATTATTCCTTAATGGGTTTCCAAATCAAACAACAGAAAGTTCTTAGTGTAAATCATGGAAAATTGCGGAAAATTGAAAAATCTGTCGCAATATCAATCCTCAAAAATTGTGCAACGGTACACGGTTGTCCGTCAAAAAGCTAATGAACAATGTGATTCAGGCGACAATCATCAAGGGCAAATTCAAAGGAGAGGAAGTCCTTATTCCAAGAATTCTTATTATTCCAACTGACCTTCCATTCCAATTCAAGCGGATTCAGTTCCCCGTTCGATTGGCATTTGCGATGACAATCAATAAATCGCAAGGGCAATCACTGGAAGTCTGTGGGATTAATCCCGAATTTCCCTTTTTTTTCGCACGGTCAGCTGTACGTTGCATGTTCGCGTGTTGGGAAACCGTCATCGTTATTTGTTTTTGCGCCGGAAAACAAATCGAAAAACATTGTTCATCAAATCGTTCTTTACTGATTCCATCCAAATAAATCACATTGAAAATTTAAATATTTGTGTTGTCTTATTACTCTAAAGTTTGTCTGAAGGCTTAAAATTGGGGCGAGGCGAAGTTCGCCGGGTCCGCTTATTTTATTTCATGTAATTTTGCTTAAAACAAATTTGGAGTAAAATTTTTAATTTAAAGAAAATTCTGAATAAATTTCCATATATTTAGAAAATTTCGAGTATATTTTTTATTTACAGAAAATTTAGAATTAACCTGTTGTTAAAAAAAATTAGGTTTAGTCTCTATATACAAAAATGTCAACTATTTTTATTTATTTCGAGCATATTGGGTGTAAATTTTACGTTTAAAAACAATTCGAATTTAATATACTATTCGTAGAAAATTTTAGTTATATTTTTTATTTTCATCCTTTTCGTAGTTAGTTTTTTATTAAAAGTAAATTTCTAATATTTCTTCTTTATTTTAAAGAAATTGGAAGTAAATTTTTCATATAAGGGAAATTCGGAGTAATTGTTTTTTTTTATTCACAGAAAATCTGAATAAATCTGAATAAATTTTAGAAAAATCGGAATAAAGTTTGTAATTAAAAAAAATTTGAACTATGTTTTTTATTTAAAGAAATTGGGAATTAAATGAAATTGTTTGAAATTTATATTAAAAAAATTCGGAATTAATTATTCAAAGAAAATTTAAATATATATATATTTATTTTCATTTAAAGAAAATTCGGAGCTAATTTTTTTTTTTTTTAATGTTTAATTAAAATTTTTCGGTTTTAGTTTTATGTTTAAGAAAATTTAAATTTTTTGTTTTATTTTAGGAAATTGTAAATAGATTTTTAATTTAAAGAAAATTTGGAGTTCATTAAAAAAAAAATAGTAATACATTTTTTTCTATTTAAAGAAAAGTTGAGTTAATTTTTTATCTTAAAATAGAATATTTAAAATTTGTACTAAACAAATTTGGAGTAATTTTAAATAGTTTCTTTTTTATTTTGAGGAAATTGGATGCAAATTTTTTATTTAAAGAAAATTCTAAGTTAATTTTTATTAAAGAAAAAAGTTCGGAATACAATTTTTTATTAAAAAATTCGAAGATTACTTTCTATTTAAAGAAAATCTTAAATATATATTTTTTTAGCTTAAGAAAATTGCGAGTAAGTTATTGATTTAAAGAAAATTTGGGTTTAATTTTTATTAAGGAAAAAAAAATCAATTTTTTTTAGAGACAATTCGGAGTAAATTTCCTATTTAAAAAACATTTGAGTTATTTTTTAAGGAAACTAGGAGTACTTTTTTATAACAAAAAAAAAAAAATTGGAGCTAATTTTTATTGAAAATTCGGAATGATTTTTTTTGAAATTTTTTTGTATTAAAAAATTTGGAGTTAATTTTCTACTTAAAGAAATTTTGAGCTAATTTTTTATTTTAGGAAAGAATATTTTAAATTTGTATTAAATAAATTCGGAGTAATTTTATGTTTAAAGAATATTTTAAATATTTTATTTTACTTTAACGAAATTGGAAGTCAGTTTTTAACTCAAGGAAAATTCAGTTAGTTTTTGTTAAAAAATACAATTTTTTATTAAAAAATTCGTAGATAATTTTCTATTTAAAGAAAATATAATATATATATATATATATATATATTTATATATATATATATATATAAATATATATATATTTTTTTTTTTCTTTGGAAAAAATTTTTTTAAAATTCGGAATGATTTTTTTCTTTGGAAAACTTTTTTTGGTATTAAAGAATTTTAAGTAAATTTGAGAAAGTTTGAGTTAATTTTTATTTTAAAAAAAGATATCTAAAATTTGTATTGAAAAAATTCGGAGTACTTTTATATTTAAAGAATATTTTAAATATTTTTTTTTACGAAATTGGAAGTAATTTTTTTTCTTATTTTTATTAACAAAATTTTTAATTAAAGAAAATTTTAAATATTTTTTTTATTAAGGGAATTAGTAGAAAATTATGAATTTCAAGAAAATTTGTTAAGGAAAAAATTCAAAGTAGGTACATATTTTTTGAGGAAAAGCTTCAGAGTTAATTTTCTATTTAAATAATATTTTAACAATTTTTTAGTTTTAAGAAAATTGGAAGTAACTTTGTGGTTAAAAGAAAATTCGGATTTAGTTTTTGTTAAAGAAAAAAATTCAGAGTATTTTTTTTTTGGAGAAAATTCGGAGTAAATTTTGTATCTAAAAAATATTCAAGTTTTTTTTTAATTTTAAGGAGATTGCAAGTACTTGTTATAATGTTTTTTGAAATTGGTGTTATTTTTTTTTGAATATTCGGAATGTTTTTTTTTCTAAATTTGTTAAAAAGAAGTCGGAATTTTTTGCTAAAAAAATTCGTAGTTACTTTTTAAAGAAATTTTATTAGTATCTAAAAAGACATTTGGATTTATTAAAAAAATCGGAGTTTTGTTTTAAAGAAAATTCCTTGTGTATTTTCTAGTAAATAAACATTTAAAGTAATTTTTTATTTGATGCAAATTCTGATTAAATGAAAAAATTAATCTGG
Organism: Protocalliphora azurea; assembly: GCA_932274085.1. Lineage (NCBI taxonomy): Eukaryota > Metazoa > Arthropoda > Insecta > Diptera > Calliphoridae > Protocalliphora > Protocalliphora azurea. Next base: position 53,415,249 of record OW026519.1, read on the forward strand.
CGATTATTTAAAAAAAAAAGATTACTCCGAAAAAAATTCGGAGTGATATTTTTGTTTGTTTTTATAGAAAAAATTAGAACTAAATTTTATATGTATGCAAAGGAAATTTGGCTTAAGATTTTCATTTGAAGAAAATTAAAAGTCAAAATTTTAACTGCAAAATGTTCAGTGTCTTTAATTTCGGAGTAATTTTTCAGTTTTAAAACATGTTGTTTTGCTCTCCAGAATGAAAAGAAAAGTTACTGTTCAAATTTTGCATTTAATATTTTTTTTTATTAAATAATTTAAAGTAAATAAAGTAATTTTCAGTAAAATAATTCAAAGTAAATTTTTAATTATTTCAAATTTCATTGCATTCAAAATTTCTACTTAATTTATTTTTTATTCTTTTCTTCATTTCTTCACAAATTGTGTAAAAACAAAGTTTTTTTCTTAATTATCTCTGAGTTCTATTTTAAGTAAATTCTGCGTTCTTATTAGATGTCTTATAATGTAATTATTGTTATATATTTTGACAAAAAAAACATAAACTTTTATTTGTTTAACACTCAATTATAATCTCTCATACAGACGACAGAGAGAAATAATAAAATATTAAGACCAACATTTTTCTTTGGATAATTTTGTTATAACCAGTGACACTTGTTTATATATTTAGTCAAATTTCAAGACAATGATAAAAAAAAATATATCCACAAAAAAAACGCAAGTGATATCGAAGAGAAGGAAAAAACAAATGAAATTAACACAAATCATAAGGGGGTTAGGGAGAATATCTCCTTCGTATCAAATGTCTTAAATGAAAAAAAAAAAAAAAACTTAAAGACAAACTGTTAACCTTTTAAATGAACAACATTTATTTTTAAAGAAAATATTTTGTAAAGAATTTGTTTTGCTGACAAGGTCCTTAAGGAGTTAATAAGAAAATTGCTGCATGATGTATGTAGACATAAAAAATAAATAAAAGTTTGGTTTTCTACCATAAACAAATCGTCTAATAAACCTTATAAATTATAACAGAGATTTGCAAAAGTAAATTAAGTTCCGAAAAGAAAAATCACAATAATAAAATGACCTCAACACAAATAGAAAAGTAAACCAAATAAAGAAATTCATACAAAAATTGATTAAAATTCAAAGACGTGACACAAATGTAACATGAAAATTCCGAAAAAAAAAAAAAAAAAAAACAATCCACAACAGTAAAATGGAATATAAAGGACAAAGCAAATAACATATTGTACCACAAATGAAAAAAGGTGGAAGGAAATTTATGTTCAATGACCAGGGACCCTAAACAATAACCACCAAATAGTGGGATTTTACATGATTTTTGTTATTGATATTTGGTTTCATTAAATTATAATAAAAAAATAATTTTTCTTATGGGGGCGATTTCTATAATTTTTTCATTTTAAATGGCTATTGGTATTGGTAACAGGAAAAAGGCGTTTATACGTAAATTTAACAGAGTGAGAGTAATAAAAAATATGTTGAATAGAGCATAAAAATGTAGCATACAAATAGGCGTGTAAATAAATTAAAAGATTTATAAAAAAAAGAAACTAACAATAAAAAAACAACTATAGGTAAGCTAATTTATCAAGAATTATTACGTTTTTATTATTAAATTATTAAATTAAAAATTCTAATTCATAAATTGTACTTCAAATTTTCTAATCAAAACTTGACTTAAAATTATATTTATTTTTATGACATTCTATCTTTTATTGTCATTAAATTTTGATCCTTTTTTTACTTTAAAAAAAAATTCATTTAACTTTTACTTTCATTTTCATTAAACTGCTATCAATGTTTATAGTCCGCTTAAAACCTTAAAAGCAAAAACAAAAAAAAAATATAAAATGCCATAGCGAAATACATAAATAATTATCATCAATACAACCACAAAAACCATAGAAAATGTCAAACGTTTTACAAAAATTCTCACACTCATATAACAAAGCTACATGCAGATAGAAAGACAAAAGGATATTTTACACACACACATATAACCAGTTCATTTCCCCTTCTTCCCACTATAAAATTAGTCACTCTCGCATAAAACAGCAACAGCGTATCACTGAATATATTGCTGCCACAGTCACAACATCATTGAAAGCGTGTATAAGAGAATAATTTGTCTAAATAAAGTTGAATGGAATTGAAGCCACGACATGATGCGACTGCAATAACACCAATAACACTACAGTGAGTTGAGCCACAGGCAGACCGACCGACAGACATACACTAGAAACAGTCATCGAGTTCAATTGAATAGAGGTTCATTATTCAAATACTCGAAATTCCTGTCACAACACATAAAAACCCATTTGTTTCGCCAACTTGAGCGTAAATTACTGAATGTGTTTTTGTTTTGTTGGATTTTGAAAATGATTATTTATTTTTTTGTTGCTAAACAACTAAAGACAGACAGAATTGTAGAAAATAATCAATGAACAAGTCGCACACTCTTTTAGAGTCATGCAAAATATTAATGAAACCAACTAGATCTTATCCTTGCTCTTAACAAAAGTAAATTTTTAGCGAAAAATTTTCTTTAGAAAAAATTTCTCGAAAAAATTTGCTCTATTGTAGCTGAAACTTCTACAGAAAAATTTGCTCTCAGTTATAGCAAATTTCTATAAGAAATTTTGTTCTCACCTACGCCAAATTTTTATGGGCAATTTTATTTTTTTATAATTTAGAGGAAAAAATTTTCTGTTGTCTAGAGGAAATTTTTATAGAAAAATTTTCTCTAATTTAAAAAAAAAAAAATTTATAAAAAAATTTGCTCAAATATAGAGGAGATTTTTATAGACAAATTTACTCTAATATAGAGGAAATTTTTAGTAGAAAAATTTGCTCTAATCTAAAGGAAATTTTTATAGAAAAATTTTCTCTCATCTAGAGGAAACTTTTATAGAAAAATTTGCTCTAATCTAAAGGAAATTTTTATAGAAAAATTTTCTCTCATCTAGAGGAAATTTTTATAGAAAATTTTTTTCTAATCTAGAGGAAATTTTTATAGAAAAATTTTTTCTGATCAAGAGGAAATTTTTATAGAAAAATTTGCTCTAACTTAGAGGAAATTTCCATGGAAAAATTTGTTCTTATCTAGAGTAAATTTTCATAGAAAAATTTTCTCTCATATAGAGGGAATTTTTATAGAAAAATTTTCTCTAATCTAAAAAAAAATTATAAAAAAATTTCCTCAAATGGAAATTTTTTTGAATTTTTATAGAGAAATTTGCTATAGTCTAGAAGAAATTTTTAAAGAAAACTTTTCTCTAATTTAGAGGAAATTTTTATAGAAAAATTTACTCAAATTTAGAGGAAATTATTAGTAGAAAAATTTGCTCTAATCTAAAAGAAATTTTTATAGAAAAATTTGCTGTATTCTAGAGAAAATTTGTATAGAAAATTTTACTCGAATCTAAGGGAAATTTTTATAGATCTAATCTAGAGGAAATTTTTATAGAAAATTTTTTTCTAATCTAGATGAAATTTTTATAGAAAATATAGAAAAATTCGATCCAGTCTAGAAAAAATATTATGAAAAAATTGCACTAATCTAGAGGAATTTTTTGTAAAAAATTTTGCTGCAGTCCAGAGAAATAGTTTATTGTAAAATTTGCTCTAATCTCTTTAGGAAATTTTGCTCTTATTTACTAAGATTAATATCATGACTTGTTCGCATTTTCTTCTAAATACAATAAAATACCGGTATATTGTAGACAACAATTGGGCATTCATTTTTTAAAAAATATTTCTTCTCATTTCATGCATTTCCATTCTTTTGTGAGTGTGAACTCTCTCTGTATTTCCATATAGAAATATACGTTTCTGGCGAGTGTAAATAATTTCTAACAAATAATTCAAAATTTGTTTTTAACGGTTGCAGAAATTTAAGGTTGTTAATTTTTTTTCAATTATCCTTTTATGTGTTTTGTTTATAGAATTCTACAAAATATATAATTCTACAAAATATATAAGGGACTGTGACCTTTCACAACTCATACTTTTGTAAACGTTACAGATAAATGTGATGACAATGTTCAAAAGTTTTTTTATATTTTTCTGCTGATTTCTATCGCCCGTAACAAATTTTACGGATGTGAATTTGATGATTTTACAAGTACCAAACATTTTTATCATGGTACTGACTGGATGTTGTATGTGAGTGTATGTTTTTGCCATTGAATTATCACTTTTGGTAACAAATATATGAAGAGTGTTTTTAAGTATTTTTTTCTTAACAAAATACATTTTCAAAACCATATTTATTTTAGACTTGATATGGGTGTTTTTCAAAGCGTAACAGCTGTCAACGACATTGTCATTGTTTTTGCTGAACACGCAAATTTCACATAAATTTCCTATGTTTCTTTGCAAAAAACCTTAAAGAATTTATTACCATCACCTCTGAATGTCAAAAAATCCATTTAAATAATTTTCTTCAAGTTCGATTAATACTTTTCTCTGTTGTTTTCATTTTTATGGTCAAATTATGTTAAGAACCTAAAGTGGGGGAGGAAGTGTTTAAAATTAAATCGCCTGTAGCACAATTTCATGCAAAATTTAATGTGGGGAAGTATTTTGCTAAGAGGATGTTTTTTTGTTTTCATGTAAATCCATAGACATTATTGTCTAAGATAAGGGTCATAAACTGTTACGAATTGTTGACTTTTGTGGCCAATTAAAACAACTTGGCGATATTTTATAATGACGAGAGGAGACGAGTGTGGAAAAGTGTTTAAAGGTTGCAAGGATTTGATAATAGATTAAAGGGCTAAACAGAGAAAGGCTTTAACGGAGAAAGTTTGCTCTAACATAGGTGCTATTCCTATTATCATCCTAAATGCAGCAAATATTTCAATTCATAGCAAATTTGTTTATAGAAATTTCCTCTAGATTAGAGTATTTTTTTCTATAAATTTGATAAATTTTTTATGAGAATTTTCTCTAGATTAGATAAAATTTTTTCTATAAAAATTTGCTCTAGATTTTAAAGCAAATTTTTCTATAAAAATTTCCTCTAAATTAAAGTAAGTTTTTTTACAAATTTTCCTTAAATTAAAGTAAATGATTTTGTAATAATTTCCTCTAATTGAGAGCAAATTTTTAATAAAATTTTCCTCTAGAGTAAATATTCTCTAAATTGAGGCCAATTTTTCTATAAAAATTTACTTTTGATTGGAGCAAATTTTTTAATAGAAATTTTCTCTAAATTAGTGCAAATTTTTCTATAAAAATTTCCTCTAAATTTTTCTATAAAAATTTGCTCTAAATTATAGCAAGTTTTTTTATAAATTAGAGAAAATTTTTCTACAACAGTTTCTTCTAAATTGGATGAAATTTTTCTATAGAAGTTTCCTCTAAATGAGAGCAAATTTTTCTATGGAAATTTCCTCAAGTTAGAGCAAATTTTTGTACAGAAATTTCCTCTAAATTAGAGCAAATTTTTCAATAGAAATTTCCTCCAAATTAGAGAAAATTCTTCTATCGAAATTTCATCTAAATTAGAGAAAATTTTTCTATAGAAATTTTCTCCAATTGAGAGCAAATTTTTCTATAGAAATTTCCTCCAAATTAGAGCAAATTTTTCTATAGAAATTTCCTCTAAATTAGAGCAAATTTTTCTCTAAAAATTAGAGCAAAATTTTCTCTAAAAATTTCCTCTAAATTATAGCAAGTTTTCCTATAAATTAGAGAAAATTTTTCTACAAAAGTTTCCTCTGAATTGGATGAAATTTTTCTATAGAAGTTTCCTCTAAATGAGAGCAAATTATAGCAAGTTTTCCTATAAATTAGAGCAAATTTTTCTATAAAAATTTTCTCTAAACTAGAGCAAATTTTCTATAAATTGAGGCTATTTTTTCTATAAAAGGTTCCTCTAATTTGGGGTTAATTTTTCTATATAAATGTCATGTAAATTAGACCAATTTTTTCTATAAAAATTTTTTGTTCTAATTTAGAGAAAATCTTTATTGAATAATTAACCCCTTTTTAGGGGAAATTTTTATATTAAACGTGAGCAAATTTTCCTATAAAAATTTCCTCTAAATTAAGACAAATTTTCTATACAAATTTTTCTCTAAGAGTTTTCTTTAATTTACAGAAAATTTTTCTATAAGAATTTCATTTAAATAGGGGCAAATTTTTCTATAAGAATATCCTCTAAATTATAGTAAATTTCTTTTTATAAAAATGTATTGTCATCTTTACTACATTTTAATTATCCCACTTGATTACACATGTTTTATTACTTTTTTAAATTCATTATATTGCCAATAAATACATATATTGAATTGTGTTTTCATTATTCTTGTTACAAAATAACAAAATTCAATTCCCATCATAATTGTAATTTCGTTGAACAACAACAATATAAATTCATTAAAATTATACATGAAAGTCAAGCAGTCACGTGGTTTTTTATGTTCAAAAAAAAAAAAAAAAAAAAAACGGAAAAAAAATACAATTGACATTTTAACCTGTGGTTAGTGCAGAATTCTATAACATTTTGTAGTTTCATTTTTCTTTTTTTCTTTATCGACACATTATTGGCTACAACATATTTTGGGAAAGTACAAACTTAACCCCTTAACACCCTCTCCAAACACGAAACAATTGTTGTAAATTTGTGCATGTTTTAGGGGGGTAAATAATTCTATATGGTTCATGCTGCTTTTGGACAATAAAGTTCGGCAGCCGATGATGATGAAATTGCCCCACACATAAATTGAGGTCAATTGTCAGCAATGCTACTTGAAATTTTTTGTATATGTATAGGAGCATATGGGTGTGTGAATGTATTTTAGTTAAAATTGTTAATTTTTTATATTACACGACGAAATGAAAATTGATTACATTAAAGAAATATTTTTGGCATAAAATTTTTTAAGGCAAAATTAAGGAGAACGATTAGAGTTCTATAAATATAACCTACAATACAGAGCAATATCTGTTGTAACTATTAGAAGTAGAAACTGAAACCTTTATAGAAAATTTTATGCATAACACAGCTTCTTCTATGGAAGAAGTATAACAGTTTTTCTATGGGAATATTTGTGTATAACAGTCGTTTCTATAGAAAATTTTGTTTATAACAGTTCTTTCTATAGAAAAATTTGTGTGTAACAGTTTTTTCTATAGAAAACTTTTTATATAACAGTTCTTTCAATAGAAAAATTTGTGTGAACAGTTCTTTCAAAAGAAAAATTTTTATATAACAGTTCTCTCTATAGAAAAATTTGGGTAAAGCTGTTTTCCCAAAGACAAATTTGTATATAATAATTTTTTTCTATAGAAAAAAGTATCTATTACAGGTTCCATAGAAAAATAGTTCTTACTATAGAAAAAAATTGTGTATAACAGTTTTTGATATAGAAAAATTTGTGTATAACATTTTTTTCTGTAAAATAAATTTTTCTGTAGAAATTATTGTATAACAATATTTTTCTACAGAAAAAATTTTTTATGACATCTTTTTCTTTAGCAAAAGTATGTGTATTGCAATTTGTTCTATAGAAAAAATTTGTGTATAACAGTTTATTCTATATAAAATTTTAAGTATACATTTTTTATAGAAAAATTTGTGTATAGTAATTTCTTCTATAGAACATTTTCTGTATGTTTGTTTACGTAAAAAAATTTTGTATAACAGTTTTTTTGTATAGAAAATTTTCCTTATAATATTTTTTTGTTGAAAAATTTATGTATAACAGTTTCTTCTATAGAGACATTTGTGTATAACAATTTTTTGTACAGAAAAATTTTTGTATAAAAGTTTTTCCTATAAAAAGATTTTTGTGTAAAAGTTTTTCTTGTAGAAAAATACCGTATAGCAGTATTTTCTATAGCAAAAATGGATATAAAATTTTCTGTAGAAAATTTTGTGCATAGCATTTTTTGTTCTATAGAAACATTTTTGTATAATTTTTTTTCTATAGAAAATTCATGTATAACATTTTTTTGAATAGAAAAAATTTGTGTATGACTGTTTTCCCTACAAAAAGATTTGTGTATAACAGTTTTTTCTATAGAAAATTTTTGGTATAATAGTTGTTTCTGTAGAAAAATTTTTGTATTACAGTTTTTTTCTATAGAAAACTGTTTGTGTAACAGTATTTTCTAAAGAAAAATTATGTATAATTAATTTTTCTGTAAAAAAAAATGGGTAACAAAAATTTATGGATAATTATTTTTTCCATAGAATATTTTCTATGGAAAAATTTTTGTATAACAATTTTTTTATATTGTTTGTATAGCAGTTTTTTAAGTACAAAACTTTTACTATAACAGTATTTAATATAAAAAATTTGAACTCAACAGCTGTTTTCTGCAGAAATATTAGTGTATAACAGATTTTTCTCTAGATAAAAAATTTTATATTAAAGAATTTTTGTATGTACATAAGTTTTCCCAATAGAACATTTCGTTTATAACAGTTTTTGATAATTATAAGTGAAAAACTATTTTATTATTTTTTAACGGTTTTTTTCTATAGGAAATTGTGTTAAAAATGTATATTGTCTTCCTTCACTACCAACATAAAATAAACCAATGACACCCTTGTTTATTTTATTTTTACAGAACATATTTTTATTCATTTAACGCCAGCTCTATATGCCAAATCAAAGTTATTTATATATGATTCAAGAAAAGTTGCCAAAATAAAAATTACCTTTGTTTCACTTGCCCCAACACATGAATTTATGAATTCAACTCAAACATCAACAAAAAACTTATTTAAGGATCATAAATAATTTCAAGGCTAAATACGTATGACGGTCAAAAAGCAAAATAAAAAAAGGGTTTACCAAGGAAAATATCTGTTCATGAATTATGAGTTAACGATGACAAAAGGCGCAAGGGAAAATGGAAGGCGACCATAAAATCTTTTATTAAGTAAAATTTCAACACAAACTTTCACACGTATATTAAAAAATCTATCACTAAAAATTCCTAAGGGAGAAAGAGAAAAAGTTGTAGATTGGAGAGAGTTTCTTAGGGCCACAACCAACCACTTGTTTGTTGCTGTCTTTAGCAAATATTCCTTTGCAACAAAATTGTGTCAGAGAAAAAAAAAATGTTTACATATTCAAATAAATAAAGTTATTTTTATTTATGATTATTTTTTAACTTTTCCGTTAGTATTGTTGTTGTTGTTGATTTTTACCAACGTTTTTTTTATTATTTCCTTAAATCTCCTGCTCTGTTCACCCAAAAAGGCTGAAAACTATACAAAAATCCTTTTTTCTCGCTCGACGATGAAAACCAAAACAAAAAGTAAGAAATAATAAACAAGAAATATAATTTATGGGGTTCATCTTTAGCAAACATTTGTCCAACCAACCAACATATTTGGGTCCCTAACAGTCAAGATTAATTTAATAGTACTTTTTAAGAGCAACGAAATTGGTTTCTACTGCCCTTAATTAAATTTCTTGTACTGTTTTGTAACATAAAATATTAAACCGCAAATCTTATTCTCTCTCCCTCTTTTACTTTCTGCCAAAAATATTGGCAAACAATGTTGCTCGATTGCTGTCGGTTTGTTGGTAAAATTTATAATATTTTTATTTTATTTTGGTGTTATTTTGCTTATTTAACCGTAAAAAGGTATAAAACTACCAGCAGCAGCAACAGCAGAAGTCAGTATATCAATTTTAGAGCCCTAAACTTAAACATAAGTTTGAATTTAATGGTTGGGGAGGGGGGGGGGGGGGGATGGTAATAAAGTATGTGTATGTAATATTTTTTTAATTTTCTTATTAAAAGAACTATTTTTATAGACTAATATTTTTTAATAGAAAAAACTGTTATACACAAAAGTTTTTGTTTAGAAAAACAGTTAAAATAAAATTTTTCTACAGAGAGAACTTCAATGCACACATTTTTCTATAGTAGATACTTTATACCTGAATTGTAATACACAAATTTTTCTATGGAAAAATTTGCTACAATTAAATTTGGCTATGGAAATAAATTGTTATATACAATTTTTTCTTTGAATAAACTGTTATACGCAAATTTTTCTATCAAAAAAAAAAAAAAAAAAAAAAAAAAATGTTATACAGAATTTCTCCTGTATAACATTATTCTTTTTGTTAAAAAAAAATGTATATACAAACTCTTCTCTAGAAAAAGTTATAATCGAGTAATTCCATTTCAAACTTAACAAATTTTGACCCTTGCTTACCGATTTAGATAAAATTTAGTGCATGTAAAGAAGACGATACAGAGGCACGTAAAATGAATTTTCTTATTTTTATTTTGAGAACTCTGGCAACTCTATAGCTTTTGAAAATATTTTTATTAAAATATATTCTTTTGTAAGAATTTTCTTTAGTGGCATGTATCTAAAAAAGTCCATCCATAATATTTTCTTTATATTTTCTTTTTTTCTTTTGGTAGGAAGGCTTATCGATATACTTGCTGCAGAGAAAATTTCGGAGAGGTCAAAATTTTTAAATTTACAATGGAATTACTCAATACACAAATGTATTTTTTTTGGTATAAAAAATTCTATACAAAAAATTGTTATATAGCTAATTTTCTGGAGAGAAACTGTTATACACAAATTTTTCTAAAGAAAAAAACGAAAAAAGACGAAAATTTTTGTAAAGAAAAAATTTTCTACGAAAATATTTCTACACAGAAAATGTTGTAATAACAATTTTTCTGTGGAAAAACTGTTACACAGAAAATTTAGTAGAGAAAACATTTTATACACAAATTTATCTATAGAAAAATATTGCAATAATAATTTTGCTATAGAACAAAGTGTTATACACAATTTTTTTGTAGGAAAATGTTTTATACATAAATTTTTTTAACAAAAAAAGGTTTTATACAAACATTTTTCTATAGAAAATGTTATTATACACAAGTTTTTCTATAGAGAAAAGTCTTATATATATAAATTTATCCATTGAAAAAGCTGTTAGACATAAAAATTTCTACAGAAAAACACTTATTGTACAAAGATTTTTTTATAAAAAAAATTGTTATACAGAAAATTTTCTAGAGAAAAAGTGTTATACACAAATTTTTCTAAAGACAAAAATGTTATACAAAATTAAAATGAAAAAAAATATAGAAGAAAGCTGTTATAAAAAATTTTTTCTATAGAAGAAATCTGTTATACAAAATTTTTTTCTATAGAAGAAACCTGTTATACAAAAATTTTTCTACAGAAAAACTGCTACACACAAATTCTTCTATTGAAGAAAGTGTTGTGCAGAAATGTTTTTATAGAGAAAAAATTACAAAAAACACAAAATTTTAAATTTTTTTACTGTTATACACAAATTTTTCTATAAAAAAAAAAAAATATTTTAGTAACATTTTTTTTTAAAGAATAAAATGTATAACATTTATTTCTAGAAATAAAGAAGTAAAAATTTGTGTATTCCTTTTTATAGAAAGGTTTTATTCACAATTTTTTCTAAAGAAAGAGGTGTTGCACACAAATTCTTCTATAGAAAAAATGTTATACACAAAATTTTATACCGAAAAAACCGTTATATACAAAGTTTTCTATAGAAAGACACTTATAAAAAAATTTCTCTGTAGAAAAACAGTTACACATAAAGTTTTCTATACAAGCAATTTTCATTTTGAAAATTTTTTAGTGAAAAACTGTTACTAAAGAAAAAAAATTTTAATAGAAGATAATTGTTATACAAGAAATTGTATATAGGAAAAACTGTTATACACAAATTTTTCTATAGAAAAATATTTTTTTTGTAAAAAAACTGTTATACACAAATTTTATTATTGGAAAAACTGTTATACATAATATTTTTTGTAGGAAAAATTGTTATTCAAAAATGTGGCTATAAAAAACTGTTATACATAAATTTTCTATGAGCAAAACTATTATTTAAATTTTACTTTAGAAAAACTGTAATAAACAAGTTTTTCTATTGAAAAAAACTATTGTGCATATATTTTTTATAGAAAAAACTGTTATTTACAAATATGAAAAACTTCTTATATACAAATTTTTCTATAGAAAAAACACGAATTTTCTATAAAAAAAAACTGTTATACAAATTTTTCTATAAAAAATGTTGTAAGCAAAATTGTTTGCTGTAGATTAAATGTATTATTTTTATCTACTCTTATCTCCTCTGTGAGAAGAGAATTATAGTGCTGGACACTGTATTATTAAAACCCTTTTTATTTCGCTTTATGTTCTTTACGCTCCCTTAAATAAAAATGCATTTATTTTTATTTTATTAAAAATATTTTGTGGCGGTGTCATGTACTTCATTGGTTTAAAAATTTATGGTACTTTTCCTTGTTACTAATTTGTTTTTTTTATTTTTTTTTTTATTACTTTTTTTTGGAAACTCTGAAAAGCCATGTTGGGCTGTAATTTACTTTTAAAAAGTTGTAGCATTTATGGTTGTGTAAAATGAGAAAAAAATTTTCAGCAACATAAAATATCTGCAATTAATGTGGTCACGGTGATTGTTTTTTTTCTGCAAAAAAAAAAAAAAAAAAAAAAACGAATGTAATTTTTAAATATTTAGCAATTTTTTTGGAGAAAAAAGAATACTTAATTGATTGAATTGAAATAATTGTTAACAAACTGAATAAAGTAAATTTAAAAGTGCGAAATAATTAATAAAGACTTTAGCAAGTCATTAAGGGAGCAAAAAAAAAAAAATAAAATAAATTATTAAACTCCTAAAAGTAGACCTTGGTTTGTAAATACAAGACAGAGTTAGATTTCACAAGAAAAAAAAAGAAGGAGGGAAAGAAAAAAGCTATTATTTGGTGGTAGATTTTTAGTGTGAATTTATATTTTTACTTTAATTTATCGAAAACTCTTAAACATTTTTATGTGATTTTTCTACTGATATTTTGTAATATAATTTATAGTTCAAATGATGCCAGTTTCTCTCATTTTATTCAATTTAATTTATTTTCTTATATTTCTTTAAATTTTTTTTCTCGACAACTTTGACTGATTTTTTTTCTGCATAGCAAATTTATTTAATTTTCTTCTACATAATTTTTTCAATTTATTTGCTTACAATTTATTACTTTTATCCTTAAAAAACACACATTCATAAAAGAAAGTTAATACATTCAACAATGTTATTCAAATTAGGGACATTAGGCAGATATAAATAAATAAGAGTAGCAAAAAAAAAAAAAAAAAAAAAAAAAAAGTAAATCACACCCTTTTAAGAATAAAACTATTATACAAAAAATTCTGTAAAATTTTATTAAAAAAAAAAAAAAAAATCGTTTAAGGAAATTGTTATACATAAAATTTTCCATAGTATCAGTTTTTTATATATTTTTCTCTGACCCTAAAATTATTTCCACTGCTGCTTAACTCTTCATGTTTCTATAGTATTTAAATTTTCATATATAGTACCCAACAAGCATACAGATTTTAAAAATTCAAGATCTCAAAAATTTTGTTGGAATCCGTCATGATTTCAAATATTAAAATATTTTAAACATGAAATATGATTGAAAAAATTAAAAAATTTCTAGCAAAAAATAAATTTGATTTGAGTTTAAATTTCCTTTTTACTAGACAACGCTATTGAATTAAAGTGTAATATAAATTTAATTCAATGCTTAGCGCTTTATTCAAGGCTTGAAATACATTTGATTTCAATTTAAATTCCAGCAAAAATGCTTATTAGGTATACTGTTATTTGCTTCCGACTTATAAATTTTGTACCAAATTTTCTCTAGTTTATATTTTAGACATTTATGTTAAAAATCACATAAACAACCACAAAATTTTTAGAATGTATGTGTATCAATTCTATAATATACATACATATTTATATACATAGATATTTGTATCATGCAAATATTTCTATTATTTATGGCCAATAAATTATGATTTATACGCATCATATCTACTTACTACTACTCTCTCTCGCTCTCAATTGAAAGGAAAAAAAAACTTCTTTAATACTTTCCTTTTGCTGATATACCAAAAAGAAAAATTTTGTAAAAGAAATATTAAATTAGATTTTAGTTTTATGCTCTTTTATGTATTTTATACAAGCAACTAAAAGTAAAGAATATACAAATTTGTGTAAAAAGTTTTACTGTAAAAAAGTTTTTTTTTATTTTTTCTAATAAAATTAATTGAATTAAAAAAAAAAAAAATTAATTTAAAATTTTCTTGTTTTAATCTTTACAGGTATGTACAAAATTAATTTTGAATAATATGTCAATTTCGATGATAGCGGTAAGTTTGAATCAACGTAAATTAGAAAATTATTCTAGAGAAGAAACTGTTATACAATATATTTTTTACAAATAATGCACATAAAAGTTTACTTACAATAGACGTGATATACATGAAATTTACTATAAAAACTATTATAAAATTGATATATGCAAATTTATAATTAAAAAAATTTATGCATAAATTTTTTCTACAGAAAAAACTGTTATACACAATTTTTTCTATAGAAAATACTGTTATATACAAATATTTTTTTTATAGAAGAAAACTGTTATACACAAATTTTTCTAAAAAAAGAACACTATACAAAAGTATACCTGCAGTAAAAGTGAAACACATAAAATTTTCTATAAAAATCTGTTATATAGTTGTCATGCCCAATTTATATAGAGAAAAATTTATACAGAAATTTTTCTGCAGAAAAGTTGTTATATACGAATTTTTCTGTAGCAACAAAAAAAGTTTTAAACGAAAAATATTTCATAGAAAAAAGTGTTATACGAAAATTTTTCCATAGAAAAAAGTGTTATACACTAATTTTTGTATAGAAAAAAGTATTATACAAAAAAAGTATTATAGCAAAAAAGTGTTATTACATGGATTTTTCTATAAAAAAGTGCTATACACAAATTTTTCTATAGAAGAAAGTGTTACTACACAAATTTTTTTATAAAAGAAAGTGTTATTACACAAATTTTTCTATAGAAAAAGTGTTATTACATAGATTTTTCTATAGATAAAAGTGTTATACACAAATTGGTCTATAGAAAAAAGTGTTATACACAAATTTGTCTGTATATAAAGTGTTATACACAAATTTGTTAATAGAAAAAAGTATTATGCACAAATTTTTCTATAGAGAAAAGTGTTATATAAAATTTTTTTTTAGAGAAGAAACTGTTACAAAAAAAAAAAAAAAAAATGTGTATAGCAAAATTGTTTAGAAATTGTTATACTAAAATTTTTCTATAGATAAAAATGTTCTACACAAATTTGTCTATAGAGAAAAGTGTTATACATAAATTTGCCTACAGAAAAAAAGTATTATACACAAATTCGTCTATAGAAAAGTGTTATACACAACTGTTTCTATAGAAAAAGTGTTATACACAAATTTTTCGATAGAAAAAGTGTCATACACAAATTTTTCTATAAAAAAAGGATTATTACACAAAATTTTCTATAGATAAAGTGTTATTATACAAATTTCTTTATAGCAAAAAGTTTTATACATAAAATTTTCTATAGAAAAAAGTGTTATAAACAAAATTTTCTGTAGAAAAAAGTGTTATACACAAATTTATCTATAGAGAAAAGTGTTATACATAAATTTGTCTACAGAAAAAAGTGTTATAAACGCATTTTTCTGTAGGAAAAAGTGTTATACACAAAATTTTCTATAGAAAAATGTGTTATACATAAATATTTTAGAGAAGATGCTGTTACAAAAAAAATTCTATAAAAAACGTATTATTACAGAAAATTTTCTATAGAAAGAGTGTTATTACACAAATTTTTTATAGAAAAAAGTTTTATACAAACAATTTTCTATAGAAAAAAGTGTTATAGTCAAAATTTTCTGTAGAAAAAAATGTTATACACAAATTTATCTATAGAGAAAAGTGTTATACATAAATTTGTCTACAGAAAAAAGTATTATACAGAAATTTTTCTATAGAAAAAAGTGTTATACCAAATTTTTCTATAAAAAAAAGTATTATTACACAAAACTTTCTATAGAAAAAGTGTTATTACACAAATTTTTTATAGAAACAAGTTTCATACACAAAATTTTCTATAGAAAAAAAGTGTTAGACAAATTTTTCTGTAGAAAAAAGTGTTATACACAAAATTTTCTATAGAAAAAAGTGTTATATTTAAATATTTTAGAGAAGATGGCAAAATTGTGTATGGCAAAATTGTTTAGAAAAAATTGTTATACCCAAATTTTTCTATGGATTTCTCTATGAAGATAAGTAATACGTACACTTTTTCAAACTGTTTTGCAAATTTTTCTCCTAAAGAAAAAGCTGTTATAAACATTTTTTCTAAAGAAAAAACTATTACATACATTTTTTTAAAGAAATAACTGTCATACACAGTTTTTATAAAGAAAAAAAAAAACATTTATACACAGTTTTTCTGGAGGAAAAACTGTTATACACATTTTTTTTGTAAAGAAAAAACAGTTAAACAGTTTTTTTTCTAAAGAAGTTGTTGTACACATTTTTTCTGAAGAAAAAACTGTTATACGCATTTTTTCTAAAGAAAAAACAGTTGTACACATTTTTTGCTAAACAAAAAACCGCTATACACATTTTCTTGTAAAGAAAAAAACTGTTATACACATTTTGTTCTAAAAAAAAAAATAGTTATACCAGGGTTTTAGTTTAGTTTCTTCACACTTACATGCTCTTATAATTTTGCAAAAACTATCAGTATAAGTGCTGCCGCATTATTTTTCAAAAACACTGAAAGAAATTTTCAATGAGATATGAGAGAATGATTATATAATAAATTTGATATATTTTTAATACGATTTTTAAAGAAAATTCTTTTAATATTCATTTATAGTTTTCATTACAGAAAATATATTATTGAAGAGCAATAGATTTTTTTGAAGCATAGTATTAAATTATAAATTTTTTCGGTGTACAATATAAGAGCGGGAGAGCTATAAAGAAATATAGAAATACTGAATATGAATTTCAAGAGCACCGATCCCTGAGCTATACACATTATTTTCCAAAAAAAAAAGCTTTTATACAAATTTTATTCTACAGAAAAAACTGTTATAAAATTTTTTTCTAGAGAAAAAACTGCTATAAATAAGTTTAATATGAGAAAAATTTGTACACGAAAATTTTTCTTTTTCTTTGCAAACAAAATTATAATAAAATATTGTAAATCAGTCGCACACAATAAATCATTTCTTTTATAATACCTTACAAATAAATACTTGTATAGTAAGTAACTTAAACTTGATTAGATATAAAATCGTCTGCCTTTAATCAGATTATCTTACTTTTAAAACCAAAACCAATAAATTTAAGCCATAAATATTTTCCTCAATCTCCTTACTACCCATAAACCTTAGTGGTTGTTTTATGTCAATATCGTTTATATTTCCTGGAAATTCAATTATAGTTTTAACTAATATGTGAGTGAAATTATATATAAAAAAAATCTGTCTGGCCTGTTATATCAGGTTGTAAAATGATGAGATTAAGTTTGATTTGTGGCAAGAAAAAAGGTAATAAAATCCTTTGATATAAAATTTAAACAAAGCAAATTGTTGCAATAAATAAAAAAAAAATAATAATATATTAAGAGAAAGTAAAAATTGGGAAGAATTTTCAACAGGAAATTAAATGTAATGTAGACGGATATGGTATTTATTTTAATTTTTTTTTAAAAAGGTAAAATATATAATTTAAATATGTTATTTTTTATATTAAGCAACAAAAAAATCTTTATTTGAATAAAAAATATGTTTATTTATATAGTTTTTTTACTTTTTTTTAAGAAAATTGTTTTAATATTCAGTTAGATCTTTTTATACCTTTCAACACAGGTGTGAAGGGTATATATAAGTTTGTCATATGTGTGTGAAGATAAATTTTTAAATTTATAACCCCAGGCGCAAACCATGTTAGTTAACAGAGGTCTGTTACTCGTTAACATAGGTATATTAAGCATGGAAAAACTGATATATTCAATAAAAATGGAATTAGGAACACATTTTTGGACCAAATGGGTCCAGAAAACCATTAGGAAATATACTCACATATCTTAAATTCAGGCAACTTTATCAGAATTGGCTTTAAAACATGAATTTGACGATCATTAAAAATTTGGGATTATGAGTGGGATGAATGCAGATTCCAGGGAAACTAGGCAACGTGGGCGGACAAAACTTTTTGGAGATGATAGATAAGGTATCCCACTATGTCCTCCACTTTTCAGATCCTTTAACAGTGTGAGTTGGTAGGAGTTATACAAATTTTTCAAAAATTTAAAATTTGGGATTCTTATTGGGATGAATCCAGATTCCAGGGAAACATGGCAACATGGGCGGACAAAACTTTTTGGAGATGATAGATAAGGTATCCCACTATGTCCTCCACTTTTCAGATCCTTTAACAGTGTGAGTTGGTAGGAGTTATACAAATTTTTCAAAAATTTAAAATTTGGGATTCAGAGTGGGATGAATCCAGATTCCAGGGAAACTAGGCAACATGGGCGGACAAAACTTTTTGGAGATGATAGATAAGGTATCCCACTATGTCCTCCACTTTTCAGATCCTTTAACAGTGTTAGTTGGAACGTGGACATTTTCCTCTTTATTAAAAACACGCGCTACAGCATTAATGGAGGCATAACTCCAATCCACGCATACCCGTTTACATAAAGGCCACATAATTCCATTTTTTAGGCAATAAACTTTGAGGAATATAAAGAAAAACGCTGAATATCCTCAGAATAGTGGATAGCAAGTAAACAGTCAGCTATTGGAATAAGGAAACCACGCTCGTTATTTTGTCTAATATGAGCTACCATTGAGTATAGGAACACACGTTTAGGCTCTTTTTCCAGTTTTTTTTATTATATTTCCCGTTGCATCCAAAAACAACGTATTTCTACTCATTTTAAGAAATTTTTTATTTTCCTTTTGTAGAAGTTTTATTTGTTTAGATGAAAATAAATATATTTCTAACGGACTGGAAATATGCTGAATAAGAACTCTCCAATTTTTATCGCTTTGCATTTTGTACAAATCGATGAACGGATTTGAGTCTCTTTGCAACGAACGAAGTTGCTCAGATTTCATTTTTCTGCCAACATCTCGAGATGGAATTTTCTGGTCGTTACCAATATTCCTCAAATTTTCTTTTTGGGAACAAAGTTTTGAATCTCTCCAATTTGTGGCCTTTTGAAACTTTAATTCGTATTTTGCAATAATTCGGCGAACACTACGTATTTGCTGATGTTTTATTTGTGTAGGATGTTTAATACTTCTTCCGTCCGACTCAATTTTCCCCATGCTGGTGCGCTTTCCAATCTTAAAACAAAAGCGGTAACGTCCGCTACCACTATTATAATAAAAAATATTTATTAACTATTTTTATAAAAATATTTTGTGTATAGATATTATTAAAAGTATACAGAAATAATCATGATTTTCTAAGTAATTATTCACGCAAAGCTAAAGGCGAAAATATAGTCATATATACAATAAATTAGAAATATAAAAGTTTAAAGGCGCATATTTCTGAAATGAGGCATGATTTTGACTTGAATCTTTTTGCAAACGATCGGAAATTATATATGCTAAAGGATAAGGTTAATTTGGAATACATATTTTTAAAATTTCTTTCGCTATTTAGAAATAAACCAAACAAAAGGCCAAATTTGGTGTTTTTGGAGCAAATAACAATTTTTTAATTGTAATAACATATTTGTTTATAAAGACGTCTTAATGAAATTTGCAGGTAATGTGGATCTTATTAATATAAATAAAAGCGCGTTAACCAAATTTCAATCAGGGGTAGAGTTTTCCTGAATTACCAAATAAACTAATCAAAATTCCCAAAAATGGGATTTTCTACATTTTTGGCTATAGAATCCACATTTTTCCGAAGTCCCGAAGATTTTGATTTAAAACTTTTAACAACATATTGGAGATTCTTAAAATATATTCCGCTTGTTGATTCGTGCTTTGGGATTTGAAAAAATATGGTCTAAAATCAAAACTTTCATATAAAATGGGTTGAATTAAGTTATTAGGCTTGTTTTTTATCTCAAAGTCATCTCTGTGAAGAAAAGTGCAAAATTATTATATGTTGCTAAAGAAAATTTTATTTTAGATAAAAAAGAGTGTAGATACTTTTTCGGCTAAAAAAACACAAAAAGTCGTCTTTTTTGCAATTTTCAAATTCAAAATCGTTTATTTTTGGACTCGGTAAAGGTATCGTCTTCAAATTTTTTTTATTCCATAGATAATTTTGTTCTCTAACTAGTTGAGAAAAAACTAATAAAATCGGTCGGAAATACTAGGATATATATGAAAAAAACTGGACCAAGAACATGCAAAATTATGGTGCTTAAAAATTCAAATGCAAATAACTCGAAAACTATAAGAGATAAATAGGACATGTAAGCATGATTTTTATAGGTCTTATCAGAGCCTACAAAATATTTGAAATCAGACGAGAAACAAAAATTTGGCAAACGATTAAAAATTTTTTATGTCGGAGGTACCTAACTTTGAGCACCTTTAGCTCCGTTCCTGAGGGGTTTGTTATGCCCCCTTATAAACTTAACATTGTACACTCCTGAGCTACGCCTATACCAAATTTCATGATAATCTACTAGCCGATCGAAGGTATTAAGTAAACGTACTAGTCATATAATTCTTAATTATGTAACTGAGAATTTTAATAATTTTAATTTGTAGGTTTAATTTTTTTTTAAATCTTAATTAAGATTAATTTTGTAATTACTATATGAATTAATCCTTTTACATTTATTTAAAAAAGAAAAACCAACAATAAAATATATACATATATATGTATGTGCAGCTACGTATTACAAAAAAAGCAAAGGGAATTAAAGCATTAAAAATACTAGCGCATCTTAAATACATTCTTAATGTCTTATATGATTTGCTTTTTTTGCAACACTACTTGCACCATTTGTTTGTGCCAAATGCCTTTAACGCCTGTATTTGCAATCTCTCATACACACGACACACTTACTTTGCTTCGGTCAACAAACAATATTTACTGTTGTTATTGTACATGTTGGCTATGAACAACACACACAAAAAGCAAATGAATTTAGAGATTTAGTAGTTAACTTTAGTAGTCATCAGAAGCTATCAGTGTTGTTGTTGTTTTTTGTTTAAGGAATCAACGCTTGATATTTAACGCTATGACAGTTTAATTTCGTATTTAAATTTTTGTAGTTTAGAAAAAAATGTAGATTATTTTTGTAAGTAAAAATGTGAAAATATGAAAGCATACTTTAAGGCGTAAATTCTATTATATATTGGTAAGGTGGTGAAAGGTATAAACGATTCAACACAGCCGAATATAGCGCTCTAACTTGTTTAAATTTAAAATAATATAATTATACAGTAGAACATTTTTCTCTGTGTACAATATAAGGGCAGGAAAGTAATACAGAACATATACAAATACACAATGTGAATGAAATGCGTTCTCAGAGCGCCGAGTACTGCCTATAACCACTGTTGCCAGAATTGCCGATTTATCTGCATTTTGACAATTTTTTATTGTAAAAATTCCAAAGTACGATTTGAGGATTTTTTTCAAAAAATTATGATTTCATGAAATGTTCATACATGCCAATTTTTCATGTTTAAATCTGATTTTGTATTGTAGAAAATAGAGAGAGAGAAGGACTATATACTTCGAAATTCGTTTGCAATTTAACAAGTATTGGTGTAACGAAATTTTTGTATGAAAAGAAAAATGTTATTTTATATACATATGTATGTAAGTAAAATGATAAAAAATTTAATTGAAAATAAAATTAATACATATGATTTTTTGAGTCATTTTTCAAATTGAGTTTATTTTTCCGTAAATTGGGGTCACCTGCCCACTTGATTTTTAAACAATTTTTATAATGGTGCAGTAGTACTTTTAATTGTTATTAAAGAAATTTAAAAAAATTTTTGGCAGCTCGCTCTTGGTTTACGAGTTATGGATCTCTATAGTTTTGATATATTTCTCTGCATATCTTTTTTAATACATATGCGATTTAAATTATATTAATACTGTTGAAAGTTCAAATACCTTTTGAATGATATATAATAAGACCATATTCATTACGTCCTTGAAATGATTAATGCAATTTTCATTTTTTATTGATATACCTGAACTTACAAAATTTTATTTCTAAAAAAAGTTTATTCGGCGAATAAATATAGGAGAAAGTCCCTGAGTACAGCCAGGGACTTTCATTTTGGCTGGTAATCTTAATTTGTTCCTATATTTAAAATTTTATATAATATAAAACAATGCTAAAAGCTCATTTAATAAACAAAGAATTTCAAAACCTAATATTATTTTTTAAATATGAACAATAAATAAATAGCCAAAAAAATATGCATTTTAATTTTCTGATTTTTTGACGATTTCAAAAATATTATGCCAATTTTGCCGATTTTTTGGTAGAATTTTGACGATTTTATACTATAATTATCTGGCAACATTGTTTATAAATACCCCGTTAAATACTCTGTTAAATACTCTTTTTCTTATTCTCTTTTAAATATTTTCTCATTAGTTTTTATCTTCTCTTACTCTTAAATCTCTTTAAATTTAGTTTTTATATTTCTCCATTTGTTTACCTTTTTATTGATCATTCAATTATTGTCTTCCTCATTAAATATTTATTTAACATTGAACTTCATTTGTTTTTGTTCCAATTCTTTTCAAATTTTATTTTTATTATCTATTCTTTTTTTAAGCGACAAAAGTACATTAGAACATCTTATCAATGAATTTCATTTTAATATCCCATACACGTTTAATTTAATATGTAATGTGTTGGCTTTTCAGTGGTTACCAGTTCCTTTCCTCCTGCTCCACCATAATTAGAATTATTTTACTATAATATCGCAATTATGATGATTAATATGTTTATTTAGACAAATATTTAAAGTCTTCATATAACTGTAGGTGTAGACGTGATGATTAGAAAATTTAAAAAATAGGGTTTTCAAAACGGAATTTTGTTATCGACATTACCATTGACATTTTTACTTAAATTTTATAGATAAAATGTGAAAGGCATTTTTGTTAAAAAATAAATAAAATTGTGGTTTTTTTAGTCTTAAGGTTTTTAAAAGCTTAAGACAAAAGCTTTCTAAATACAAATATTTTTTTTGCCATTTTTTAGTTTCAACTATAAAATTTATAAATAGGGGAAATGTAGACATTTTTCGAAATTTGTTTTATAAATAAAAAAATATACCAGAATTTTTAGTAAAGTTTTCTATTTATTAAAAGCTTATTTTACAAGCTTTTGAAATATGAGACAAAAATTTTAATGTAAAATTTTGAAAAAATTTTCTATATTTAACCAATTATTATAAAATAATATATCAACATTTTCTAAAATGTTTTAACAGTTTTTTAAAGCTTGTGTTAAAAGCTTTTGAGATAACAAAACTATGTTTTGTAGTTTTAAAATTTTAAACCTGAATACTTTTAAGTGAAAATTGTTCAAAAGTTATCTTTTTAGTTTCAGCAAAATTAAAAAAATTTAATTCAATATTTTAAATTATTATTTTTTAATTATTGAATTCTTAAAATATAAGCTTTTATACTATGCAAATATATTTTAACTTTTATTTTTTTTATTTTTAAACATTTTTTGGATTAGGAAAACAGTAGAAATTTTAGATTTTTACCTTTTAGGCGTAGTTGACCGTATTTTATTAAATTAGATGCAAACATTTCAAAGTGTTTTTTCAAAGCTTTTAAAAGCTTATTTGACAAGGTTTTAAAATGTTAAAAAATATTCTAACTTTTGTTATTTAAAATATAAAAATTAAAAAAAGAAACATCTTAATACATACAACTTGACTTTATTTTAAATAAATTTTATAAATTTATTATTAATTTTTGTAATTTATGTTGTTTATTTCTTGAAAGGTTATGTTATAAGCTTTTGTGTTATGCAAAATTATTTAGACTTTTCTTTGAGTTTTAGAAAAGTTGATTAAAAGGAAAATTATGAAAAAAATTTAAATTAAATTTTATTAAATTCAAACTAATACTTTATATTAGTATAGCTTTTAAAAGCTAATATGCTAAGCTTTTAAAATACGTACTAATATTCTGCATTTTATTATTACAAGAATTAAATTATTCTAAAACAAATTTTAAAGATTTTTTATTTGAGCATAGTTTAAAATTTTTTTAAATATTGGTTACCAACATCTTTAATAAATATGTTTGTTTCCTGAAAGCTTGTATTATATGCTATTATATCGCTCAATAATATTTTACCCTTTTTTTAGTTTTGGACAAAGTAATATTTAAAACAAAATGGTCAAACATTTAAATATTCAAAATTAAATTATAAAAATATAATAATAAATTAATTAATTAATAAATTAATTATTTAACTGAAAAAGCTTTTGAAAGCTTATATGGTAAACTTTTGAAATATGAAATAATATTTCGGCTTTTTTTATTTAAAATATAATTTTTAATTCATGAAAAATTATTATTTAATATAGACAAAACACAGATTTATTTTTAATTAGGTACTAACTTTTTTATTTAATATTTTAAATTAATTAAAGCTTATGTTATATGCTTTAATAATGTGCAAAAATATTTTGCATTTATAGTTTTAAATAAAAAGAATTATTTACAAAGAAAATTGTCAAAAATTTTAATTGTAAAATGTTTAATAAAATTCGAATAAATTTTATTAAATTTTACCTAAAAAATTTAAATTAATTTATAAAGCTTTTGAAAGCTTATTTGGTAATCTTTTGAGATATAAATACTATTTTGCCTTTTTTTTATTTAAAATGTAATTTATTTTGAAACAAATTATACAAAAAATTATAATGTTTAAAATTTTGCAAAGTTTTAACCAAATTTTCAAAATTAGGTACTAACATTTTTAATTTATGTTTTTATTTTCTGAAAACCTTTTGTATAGGCTTTTATCTTATATCAAAATATTTAGATATTTTTTATATTTTAGCCAAGATTTTTTTTAAAAGAAAAATTAGCTAAAATGCCAATTTTAGCACTATTGTTCATGTTTGAGTTAATTTTATAAATTTAAAGACAAAAATTTTAAAATGATTTTTTTAAGCTTTTAAAAGCTTATTTGACTAGAAATTTAAAATATTTTTTTTGTTAATAGTATAAAAATTGTTTAATAGATAATTATTGAAAATTTAAATTTTTATATTTAGAGTAAAATTTGTTAAAATATTATTCACATTTTAGTCTTTAATCTTTCTATTTTATATTATAAGATATCGTACAAAGCCCAAGTATTTTATCTTTTTTGATTTTTAGTATTTTTTTTTTAAGAAATTACAAAATTTTTTAATTTTTAGTCTTTTTTATTTATTTATTTATTTGATAGCCAATGAAATTACAATTTCTTATAGGCTAAGCCTATATATTATTCTTAAAGTTATTTACAATAAAATATTTTCATAATCATTCAATAACAAAAACTTATTATTTAACTAAGTTAAAAATATTCCTCTTAATGCGGATTGGATTTAATGAGAAATCAATATATGAATAGAAACTGTTGATTTGATTGCATATACGACTCATGGGATCAAAGTTGGCATAATTGGTTCGAAAATATTTTATTTTTAAAGGAGTATAATTTCTAGTTGGACGATTTGGGATTACGAATTCGATCTTACGAAGCAGGAACTCAGAATTAATTGAACCGTTTACTAAATTAATTACAAATGAAATATTCATATATTTTCTCCTACTTTCAAGAGTAGGGAGATCAATAAGCTGTAATCGACTTTCATATGATGATAAATTAATATTAGGATTCCATGGAAGATTACGAAGACAAATTAAGAGAAATTGTTTCTGGACCGATTCAATTTTCTTTATATGAACTTCGTATTGAGGATCCCAGACCACGGAAGCATATTCCAGGATTGGTCTTACAAGAGTTATGAATAATTGCTTGGAAACGTAAGGATCATTAAACTCTCTTCCCCAGCGCTTGAGGAAACCTAGAACTCCTTTTGCCTTATTAACGATTTGCGAAACGTAGGAATTAAAGGATAGTTTACAATCAAGCAACACACCCAGATCAAGAAATTCTTCGACTAGATCAAGTTGATATTTATTTATTGTGTATCTACAGAGTACTGGACTTCTTCTGTAGAACATCATGTGTTTACACTTTCTTAAATTCAGATCCATTAGATTCATCATACACCAATCATAAAGTTTATCAAGATCTGATTGGAGTAAGGAATATTGATAGAAACAGTTGAAGCTATGGAACAGCTTTGTTTTTACTTGCTCAAATTTCATTAATCTATGTACGAAAAATTTTAATTTTTCAAGCTTTTAAAAAATATTTTTTTATAGTTTCAAAATATTAAACAATATTTAGTACTTTTTGTTTTAAATACATTTT
This sequence comes from Protocalliphora azurea, assembly GCA_932274085.1. Lineage (NCBI taxonomy): Eukaryota > Metazoa > Arthropoda > Insecta > Diptera > Calliphoridae > Protocalliphora > Protocalliphora azurea. Next base: position 53,441,680 of record OW026519.1, read on the forward strand.
TTTAAGTAAATTATGATTTTGTTTAACTAAAGCAATTTTGTTGGAATTTTTTAAAAATGAGGTATTAATATTTTTCATTAATTAATTTTTATTTATTTATTTTTTTTTTTAAAGCTTTAACTGAAAGCTTTAAAAACTTAATAGACAACAAATCTGAGCTAATTTCAATAAATTATGGTGAAAAGAAATTAATTACTGTTTTAAGCTTTTGTATGTTTCTATTCTATTCTCTATTCTTTTCATTCGAGGTTCCCTACTCTTTTAAAGAAAAAATCACAGAAAATTCAAATTTAATGGGGAATGTTTATTATCATTTGAAAGAACATTCTTCACTATTAATTGTTTGAAGATTATGTCTATCAAATGTTGGCCGTTGCTACGTCGCAGATGGTCCATCCTTTCGAGCGTTTCGACTGGTAACTGTCGAATGATACGCGTAATGTTTTCCTCCAAGGTCTGAAACGAAGCGGGTTTGTCCGCATAAACTTTAGACTTTACATTTCCCTACAGGAAAAAGTCTAACGGTGTGATATCACACGATCTTGGTGGCCAATCGACCGGCCCAAAACGTGAAATTATGTGCTCACCGAAGTGTTCTCTCAATAAATCCATTGATTGATGCGATGTGTGGGAAGTGGCGCCGCCTTGCAGAAAGCAAATGTCGCCGAGATCACGAGCTTCAATATCAGGCATCAAATAGTCGTTTATCATGGCACGATAACGATCGCCATTGACGGTTACGTTCGCACCGGCATCATTTTTAAAGAAATATGGATCGATGATTCCACCGGCCCACAAACCACACCAAACCGTTGTTTTTTCTGGATGAAGTGGCAGTTCTGGAATCTCTTCAGGTTGCTCTTCGTCCCAAAAGCGGCAACTTAGTTTGTTTACATACCCATTGAGCCAGAAATGGGCCTCATCGTTGAACAAAATTTGCCTCGAAAACGTCGGATCTTCTTGGAACTTTTCAAGAGCCCATAGTTGTTGCACAAGCTGCTTTCAATTTAAGATCTCGACGTAAAATGCGCCAAGTCGTTCCATACGCCAGTCCGAGTTGCTGCGAACGGCGCCGAATCGACTCTCCACGGTCTTCGTGTACACTCTCAGCTACGGCCGCTATATTTTCTTCACAGCGTGTTGGACGTGGTCTATTCGATCGAATATTATCCAATAATGAATGCTGGGTCTCAAAATGGGTGATGGTGTTGCGAATAGTACGCTCAGTAGGCCGATTATGTTGACCATAAGTTGAGCGAAGTGCACGAAACACATTCCTCACAGAACGTGAATTTTCGTAATAAAGTTGAACGATTTGTAAACATTGTTCAAGCGGAAGTCTTTCCATTATGAAATGCCAAACAATTCTAAACAAAAATAACATGACAGCATGACACGACTCGCACGTGATCTGTAAAAAAATGGCTATTGAAAAAAGTATCTCTACTTGAATCACCCATTATATATAGCTTTAAAGCTTTAAAAGTAAGTAAGCTTTAAAGTCATGAAAAAACATTTTTTGTCTGTTTTTAATTCTTTATAAATATTTCTTTAAAATAATTTTTTTTTAATGTCTTACCAACATTTGACCAAATTTTCTAATTTATACGTGAAAAAATTCCTGAAATTTATAAAAATAATTGAAGCCTATAAAAGCTTTTGAATAACATTTGAAAAAATATTAATATTATCAATGAAAAACTAAATTTTAATTATTTGGTCAATATTTAAAAAAACAAAAAAATAATTAAATAAATAAATAAATAAATAAATACATAAATAAATAACTAAATAAATAAAACTTTTAAGTAAAAATTAAAGCTTTCAAAAGCTTTTGGGGCAATTTGTGAAATTTTTTTTTTTTATTTTCTTTCAATTGAAGTGTCAATGACTACTGAATCAGGGCACGACGTAACAAATTTGGAATCGAAACAGAACATGGCGTGCTATGCCGTACTGTGCCGTATAGCCGTATACAAATTTACACACACACACTGCACTTTGGCGTATTATAAATATTATTATTATATTTTTTTTTTGACAAATTTCCCCGATTTTTTTAAATAGGTATAAAAGTGTGTAATTAATATTTTTTATATTTTAAAAGCTTAATGTATAAGCTTTAAACTTATGAAAGAATATTTTGTTATTCATGATTTCAAATAAATTTTTTTTAATTTAGTTTAATTTTATTTTATTTTATTAAACATTTTATACCATACAAAACATGTTTAAATTCATTTTTCTAAATGTTAAAAGCTTTTATTATGAGCTTTAAAAATGAGAAAAAAATATCTAAATTTTTTCTTAGGAATATGAAAAATTAAATTTTTTTGATTTTTGCAATTTTCTTTTAATTAGCTATTTATGCTTTTATTTCATTTTCTATCTATTAAAAGCTTTAAGCTTGTAAGCTTTCAAAATATGAAGGAATATTTTGTCTTTTTTTTAACAGCATAGAAATTTATTAAAAAAAATGCTTTTTATTTAATAAAAATATTTTCTAAAAAAAATAACGAGAAATCTAAATAAATTTTTCTAAATTTTAAAAGCTTTTATTATAAGTTTTAAAGGCACGAAAAAAATATATTGAATATTTCAATTACAATGTCCATTTTATTGACATATAAAATGTTGCTTTAAAGCTACGTCATTTTTACGTTTTGTGTAATTTAAATTCTTTTTTAAAACATGCCATTTTTTACAAGCATTAAATGATTTATTTTTAAAATTTTTTATTTATTTATATTTTTGCTTGATTAAATTTTTAATTAAACGCCCCATCACGCCACCTTTTTTGTGTAATTGTTTTTATATCTGGTTTCTTGAGTCATTAGTTTGGTTTTCGCATTTTTTTATATGATTGTTGTTGATAGATTTCTATAACTAATGAATCATATATTTGAAATGTGCAACCAACACACTTTATAAAAAATGTATATTTTTTTCTATTACCACCAAACATTTTTTTATTTTCATAATTTTAAACATCACGCCACTTTTATTTTTGTGCTGCACTTAAAGCTGCCAAAAAAAAAAAAATTAAAAGACCAAACACTATTTTGTTGGAAATTTCAATGTCTAAATTTATTTTAAAAACATTTCTAAATTTGTTGAGAGTTAACATATTTTTTTTTTTTTTTTGTTTTTTTCATTTGAAAACAAAGTGAATGACCTATATTTGATACAAAAAGTCTCAGGCTTTATATAACGTTTTTGTTTAATTTATTCTACGAGAAATATTATAAACAAAAAATAAAAATATTTGTTTCTATTGATGAGATTAATTAATGATTAAATTGATTAATATTTTTTAAGATTTTTTATTTTTCTTAGTTACTTAAAGATAGCCGCTTGATAAGAAATCGGGGGAATTTTACACACAAAGGACAAATTAAACCACAAATGTTGAACTGTAATGAAAAAAAAAAAATCTTTTTATTCGTAAATATTATTTTTTTTTTCGCAAAATTTTAAATACATATCCACTTCATTACTTTTATGAATTTATTCCTTCTCCCTCTTGGCCTTAATAATAAACTCTCTTATAATGAAGATTGTTAGATCACAAACCTCAGACATTAACTATTGGAAGTTTTAGAAATAATATGAAACGTAATAAAAAATTTAAAATAAAACAACAAATTATTTAAAAGTTTAACAAACAATAAAAATATATCAACAAAAATGAAATACGTACCTTTTAACTTAAACGAAAACACATAGCAGGCGTTAAGCCACAAAAGAATCTTTAACACTGTAATTAAGTTTTTTTTTTATTTTAATAATTTTAAAAATTTATTTTAATAATTTAAATATTTTTAAGGATGGAATATTTTGATTATAAAATTTACTAATATATGTATATATTTCTTTAAAATAAAATAAATGATAAAAAATAAGCATTTTGAAAATAAATTCTTAAGAAATATGTGCTAATATTTATTTAATATTTGAACTTCTTTAATCAGAAATATACATTTTCTAAATCAAATATCTATATATATATATATATATATATATATATATATATATATATATATAGGGTGATCCATTTCGAGATTTCAAATTTAATGGGAAATGTTTATTATCATTTGAAAGAACATTGGCATTTTTTTTGAAGATTATGTCTATCAAATGTTGGTCGAGCTTCAATTTCAGGCATCAAATAGTCGGTTATCATGGAACGATAACGGTCGCCATTGACGGTTACATTCGCACCGTCATCATTTTTAAAGAAATATGGACTGATGATTCCACCGGCCACAAACCACACAAAAGCAAAGTGCACGAAACACATTCCTCACAGAACGTGAATTTTCGTAATAAAGTTGAACTATTTGTAAAAGTTGTTCAGGCGTAAGTCTTTCCATTATGAAATGCCAAACAATACTAAACAAAAATAACTTGACAGCATGACACGACTCACACGTGATCTGTCAAAAAAGGGCTATTGAAAAAAGTATCTCTACTTGAATCACCCTTTATATATATATATATATATATATATATATATATTGGATTTTAATTAGTTTTTTAAAAATAATGTTATTTTTAAAAATATTAACAAATATATGTAAATATTTTTTGATTTTCTTCTAATTTGATTCTATTAAAATTATATTTAAAAATTCTTAAAATTTCCGAAAACGTATTTTTTTAATTATGTTAACAACTTTTATGGATAAAGATTAAAGTTTTCCTAAATTCAAACTAATAAAAGAAAAACTAAAAAAAATTTCCTCATTTTTTTTTCAATATTTCAAAGGGCTTGTTTTTTATAAATACAAAAATTGTTTTTAAATAAGTTTAAAATTATCCTGAAATAAAAATGAAAACAAAGAATAAAAACTTTTTTTTTTTTTTGAGAATAATATCGTTTTAAAAAAAGTCCCACTAAATTTCTTAAAAGATGAATTTGCATTAAATTTTCAAAAAAAAACTTTCATCTGAAAATAAAATAAAAGCTAAAAATTTTCATAGAAAACATCATTCGGGAAATTTACATTAAAAGAAATTTTAGAAAACATCATTCGAGAAATTTACATTAAAACAAAGTTTCAATATTAAATAATTTTCTAAAACAAAAAAAAAAAATTAAAAAATTTCCCAAAGTATAATTTTTTCACAAGTAAAAAAATGTGGTAAAAATTTTTTATTCCTTAAAAAAATCACAATCATCAAAATTTAAGGTCTCATTTATTTAAATTTATTTATATTTATTATTTAAAAAAATCCTTTAAACTTTTATTAAAAAGAAAGAAAAAATTGAAAATTCTCTGAAGTAATTATCTTTTTAAAATTTTCGAAAAATACTTTTTTTGTAATGATTGTATTCCAAAAAAAAAAAAAAAAAAAAAAAAAAAAAAAAAAATATTAAGCTAATTTTTTTCGAAATATAAATTTTAAAACCTAAAAAAATCCATTAAAATTTCCAAAAGGGAAATTTATTTCTATACAGAATTTCCCTTCAAGAAACAACAAGAAAAACAAAAAATTTCCTAGAATATTTAAAAAATACTTAAAGTATTTGAAATAATGTTTAAATATTTTTCAATTATTAGACAAAAGTAAAAATTTGAAATTGCTTTACATTAAAATATTTTTATTTTAATTTCCCAGAATAATATTTCTTATAAATACGAAAATAAAAGTAAAAATTTTTATGCAAATTGAAAAAAAAAATTGAAAATTTCCTAAAACTTTAATTTTTACTTATAAAATATTTCCTCGTTTTTTTGATAATTTCAATTTGAAAAAAAATTTAAAATAAGCATTAAATAAACAAAGTATTTAAAAAAAAAAACGTCCTCCCGAATTTTCCAAGAAAAGGGAAATTTTTTAACTTTGTTCTTACATATTTCTTTTGTTAAATTATTTTAAATAAAAAATTTTGGTTATTTAAAAAAAATGTTCCAAAACTTTCCCATACACTTTCTCACAAAATGAAAAAATGTATACATTTTTTTTCAAAAAGCTTAAATCTCTTAAAATAAAAAAAGTTTCCTTTAGATCCCTGAAAGGATTTTTTTAATTTTCAAAAAAGAGGAAATTTTTTAAAAACTTCTTTTATCATCTTTTCTTTATTACACTATTTTACATAAAAATTTTGTTTATATTTAAGAAAATTTCAGAAAATTTGCCATACATTTTTAAAATTTTGTAAAAGGGAAATTTCTTAAAAAACGAAAAAATTTATAAAGATTGTATCAAAAAATGTTCATCTCTATTAACATATTATTTTTCTTAATTTAAAAAGATTTAAAATTAACCGTAAGGATTTTTCTTAAATTTCCAAATAAAAGGGCAATTTTTTAAATCTTCTTTTAAATGCTTTCTTTATTAAATTGTTCGAAACAAAAATTTTCAGAAAATTTATAAAAAATTCTTACACATTTTTAAAAAATTGCTAAAAAGGAAATTTCTCAAAAGACGAAAAATTGTATCGAAAAAAACTTTAATCTCTTCAAATATATAAAAAAAAGTTTATTAAATTTAAAAAGATTTCCCTTAAAATTACCAGAAAGATTTTTTTTAATTACCAGAAGGGAAATTTTTGATCTTTTAAATATATTTTTTTAAACTGTTTTAAATAAAAAATTTGGTTACATTTAAAAAAATTTCCTGAAATTTATAAAAATTTTTCTTACATTTTTGAAAATTTCCCAAAAGGGAAATTATTTAAAAGATGAAAAATTTTATAAAAATTTTATCAAAGAGCTGAATAATCGCTTTTAAAATAAGATTTTTTTGGATTTAAAAAGATTTCCCTTAAAATTACCCGAAAGGTTTTTTTTTTTGATATAATTTCCCTAAAAGTAATTAAGATGTTCTTGCATAAAAATTAATTTTTGAAATTTGAAATTACTTTTTAGTACATATTTTCAAAATATTGTCCTTAAATATTTTGTCTGTCTCTTAAAAAAATCCCATATTTATTGAAACTACTTAAGCTTTGAATTTCTTTTAAAATAACTGGAAAAACTAATGTTCAGTAGAATTTTAAACAATTTTATTAAAATTGCAAAACAAAAGTAAAATAACCATTAAAACAAATTTTTAGATTTGAAAGAAATTTCCTTCAAAAATTTACCAAATGAAAAATTTATTCTAAATCTTGTTTTGAGATATTTTTTAGACTTAAAATAAAAAAAGAAAAAAAAGAAAGGTGCAGATAACAAAAATTTCCTAGAAGAGAATTTTTTAAAACATCAATAAAACATTTTCCTAAATTAAGCGTGATTTTGGTCACAAATTATATATAAAGTTTTTAATAAGAAAAATTCCTCTTAACCAAGAATTTTTAAATCACGTTTTTGACGTTTTTTCTTTTTTTTTTTTTTTTTTGCAAAAATATTTGAAAAAAATTATTATTTTATATAAAAGAATTCCCAAAAAGGCAAATCTAAAAAAAATATTCCCTTTAAATTTCCAAAAAGAAAATTTATAGAAAGAAAATTCATTGAAAATTATCTCTAAACAGAAAATTTATCAAAAATTTTCTATAAAAAGAAAATTGAACGAAGGTTTCCCATAAAAAGGAAATTTAACGAAAATTTATAAAAAACAAATTTATCAAAAATATTTATCGTAAATTTCATTTCAAAAGAAAATTCATCGAAAATTCTCTATGAAAAGAAAATTTATCAAAAATTTCCCATAAAAAGAATATTTATCGTAAATTTCATTTCTAAAGAAAATTCATCGGAAATTGTCTATGAAAAGAAAATTTATCGAAAGTTTTCGATAAAATGAAAATTTATCAGAAATTTTATAGAAAATTTATTTTATAGAGGATTTATTGAAAATTTTGGCATAAAAACAAAATTGAAGGAAAATTTTAGATAAAAAAATTAATAAAAAAAATCATACCAAAATATAATTAAATAAAAATTTCCTATAAAAAGAAAATTTAATGAAAATTTTCTATAAAAAGAAAATTTAAGTAAATTTTTCTATAAAAAGAAAATTTAATAAGAATTTCCTACAAAAAAAAAAAAAAAAAAAAAGATGAAAATTTTTAGATCACGTTTTTTATTTGTTTTTTATAAAATTGTTTTAAAAATTTTTATTTTATATAAACAAATTTTCAAAAATGGAAATTTTTCCAAAATTATTTCCCAAAAAATTTTTAAAATTGTTAAAATCTTTTTTAGTGACTAAAATTTTAAATTTCTTTAAATTAAAATTCTTTAAGGAAAAGTAGGAAAAAAATTTCTTTTAAAATACAAAGATAAAATCGCTTTTTTTCTGAAAGTTTTCGATCTTAAGTGTTTTAAAATAATTATTTTAATAAAAAAAAAAAAAAAATCTCAAAATTTTCCTAAGGGAAATTTTCAACAAAACAATTTTTCTTCTTTAAAATATTTGAAAAAATGGCTTTTTTTTTTGGAAGTTATCAACTTTAAAAGTGTTTAAAATAATTATTTTACTAAAAAAAATAATTTCCTTAAAATTTTCCTAAAGGGAAATTTCGGAAAAAGCAATTTTTCTTCTTTAAAATTATTGAGATTTTTAAAATTTTCTTTAATTAAAATGTATTTTTTTAATAAAATCGTTATGATAAAATTTCAGTTATTACTTTTTTTTTAACCTTTAAACGTTTGCCGCTTATATTGTGTTTTTGTTTCGTTGGCCTTATGTTTTTTCAAAAGTATTTTCATTGATTCAATAAATATTTTATCCAATAATCTAACATTTACAATTACACTTGTATCACAACTTAAATACTTGTTGCTTAGATACTTAGATAACATTGAACAAGTTTCTTATGAAATCTTTTGCTTTAAAAATGATAAAAAAAGGAAAAGAAATATGTAGAGGGAAAATTGCATTTGCGAAGAAAATATTTTATATTTATTGATAATTTTCCCTGTCTGTGCTTTTTGAATTTCCAGAAAATATGTCTGTACAAATATAAGTTAATAATTTCTTAAATAAACATTGTAGAAATGAATTCGAACATAAATTCAATTAATTTATTGAGAACAGACATAGATTCACACACAAACACACAATCATTTGAATACAAACAAAGTGTTTTTGTACCTGTGAAATCAATTAAAAATAAATTATAAATAAATACTTGTATGGGAATAACTATGTTGAGTGTTAGTTGTTTTTATAAATTTTGGGAGTAATAAGAGCCAATAAAAGAGTGAACGTAAATAAGAGTATGAGTCATTCATATTTTTTGTTTTGAGTAAATAAGTGTAGTAAGTGATACAAAGAAGAATAGATTTTGGGAATATTATATACTCTGTATTAAGTATTAATGAAATTGATAACCAAGTGTAAGATGTTTTTTTTTTTCTATAGGCAGAAGTTTTCTTTAAGAAAAGGAGCTCCCATATTATAGTTTTCTGTGGTGTAAAATTAGGTTGCTAGAGTTTTTCCTTATAAAAATTTAAAAATATTATTTTTTTCTTAAAAATATTTTGTTATTAAAAATATTAGAAATCGTAAATAATTTTTTCTACTAAAATTCACAGCATTCATTTTTACTTTAACTTTTACCTTTATACTTTATTCACTTATTTATTTATTTGTTTTTTCATACTTCTAGGGCTTCATTGTTTATACTCTACTGATTTTTGATAATATTTCAATATTTTGTTTCTTATTTTTTACGAAATTCTGCTGAATGATTGACATTAATAATTAATTAACAAAAAGCTGCGGTTTAAAATTTGTCAAGTAATTTAATATTCATAAAATAATAAAATTGAATAAAAAACTCCTTCCCTTCTAATTTCATTTACTTTTATATATTAAAGCTTTTGTACTTTTTTAATTGAAATAAAATTTAACAGTCATCTGTGATACATAATTTTCAAAAGGGAAAGAGAATAAATAAAATTAAGAGAACAAAACTTGGCAATTAACAAAAACTCGTGTCATTATTATTATTATGAGAAGAAAATTTTACAGTAAAAAAATACTTTTTAAAACAAATTAATTCTCTTTTTTCAAAAATTTCCTATATAAAACAAAATTTATCGAAAATATTCTCTTAAAAGAAAATTTAACAAAAATTTTTTATTCAAAGAAAATTTAACGAAAATTTTCTATAAATTTTCTATAAAATTTCTATAAAAGGAAAATTTATAATAAATTTTCTATAAAATGAAAATTTATCGAAATTTTTCTATAAAAAAATAACAATATTTTCTATAAAAATAAAAATGAAAATTATAATAAAATAATTTTTTTTGAAAACTTCTTATAAGAAAAAGATAAATAAATTCAAAAATTTTCGCAAATTTGCTATAAAAACAAAATTGACGACAATTTGGTGTAAAAAGGAAATTCTATAAAAACGAATTACCGAAAATTTTCTGTAAAAAGAAAATTTATCGTAAATTTTCTATAAAAAGAAAATTTATCGCAAATTTTCTATAAAATGAAAATTTTTCGAAAATTTTCTATAAAATGAAAATTTATCGAAAATTTTATCGAACTTTCTATAAAATTTAAATTTTTTCAAAATTTTTTATAAAAAGAGAATTTAATGGAAACTTTTTATAAAAAGAAAATTAACAAATTTTTTTTATGAAACAAAATTTATAGAAAATTTCTTATAAAAAGAAAATTCATTGAACATTATAAAAAGAAAATTTATCGAAAATTTTCTACAAAAATAAAATTAACGAAAATTTTATATAAAAAGAAAATTCATCGAAAATTATGTATAGAAAGAAAGTTTATCGTAAATTTTATATAAAATGAATATTTATCGAAATTTTTCTGTAAAATGAAAATTTATCCAAAATTTTCTATAAAAAGAAAATTAGCAAATTTTTTTTATGAAACAAAATTTATACAAAATTTTTTATAAAAAGAAAATTCATCGAAAATTTTCTACAAAAATAAAATTAACGAAAATTTTATATAAAAAGAAAATTCATCGAAAGAAATTTATGTATAGAAAGAAAGTTTATCGTAAATTTTCTATAAAATGAATATTTATCGAAAATTTTTTATAAAATGAAAATTTATCCAAAATTTTCTATAGAGAGAAAATTTAACGAAAATTTTCTATAAAACGAAAGTTAAAAAAAATTTTTAAGAAATAAAATTTATAGAAAATTTCTTATAAAAAGAAAATTCATCGAAAATTTTCTATAAAAATAAAATGAACGAATTTTTTATATAAAAAGAAAATTCATCGAAAATTATCTATAGAAAGAAAGTTTATCGTAAATTTTCTATAAAATGAATATTTATCCAAAATTTTCTATAGAGAGAAAATTTAACGAAAATTTTCTATAAAAAGAAAGTTAAAAAAATTGTTAAGAAATAAAATTTATAGAAAATTTTTTATAAAAAGAAAATTCATCGTGAATTTTCTTTTTATTTAAAATTTTCTACAAAAATAAAATTAACGAAAATTTTATATAAAAAGAAAATTCATCGAAAATTTTCTATAGAAAGAACTTTTATCGTAAATTTTCTATAAAATGAATATTTATCGAAAATTTTCTATAAAATGAAAATTTATCCCAAATTCATCGAAAATTTTCTACAAAAATAAAATTAACGAAAATTGTATACAAAAAGAAAATTCATCGAAAATTATCTATAGAAAGAAAGTTTATCGGTAATTTTCTATTAAATGAATATTTTTAAAAATTTTCTATAAAATGAAAATTTATTAAAAATTTTCTATAGAGAGAAAATTTAACGAAAATTTTCTATAAAAAGAAAGTTAAAAAAATTGTTAAGAAATAAAATTTATAGAAAATTTCTTATAAAAAGAAAATTCACGATGAATTTTCTACAAAAATAAAATAATTCATCGAAAATTATCTATAAAAAGAAAGTTTATAGAATTTTCTATAAAATGTATATTTATAGAAAATTTTCTATAAAATGAAAATTTATCCAAAATTTTCTATAAAAAGAGAATTTAATGAAAATTTTCTATGAAATCAAAATTAACAAATTTTTATGAAGTAAAATTTATAGAAAATTTCTTATAAAAAGAAAATTCATCAAAAATTATCTATAAAAAGAAAATTCATAGAAAATTATCTATAGAAAGAAAGTTTATCGTAAATTTTATATAAAATAAATATTTATCGAAAATTTTCTATAAAATGAAAATTTATCCAAAATTTTCTATAAAAAGAAAATTTAATGAAAATTTACTATAAAAATAAAATTAACAAAATCTTAAAAAAAAAAAATTATAAAAATTTGTTATAAAAAGGAAATTCATCAAAAATTATCTATAAGAACAAAATTTATCGAAAATTTTCTACGAAAATAAAATTACCGAATGTTTTCTATTAAAATAAAATTAACGAAAATTTTATATAAAAAAATTCATTGAAAATGATCTCAAAAAAGAAAATTTATCAGAAGTTTTCTATAAACAGAAAATTTTTCGAAAATATAAAAAGCAAATTTATCAAGGATTTCCCATAAAAATAATATTTCTTGTAAATTTCATTTCAAAAGAAAATTCATCGAAAATTTTCTACAAAAAGATTTATTCAAAATTTTCGGCGTAAAAGCAAAATTTAATGAAAATTTTCTATAAAAAGTAAATTTTATGAAGAAATTTTACAAAAAAAGAAAATTAAATGATTAATTTTCTATAAAAAGAAAATTCAATGAAAATTTGCTACAAAAAGAATATGTGAAAATTTTCTATAAAGAGAAAATTTAATGAAAATTTTCTTTAAAAAGAATTTTGATTTAAAATTTCCTAGAAAAAGAAAATTTATCTAAAATTTTATATTTAATTTTAAAAAGGTATTTTAATGAATACACTGTCTCAGTGAGATCATCCCGGTTGAGCTCCCAATTGCAGCTCTAAAGTATTTTGACTAACACTTTAGCTACTTTTAATTTTTGTTGCTCTCCTCTTCAATTGAAAATAGAGCTGCACTCTTAATTCATTATAATATTTATTTATATTCTAAGTAACTATTTACAATATTTACACATTGAAAAACATCAAAATAACAAATTATCTCTTAGAAGCCAAATGTTCTCTTCAACAAACTGTAAGACATTCGATTATCCTTTGACACTTGATGATCCTTTGTCCGCAACGTCGGTCTTTTATATCCCTGTTCCTATTCCGCCATGTTCCGTTTATTCTAAACCCAACTCACTAAAAGTCAATCCCTAACTTGTTGTCAACCTAGGCGATCTTCTCCTACCTTTCCCCTCATTTCCAACATATATAAATAGAAAATTTAAATGAATTTCTTTTAAAAATGAAATTTATAGAATTTGTTAATGAAATAAAATTTGTACAAAATTTCTTTAAAAAATTTTCTATCAAAAAAAAAAAAAAAATTGTAGCAAATTTCCTATAAAAAGAATTTGTCAGAAATTATTTATGAAAAGAAAATTGTCGGATGTTTCATATAAAGAGAAAGTTATCACAAAATTTACTAAAAATTTTGAAAATATGGTCTTTGAATTAAATATTTATTCAAATTATCTATAAATTTAAAGAAAGTTATAAATTATTTCAAATTTACGAAAATCTTTTGCCCATATAGAAGTTGAAAACCTTATTTGGGACAAACCACCTTATCTGGCAACTCTGTTTTAGCGGAGACAAAATCCTTCATATGATTTTTTTGCTCTTGTAAATGGAAGATTTCTTAATAAGGAGAAAGCGCTCGCAAAAAATTTTCTCTTTAAATTGTTTTGTTTCCTTATGAATAGGTGTTTCAAAAACAAGTAGTGTTGCCACGCCAAAAGATTTTTTCTAACGAAAATTTTGAAAAATATAACCAAACTAGGACAAAATTAATCAAATTTTAAAAATTCAAAATTATTTAAAAATTAATTCAAACTCAATATATGTATTTATGTTTGAAATACTTTGCATATTAATCATAAACTTTAGTTAGTCTGCAGGAGAAAAAAGTATTTAAAATTTAACTGTTTACAACAATGTTTATCAAAATGTGGTCCCTGATTCAATTTTGTATGATGTCGAAAGCAAATAAATTTAGAACTACAAAACAATTGGGTCGAGCAGTAATAGAAAATGAGGTGAACTTTTATGTGTTTACAGAGAAAGAATGCAAATAAGAGTTATTTTTTTATGGGAAATCAACTAATCTTATTTGATTTTCATTTTTTAGAAGTGTTAAAATCAAAATATTTAAAGTAAAAGATATTTAATTAGGAGGTTTGAGGAAAAGATTCTATATCAATCGTCCATGTACCAAAGTACTCAAATATATTAAAATTTAATAGTTGAAAGAAAAAACTGTACAAAATTGTGGTACAATTGAAGATACTTCAGGACTGATAGAATAGTATTATTGCAGTTATTTGTAAAATAATGTGGCGTTTTTTTTAAAATTTTTATTATTATTAAATTATTTTTATTCCCTACATCACCATACTTGAGAACCCCTTAATGTATACCAATAACCATATAAGCGTATTCCTACAGAATTCTGCACAAATAAAACATTTTTAATCTAAAACATTCTATAAAAAAATTTTGTATGACCTACGTAAAATATGGCATTCAGTTTCAAATGGATCGCTTTAAAATTAATTGTAGCTTCTATATAGGGTCCTCTCCCGAAAGTCAGTTCAAAGTACTTAAATTTCTCATAAATGTTGATATGTCAAATAAAATTTGGCTCAAATAATTTTAACCATAAAACCCACATAATGTTTTCTCTCTCTCTCTCTCATTATCTCAAGTATGTATTAATTTAAGGCGCATACACAATAGTGTAGGGTGTCACATAGTTGGTCTTCACCGAATATATAGGGTGATCCATTTCGAGGTTCCCTACTTTTTTACAGAAAAAAAAACAGAAAATTCAAATTTAATGGGAAATGTTTATTATCATTTGAAAGAACATTCTTTGACATTTATTTTTTGAAGATTATGTCTACAAAATGTTGGCCGTTGCTACGTCGCAGATGGTCCATCCGTTGAATCTAATTTTCGATGACTCGTTCGAGCATTTCGACTGATAACTGGCGAATGACACGCGTGATGTTTTCCTCCAAGGCCTGAATCGAAGCGTGTTTGTCCGCATAAACTTTAGACCTTACATATCCCCACAGGAAAAAATCCAACGTTGTGATATCATACGATCTTGGTGGCCAATCGACCGGCCCAAAACGTGAAATTATGTGCTCACCGAAGTGTACTCTCAATAAATCCATTTGATTGATGCGATGTGTGCGAAGTGGCGTCGTCTTGCTGAAACAAAATGTCGCCGAGATCAGGAGCTTCAATTTCAGGCATCAAATAGTCGGTTATCATGGCACGATAACGGTCGCCATTGACGATTACGTTCGCACCGGCATCATTTTTAAAGAAATATGAACCGATGATTCCACCGGCCCACAAACCACACCAAACCGTTGTTTTTTCTGGATGAAGTGGCAGTTCTTGAATCTCTTCAGGTTGCTCTTCATCCCAAATGCGGAAAATTTGTTTGTTTACATACCCATTGAGCCAAAAATGGGCCTCATCTCTGAACAAAATTTGCCTCGAAAACGTCGGATCTTCTTGGAACTTTTCAAGAGCTAATAGAGCGAAGCGATATCGCTTGGGAAGGTCGAGCAGCTTCAGTTGTTGCACAAGCTGTATTTTGTACGCTTTCAATTTAAGATCTCGACATAAAATGCGTCAAGTCGTTCCACACGTCAGTCCGAGTTGCTGCGAACGGCGCCGAATCGATTCTCCACGGTCTTCGTGTACACTCTCAGCTACGGCCGCTATATATTCTTCACAGCGTGCTGGACGTGGTCTATTCGGTCGAATATTATCCAATAATGAATGCTGGGTCTCAAAATGGGTGATGGTGTTGCGAATAGTACGCTCAGTAGGCCGATTATGTTGACCATAAGTTGAGCAAAGTGCACGAAACACATTCCTCACTGAACGTGAATTTTCGTAATAAAGTTGAACGATTTGTAAACGTTGTTCAGGCGTAAGTCTTTCCATTATGAAATGCCAAACAATACTAAACAAAAATAACATGACAGCATGGCACAACTCACACGTGATCTGTCAAAAAAAAAAAAAAAGCTTTTGCAAAAAGTATCTTTACTTGAATTACTCATTACATTTCTTTTTTAATTGTAATTTACTTTGTAATTAAAAATATTTAAGTGGTTTGTTACATCGTTAGAACTTTCTCCCAATCCATTTAATTTTTTTGGTTAAATATTCATATTAGAAAATCTTTATATTTTCTATTGATTTAAGTTGTTTTATTCATTGTCAGTTAAAATTGAAATGAGAAGTTATAGGAAACTTTAGTTTTAAATGTATGATGAATTTTTATTGTTTTTTTATTTTTATTTTTGCCAAGATTAACAGAGAAACTAGCATTTCTAAAGCTAAAAAAAATAAATTTTGATTTAACAGAAAAAAAATGACCAAAATGGAAAATAGTTATCATCTCCACATTAGAAAATAAAATAACCGATTTTGTTTAAAAATAACCAAAACGGCAACACTGAAAATATGTACGTAATTCTCTCTTTTAAATTTAAAAGGAAACGTAGAAATAAACTGTTAAATTTTTTACAGATTATGTGTTAAGTAGTTTTTTTTTCTTTTTATCTTCTCTTTAATATAAATAGTTGGGACAAAAACCTAAAAGAGTTATTTTCGCTATTTTAACCTGAAAGATATTTTATTTTAATAAAAGATTACACTGAGTGATTTAAGAATGAAACCATGGATGACTTTTTTATAAAAAAATACAAAATCGAACTTTTTGCAATTATATTTTCTAAATAGTGCGTCTTTGAATCGATGAAGTATTAAAACCTTTCAGGGTTAATATAAATGAATTGTTTTTTTTTTTTTTTTTTTTTTTTGTGAAAAATAAATTATAATAACAATTATGAAAAATTAATTTTATAATTTTAAATATTTTTTTCCCCTTTATAACTTTCAAAAATATTTTTAATATTTGTTTGAAAACTTAAATATTTCATGTCATAAATTAAAGATTTTATGCGTTTTAATGATTTTTTGTCAAAAAAAAAAAAAAAAAAAAAAAAACATGTCATTTTAATTTATTGTTGACATTTGTGATGTACAATTGATGTTGTTATTGTTTTATTTTTGCTTATTATTTTTTAGCTTAATGGTGGGAATAAACGCAAAATAACAACAATAGATGGAAAATTAAAAAAATAAAAATCAACATGATCTCTATATTGAATTGTTTTGGCATGTAGCCAATTTCAACCAAATAAAAACCGTTTAAATTAAATTTTTTTTATTAAAGGAAAATGTTTCAATTAAAAGTTTTTATAAAAAATTAAAAAAAAAAGAAAATTAATAAAGGTTTGTATTTTTACAAAGACCCCTAAATTAGCACTTTTTTCCTATAAAAACCTATGAAAGTTTTCTACAGAAAAAAATTCATTTTTTTAATGAATTTTTGTATTTTTTAATTGTTCTTTATTTTTATAAATAAAAACGATTTATGTTTGAATTAAAAAGACCAAATTTTATAAATAACAGCAAAACGAACTTTGTTCCCTAATTTTTTTTTTGGCGATAAAACGTGTGGATGTTGGCAAAATTTCAAATGTAAGCGCTTTTTAAAAATATTGGATATCTCTTCTCCTCAAACTGATACAAATTTGATCAATTCAATATTAAATACACCAAATATCTATAACCCTCAAACAAACACCACAAAAATCTCTGTTTAACCCAAAAGAGACGTGTTTCACTAAAAAAAAGGTAATAGTTTTAAGTTTAAAATTAAATTACAAAAGTTAAATGTTGCCAATAATTTTTTCTTTCATTTCATATGATTTAATGATTTATTTTTAAAAATGTTTTTTTATATGTTACCGCGTAAATAAGGTTGAAGGGGAAAAAAAACAAGCATACAGCAGCATGACTATAAAAGTTAAAAATTTAATGCACATTTTGATGACCAACCAAATGATTGTGGTCACTTTTGGGAAACTGAGGTTGTTGCACAAAATCCAGGGAGTTAAAAAAATTGCTTGCACATATACACAGTGAATGTGTTATGTATTTAATATGGCACACTAAAGATGATTTAAATGTAATTAACCCTTTAGGGAGGCTTTCAGTGAAAATAGGTACAACTAAAATATAATTTGAGATTTAAAAAGAAATTTATTTAAATTTTTTTCAAATAAATAAATATATATAAAAAGACTTAGCTTGAAAAAAATTGTTCACTGATATTTTTTTTTAAATTTTGCAAAAATAAAAAAATTAAAAAATTTGAATTTTTTTTCTAGTTAATGGTAATGCCACCTTTTAAATAAATAAAAATTTGAATGAAAATATTATACATATTTTCTTTTAATTACACCAGCAATTATTTTCCACATAACCAATAAATAAAAAGGCATTTTTAAAATAATTTTCAAAAAATAGTTGTTGATAGAAAAGTTAAAATATTTTTTGAGGTTACAATACTAAAAACAATGGTCCATCAAAATAATTAAATTGTTAATAAAAATATTAACTCAATTATTTTTGAAATATTTCGAGAAATTTTAGCCTGTTAAAAAACAAAAACATTTTTTCTAAAATTGTCTAAAATTATTTTTCATAAAAAAAAGATTAAATATTTTCTTAATTTATTATATGTAAATATATGAATTACTATAAAGTTTAAAATACTAGTAGAAATATTAATACATAAATGTTTTAAATATTTTAAACAATTTATTTTTAAAAAATCTTTTTAAGAAAATTTATAAAAACATTTCAAACGTTATTTTTTTATAACAATTTTCAAATATATTTTTTTTTTATTACTAATACTGCATACAATGATCTACGAAAAAATTTAATTGTTAATTAAAAATATTTTTTAATATTTTTTATTTTTAAAATATTTTCAAAATTTTGTTCTTTATTTTTTTTTATTTTTTAAAATTATTTTTTGTAAGAAAAGTTTTTTAATACTTTTTTAATTAACTATGGTTAATGGAAAAAAATAAATAAATAAATAAA
Organism: Protocalliphora azurea; assembly: GCA_932274085.1. Classification (NCBI taxonomy): domain Eukaryota; kingdom Metazoa; phylum Arthropoda; class Insecta; order Diptera; family Calliphoridae; genus Protocalliphora; species Protocalliphora azurea. The sequence goes on from OW026519.1 coordinate 53,460,656, forward strand.
TAAATAAAATACAAGTATAATATTAATATTTTTATTATTCATTTTAGCAAATTTATTGTATAAAAAAAAAAAATTAAAAAGTAGTTTTTTAATATTTTTAAAATTTCTTAAAAATTTCTTTTGGATAAAAATGTTTAAATCTTTTGTAAATCGTTAATACTAGACACAATGATCTAGTAAAAAATCATTACTATTGAGAAAAAATATTAATATTTTTATTTTTTAAATATTTTAAAAAAATATCTTAAAAAAAAAAAAATTTGTTTTTTGTTTTTTCTTCAAAAATTTTTTAAAATTATTTTATGTTCGAATATTTTTAGTATTGAATTAAATAACCATATTCAAAAGTATGGTTTACTTAAATGAATTTTAATTTTTGAAGAAATATTAACATTTTTATTTTTAAATAATTTTTTCTTTAAAATAACAAAACCAATTTTTCTTAGTATATTTTTAAAATTTTCTCTAAAATTAGTTTTTGTTAAAATATTTTTAATATTCTTTAAACTAAAAATACAAAACACAATGATCTATTAAAAACTCAATACTGTTGATAAAAATATTAATATTCTCATTTTTAAAATATTTTTGTAAATTTATTCTTCAAAAATTATTATATATATTTTTTATTCTAAAATTTATTAAAATATTAGTATAGATATTAATAATTTTATTTTTCTAATATTTTCGAAAATTAATTCTTTAAGAAAAATAATAAAAAAATATTTATTATATAATAATAACGATATATATATATATATATATATATATATATATATAATTATATATATATTTTTTTTTGTTATTTTTTTTTTTAAATTTCATAAAAATTAATTTTTGTGAAAAATGTTTAAAGCTTTCTTAAATCAATAATACTATACACAATGGTCCACTAAACAATCTAAATTCTTCATTAAAATATTAATACTTTTATTTTTTAAATATATTAAAAAAATTTAATCTTCAAAAAAAAAAAAAATGTTTATTAATTTTCTTAAATTATTTTTTGTAATTATATATTATATAATATATTATATTTACATTTTTATTTTTAAAATATATAAAAAATAAATTGTTTCCACAAAAAAAAAAAAAAAAAAAAAAAATCAGAACAAGTTTTAAAAATTTCTCAAAACTTTTTTTTTTGAATAATATTAAAAAGTATTTTTTAATTTAATAATACAAGCGTAAGGATCAACTAAAAGAATAAATTGTTGTACAAAAATAAGAATATTTTTATTTTTTTATAATATTTTAGAAATTTTTGTCTAGAAAAAAAAAAAAAATCTTTTTTATTTGTAAATAAAAAAAGAAAAAAAAATATTTTTTTATTTGTAAGTAAAAAAAGAAGAAAAATATTTTATCATAAATGAAGTCATAATTTACTGCCATGATAAGAAAAAAATTATTTTTTTTTTAATATTTTTAATTTTTTTTTTTTTAATAGGATTTTTATGATTTTTGTTTTATATTGACAAAGTTAAAGTAACATTTTAGTTAATAATTTTTCCTAGCATGATCGATTTAAAACTTTATTTCCTCTTAAAATATTAATGGTTTTATTTTTTAGTAAAAAAAAAAAAATTAAAAAATTATTTTTCTAAAATTTTATTTCTTTTTTTAATAGAAAACAACACGACCTTTAAAAAATAATAATAACGATATCTATATCTATTTAACATTTTTATTTCGTTTTTAATACAAATACACAAATTTATTCTCAATCAATAATATTTTCCTAAAGTTTGTTTAAAATAATTTTATTTATTTATTTATTTATTTATTTATTTTTTTGAAAATGTTAAAATATTTTATTTATTTAATAATAAAAACAAGGGTAGTCTATTAAATAAATTGAATTATTAATAGAAATTTAAGACTTTTATTTTTAATTATTTTATAAAATTTTTTCTTTGAAAAAGCAAAATAAAAAAAAAAATTAAAAATAAAAAATAAAAAGTAAGAAGAAATCAATAATTCGATTTTATTAGAAAAATTAAAATTAGTAAAATAAAAATAATTTAAATTGCTTTGCATTTTATAAATATTTGATTTTTTTAATATTTTTAAAAATTTTGTTTTTTATTTAAAACATGTTTTTTTTTATTTTTGCTCGAAGAGTTTAAATATTTTTTTTTTTAAATTTTATAATAAAAGGCAACATCAAGTTTCAAGAAACTTTTAAACTTTATTTAAAATATTAGTAAAAAGTTTAAAATATTTTTATTTTTATGATATGTGTATTTGCAGAATCTTTTTTAATAATAATATTTTATTTTTAATAATAATATTTTAAAATTATTTTTTAGTTTTTTGTGGAAATGGTAAAATATTTTTTTATATAAAAATAGGTAACATCACAGTGTATATAAGAAAAATAAAATTTTTTATAAAAATATGAATACTACTTATTTTTTAAATTTAATAATAAAATTATTATTTAAAGGTCAAAATTGATTTACTAGATAAATAACAGCAAAATAAGGCAGAGAGTATAAGGGATTCAGATTTTCTTAAATTTCTCTCAAATTTAAATAATTTAGGTATTTTTGTTTAAGAAGAAAAATTGAAAAATTTAAATTCTATAAATTTAATATTTTTTGAAATGTTAAAATATGTTTCCATTTTATAATAGAAGACGGTGAATTCTTAAAAAATTATTTAATTAGATCTAAAAATACCTGTAGTTTTTTTTTTAATACCTTCCCATATATCCAACACATTTATACACCCAGCAAAAACTTTGCTTTCCTGGTAAGCTAGCAGTTATAATTGGAAACAAAAATAAACTACTTATTTTTTGCCTGAATAACTAGTTATTTTTGTTCGACTTGTCCACAAATTCATGTAGTTATTTTTTGACTAGGGGTACTCAAAAATATGTACCTAAACTAAAACAAAAAAAAAAAAAAAAAAAATTGCCGTCAGTGAGACTCGAACTTGGACACACACTAACCATTCGTTTTTACTGACTAACGTCTTACTCAGTATACCATCTCGCACATAGCATCCCAAGCGACAAAAACTCTATTTAGTTTAAAATATCTTTTTAGTCATTTTGTTATAAAAAACTAACAGCTTCAAAATGGGGTTGAACCAACAACCTTCTGATTGTTAATCCGGCGCTCTAGCCAACTCATCCACGTGATTGCAGTATTACTGTGCTATTATACTACTGAGTACTTACTAATGTAATACAGAGTAGGCAAATAATAATGACGGCTCATTACCAAGAAACTACTTTAATAAGTAGTTGTTATTACCGAAAACCAAAAAGATTTTTCCTGGCCACATATACGTTTAGTTTTCGAAAATTTTATGGAAATAATATAATTTTCTTTTTATTTGGGCTCTATAAGGGTTAATAACACATACTCTAGTAAAAATAAAAAAAAAAATAAAATAAAATTATATATACTCTTATTACAAACATAACAATGAAAACTTAAATATAAACACAACTCAAAATACATGACAAACTTTAATAATTTAAACAAAAATTATGAAAATGTATAAAAAAGTGTAACATAATTTCATTACCAACATCACAAAAGTTGTTAATAAAACAAACAGGAGAGAAAAAGTTTTTTTTTTTAACAACAGAATTTTTCGTTTAATTTATAAGCAAAAAAATTGTATGAGAGAAATTTATTAAAAATTTAAAAGTAAAACAGAATTTATTTAAATGTAGAATAAACAAAATTAAATAGTTTTTTTTTTGGACAGTTTAATTGCTTTAAAAAAAATTCATTATAAAAGCTTAAATTTGCCATTTGTGTAATTGTGAGATGTTTCATGAACATCCTTTTCAAATGTTGTGCAATATTAAGGATAAGAAATCGCTGTAAATAATTAATTTGTTGAAATCAAAAATTTTATTTCAATTAACGTAACCATAATTTTTTACATCGTAGTTATTTATAATTTTTAAATATAAACAAAACACAGCTGATTTACAAATGTACAATTAAAGAGTGCAAGTTTGCGGGACTTAATAAATGCGCAAACTTACGAGGGCGGATCAATAAAGTAGTTATATGAAGTGCAACACTATTCCCATCTAGTACCACCTTGTTAATGGACTACTGTCAAATTTTGAACAAGTTTCTTCATTTGCGTTTAACAGCTGTTCAAAACATACAACCTCGTGTATTTTTCTAAAAATGGAAAAAAGTGAATTTCGAGTGCTCATTAAACATTATTTTTTGCGAAAAAAACCATCAATTAAACCAAGGAAAAGCTCCATAAATACTATGGGAATCTGCACCATTGATTTCAATGGTAAAAAAGTAGTTTAATGACTTTCGTTGTGGTCGCACAAGTACATATGGCGCTGAACGTTCTGGACGGCCAGTTGGGGTCAGTACACATGAAACTGTCGAAAAAATCCACGACATGGTGTTGACCGATCGAAGAGTAAAAGTGCGTGAGATTGTTGATGCCATAGGCATTTCATATGGCAGTGTGGTTTCGATTTTAAATGATCAGCTGGGTTTAAGAAAGTTGTCTGCAAGATGGGTGCCGAGTTTGCTCTCAATTGACCATAAACGTAAACGTGTGACAACTTCAAAGGATTGTTTGGAGTTGTTTAACCACAATCCGAATGAGTTTTTGTGGCGTTTTGTAATTGTGGATGAAACATGGATCCATTACTGTACTCCGGAGACCAAGCAGCAGTCTAAACAATGGGTTTCTCCGGGTGAACCTGTTCCGAAGAAGGCCAAGGTAAGTTTGTCGGCCAATAAGGTGATGGCAACAGTTTTTTGGTATGCACGCGGGATAATCCAAGTCGATTACCTTCAAAAGGGAAAAACAATAAAAGGCGAATATTATGGAAACTTATTAGACCGATTTAATGAGGATTTAAAAAGAAAACGAGCCCATATGGCCAAGAAAGTTCTTTTCCACGTGTGCAGTGTTAATGGCAAAACTCTATGAATTGTGCTACGAATTGGTACCTCATTCGATATATTCTCCGGATTTGGCCCCTAGTGACTACTTCCTATTTCCAAACCTAAAGAAATGTCTCGATGGAAAGAGATTCAGCTCCAACGATGCAATTATTGACCAAACAAATGCCTATTTTAAGGACCTCGAAAAATCCTATTTTTACGCAAAGTAAATGACGACACTTGTTCAAAATTTGACGGTAGTCTATTAACAGGTGGTACTTGATGGGAAGAGTGTTGCATTTCATATAACAACGGACTTATTGATCCGCCCTCGTAACAAGGTTTAATGGTGTTTAACATAAACGAATTTTAAATTTTGATTCTCAGATTTTTTTTGTTTTTGTTTTTTGGGTTTTTTGGGTTTTGGGCACTAAGGGTTAATGTCATCTCACTCCCTTCACTGTACTTTGCGAAATTTTATTTATTTATTTATTACTTTTTTATATTTTTATTTGTTCGGGTATCAATATTGGAAATAGTGCTACCTATATCTTTAAATTTATTGTAGCGTGCATCTTATTTTTGGAAAACAAGATCACCACCCCATTTTCCCTGAACACAGTCGATCTAGAGGTAGCAAAAAGTTTTCGAAAAGTAGAATTTACCTTTCGTCCATTTCCTCATAAACTAAACATTCAACTGTCATAAAAATATTGATTTCAATATTTTAGGAATTGTTATTATGTGATGTCAGTATTATTCTATTAATATGTTATAACAAAAAAAAAAAAAAAAAAAAAACAAAAAAAAAATGGTTGATTTCTATGCACCATGGCGCACTGAAGGGTTAATTTTTTGAGGTCTTAAACATGAATATTTTCTTGAAAAATTTAAAAAAATTGTCCCATTAGAATTTAAAAATTTTCTCATAAAAACCTATTAAATAATTTTAACCTTGTAAATCATTTAAGATATTTTATTTTAATAGCAGCATTCTCTTGACTATAATTCATCAATTAATATATAAAAAAAAAAAAAAAAAACAATTGTTGTGATTGTTTGAAAACAACAATTTAATTGAGAAAATCATTAAATGAAAAATAAAAAAGAAGAAAAATCTAAGCAATTAATAGAACTACTATTGAAGAAAAAAAAAAAAATGACGCTGTTAGTATTTTTTATTTATTTTTTAATTTTATTTTTATTTTTTAAGAAGAAAGCTAAACAAAAAACAATTTAAGATTTTATAAAAAGAATATCTAGTCAACAACAACAATTAATTGTGTCATTTAAAAACAACAACAGGGTAATTTCCAAACAACAGCAACTAAACAATACCCTACATTTTGGAAAAATTCTAAAAAGGCTTTAGCAAAAGCATAACAAATTTTAATGTTACATATAAAAGCAAATATTGTACTTTTAATTTAAATTAATATTTAAAATAAAAACCAAAAATGTAAAGTTAATTATAGATATAAACAAAGTGTAACAAAATTTTTCTGAATATATAAAACAAAAGTATTCAAATAAGTAGTATTTAATTTGTATACTTGGCTTGTAACCTTGTATTCTCAGCCTTCATTTTGTGAAAAAATATTTTGCATTTTTAAATGAGAGATTTTTTTGTCGTATAATCTCAAAACTGCCTAAGTTTAGTTGCATATATAAAAATTTTATATTAAAAAATTTAATAAAACTTTATATATTTTAAAAGCTTATGTCATCAGCTATCATTATTTTAAAAATGTTATGCCCTTTTTAAATTTGTTTTTTTTTTTTAAATTAAATTAGTAGATTCCAGAAATGTATGTTCAAAATTATATATCCCTGATCACAGATGGAATCTGGACATAGAACATACATTTCTGAAATCTACTAGACCTAAGCTACTTCCACTCTTTCGTTTACCCGATTTATATCTGCTCCTTATGGCCATTAGGACCACTTAAACTTTTCGATTTTTGTTCAAAGAAATTTTATGTATGGAGTGATATATTTGAATTTTTTTTTTACAATTTTATATTTTAATGTGTTTTATAAAAATATTTTAATTTTTTTAATTAAAATTTAATTTTGATATAGTATTTTTATTAAAAATTAATTTTGTTCATTTTAACAAATCAATTCACAGCGTGTGGACCACTTAAAATTTTCGATTTTTGTTGAAAGAAATTTTATATATGTCAACAGTAAGTTAGAGTTTTTTCAAATTTTAATTTAGAGAGTTGCAAGAGTGGAGTGAAAAACAAAATAGAAAAGTGTTTAACACTTTTGCTTTTTGAAAGATGTTTTATTTTTGTTTTAATACCGCTCCTTCTTATTTTAAGCAAATTTCTATGTAAAACTAAAATAATTAGTTCACAAGACAAGATAATTTTATTGTTAAAATAAAAAAGTCACAAAATCATAAAGCACATAAGAAATATCGCCAAAAAATCTAAAACGAAAATATTGCCAAAATAAAAATGTTGCCAAAATGAAAAAAAGCTAAAATAAAAAAACGCCAAAATGAAAAAAACCGCCAAAATAAAAAAGTCCCTATAACGAAGAAAGAAATGCTCAAGCGAATGAGACGTAAAAAAAACATCAAAATTAAAATTCCCCCAAAATCAAAAATAAGCCAAAAAGAAAAATTCGCCAGAGCAAAAAAAAAAAAAAAAAAACGTTCAATGTAAAATAAAAAATGCCAAAATAGAAAAAAAAAAAAATACTCCAAATTAACCAAAAAATCGCTAAAACGGAAAACGACAGAATAAAAAACAACAAAATAAAAAATTGTTAAAATAAAAATGTCGATAAAAGGAAAAATAAAAAAAAAGTAGCCTAAAAGGAAAAATCGACAAAACGGAAAAAATATCTAAAACTTAAAAAATCGTCAAAATGAAAAAACGCCAAAATAATAAATTTGCCAAAAAAAAAAAAAAAACGTTCAAGTGAAAAAAAATGTAAAATAAGAAAAGCCAAAATAAAAAAATTACAAAAAAAATCAATAAAACGGAAAACGACAGAATAAAAATCAACAAAATAAAAAAAATTGCTAAAATAAAAAGTCGATAAAAGTAAAAACTCGAAAAAAAAAATAGCCTAAATGGAAAAAATCGACAAAACGGAAAAAATTACAAAAACGGAAAAATGTCCACAACTTAAAAAATCGTCAAAGTGAAAAAAACGCCAAAATAATAAAGTTGCCAGAACGAAAGAAAACGTTCAAGTGAAGAAAAAATGTAAAATAAGAAAAGCCAAAATAAAAAAAATCGCTTTAACGGAAAACGACAGAATAAAAAACAACATAAAAAATTGCTAAAATGAAAGAAGTCGATAAAAGTAAAAAATCGCCTAAATGGAAAAAATATCAAAAATGGAAAAAATTTACAAAATTGAAAAAAATTGCGAAAACGAAAAAACCGTAAAAATGCAACAAAAAATGAAAGATGGGGAAAAACTATAGAACGAAAAAAAATCGTAAAATCCTCAAAACGGAAAGATTTATTACAGTTACTTTAAAGAATTTTAGGAGAGAGTTTTGTTTTTGTATTTAACCGAATTTTGTATTTCACGAATTTTCACAGTTTTTTTACATTTTAAAATTGGTAAACTAATATTTGAAAAGTATTTATTTAATCTATAGATTACAATTTTTAGTATTTGATTAGTTACAATCGTTAAAAGTATAACAAAAATTAATATTATTTGCTTTAAACTTTTTTATTTCAATACGATTTTTAATAAGATGTTATATATTATAAAAGCCTATATTCTTAGCTTTCATTCCGTTTAAAAATATTTTGTATTTTTTACAACTTAGTAGTTTATTTATAATTTTTTTCAAATAATTTTTTTTTTAATATTTAATTTTTTAAACTTGAAGCAAACTTCAAAATGTTTTAAGATAATTTTGAAATATTATTTTTATAGTTTTTAAACGGCGATAGTGTTGCCTTTAACCAGGTTAATAATTTTATACCTTCAGTGCTACTTGAATAATGAATCAAGCTAAAAACAACCTCGTAAATTTTTTATATAACCTAAAAAGTACCAAAGTTTAGTTGAATATATAAAAATCTTTATATTAATAAATAAAATATATTAATATAGTTTTTATATATAAAAAGTTTTTATAATGAAAGAAGGAAATATTTTAACTTTAAATATTACAAAAAAAAAAAAAAAAAAAATAATAATAATAATAATAATAATAATAATAACAATAATAATAATAATAATAATAATAATAATAATAATAATAGTAATAATAATAATAATAAATAAATAAATAAAAATAAAAATTAAATTTTATGCAACTTAAGTTTAAAATGTAAATGAAGTTGAATAATTTTTAAAAAAGGTATTAAAATATTTTGTTTTATTTTATATTTTATTATAGATTTTAATAATGGCTATTAGAAAATTCAAAAAAAAATTGTAGTTATTGATTATATTTCTTTGTAAATTTTTTCTTAGAAAAAAAAAATATTTTTTTCTTTATATATATACACTGCCAGCCACTTGAATAAGGAATCACAGTTTTTTAACTTTAATTAAGTATATCTCCTAAACTAAAGTTCAGAAAAAAAAAAATAATTTTTTGCCAAATCTCAAAGTGTTGGCTTTAGTTTCCTGAAGAAATCAAAAATATACATATTTTGTTATACTAAAATTATGCATTTATTTAAAGACCTGTATTTCTTTGGTACTATTTTGTGTGTCACTTGAATAATGAATTCTTTTAATATTAATCAGGAAGGCTCAATATAAATGGTTAGGGAATTTTTAATTTGATAGTTTTTGAATAGTTTTTATTCAAAATGGGACCTGGTAAGGCTCTTAATAACTCTGAAAAAGAAAAAATTCTGATTTTGAAATCTCAGGGTCAGAATCCGGTCCAAATAGCCAAAAAACATTAATAGATGAAATACATTTGTGTACAATTATTTAAATAACATGGAAAAATATGGAAAAAACATGAAAGGGCGGAAGAAAATGGCAACAACTCCAAAAGAAAGACGAAAAATTCTTAGAATTGCATCAAATTCTGCCATATCGGTATAAAAAATAACCTCATTTGATTCCGGTTTACAGACAGACGTAATATACACAGATTTCAGTAAAGTTTTCGATAAAGTAAATCACGATTTCCTATTGTTCAAATTGGATAAACTCGGATTTTCTCCTGCTTTCCTTAAATGGATTTCCACAGATCTTACAAATAGATACCAATGTGTATTATTCAGAGAATGTACATCAAAAACCATTCCTGTTTTATCTGGTGTTCCACAAGGTAGTCATCTCGGCCCCTTATTATTCCTAATATTTATAGATGATTTACCAGCTTGCATTAAGAATTCTGATGATGTAAAGCTGTTCCATAGCTTTAACTGTTCCAATCAGATCTTGACAATCTTTATGATTGGTGTATGATGAATCTAATGGATCTGAATTTAAGAAGTGTAAACACATGATGTTCTACAGAAGAAGTCCAGTACTCTGTAGATACACAATAAATGAATATCAACTTGATCTAGTCGAAGAATTTCTTGATCTGGGTGTGTTGCTTGATTGTAAACTATCCTTTAATTACCACGCTTCGAAAATCGTTAATAAGGCAAAAGGAGTTCTAGGTTTCCTCAAGCGCTGGGGAAGAGAGTTTAATGATCCTTACGTTTACGTAGGAGAAAATATATGAATATTTCATTTGTAATTAATTAGTAAACGGTTCAAATTATTCTGAGTTCCTGCTTCGTAAGATCGAATTCGTAATTCCAAATCGTCCAACTAGAAATTATACTCCATTAAAAATAAAATATTTTCGAACCAATTATGACAACTTTGATCCCATGAGACGTATATGCAATCAATTCAACAGTTATTATCCATATATTGATTTCTCAGTAAATCCAATCCGCATTAAGAGGAGTATTTTTAACATAGTTATATAATAAGTTTTTGTTATTGAATGATTATGAAAATATTTTATCGTAAATAGCTTTAAGAATAATATATATTCTAGCGTATAAGAAATTGTAATTTCATTGGCTATTAAATAAATAAATAAAAAATACCTGAAAAAAGTGGAGTCAGTGCCAGTCTAAGAACAATGCACCGTATTTTAAAGTCGTGCCCATACATAGACCGACGAAAATTGCATTAAGCACTACTTAATGAAAAACTCAAATCACAACGTCTACAGTTTGCCAAAAATTCAATGACATGGTTCGACAAATAGTTTAAAGTTGTATTTTCCGATGAAAAAAAGTTTAATATTGATGGTCCCGACGGGTATAACTATTACTTCCATGACCTAAATAAGGAGAAATTATTTTTGAGCCGCAGACACAGCCGAGAGGGCGGAATAATGGTATGGGTTGCCATTTCGTATTATGGTACCATAGAATTGGTTTTTGTATCCAACAAAATGACTGCAACGACTTACAAAAACATTCTGGAGGAAACATTTCCAAAATTTAATGATTTCTTTGGACCCATACCTTGGACGTACCAACACGACAACGCTCCGATTCATACCGCCGGAGCAGTAAAACAATGTATTAATCAACAAGGTGTTCAACTTTTCGATTGGCGCCCATATGCATCAGACCTGAATCCAATGGAAAATATCTGGGGTTGGCTTGCAAGAAAAGTTTATGAAGGAGGAAAATAATTTGAGAAGATAGAATCCTTAAAGGATGCAATAACGGAAGCATGGAGTTCAATTTCGCTAAATTACTTAGAGTCATTATACAAGACGATGAGGTTATTTCTTAAAATGGTGACAGTACTCATTACTAATTGAATGCTAGAATATAATAACTTTCATTTTTATAACCTAAAATTTAAAAATAAATTACAGTTTGCATAGTTTTAAAATATTCCTTATTCAAGTGACACACGAAAAAGTACCGCAGAAATACATGTCTTTAAATAAATAAAATAATTTTAGTATAACAAAATATGTATATTTTTTATTTCTTCAGAAAACTAAAGCCAACACTTTGAAATTTGGTTGCGCAAAAAATAAATTTTTTCTGAACTTTAGTTTAGGAGATATACTTAATTAAAGTTAAAAAAAGTGATTCCTTATTCAAGTGGCAGGCAGTATATTTTTTTTTTTTGTATTTTATTAGTATTTCTTAACCATAAATAAGTACACCTAAATAACTATTAACTAAATTGCTTTTAATTGTTTTTAATTTGTATCTAAACTTGTTTATTTTAAAACATGTTTCAATTAATTTTCTTTCTAAAGCTTTATTCAGGAGGCGTTTCATTAGGAGCTATATTTAAAATCTAAATAAAAATTCTTTACTACATTTTTTTCTATTCACCTAAAATTTTCCATTGTAGTTTCTTTTTTTTTTTTCTTTTTGTTATTTATTTCCATAACATTAATATGAAAATTAGCAATTTAGTGCAAGTAATTTTAATTTAATACTATTACTCAAAATAAAACAACCTTAACCTCAAACATTTCTCAACGTTTATAAAACCCATAATAAATACATTTATGGTAATTTTAACAACTAGGTTTATTCAACTTGTTGTTTTTATACCTACCATAATATAAACGGGGGGTATATTGGGTTTCTCATCCCGTGTGTAACATGTCTAAAAAAAATCATTTAAAGCCAATTTAAGTATATATATTCTGGGTCCTGCTAAGATTCTGAGTCGACCTAGCTATGTTCGTCTTTGTTGAAAGCAAGATAGGGCTAGGGGTGCACCACCAAGGGGGCTCAAAAATTTATCTTATATAAGGTATGTTTGGTATGGCAAATGAGCAAAATCGTTTCATAAACAGAAAATTTTTTAGGTCAAATACTAGAAAGACAGGATATCCTTAGTAACTCCAGTTTATACAATTCCGCTGATATCTCTTAAACAAAAGTGTGTATAACAATGAAATTTTGTACAAATAATTCGAGAAACGATGTTAACTGCCAAAACCAAAAATGGGTATAATCCGCCCACTTTAACGCCCTTCTTCCATATATGATGAAATTTTAAATAGTTTGGCACACAAATGGTGCAGATGGTGGTTATAACCGATTCGGCCAAACCGAATATAACATTTACACTTGTTTTTAATTAAATGCATTAGGTAACATACACATACATACACTGCACAAATGATCAAATAACTAGTGGTGTGACAAGCTCAACTTACAGACAAGCCTCCAAATTAGTCAATCGCTGTTTGGGGTCTGTTTTTGTTATTTTTTTTTTTTTGTTGCTTCTTATTTGAAAGTATATGTATATTGCCTGCAGTAAGTGTGATTATTCTAAAAGCTAAATTACAAAAAAAAAAAAAAGAAAAATGTTAATAGATACAAACAATTTTAATTATATAGAATACAAGTTATGAGAATAAACAGTAGGGATGTAATAGTATTAAAAAACTAAATTTTTAATTTGATTGAAACTTGGGGGTTATTGTGAATTTCGATTTGAAAGAAAATACTTTCGAATTTCCATTTATAAAACATGCAAGTAAGAACGAACAAACTATTCAAAAAGTATGGCATCCTCTTTCTGTTTTTAAAGAAGACTGTGATAACCTTATTTTTTTTTCTACAGAAAACTGTATTTACCTTATTATTTAATATTTTAATATCAGATTGCTTTATTGTTATAAGTACAAACAGTAGGGAGGTGACAGTATTAACTTAAAAAATTTATTTTAAATCAGGTTTAACTTCAGTTCTTTAAAATATAGAAAACTGTGATCGCCCTCTATTTTCTACAGAAGACTATAATGGCCTTATTATATATACTATTTTAATATCAGATTACTTTATTGTTATAAGAACAAACATTAGGGAGGTAAAAGTATTAAAATAAAGAAATTAATTTTAAATTTGATTGCAACTTGGGGGTTATTGTGAATTTCGATTCGAAAGAAAATACTTTGGAATTTCCATGTATAAAACATACAAATGAGAATGACTTCTTTCGAATTAACTTACAAAATTATCCCCTTAAAATCAAACTATTAAAAAATATGGCATCTTTCTGTTTTTAAAGACTGTGATAGCCTTATTTTTTTTCTACAGAAAACTGTATTCACCTTATTATTTACTATTTTGATATCATATTGCTTTATTGTTATAAGAATAAACAGTAGGGAGGTGACAGTATTAACTTAAAAAATTTATTTTAAATCAGGTTTAACTTCAGTTCTTTAAAATATAGAAAACTGTGACCGCCCCCTATTTTCTCAAGAAAACTATAATAGCTTCATTTTCTTCTATCGAAAACTATAATGACCTTATTATTTACTATTTTAATATCAGATTGCTTTATCGTTATAAGAATAAACAGTAGAGATGTGACAGTAATAAATTAAAAACAAATGTGAAGTATTTTTTTCGAATTAAGTTACAAAATTATCCTTTTGAAATCAAACTATTAGAAAAAATATGGCATCCTTTTTCTGTTTTTAAAGAACACTGTGATAGCCTTATTTTTTTCTATGGAAAACTGTGATCACTTTATTATTTGCTATTCTAATATCAAATTGTTATAAGAATAAACGGTAGGGAAGTGACAGCATTAACTTAAAAAATTTATTTTAAATCAATTTTAACTTCAAGTTCCTTAAAATACAGAAAACTGTGACCGTCCTCTACTTCCTACAGAATACTGTAATATCCTTATTTTCATCTACCACAAACTGTAATATCCTTATTATTTCCTATTTTAAGAACAGGTTGTTTAGTTTAAACATTTCATCTTAAATACGTTTTATTTTCTTACATAATTTCTTAATGACATTATTGTTATTGTTACAGATCCTTTCGACTTAATATTTAAATTTCCTAATTCTTTATCCCCCACACATTCAAAATAACAACAACATTTTATTGCGACATGAGATTTTATAGAAAACATTAAAGAAATCTTGACTCGTAAAAGTTTGCCCAGCTTTCAAGGATCTTCTCATGTGCGTAGTAATGTTCTATGATAAATGATTGATTAAATGCGATGAAATCACTTCATTTACTAGATAATTCCTTTGACAAATAAAAAAAGTAAAATTCAAACAAATAAAATCAACCAGCAGTCACTTAGGTAACCAAGGACTACAGCCTAAGAAAATAATAGTAACCATATAGTCGAGTCTATACTAGAGAAATTTTTATCAAGATAAATTTAATTTTTTATCTCTATCAGGTATAGGGGTAAACGTAGATCATAATAAACCAAGTAAAAAGTACCAACAAAAATCAAAGTGGCGTCTTTTCTCAAGCAACATCAAGACAAAGTTGTCAGTACTCGATCACTGACAATTTTAATTTAACGCTGCAAGAATACTGACAAATTCAGTCTACATTAGGCAAATTTTTATCATGATAAAAATTTGACATTTGACTTGATAAAAATTTCTCTAGTATAGACTCCATATAAGGTATAACTAAGAGAAATAGGAAAAAATATGTTAAATAAAACATGAAAAAAAAAAAAATAAAAAAAATAAACAGGAATAAATAATTAAATGATAAAATAACAAGATTTTGGGGATTATAAATCACACTTTATAAACTATATGGGAATTTTAACAGAGGTGTGGAACGAATTTATCTTCACACACATGAAAATATATAGAAATACTTAGTTTAAGAAAATGTTTATTTATACTAAAGAAATTAAATGACATTTGCACAGAATAGAAAAAATTAAGGTAGAAGGAGGGCCAAAAGTCACCATGGGGTTTAAAAATTTAATGGTTATAATATATATGTTTCAATATATATGTTTCAATTAAATTTAAGCAAAAATTTAACAAGATAATAAAAAAAATTTCATTTTTATATTTTTTGAGTATTTTTTGAGATCAAATTAACTTTTTTAAGAATTAGTATTATTTTTTTTTTCTGTAATTTTATTTATTGAATCTTTACAAAAGTTTAGTGAAATAACAATAATTAATCAAATCTTAAATCTAATATCTATTTAGTTTAACCAACTTCAGACTAAAAGCGATTTTAATGAATATGGTTTAACTTCGGCTCAGTTCTGCGGTGTTTCTTCTTCTCAGTCGAATTTATCGATTACTTCTTAGTATGTTTCATGTTAGTGGGTTAGAATGTATTTCCAAACTTTTCAAATATGTTCCTGCATGTTCTTTTATAACATCTTTTACCAAAGGAACGTTTAGATCCTTATGTATGTTAGTATTTCTTACATACAAAGGAGCTGCGGTGATAGTTCGCAATATTTTATTTTGGCGTCTCTGTATTTTTTCAATATTTGATGCTGAGGCCGTACCCCATAACTGGATTCCAAAACTCCATATTGGCTTTAAAACTGAGTTATAGGGGAGTAGTTTGCAATCGAGACTGAGCACAGAATTTCTGCCAATTAGCCAAAGTTGACCCAATTTCATTTGGGTCAACTTTGCATCAATATGGAATTTCCAAGTAAGGCGTCGGTCGAGATGTATTCCGAGGTATTTAACCTCCGATTGCTGGGGTATTATTTGGTTATTTATAAGGATAGGTGGGCATGATTGGTATTATGAATTACAATACATAAAACAAACAAAAATATAAAAACTAAAAAATAATCAGACTTTATTAATATTTGGTTTTAAATCACATTTAATTATAACATAACAAAAAGATTTTTTCTTTTTTTTTTAATTGTTTTGCCGTCGCTTACAAAAAGATTAAATTTGCTGTCCTCAAGGAATACAACATCTTCCCACCAGTTTACGTCTTTCTTTATGTGTTTCTTGGCAAATTTTAGACTTGCCTACTTTGCATTGACTTGAGTCACAATTTTAGGAACACTTAGGCATGGATTTACCTTGATTTTCCTAACAATAAGGCACTCTTAAATTTCATTTAGCTTTTTTGGCTCGGTTCTCAATTTTATATCTTCTTACAAAACACAGTGGGGCAGAATCGAAATTTTTTGGAAATAAATCTGTAACTTCTGATCGGCTGGTTGGATTATGGTATAGGCGTATCGGAGGAGTGTACAATGTTAATTTTGCAAGGGGGGCATAACAAACCCCTCAGGGGCGGAGCTAAGGGGGCTCAAAGTTAGGTACCTCTGACATAAAAAATTTTTAATCGCTTGCCAAATTTTTGTTTCTCTTCCGACTTCAAATCTTTTTATATATTGTTGTAGGCTCTGATAAAACCTATAAAAAACATGCTTACATGTCCTATTTATCTCTTATAGTTTTTAAGTTATTTGCGTTTGAATTTTTAAGCACCATAATTTTGTATGTTCTTGGTCCAGTTTTTTTCACATATATCCTAGTATTTCCGACCGATTTTATTAGTTTTTTTCCTATCTAGTTAAAGAACAAAATCATCTATTGAATAAAAAAAATTGAAGTCGATATCTTTACCGAATCCAAAAATTAACGATTTTGAATTTGATAATTCCAAAAAAGGCGACTATTTGTGTTTTTTTAGCCGAAAAAGTATCTACACTCTTTTTTATCTAAAATAAAATTTTCTTTAGCAACATATAATAATTTTACACTTTTCTGAAAGGTAACTTCACAGAGATGACTTTAAGATAAAAAACAAGCCCAATAACTCAGTTGGTCATGGTACACACCCTCCCGAATTCGACCCATTTTATATGAAAGTTTTGACTTCAGACCATTTTTTCTCAAATCCCAAAGCACGAATCGACGAGCGGAATATATTTTAAGAATCCCCAATATGTTGCTAAAAGTTTTAAATCAAAATTTACGGGCCTTCGGAAAAATGTGGATTATATAGCCATAAATGTAAAAAATCCCATTTTTGGGAATTTTTATTAGTTTTTTGGGAATTCAGGAAAGCCCTACCCCTGATTGAAATTTGGTTAACGCGCTTTTATTTACATTAATAAGATCCACGTTTCTTGCAAATTTCATTAAGATATCTTTATAAACAAATATGTTATTACAATTAAAAAATTTGTATTTTCTCCAAAAACCCCAAATTGGGCCTTTTGTTTGGTTTATTTCTATATAGCGAAAGAAATTTTAAAAATATGTATTCCAAATTAAGCTTATCCTTTAGCAAATATAATTTCCGATCTTTTGCAAAAATATTCAAGTCAATATCATGCCTCATTTCAGAAATATGCGCGTTTAAACTTTTATATTTCCAATATATTGTATATATGACTATATTTTTACAAACTTGCAAATTTTGCCTTTAGTTTTGCGTGAATAATTACTTAGAAAATTATGAATATTTCTGCATACTTTTAATTTAGTAAAATAATTATGATTCTAAAATCTCAAAAAATAAAACTGAAATTAATTACAGCCATTATATACACTAACATGTGAAAGGAATTTAAAGATATACATAGAATTCTCGGAAATTCCAACGTAAAATAGGGCAAAAGGGGTAAAATCTCCCCCTAACCATGTCTTCTTAATTAATTATCTGGTGATAGTTTAAAGTCGCGTCAGATTTTTGCACGACGTGCGATGATGTGAAGGAGATAGATACAGTGCAGCATATACTCTGTCACTGTGTAGGGCATCAGCGAAGTAGTGGTTTGGGAGCCATATTCTGCACGAACTAGAGGAGGTTGCGTGTGAAGAACTCGGTGTTGGAAATAATCCGTAGTATTCCGAATAAAATATTTTGTATTCAATATTTTATATAAAACTTTATTTAACCAGAACGAATGTGTCAAGTGAAAATTATAAAAACGAATGAAAAAATATTTGAAAGTAAAAATTTATTTTACAAAATATTTTTCAATGTAGACTAGATATATTCATGTTAATAAAGAAGTATATTTTAGAAAGTTTTATTTCCAACACTCCTTCTCAACATGGATATTCCTTTACAAATTAAATTATTTTAAATTTAAGAAATTAACATGTTTAGCCTTTGGTGAATTCTTTGTGAATATATCAGCAATCATATCAACGGTTGGACAGTATTTCAATTCCACCTGTTTGGATTCAACGACATCTCTTATATGGTGATGCTTAATATCAATGTGTTTACTTCTATTGTGGCATACGGGGTTTACTGCCAATTTCATACCACCTTGATTGTCGACATTTAAAATTACGATTTCATCATTCCAAAAACCAAGCTCTTGCAATAATCTTCTTAGATACACTGCTTCCTTTGCTGCATTAGATATTGACATATATTCTGCTTCTGTACTGCTGAGTGCTGTTGTAGACTGTTTCTTTGATTCCCATGAGATTAGGTTTTTACCAAGATAAAATTCATATCCAGAATAAGATTTTCTATCTATTGTACAACCACCATAATCAGCATCTGCATAGCCAAAAAGATTCTTGCTGCCACTGGAAAATATTAATTTTAAGTTTTTCGTACCTCTTAAGTAACATATAATATTCTTTGCTGCTGCCCAATGCTCAACATGTGGATCGGAATTTCGTTGTGCCAGTTTAGAAACAGAGTGCATAATATCAGGTTTTGTTGTTAACGCTAAGTATAACAAAGCTCCAATCAATGATTGATATGTAGTTGGATCTACTTTTTCACAATTATTTGTACATTTTATTTTAAATCCAGGAATTAATGGTATTGATGATGGTTTACAATTTTCCATGTCATAGTCTTGTAATATTTCATTGTTGTAAACTTCTTGTTTTAATTTGATTTCACCAGCTTCTCCATCCCTAAAAAATGTTCCATTAATCCTTTGTCAGTTATTTCAAATTCACTAGCAATTATCGATTTCATTTTAATTATTTCAGTTTTATCTTTACAGCCAATAATGATGTCATCAACATAAATAGCATTTATAGTTAAATGTTTATTGATTATCATTTTATACAAACATGATTCATTTTTACATCTTTCGAATCCTATCTTACATGGCACGTCATTTAATTTTGCATTCCATTCCCTTCCCGCTTGTTTTAGGCCATAGAGTGATTTGTGAAGTCGCAACACCTTTTTCGGATAGGACGCATCTATAAATCCTTCGGGTTGTTGAATATATATTTCTTCTTGTAGATCGCCATTTAAATATGCTGTAACAACATCCAGTTGGTGTAAATGCTAACGCCAATATCATACGAATTGTTGCATAACGGACTACAGGTGAAAAAGTTTCCCTATAGTTAACACCATACTTTTGACTGCAACCTCTCGCAACCAATCGTGCTTTATGCTGAATAATCTCACCTTTTTGATTTTTCTTTAATGCATAAACCCACTTACATTTTATTCCTTTTTAACCTAACCTTATCTTACTATCATAAACCGTCAAAAAGAAGCACTTTTGTATGGAATGTAATTTTTTTTTTAAATTTTGAAAAAATTCATATTTTCTTAAAAAAATTTTGTAGCTTTCTTTACAATTTAGCAAAGTTTGGGTGAAAATTCAAAAAAAAAAAAAAATAAATAAATAATTTATAAAGCTTCCTTTGGTAATATTTTCCTTAACAATATAATAAAAAATATTAGTAAAATTGTTTAACTATTGACTAATCAAATATAGAAATTAGCAAAAAACTTTTCATATTACTTACTGTAATTACAACAGTTATAAAATTTTCATGTTGATGTGATGTAGTTTCTCATAAGCTAGTGCGTAATTTTTAACGTTGATGTAACGTTGACGCAAGAGAAAAAAAAATTTGAAATTACTTAACTATTTTATGTTATTTAACACTACTCTCTTTAAACTTTTTCAATTAAAAGTGAAAAAAACCATTCATTATTATTATTATTATTATTATTATTATTATTATTATTATTATTATGTATATCATTACAAATTGTCTAGTTTGTTTTTGTAAAGAAATAACAAGAATGATACTGCTTTATATTGAGAGAGTTGTCTGATAGACATGAGAAATAAAATAATTTGAGTTGCTCTTTTGCTCGATACATACTGTGAGCGCAATAGCGATTACAAGAAAAGTGTTAGTATATGAATTAAATAGATTTTTTGATATTTTCATATTTTTATATTTTGCTTGACGCTAATATTTTTCTTATTATTTGTGCTTAAATAAAATTGTTTTTATTTTTTATTTTATTTTTGCATTATTTTGATTTGTTTTATTTTCTATACATATATTTTCTTCTTTATAAAATAAAACATTAATTAAGCATTAATAGTTTTCTTAACATATTTTTATTCAAAAATATTTCGGGATTCCCTTATATAAAATTTTCATTTTTAATCCCTTCACCACAGGTGTAAAGGGTATACACAGGTTTGTCATTCCGTTTGTAATGTATATATGTTTATATTATATATATATATATATATATATATATATATATATTCAGCAAGATCGGTTCATAAATGGCGGAGATATGTCAAAAAACCGACTTTTTAAACCCGTTATCGATTTTCTAAAGCCTACATTTATATACAGGGACTTCACTTTTGCAAAGAAGATTTGGAAATTTTTTTTCTGAATTTTTGTGAACTAAATCGTTCCAATAATAACCGAGATATCAGGCAAAACGCATTTTTGACTTTTTAAAGCCCTTGTTTAAGTTACGGATTTCATTTTTGTACGTATTGGTCATAAATATTTTAATAAAATTTCGGTTTTTGAACTAACCATACCGGTCCATAAACACCCGAGTTATAGGCAAAAATCTGAAAAAATATTGCTGTCTATTCTTGAAGAAGTGAAAATTTCCATTAAAGTGAAAATTTCCATTAAAACCAAGTTTAAAAAATTGTTTTTTTTACCGTACATTTCTAAAATGGAATTTACCGTTTTTAAAGAGAGAGAAACGCATTAAAGTTCTCACGTTTATTACATTTTAAAAATTTACGGTAAACAAAAACAATTTTTTGAACTTTTGTTTTTGTTTTAATAGACACCATTAAAAATATACACACACAAAATAATATATAAAAATGCATTGCAATCACTTTCAGCATTGTTGTTTTTGTACAAGCAAGCAGTAGTTGTTTACTGTATATACGAGTCCATGTACACAATCATTTTTTATGTGTGTTTGGATTTTTTTTTCTTTTTAGTTGGAAATAGAAGCATTGCAATGATGCAGTGTTGTTGTTTTTTGTATAAGCATTCATCTCACCCAGAAAATTAAAATATTAATTTACAATTTAAGAGTGATTTGAAATAATTTTTTTTTCAAATGTAAATGTTTGAGAAGTGTGTGATAATGATTTGAGAATAATAGCATTCTCAACAAAAAGGGGATTTTTTTTCTCCAATTTTGATGTAGATTTGAATTTCAACTTTATATAAAAATGTAAATTATTTAAAGTTTTTAGTGTTTACAAAGATATAGAATGGGCAAATATATGTATTTGTAATTACATCCAATATAATGCATTTAATTCTTATATAACACATCTAAACACGGATGAAGGGTATAAAAGATTCGGCACAGTCGAATATAATACTTTAATTTGTTTTTTTTTCTCATATGAATTATTTCCATTTTTTACATTTCATCCGTTTTGTGTAAGCTTGAATAAATTTTTGAATGACAGAAGTTGAGAAAACAATTTGTAAAAGAAAATGGTCAAATGATGAAATGTTTTATGGAATTTGTTTTTTACCAATTCTCAATCATTTGATTTTTAACAACAAAAATCAATTTGTTTTGATTAGAAAAGCAACAAAGCTAAAAACTTTACACTCTTCTTTCCTTTTTTGCTTTTTTTTGTTTTCTATAAAAAAGGAGAAAACAAAACAATACGAGTTATATATCTCTTTAATAATATAGTGTCCCTTCGTTACACTTCATAGTGTTTTTATTTATTTCATTGTTGTTGTTGTTTTTACTAGTAACAAAATTATACCTGGGGTGCTTCGCTATCCCTATCATATTAAAAGGAAAAAGTTTTGTGTAAACAAAATAATTTCTTCTATACAATATATTTCAGAAAATACATTCGTTCAAATCCCTTCCCTTTTTTGGATTTACCCAATTGAAGATTTCTTTTTCGTTCCATAGTTTTTCCCGATTTGACTTTTTTTGTTTTAGCATTTTTTTTCATTTTGGCGGTTTCTTCGTTTTTAAGATTTTTTCTGTTTGGGAGGTTTTTTTTATTTTGGCGTTTTTTTGTTTCGGCGACTTTTCTTATGTTTTCTTATTTTGTTGTGTTTTTCGTTTTTGCGTTTTTTTATTATAGCGTTTTTTTTTTCGTTTTGGCAATTTCTTTTATTTTATAGATTTTTTTACTTTTGGTGATTTATTTGTGTTTTACAATACTATCAAAAACAATCGAAATATAATTTTTATTTTCCTTGGAAAAAATAATAATCAACAAATAACTGTTATTTTGGCTCAAGAACTATAAAAAATATATTAAATGAAAATATAATCCCCAGACTTTTATTATACGAGCCCTAACCAATATTAATTCGTAAACTGAGCATTTTTCAACAATGGGATATTAAAACTAGGATATTTTGATAATAATATTGATTACACCAGAAAGTTTATATTTTTTTTCTTAAAGATACTTTTATTGTCCTTAAATTTATATTAAACAACTAACGTATGTAAGAAAAATTCTTTTAAAAAGATAAACATAAACCAAAGTCCATTATTTTTAATTAAAGTAAGTTGATCACTATTAATTCATACAGTCGCATATTTTCCCACTTAGAACAGTGTTACGTCTCCTTTGTTTTTTTAATACGGAGTTAATTCGCTTTGGCATGTTGCTGATCAATTACTGAAAATCTTCGGGGGTTATTGAGTCCCAAATTTCTTGAATTTTGGACTTGAACCCGTCGAGAGTCCTTTGAGAGTAATTTTTAAGCTTTCTTTTCATTAGAGCCCATAGATTTTCAATCGGATTAAGAGCTGGACTGGATGATGGCCAATCCAGAACTTCTATACCATTTTCCTGCAGCCATTTTTTAGTTTTTTTTTAGCGGTGTGGGATGATGCACCATTTTTCTGTGTTTACGATTCCATCAATGAAGTGGATCCTTCCGACACCCTTTGAGGACATACATCCCCATACCATGAGGCTAGCTAGAAACTTGACAGAGCGTTTCAAGCAGTCTTTGTTGTAAGCGTGCTTTTGCGAATTACTCTTTTCCTAGCATCACCAACACAAACATCAAACTTGTATTCGTCACTGAAAATCATAACATAACATCATAACAAGCGTTTTTTCTTTTGAAGGGTGGTAAGCAATGGCTTTTCTTTGGCCTAGAAAAATTATATGATTTTCTAAGCTGATCTTGACATACCGAATGAACTTTTAAATTACTTTATAAAAATTATACCCTATATTTTTCATTTGCTGGCGTGTCCATTTTCGTCGCATGAACTTTCCAATAGCACCAGACCACTTCGAAGCTATATCGCGAACAGTGCTTCGACGATTTTGTTTAATAATGCTCGCTAAAGCTCTTTTATCTCGAGGCGTTATTTTTGAGGTCCGGCCTCTTTTTAAAACTTCATTGCAGTAATTTCAACTAATTTCGTATTTTTTGACAATGCTTTGTATTGTTGATCTTGGAAGTTTAAGATCAGTCTATATTTGCCCATAGATCTTTCCCGATTTGAATTTTTCTACGATTAAAATTCGAATTTCTTCACAAACGGGCTTACCACGTGCCATTTTTCAGAAATAATAAAAACTAAAGTAAAAGAAATTGAAAAAGTATTCTTTTTTGCTCTCTTGCATTCTTCTCCTCTTTTTGTAATGGTACATTTTAATTTTTTGTTTACATTTTGATTTTCTTTGACATCTTTAGCCTAGTTTATACACTCTACGAATTAATAGTGGTCAAATTAATTTTAATGAATAATAATGATTTTTAAGTTTATGCATTTTTTTAATATTTTCGTACAATATTCAAGGATGTTTACAAATAAATTTGAAGGAAAAAAAATCACCATTCAGAAAACTCTGAATTTGTTTACTTTTTCTACTTTGTTTCTCATAACGCATTAGTCTCAGAGAAATAAAGCATTCAAAGTACTAAACTCTTTTTCTATTTTGTTCATCACTTCTCTTTTACAAATACTTCAATTAAAAATTAAAAAAGAAATTCTAATTTACAGTTATTATATCATTACAACTGTACGATTTGTTTTTATAAAGAAATAACAACAATAACCCTGTTTTGAGTTGAGAGAATTGCCTGAGAGACATGAGTGGTGCTGCCAGATAGTTCTGAAGAAAAACCCGCACATTTTTCAAAAAACATGGCCATTATCGACACTTTATATTCAAAAATTGACAAAACATCGGACATATAAAATACAAATTATACTCTAATCTAATAAACCGAGCGGAGTAACGTAGACTGTTAGCCCGTTGCACAGTGAACCGTTCAGTGTAAAAAATGTTGTCACTTTTACATTAAGATATTTTTGTCAAATATATATCAACGGAAAGTCAAGAGTTTGTGTATTTTTAATATATATTTTTATTGCAAAACCTGGTGCACATAAATTATCCTGAGCGTAATGGTCCTAGTTTTTGTTTTAGATCAATACAATTTACAAAATATATTTGGATATAATTTTTTTTTAAATTACTTAAAAAGCTAGTACTTTTTCGGTTGGTTATTTGCTGGTAAGTTAAGGATAATTTATAAATGACGAAATTTAGAGATATCACCTTCAATTTGTACCAATTAATATGGCCAGAACTAACTAAAATTGTATGATGGTATAGATTGTCAAGTACTTAATTTATTTGACTATTTCTAGCGATCAGTCATTGTATTACATGCGTTATACGTTCCCATATTTAAATTAAATTTGATACTAAAGATGTTGAGATATATTTTAGCTATAATTAAACCATTTAAAGTAATTTTGTGCTCCAAATAAATCCGGGTTTAGTAGCTCTGCGATACTTGAAAATGTTGTAAAAATATTCTAAATCTAACTGAAAGTATATGTGTAGCACATACATTAAAGAGCTTTACGAAAAAAAATTTGCAAATGTACCTCTCTGTAAATGAAGATTGGTCTGTTTGATTTCCAAAATATTAAGTCTGAATACATATTTTTTCAATATCATTAGCAAAATTTTCGTTAAAAGAAAATTAACTGTAATAGAGGCATACTAAGCCGTGGAACATTCATTTAAATAATTGTTATGTTTCTTTTCAGAAAAGAATTTATACACCCGTTCCTTTTAAAATTCCTATACGAAAAGTTGAATATTGTTGATATTTAGGAAAACTCCTGAAAAAACTACCCCTGTAGTGCGATTCAGTAACTTTTAACGATTCGACAATCGTAAAACTTGTCAATAGCAATTGTTGTTTGCAGTAACGATTGTGTGATTCACTAAGTACTCTTAAACGATTGTATATAACTATTATTTCGTGTGGCAGCTCTCCACAAGGAAATGCCGAAATAATAGTAAGGTTCAAAACCAAATAAAAAAGAAAAACAAATAAATTTGAAACAAATCGAAGTTTGTTTAACAATTTTAAGACCGTGATTGATTAAATTATGTATTTGATATTGATTAAGATGTGTTTCTGTTAATGGTTTTTTTCAAAATGACCACTACTCCTAAAAGAAGATTCGGAAACGTAGAAGCACCATCTATAACGTGGAAGCATAGACTATAACCACAAAACAACGACTGAATCATTGGGTTGACTTTTTGGCTAATTTTTGTCAATAAATTAACAACACAAAAATTTTTATCTTTAAGTTAACGCAAACAAATATCGTTAAAAGTGTTAGAGAATAACTAAATCGACAATTTTGTTGTTTACTAATTTTAACGATTCGATTATCGTTAAAATAAGTTACTGAATCGCACCACTGAATGCCTTAAATAAATAAATAAAAAAATATTTATAATTTATTTTATTTTTACTGACATTATCAAAATAGTCTTTTTTTGTTTTTGTAATGTTCTCAAATTATTCAGAACCAACAAATTAAAATTATAAAATCAAATATTTATTTTAATTGAAATACAATTTTAACCAAATAATAATTTGTTTAGAGAAATGTTTGCTATAATTTCTTCTTTGAAGATACTATTGAAGATTATACGTAATTAACCCTTTAACAACAAGAAGATCAATTTTATGCATTTAGTTCCCAAAATGTTAAATTAGAAATTTTTGCAAATATAATAAGTTTCTTTAAAAACGCGATAATTATCGAATGAAAGAGATTTTTAGATGTTATTTTACACAAATTTATAGTTTTTTATGATAAATATATGCCTATTTTCTTATCTAACCATTTATTTAATATAAAAATTAACTTAACCAATTATGAACCGGAAATCCGAAAATATTACTTGTACAACTAAAGGGTTAAATGAATTCATACATCGATAGTATTGAATGAGATTTTTCCAATGATGCCATAAAATATAAATTACTATCGAAAATGTCCAAAATATTCAAACTTTAATAAAATAGAATTTAAAATAAAATTTTAGAAATTTTTACTAAAATTTCAATTTTGCGAGAATGAAAACTAAGTTTACAATTGTTTTACTCACTATGTATTAAACGTCATTTGTCTATCATATATTGTATTTTTTTTTTTTTTCTTGACAAAAAGTTAAAAATTACTTTTGGAGAAATGATTGAACCGAAATAGTTTTCGAATTAGTTTAAAACATATTAATCTTTAATTTTAGGGGGGGTACATTTTCAACAGTTTTTATCTCCATACAAATCAAGGCACTTTAACGTACATTAGTATGAGTCGAAATTAAAAAGTGATTCATGAGACAAAATATTAAATTATTCCTCATTAATTTCTATTTGGATCAAAAGTATTGATAATCACCTTTAATTGGATATCATTGATTTTTTTCATAATGGAAAAATTGGTCATTTTATAGCCATTCAAAAATGACAAAAAGCACTTCGGACCACCCTTTATAAATGAGTTTTTTTATACCTATTCGTAGCAAATTTTACCGCTTATAACTTCTAAAATACTGAATGGATTTTAATGAAATGTATATTATGCATATATGCATGAAAATACCTTTCTAAAGGTATATTTGTTATTAAAATCGGATGTATAGTGTGAGCGTTAAAAGGATCACAAAAAATGTGTTTGCCTATTAATTATATAGATAAATAGATAGATAGATATATATGAGTTCGATAAATAAAATCTTTACTCCCACTTTCTTCCCCTTTTTAAGCTTTGAGTGGTTATATACATTCTCACATTATGTAGTGTGATGGTTTTGTGGCCTTTTGTCATTTTACTGTATTTTTTTTGTTTTTTACACACTAACATGTAGGTTTGTAAGTCAGTGTTAAAGAGTAAGTGTGTGTATTTTATCTATAAAATAGAATACATGACAAACTTTATTTACAATATAATAAATCTTATATTCCATATTCTATACAAAACTTTCTTTATGTGCCCTTTCTCTAAAAACTAAAAAAATCTTGCAAATAAACAGTAATGTCAATTTAGAGTTTTCTCAATTAAATCTGCTGTTTTTTAGTTTCATATATTTCAGATGGAAAATATATATAAATGATAATTGCAGCTTCATTTACAAATTTAAAGCTAATTTTAGTTTTCTTATGATTTTATATAAATTATTTAATTTTTCTTAAATATTAGTGATTATAAATTAAAATGCTTTTTTCAGTTGCTACCAATTTTATTTTATTGATGATTTTAAATAAATAATTTATCAGTTTTTGTACAAAAAGTTAGCAACATTGTTACTGGCCCATAAAGAACAACAACATTTAGTTTACTATTCACAAGTCAAATAAACAACAATAGCAAAAAATAAATTAAATTCAATTGAAAAACATGAAATTTTTTTTGTGCTCTGCTATTTTTTAATAAATTTTTCAAATGTAAAAATTCATTTTACATACAAAATTATACCCAAATACATTTTAGAGAAAACTCACACGTACATATATACATAGAAAATTTTAATTGAAATTTATGTCTCATTTAGAATGTAAATTATAATTTAGTATATTTAGCCTAAATGTACGTGCACACACATAGATACACACATACATACATATTATATGCGTGTATTTTACGTTTAATGCTGATTTTTGATTTAAATGAATAGGTGCTTTGCTCATTGGAAGTGGGTTTTTTTTGGGAGGTTTTTATCTAAAACTATTATTGCTAAACAAAATTTATTCATGCATGGATTACTTCTATTCCATTTACTCATTTCAAATATTCATTCATTTGATCATTCATTTCAATTTGATTTTTAGTTGATTTTCAATTGAATTTTCTGTTGTTTTTAGGAAAACTAGATTTATTATTTTTTTAAATATACATTCAGCACGCACTCACTAATACAAATTAACAAATGTTGCCTATGTTTAGGCGTCTCTGAGGGAAATTAGATATTAAAAAAATAAAAATAAATTTAAGTAAAATCCTTTAGAAGGAGATGAAATAAAAAGTATTTTTTTCAAGTAATTTATAGAAATATATGCTCAAAAATATTATATTTTTTCCTAAAGCAAAAGTATATCAAAATAATAACAAAATTTAGTAAAAAAGAAATTTTTTGAAAAAAAATTTACAAAAGTTTGAAGACATTTTTTTTTTATTTATTTATTTATTTAATAGCCAATGAAATTACAACTTTTTTTATTTATTTAATTCTATCATCATTACGAGGGCGGATCAATAAGTCCCTGAATTTTTGAATGGAACACAGTTTTTTTTTTTTGCAAAACAAAAATTTATTTTTCAACATAATCTCCTTTTAAATCAAAACACTTAGTCCAACGTTTCTCCAGTTTTTGTATCCCTTCCAAAAAATAGGATTTTTCGAGGTCCTTAGAATAGGCATTTGTCTGGTCAATAATTTTATCGTTGGAGCCATTTCTTTAGGTTTGGAAATAGGAAGAAGTCACTAGGGGCTAAATCTGAAGAATATGGTGGATGAGGTACCAATTCGTAGCCCAATTTATAGAGTTTTGCCATTGAGACTGCACACCTGTGCACCCGTGCATTATCTTGATGAAAAAGAACTTTTTTCTTGGCCATATGGGCTCGTTTTCTTTTTAAATCCTCATTAAATCGGTATACTAAGTTGTCACAACAATCGCCGTTTATTATTTTTCCCTTTTGAAGGTAATCGATATGGATTATCCCGCGTGCATCCCAAGAAACTGTTGCCATAACCTTATTGGCCAACAAACTTACCTTGGCCTTCTTCGGAGCAGGTTTACCCGGAGAAACCCATTGTTTAGACTGCTGCTTGGTCTCCGGCACTCAGTAATGGATCCATGTTTCAGTTACAAAACGCAGCAAACAACTCCAAACAATCCTTTGAAGTTGTCTCACGCACTTTTACTCTTCGGTCGGCCAACACCATATCGTGGATTTTTTTGACATTTTCGCGTGTACTGACCTCAATTGGCCATACAGAACGTTCAGCGTCATTTGTACTTGTGCGACCACAACGAAAGTCAGTAAACCACTTTTTTACCCATAGTATTTATCGAGCTTTTCTGATCACATCTGATAAAGTAAGACCTTATCCTTGCAATTTAGTGTTGACCTTCTATTAAGTAGCAGAAATAAACCTCTAGTGTTTTTTCAAATGATTGCTGAATATGATGCCTAGAGGTAAATTTTTTGTCTAATACAATTGCCAAATATTTTACGGTAACAAGTAGAGGGATTTCCGCTCCTTCAATAGACAGTGGTATAGAAGCAATTCTTTTCGGAGATTTATTTAATGGAAATATTATAGCTTGTGTTTTAGTTTCATTAATTTTAATTTTTCACTTCTTAAAATATTTCTGTGCATGTAAAAGAACTTTTTTTCATATTTTTGACTATAGCGTTTGCTACCTTAGGCTTTGTAATAATGGCAGTATCATCTGTATATAACGCTGCAGAGTGATCTCTTAAAATTTTGAAGTCAGACGCGTATACTGAATACAGTGTGGGTGACAATACAGAACCCTGTGTTACACCCGCTGGGATATTTCGTATTCGTTATCAATATTTACCACAAATGATCTTTCGCATAAGAAACTTTGAATATTTTTTTTGTAGATAAACAGGGTAGCCGAACATTTATAAGTAAAACCATTGTGCCAGATAGAATCAAATGCCTTTTCTATATCTAAAAATACTATTCCAGTGTTCTTACGTTCACTTTTATTATTAGTTATAAAATTTACTATACGTTTTACCTGGTGTAGTTTTCATATAAATTTTATTTTTAAACAATATTCTTGTTGTACTGAATCAGGCTCTTAATATTTTAATTTTCAACATATTATTTTTTCCCCTTGTGCTACAATTGCAAATTAAAATTTTAATATCTTCTTCAATAATTACAACCTAAAATTCTGCTTTATTTTTTTTTTTTTTTCTGACAACAAAAACCAAAAAACCATAGAATACAACTAGAAGTGTATGTGAGAGGCACTTCACTCTAAATTTTCAACAAAAATTTATCATTTTTTTATTTTTTAACACAAAAACAAAATATATGTGACTACATGTATCTTGTTGTTACATGAATTATGTGTTTGACAATTGAATTAGGTTTTTGTCTCTTACCTAAACTTCTAGTTGTATTCTATGACAAAAACCTTTATAAAATTTGCAACAATCTATGAACATAGTTGCCGGATAAGTTTATTAAAAAAAATACGTAAAATTTTGTGAAAAAAAAAATAATCGTCAAATCAACTATTTGAAATCGTTAAAAAATCTTTAACATCAAAAATTACGTTTTTTTTATGTTATTAAAATTATCTAGGCTTTTTTTTAATGAAAAATTAAAATTTAAATTCAAAACAAATTAATAAAAATTACATTAATTTTATGTTGTCGGCCTATTATGAAGTTCAAATATTATCTAAGTACGATTAAGTAATTTTGAGTAATTTTTAAACAAAAAATAAGTTATTTACCTTGCCTTTTGAAAATTATATGGAAAAAAGTACTTAGACCCTTTTGTAAGCTCATCTATCACATACGAAATTAAATTTTAAATTAATAATTAAAAATATCTCTGGCTACTTAGTGCTGATATTTAAGTAATTATAATGCCTTGATTATGAAATTAAAGATTTTATAAAGATTTTGGCCTTTTGTAAAGTGTTTATTCCCCAATTCGTAATAAAAGCGGCTGCCAGCAAAATGACCCAAATCAAAATTGACCAAAAAATTCTCACATAAATTTGGGTTATATTTTATATGAAAAATAACCCAAAAATTTTCGGTGATTTTTCATTATTTTTTCGTCATTCGTTTTTGGTAATACATTTTTGATATTTTGGGTGATTTTTCCTTTTAATTATATTTTTAACTTGAAAAAGTAAAGTAAACACTCACTCATTTTATTCAGAAAAGATTTGATTTGGTGAAACCGGGATTTGAAATAGGCGAGATTTAAAAACATCTGCGTTAGGCCGAAGGCCGGCAGTCTAGGAAACCTTTTTAATCCAGACCAGAATCCTACCTAGGCTAAAGTTAAAAGTATTTTCATTCCGAATTTGGCTGATATTGTCCAGACATTTTATCATATAATGCATTCATTTTCATACCAGAAAGTGTCATAATGGAGAGTGATTTTGCGTAACTATTTTCCATTTTTATTTTTGGACAATTTTTCATTTCTTTCGAATATAATAATATATTAGTTCCCATAAATCTTTCCTTTAAATGAACCATTTATATTGAAAAATTTAAGAAGATTTTTAATAAATTATTAATATTTTTGTACCAACTAATTTACTTAGAAAAAAATGTATACAGTCCAAGCTAGGTATTCGCGACTACCCATTATCGCGATGGCCCGGTTATTGCGACAGCTTAATTTTTAAAATTGCAGATTCTATAATCGCGACAGTTTACGAAAAACGGGTCCTATTTTCGTGACTTTTATCTGTTGTTATAAATTTGATTACAATGTCTATAACCAAAAAAGGGAAATCCCCGTCTTTTGGTATTTTAACCTCTTTGGATGATTTTGATCTTTAATTTTGTCAGTTTATTCGTATCATTTCTTGTGTAAATACAACTCTTAATATGGGAAAAGTCCAAAATATTTTAAAGCCAATGATTTCTCAAGAATTAGAAATTAAAAAAAAAAAAAAAATTTTAAAGTGGAGATTTCAGAAATTCAATTTGCGTGAATTACAAGTTGCATAAGTCTTCGTTTTACCGCATTATAAAGCAAGAAAATTCCTTAAAAAAATTCGTACAACTACAACAGAAAGTGGCCCTGGCAAATATTGAACCTTAAAGAAAGCTGACTACACAAGAATGCAAAAAGTGCTTTATAAGTGGTTTGTACAACAAAAAGGGAAAAAGTGTTCCAATATTAGCAGCGATTTTACGACCAAAAACCAGTCATTTGTTATCCAAAATTTATCAAACCAATGCAGGTTTCAATGCCAGTGAAGAATGGTTGAAGAAATTTAAGCGTCGACATGGAATTAGATTTTTACTTTAAATTACGGGTTCTATTTTCGCGACTTTTATCTGTTTTTTTTTTTAAATGGTGATTACAATGTCTATAACCAGAAAAGGGAAATCCCCTTTTTTGGTATATTAAACTCTTTGGATGATTTTGATCTTTAATTTTGTCAGTTTATTCGTATCATTTCCTGTGTAAATACAACTCTTAATTGTCTTCGAAACCTCATCTTATTGATCCATGAGCATGGGTTGACTCTTCAACAAACCTACAATGTCAACGAATCCGGCTTATATTATAGGATGCTTTCAAATCACATTCTTGTCACATGTAATGAGAAAACGGCTCCCGGAAGAAAAATATGTAAAGAGCGAATAACTTTTTTGCCCTGTTCAAATGCGAATGGCACAGAAAAACTGAAATTATTGGTTATAGGAAAATCTTAAAACACACGCGCCTTTAAATGCTTTTTCAATAATCCTGTAATATACAACTCCAGTAATAACGCTTGGCTGACATGACTTATATTCAAGGACTGCTACCATAACGAATTTGTTCTCCACGTAAGTTAATTTTCACCAATTAGTAAAAGTAAGTTTTTCATAAGTAAAATTTGTTTAGTCCGCGAATTTTTGGCTTCAAAAGGTCTGCCGCAAAAAGTTGTTTTGGTTTTAGTTAACGCGACGTGTCACCCAGTTGAGGAACTAAAAAGTGATGACTGTTTAATTATAGCAATGAATCTACCACCCGATTGCACTGCTCTTATTCAACCGTTAGATCAAAACGTTATCAACTTGGTCAAATTAAATTATAAAAAATAACTGAACAAATTTGGAGCTCAAACTAAAAAATTTCAATCTCAAAAATGCAGTTCAGACCTAGCTACGTCCTGGGATAAAATATCAGTGTGCAATATCCGAAAATCCTAGGACGCCTTGCACGAATTTGGTAGTAAATGGAGTGAAGAGAATAACATGCCCTTAAATATTTTACTAAATATAATTCAGGACGAAAACGAAGATCTTTCAACTATTGGTACGGAGCAACATTTCACGAATGCTGACATAAACAACTGGATTCAAGAAGAATTTCATGTGGAAAGTAATGGGGAGCAAATGGCATTATCAGATATGGAATCGAAGGATTTATACGATAGTGGTCATGAGGAAAACAATATTAAAGTGGACCATAGTATAACATCGATAAACATATGCATACAACGGGCTTTGGAAAATGATAAGCCGACAACAGCACTATATGAACTACGTGATTCAGCTGTTATTTCAAGAAATAATTTGTCGAAAAAGCAACTCAAAATCTCCAATTTCCTTAAAAATGTTTAAAATGTAAATACGTTGGCGAATCAATAAGTCCATGACTTTTCGAACTTACCTCGTAGTTATATGAAATGCAACACTATTCCCATCAAGTACCACCTGTCAATAGACTATGGTCAAATTTTGTTAAACTTTGCGTTTAACAGCTGTCCAAAACATACAACCTCGTGTACGAGTATTTTTCTAAAAATGGAAATCAAACGAAGGAAAAGCTCGATAAATACTATGGGGACTGTGCACCATCGATTTTAATGGTAAAAAGTGGTTTACTGACTTTCGTTGTGGTCGAACAAGTACAAATGACGCTGAACGTTCTGGACTGCCAATTGGGGTCAGTACACTCGAAAATGTCGGAAAAATCCACGATATGGTGTTGGCTGAGCGAAGAGTAAAAGTGCGTGAGATTGTTGATGCCATGGGCATTTCATATGGCAGTATAGTTTCGATTTTAAATGATCAGCTGGGTTTAAGAAAGTTGTCTGCAAGATGGGTGCCGCGTTTGCTCTCAATTGACCATAAACGTAAACGTGTGACAACTTCAAAGGATTGTTTGGAGTTGTTTAACCGCAATCCGAAAGAGTTTTTGTGGCGCTTTGTAACTGTGGATGAAAATGGATCCATTGAGACCAAGCAGCAGTCTAAACAATGGATTTATCCGGGTGAACCTGCTCCGAAGAAGGCCAAGGAAAGTTTGTCGGCCAATAAGGTTATGGCAACAGTTTTTTGGGATGCACGCGGGAAAATCCACATCGATTACCATCAAAAGGGAAAAACAATAAACGGCGAATATTATGCCAACTTATTAATCCGATTTAATGAGGATTTAAAAAGGAAACGACCCCCTAAGGCCAAGAAAAAAGTTCTTTTTCATCAAGATAATGCACGGGTGCACACGTGTGCAATCTCAATGGCAAAACTCTATAAATTGGGCTACGAATTGGTGCCTCATCCGCCATATACTCCGGATTTAGCCCCTAGTGACTACTTACTATTTCCAGACCTAAAGAAATGGCTCGGTGGAAAGAGATTCAGCTCCAACGATGAAATTATTGACCAAACAAATACCTATTTTAAGGATCTCGAAAAATCCTATTTTTTACGCAAAGTAAATGACGACACTTGCTCAAAATTTGACAGTAGTCTGTCAACAGGTAGTACTTGATGGAAATAGTGTTGCATTTCATATAACTACGGAGGAAGTTCAATAAAAATAATTCTAATTTTAAAAATTACATAAAATTTTGGGTTTTGTTATCGTACAAATTCAGTTTTCGCGACAGGTCTGGTTTTTAATTAGTCACGAAAATCGAGCTTGCACTGTATGCATATAATAAATGGTGAAAATAGTTCATAGTCTGCTTTTAGAAAAAATCGTCAAATCTTCAATAGGCCATTTTTAGAACCAAAAATCGTTAAAATGATGAGATAAATAGTCAAATCTGGCAATAGTGTCTACGACAATTGTAATAGCAGGTTTTAGTTTAAAAGTTTTAAATATCTATTAGAAAATCTACCTACACCTATACAAACACAACCACCCATAAATGCTAAAATATAATACAAATATTAGTAACTGAGAAATTTTTAGTTTTATGGATAATTTTATATGAAATTTCCATGGGAATAAATGAATATAATTGTAAATTTAGATTGTAATAATGCTATTTTGGGAAAAAATAATTTTTTATACTTTAAATAAATAAGAGATTATTTTAATAGAAATTTAAATAAAGGGCTATAATATTACTAAATATTTGTTTGTAGTAAAAAAAAAAAAAAAATATATATATATATATATTTTTATTTAAAAATATTTATAATTGTGTTGAAAATAAAAATATATACTTTTTTGTAGTTGTAAATGAAGTACCTGTAATATTTTAATTAAAGAGTTTTATTAAACAAATATTTTATTTATGAATATTTTTGTTGTTAACAAAATAAATTCATGATATTTGAACTTTTTTATTACAAAATATAAAGGGTTTCACTGCTGGTACTTTGTAGCGCTGAAATTGCTATTGACCTTAGTTGTGAAGTTGAAAATAAAATTTTTAATAATGATAATTTATTTTATTTGGAATAAAAGAGCACTTAAATAAATAAGTTTTTACTTTTTAAACCAAAGTGATTGAAAAATACAAAAAAAAAAAAAAAAAAAAAAAATATACAGTCGCTCACATCTTATTTGATGCAGTCAGTAATTTTTGCGAAAAATGTATAAATTTTATTGCATTTAAGAGAAACAACTCACATTCCATATGACAATAATTGTCCCATTATTACAATGAAGCAAAAACAACAGCGAAAAATCAAACCTTATAAGGCACTAGCTTAATCCGGTGCGCTTCGCTGTACTGTTAAAATAAAATAAGTGTGAAAAAATACAAATATATATGTTTTTATGATTTAATTTATTTATTTACATACGTATTGTATTTCAACTTGTTTTGTAAATATACACTTTTAACAAAATATTTTCTATCTATGGGGGTATAGCTCCTCCTCTATCCACCCAGCTCATTTTTATTTTGAAATTTATAGTTTTCCATTATAGTGGCTGTAACCAAGTTCTTCAGTTACGCGATGTTTAATATGTGCATCATATGGGGGTATTGCTCGCCCTGCACCTACCGCCTTTATTTTAATTTTCAGAGGTGTAGTTTATCATAAGAGTAACTCCTACCAAGTTTGAACATTCTCACTATAACAGTTCTTAAGGTGTGTGATATTAAACATTGGCTTCCTATGAAGGGGGGGGGGGTACCACTCCCCTGCAGCTATCTTCAATTTCGTTGCTCAGAAGATCCTATTACAAAAAATTCCAGAAAATGGGCGCAGCGGCTCTTAAGATACCCGATACTTAATATTGGTATCCTATGGGGGGGACCACTTATTATTATTTTTCGGTGCTCATGTAATGTTACTGTAAAAATCGGTTCAGTCGTTTAGGAGTCTATAAGCCAACAGACAAACATATTTCATTTATTTATATATATATATATAGATACCAACAAAACAATTAGTATTCTCTTTAAAATAAGCTCACAGCTTAAATGATGTACTATAAAAAATAGTTATATAGAAAAAATAACGGACCAATATTACTCATTTTTGGTGCAAATCAGTACCGAGCATCATTTCAAAATAATACTTGAACAGAAAAGTTTAAATTTACAATATTTAATCTACAACATCTATTGAAAAGCGGGAAGATGTAATTCGGTATTACAAGGATTTTATTTTAATTAACGTAAATATAATAGTTTATATCGCCTTTACTAATAACTTTTAAATATAAACTAAAGATAGCTAATTTGTAAATATCCAAGTAAAAAGCGCAAGTTTGCGAGACTAAAGAGTCGCGCAAATTTATAAGTATTGTGCAAATGAATTTCCATACAATTTTTGACAGTTCATTTGCGAGTGTGCAAACTTGCAAACTGTTTGCAAGAATGTGCAAACTTGCATACTTGCAAACTGTTTGCGAGAATTTTGTGCGTTTTCATGAGGACGCTTATTATAAAGAGAATAATAAACTTTAGAAATAAGCATTTTTTTTCTGTAAACTGATTGTAAATCTGTCTGACTTACAATCAGAAAGATTAAAAGCTTCAACAAGGTTTAAAATTTGGTAATGTGGTAGGAGATAAGCTCTGCTCAGGGCCAAGGTTTCACGAAACAGCACTGTCTCAACATAGAAAGTAGTTTGTGGAAAAAAATATCTATAGTGAACGATAAGTAATAAAGAAACAAGAGTAAAAATTAAAATAAAAGTGTTGTTATTTTATGTTAGAACCTTGGACACGACTGAGTTTACCCTAGCTGCAAACCCGGGTAACCGGCGGTTCCTTACAGTATAAAAATACAAAAACAAAACGTTAAATTTTTGCGTAATTCTCTAAAAAGTCTATAACATTTTTTTTATTAAATTTATTTTTAATGTTCCTTTGATATTATTGTGTAAAATAACACAAAATTAAGTACACGCAGTAATCCATGCTATTCCATATGAAACTGTAAGTGTGCCTCGCGAAAAACTGACTTTCTGAAAAATGTTCGCTCTTGTTTTGCAAACTTTGAGACTAACTATCTACTACATTGACTATTTCGGGCACAACAACGAAATATAGCGTAAAATAAGCAAACTTACCATTAGTACCAATCCCAAACACAGACCCTGCTCAAAAAGCCAAAAAGTGTTGTCAGCAAAACTCGACTGCACTGTATTTAACAATAACAATGATGGTGCAGAATTTTTATAGAAAGTCCAATTAGTTTATGTAAGATCGAATAAGAAGAATAAGATCAAAAAGTTTATAAGAATACACAGTGGGGACAGAATCGAAATTTTTTCGAAATAAATCTGTAACTTCTGATCGGCCGGTTGGATTTTCATGAAATTTGGTACGGGCATAGCAGAGGAGTGTACAATGTTAAGTTTGGAAGGGGGGCACACCAAACCCCTCAGGGGAGGAGCTAAGGGGGCTCAAAGTTAGGTACCTCTGACATAAAAAATTTTTAATCACTTGCCAAATTTTTGTTTCTTGTCCGATTTCAAATATTTTTATATATTATTATAGGCTCTGATAAGACCTATAAAAAGCTTACGTGTCCTATTTATCTCTTATAGTTTTCGAGTTATTTGCATTTGAATTTTTAAGCACCATAAGTTAGCATGTTCTTGGTCCAGTTTTCTCATATATATCCTAGTATGTCCCAACGATTTTATTATCTATTGAATAAAAAAAATTTCAAGTCGATATCTTTACCGAGTCCAAAAAGAAACGATTTTGAATTTGAAAATTGCAAAAAAGACGACTTTTTGTGTTTTTTTAGCCGAAAAAGTATCTACACTCTTTTTTATCTAAAATAAAATTTACTTTAGCAACATATACTAAATTTTCACTTTTCTAAAATGTAACTTCACAGAGATGACTTTAAGATAAAAGCACGACCAATAACTCAATTGGTCATGGTACACACCCTCCCGAATTCGAAACATTTTATATGAAAATTTTGATTTTAGACCATATTTTCTCAAATCCCAAAGCACGAATCGACAAGGGGAATATATTTTAAGAATCTTCAATATGTTGTTAAAAGTTTTAAATCAAAATCTACGGGACTTCGGAAAAATGTGGATTCTATAGCCAAAAATGTAAAAAATCTCATTTTTGGGAATTTTGATTAGTTTTTTTGAGAATTCAGGAAAACCCTACCCCTGCTTGAAATTTGGTTAACGCGCTTTTATTTATATTAATATGATCCATATTCCTTGCAAATTTCATTAAGATATCTTTATAAATAAATATGTTATTACAATTAAAAAAAATTTGTATTTTCTCCAAAAACCCCAAATTGAGCCTTTTGTTTGGTTTATTTCTAAATAGCTAAAGAAATTTTAAAAATATATATCCCAAATTAAGCTTATCTTTTAGCATATATATAATTTTATCCAAATCGGTAATCAAAATTTTTTAAATTTAAAATAGAATTACTCACAACAATCATGATTATAAAATTAAACCTATGGTTCTAAAATTTTTCACTCTCTTAGTTTCAAGTCTTGTGAGTTCAGATCTGTAACACGTTTGTTTAAAATAGTATTACCACAAAACTTATTAAGGATTAAAGTCAGTTTCAGTTAGGTTAAAAATTTTTTATAATGGCCCATATATCCTAGAATTTTAGAAATATTTTTTTCTTGAAAAATTTGGTTATTTCAAGAAAAAATTCTACATGAAAAAAAAGGTTAAACATTTTTTTTTTTAATAAATAGCTAACATCACAAACTGTTAATATCAGAAAACCTTATTAAAATCGGTGGATATATAATTATTTATTTTTTTTTTGTTTTTATGTATATTCCATGAATCTTTGTTAAATTCTTTTTTTACTAAAAGATAATAAATCATCATAATTTGCCTATTAAAGTGGAATAATTATTTTCATATTTAAGTACTCGTAGCTAACATCAAGAGCTTTTAAATTATAAAATTTTATTAATATCGATTATTTTTATTAATATTTTTATTTTTATATTTATCCTTAAAATTTTATTAGAATTAACGGCCATTCCCACGATATCGAACGAAAAATTCATTCAACAAAATATATGGGAAATAATAATAAAATTTGAAATTTATTTGCTGTTTTCCATGCAAATAGTCCGAAATGAATTTTTCCTTTGACATAGTGGGACATGCCGTAATTTTTTTCCTGAAAAATTACAAAATTTTGTTGTTTAAAAAAAATATATATGATTGGAAAGGGTACATATTGTTTGGAATTATTTAATAGAAAACATCATGAGCTATAAAAATTTAAATTTTTTTTTTTTTAAATCGGTTGACTAACAATATTTATATATTTCAAGGAATTTAACAAAATTATGAAAAAATCAGAAATTATTACAATACAAAGTATGATTATTTTTTTCATAATTTAATAGCACATATCATAAACTTTTCAAGTTATATATTTTTTATAATTTTGAGAAAAAGTTTATTATTATTATTATATTTACTGGGGGAAAAGAATTAAAATTTATATTTTACTAAACAAAAGGAATTGACAACAAAATGCCTAAATTTTTTAATATCTTATACGGTAAACTTATATTAAATTAAATTAATAAAATCGCTTACTATATAAATTATAAATTTTGAACATAAAAAATATGATATTTTTTTAAATTAATTTTTTTTTTTTAATTTTAACAAAAAGCATAGTATATGCAATAATAAATAAGATCAGCCAAATAATATAGTTAAAATCATAAAAATTGGTTAATTTATATTTTTTTCATATTTCATCAAATTTCCTTCAAATCTTTCTCCTATTAGTCATTTATTTTGTAATGTTTTTTTTTTTTTTTTTTTTTTGCAAAGCTTATAAGGTTTTCTAATTATAAATTCAAATTAAATCGTTATTTAATATTTTCATTCAGAATATTTTATTAAAATGGT
Source organism: Protocalliphora azurea (assembly GCA_932274085.1). Lineage (NCBI taxonomy): Eukaryota > Metazoa > Arthropoda > Insecta > Diptera > Calliphoridae > Protocalliphora > Protocalliphora azurea. The sequence continues at coordinate 53,502,179 of OW026519.1, forward strand.
TTGTTTATTCAATTTCAGTTATTGATGATGCCATATAAAATGACTTTATCAAAGCAAAATTATTTGTAATGCCAATAAATAAAAAAAAGTCACAAACAGCAATGCAAATAAATGAACTAGTTTTTATTATTTTAATTTACATTTAATTTTAATGTGCAATAAAAAATAAAATATTTGCAATAATTTTAAATGAAATCTAAGTCAATACGATTTAAAGTTGGCAGTTGGTTGGGTTTATAAAAAAGAAGTTAGTAAATTTTACAGGACTAATCAAATCACCATTAGTTGAATAAAATTAAATATTTTTGTATACATAAAACAAAATTAAGGAAGTGTTAAATTGAAATTTCTAATTGTTTTTTATTTTTTTTTTATTTAGACCTGGTTGTTTTCTTCGTTCTTTTTTAAACAAAAAAATTTATTATTATTATTTTTTTTTTGGCTGGCATAAAAGGCTTTGGATTTTGACAACAAAATGTCTAATTCAAATTAAAAGTTTGTAAATAAAGAAAACAATTCTTAGAACAAATAGATATTTGAAAATAAGAAAATAAAAGAAGTTTATAAAAAAAAACTTTTCTTAAAAATAAAATAAATCTTATATATATATACATACGTTTTAAAGGTTTGATTTCTCCAAAGGTTTCAAATACTTATACTTATTACAGAACCTAAAAGTAGAAAATGAAACTTTTCTCCAATAACACACGAGTTTAATAACATTTATTTCTAAGAAAAAAAATCTTATAAATTCCGTTTAAAAATTAATCAAAAATATAAAATAATATCATTTGACTTCTTTCATTTTTTACTTAGTATTTCAATAATGTTAAGCCATTTGCCTATGCTTTTAACTGCATTTTCAATTTTTCTAATATAGCTAATTTTTCTTTGTTGCCCTCATTTCGATTGCATCCTAAATTTTGTGACATTTTGTTGATTTTTGTGAACTGGTTAGTGAGAAGAAAATCTCTCCCTCTTGTTTTAAACTTAATGAAGATTTTGTACAAGTTAACTTCCGTTTTATCACTTCCGGTTTGACGCCGGTTTATATTGACACTTTAACCAACGTGACTGTGTACAAACACGCACTCAAAGAACTGGGAAAAATCAAAATAGAATACGAAGAAAGCAACACAATTGTCAATTTAAAATGAAACGTTTTGTCTTTTGCAAAAAAAGCAAGTAAAGAGAAACCAAATGGCACGTTAAGTAGAATAGACTGGCGGACAGATTGACAAACGGACAGATAAATAGACGAATAGATAGACACATGGATAGACGGACAGATAGCCAGACGGATAGACAGACTGACAGCTAGATAGATAGATAGATAGATAGATAGATATATAGATAGATAGATATATAGATAGATATATAGATAGATAGATGGATAGATAGATATATAGATAGATAGATATGTAGATAGATAGATGGATAGATAGATAGATGGATAGATAGATATATAGATAGATAGATATATAGATAGATAGATGGATAGATAGATAGATGGATAGATAGATATATAGATAGATAGATATATAGATATATAGATAGATAGATAGATAGATAGATATACAGATAGATGGATAGATAGATAGATAGATAGATAGATAGATGGATAGATAGATGGATAGATAGATATATAGATAGATAGATATATAGATAGATAGATAGATAGATAGATAGATAGATAGATAGATAGATAGACAGATAGATGGATAGATAAGATATATATATAGCAGAAGAGGAAATCGCCAATATATGTTCGAAGATCGGGGATAATAAAGCCACAGGTCTAGACTGTATTCCCAATAAGGCTTTGAAACAAGCCCTGAAGATGAAACCGACATTATTTGTTGAAATCTTCCGAAAATGTCTTATGGAAGGCATATTTCCGGACATCTGGAAGAAACAAAGACTCATACTAATACCAAAACCAGGAAAAGTTCTAGGAGACCCAGAATCGTACCGACCCATATGTTTGTTAGATACTATAGGAAAGTGTTTGGAGCGTATTATATATAATAGATTATCGACAGTCGTAGATAGCATGCATGGTCTCTCCGAGAGACAATTCGGGTTCCGGAAAGCGAGATCAACCCTAGACGCCATAACATTTGTAATTGAGTCGGCCAAGCGGGCAATAAGCGGAAGAGGCAAAGAAAGGAAATACTGTGCTGTCATAACTCTTGACATCAAGAATGCCTTCAACTCTGCCGGATGGAACCACATTATATCCTCATTAAGGCGTATAAATGTCCCAGAGTATCTTATTAAAATAATCAAAAATTATTTTTCCAATAGAACTCTGTGGGTTGAGACTGAAGATGGTATAAAAACGTATACCATCACATCAGGTGTTCCTCAAGGTTCCGTGTTAGGACCGTTGTTGTGGAATATTATGTACGATGGAATATTTGACTTAAAAATTCCTGAGGAAGCCTGTGTGGTTGGCTTTGCCGATGATATCGCGCTACTAGTCCAGGCAAGATTCTTAGACGAAGTACAACTTTATGCCAACGAAGCTATTGGAACTATAGGAAACTGGCTGTCATCAATGAACCTCAACCTAGCGGAACGTAAGACGGAGTTAGTGCTAATCAGCGGCAGGAGAAAGAGAGAGTATCTAACTGTGAGGGTAGGTGAAATCTCAATAACCTCGTCGGAGGCCATAAAGTATTTGGGCATCATGATCGACGATCGACTTAACTTTAAACGGCAAATGGAATACGCATGCAATAAGGTAGCCTGAGTTACGAATGCATTAGCAAGAATGATGCCAAATATCGGAGGACCACGACACAGTCGCAGACTGCTGATTTCTCGAGTTACCAACTCCGTACTGCTATATGGCGCACCAATTTGGGAAGGGGCATTAAGAAACTCCTCGAAGAAAGAGATGTCTTCAGTATTTAGAAGAAGCTGCTTAAGAGTCTGTTGCGGATACAGAACTATATCAGCGGAAGCGGCAAGTGTTGTATCGGGAATGGTTCCAATAGACATCTTAGCCAAAGAACTAGCAAACGTCTACAGACAATTTACCCAAAATGACAATGCCCTCAGAAGTAACATTCGGAAAATTGAAAAGGAAAAGACGCTAGAAAACTGGCAAAGACGATGGGAAAATTCTCCTAGAGGTCGATGGACCTACAGACTAATCCCACGTATAGAGACATGGATAAACCGTCGTCATGGTGAGATAAACTACAACCTGACACAATTTATCACAGGACACGGAGGAGATAGGAGTTATCTCCACAGATTCGGACACGACAACTCTCCTATGTGTCCGGAATGTCCTCGGGAAATCGAAGATGCAGAACATGTGATATTTAACTGCCCCCGGTTTGAAAGTATAAGAGTAAGACTTTTGATCCATCTCGGCGGGAAATTGACAGTGGATAATGTCATTAGTATAATGCTGAAATCCTAAGAAAACTGGGATGCATTTAACACGTTTTTGACAGCAGTCCACTTGAAACTTAGTGAAGCTGAAAAACTCCGCAAGGCCTCACTCACTAGTGGGCAGCCGAGTGATACAGGAATAGTAAATGGAGTATAGGCCATAAATGGCTGTCTAGCCCTGCGAAGTAATACCAATTGGCAGTGCCGCGGGGTTCTGAGAGGATAGGGGGGTGTGGTTTAGTACGTAAGAGTCGTGCATGTTTTCCAATACGGGTTGGATACATCTTTTGAAGATTCCACACCTCCAACGCAAAAAAAAAAAAAAAAAAAAGATGGATAGATACATATATAGATAGATAGATATGTAGATAGATAGATGGATAGATAGATAGAGAGATATATAGATAGATAGATAAATAGATAGATAGATACATAGATAAATAGATAAATAGATACATAGATAGATAGATAGATAGATAGATAGATAGAAAGATTGATAGATAGATAGACAGATAGAATGGTAAATAGATAGTTTGATAGATAGACAGATAGATAGATAGATAGATAGATAGATAAATAGATAGATAGATACATAGATAAATAGATAAATAGATACATAGATAGATAGATAGATAGATAGATAGATAGAAAGATTGATAGATAGATAGACAGATAGAATGGTAAATAGATAGTTTGATAGATAGACAGATAGATAGATAGATAGATAGATAGATAGATAGGTAGGTAGGTAGATAGATATATAGATCGATAGATAGATAGTTAGATATATAGATAGATATATAGATAGATATATAAACAGATAGATAGATAGATATATAGATTGATCTATCTATCAATGTATATATCTAGGTAGATAGATAGATAGATAAATAGATAGATAATAGATGGATAGATAGACAGATATATATATATATATATATATATATATATATATATATAGATTGATAGATAGATAGATAGTTATATAATAGATGGATAGATAGATAGATAGAGTGAACGGAGGAGTAGTTATCTCAGCAACTGGACAAAAAAGAATATATAGTCTCTGCTACTTTTTGCCTAGACAGAAGAAATGTTGTCTCATTAATTTCTGTCTCGACAGACACATCGTGTCATCAAAATTTTGTCGAGGTATATGAAAAATTGCCTCACTTCTCTTCCATATAGAATAAAAGTTCTCTCAGCTATATTTTGTCTAGGCAGAAGAAAAATTCTTTCAACTACAGACAGACAGACGTAAAAGCTTAGAAATATGCAGACAGATGGAGCCATTTCGGCCAAGGATCACGGAAAAGTCTCATTCAACTTACTGAAACTCCGAAACTTTTTTCAATACTAATAAAAAATTGTTTCAGCAGCTTTATGTCTAGACAGGGCAAAAAGTTCTCATACTAACAACTTTTTATTTAGACAAAAATAAAACAAAAAAAAAAAAAATCAAAAAAAAAAATAATTGATTGTTTTCTTTAATTTGTCTGAAAAACATAATAAAAATTTGGTGGGAAAACAAGTTTTCTGGTTTATTATTTGAAAAAAAAAAGAATTTTAAAAAATGATGTCTAAAAAGAAAAATTTGTCGGTATTACGACTTTCCTATCTTGATAAAAAGACCTTGCACTCCTTTTTAGTTTTCTCTGCTCTGCTTCGATATGATGTCACGTTTTAAATTGCAAAAAAAAAAAAAAATTCTTTCGAATACAACAGCGTGTCATATCCCTCCATATGTGATGTTGAGAACATAAACAAGCCAAAGTTTGTAGTTAAATGAAACCCTTTTGTCCTTTATTTGCCCATTTGTTAGGAAATGTTTTAAGAAAATCCATTACTATCTCATCCTTTTCACTACAAAAGTTGTTAAATTTTTTTCACATCGTCTTTAGAAAAAGGAAAAACTTAAGGAAAATTTTTGACATATGGTGTCATATTGATGTTAAAACAATAAAGAGAAAAGAAATGGAATAAGAATGAAATCTGTTGGCAAATATTTTTGAGAGAAAGCAAAAAAAAACCTTTTTAAAACAATTGTTGTTGTTTTAGGTTTTTTATAATTTTTGTCAGCTCCGATGCTGTCACCATTTTAAGGAAATGTAAATCGACAAAAAAAAAGTTTTAAAGTTTTTTTTATGAAAATTCTTTTAAAGATTTTCATAAGAAATTGACAAGATATTAAAAAAAACATAAATAGATTATGAAAAAAATTCTTGACATTTAATGTCAACAGCAAGCAATTGAGAATAAAAATTAATATAAAAATAGAAAAATAAAAATAGAAAAATTTGGTATTTCTATTTTAACATAAGAAAAATATTTCAATAAGGAGTAAGGGAACAAATTTTTCAACAAACAAAAAGTGGCACAAAAATGTCAGCCTATTAATTGGTTATAGTTTTATTAATTTTTTTTTTTCTTGGAATTTATTATTTATTCTTTTGCTCTTTTCATTTCAGGTATTATTGGCTCAAAATGCACCGAAAAAGAATTTCAATGCGGTAGTGGTGAATGTTTGCCCATACGTTTCCTGTGTGATGGTGATTCGGATTGTTCTGATCATAGTGATGAAATGATACCAGAATGTAAATTTAGAGGTGAGTGAGAAAAATAATTTCTATGTAATTTGTAAATAATTTGACAATAGTTTAAATTATTAATGATATTTAGTAAACTATGAACTATAAACAAATTATTATGTTCGTTTTTGGCCTAAATATAAAACAAAAATAAATGAAATTTATGGGAAATAAATTTTGTAAATAGTGTTTTGATAATTAGCAAAATCGCTTTATTACGAAAATTTCCATATGCCAAAATATTACCCCACCTTTAAAAGGTCCCATATTTTCTTGCTAACTAGTTTTTAATTTATTTTCATAAAGACTTATCCCTCAGTATTAAAACCAAAAATTATACTTTCCTTAATGTATCACAAGGGACTTTTTCTTTTTGTTTTACTTATCCAAAACTTTTTCTCTCTTCTTCTAGAGGAAAATTAATAATTTTTTTATGATAATTTTTGTTTTTTCTTTGGTTTGCAAATAGTTTTGTTACGATGACCATAAAACAACACAAAATTAAGCGTCAAAAATATTTATTTGAAATTTATAATTTGTTTCTATATATTTTATTTAAAAAGGATTCTAAGCAATTTTCGTTATCTTATGAGAACTAGACATTAGAGATTTGAGAAAACAAATTGGAAAAATTAAAAAAATGATAAAAGTAAAACCCTTAGCTAAATTTCAATAGAACTTTTCGCCTAAAAGGTTGTTTTCTCTACAACTTTTGTCGAAATATAGTCCAGTCTGTAGTAAATAATATAGTCTATAGTCATGTCTATATGTAGTATATAGACAAGGCTATATTATTATAACCTATAGTTAGAACTATAGTCTAATCTACAGTCGAAATTATAGTCTAGTCTATGGTCAAAATTATGGTCGAAACTATAGTCTAGTCTGCAGTCAAGACTATAGTCTTGTCTATAGTCAAGACTACAGTCTAATCTAAAGTCAAGACTATAGTCTAGTCTATAGTCAAGACTATAGTCTAGTCTATAGTCAAGACTATAGTTTAGTCTATAGTCAAGACTATAGTTTAGTCTATAGTCAAGACTATAGTTTAGTCTATAGTCAAGACTATAGTTTAGTCTATAGTAAAGACTATAGTTTAGTCTATAGTCAAGACTATAGTTTAGTCTATAGTCAAGACTATAGTTTAGTCTATAGTCAAGACTATAGTTTAGTCTATAGTCAAGACTATAGTTTAGTCTATAGTCAAGACTATAGTTTAGTCTATAGTCAAGACTATAGTTTAGTCTATAGTCAAGACTATAGTTTAGTCTATAGTCAAGACTATAGTTTAGTCTATAGTCAAGACTATAGTTTAGTCTATAGTCAAGACTATAGTTTAGTCTATAGTCAAGACTATAGTTTAGTCTATAGTCAAGACTATAGTTTAGTCTATAGTCAAGACTATAGTTTAGTCTATAGTCAAGACTATAGTTTAGTCTATAGTCAAGACTATAGTTTAGTCTATAGTCAAGACTATAGTTTAGTCTATAGTCAAGACTATAGTTTAGTCTATAGTCAAGACTATAGTTTAGTCTATAGTCAAGACTATAGTTTAGTCTATAGTCAAGACTATAGTTTAGTCTATAGTCAAGACTATAGTTTAGTCTATAGTCAAGACTATAGTTTAGTCTATAGTCAAGACTATAGTTTAGTCTATAGTCAAGACTATAGTTTAGTCTATAGTCAAGACTATAGTTTAGTCTATAGTCAAGACTATAGTTTAGTCTATAGTCAAGACTATAGTTTAGTCTATAGTCAAGACTATAGTTTAGTCTATAGTCAAGACTATAGTTTAGTCTATAGTCAAGACTATAGTTTAGTCTATAGTCAAGACTATAGTTTAGTCTATAGTCAAGACTATAGTTTAGTCTATAGTCAAGACTATAGTTTAGTCTATAGTCAAGACTATAGTTTAGTCTATAGTCAAGACTATAGTTTAGTCTATAGTCAAGACTATAGTTTAGTCTATAGTCAAGACTATAGTTTAGTCTATAGTCAAGACTATAGTTTAGTCTAGTCTATAGTCAAGACTATAGTTTAGTCTATAGTCAAGACTATAGTTTAGTCTATAGTCAAGACTATAGTTTAGTCTATAGTCAAGACCATAGTTTAGTCTATAGTCAAGACTATAGTTTAGTCTATAGTCAAGACTATAGTTTAGTCTATAGTCAAGACTATAGTTTAGTCTATAGTCAAGACTATAGTTTAGTCTATAGTCAAGCCTATAGTCTAGTAAATTGTCAGGACTATAGTCTAGTCTATAGTCAAGACTATAGTCTAGTCTATAGTCGAGACTATAGTCTAGTCTATAGTCGAGACTATAGTCTAGTCTATAGTCGAGACTATAGTCTATAGTCAAGACTATAATCTAGTTTATAGTCAAGACCATAGTCTGGTATATAGTCGGGACTATAGTCTAGTATATAGTCAAGACTATAGTCTAGTCTGTAGTTTAGTCTATAGTCAAGACTATAGTTTAGTCTATAGTCAAGACTATAGTTTAGTCTATAGTCAAGACTATAGTTTAGTCTATAGTCAAGACTATAGTTTAGTCTATAGTCAAGACTATAGTTTAGTCTATAGTCAAGACTATAGTTTAGTCTATAGTCAAGACTATAGTTTAGTCTATAGTCAAGACTATAGTTTAGTCTATAGTCAAGACTATAGTTTAGTCTATAGTCAAGACTATAGTTTAGTCTATAGTCAAGACTATAGTTTAGTCTATAGTCAAGACTAAGTTTAGTCAATAGTCAAGACTATAGTTTAGTCTATAGTCAAGACTATAGTTTAGTCTATAGTCAAGACTATAGTTTAGTCTATAGTCAAGACTATAGTTTAGTCTATAGTCAAGACTATAGTTTAGTCTATAGTCAAGACTATAGTTTAGTCTATAGTCAAGACTATAGTTTAGTCTATAGTCAAGACTATAGTTTAGTCTATAGTCAAGACTATAGTTTAGTCTATAGTCAAGACTATAGTTTAGTCTATAGTCAAGACTATAGTTTAGTCTATAGTCAAGACTATAGTTTAGTCTATAGTCAAGACTATAGTTTAGTCTATAGTCAAGACTATAGTTTAGTCTATAGTCAAGACTATAGTTTAGTCTATAGTCAAGACTATAGTTTAGTCTATAGTCAAGCCTATAGTCTAGTAAATTGTCAGGACTATAGTCTAGTCTATAGTCAAGATTATAGTCTAGTCTATAGTCGAGACTATAGTCTATAGTCAAGACTATAATCTAGTCTATAGTCAAGACCATAGTCTGGTATATAGTCGGGACTATAGTCTAGTATATAGTCAAGACTATAGTCTATAGTCTATAGTCTAGTCTATAGTCAAGACTATAGTTTAGTCTATAGTCAAGACTATAGTTTAGTCTATAGTCAAGACTATAGTTTAGTCTATAGTCAAGACTATAGTTTAGTCTATAGTCAAGACTATAGTTTAGTCTATAGTCAAGACTATAGTTTAGTCTATAGTCAAGACTATAGTTTAGTCTATAGTCAAGACTATAGTTTAGTCTATAGTCAAGACTATAGTTTAGTCTATAGTCAAGACTATAGTTTAGTCTATAGTCAAGACTATAGTCTAGTCTATAGTCAAGACTATAGTTTAGTCTATAGTCAAGACTATAGTTTAGTCTATAGTCAAGACTATAGTTTAGTCTATAGTCAAGACTATAGTTTAGTCTATAGTCAAGACTATAGTTTAGTCTATAGTCAAGACTATAGTTTAGTCTATAGTCAAGACTATAGTTTAGTCTATAGTCAAGACTATAGTTTAGTCTATAGTCAAGACTATAGTTTAGTCTATAGTCAAGCCTATAGTCTAGTAAATTGTCAGGACTATAGTCTAGTCTATAGTCAAGACTATAGTCTAGTCTATAGTCTAGTCTATACTCAAGACTATAGTTTAGTCTATAGTCAAGACTATAGCTTAGTCTATAGTCAAGACTATAGTTTAGTCTATAGTCAAGACTATAGTTTAGTCTATAGTCAAGACTATAGTTTAGTCTATAGTCAAGACTATAGTTTAGTCTATAGTCAAGACTATAGTTTAGTCTATAGTCAAGACTATAGTTTAGTCTATAGTCAAGACTATAGTTTAGTCTATAGTCAAGACTATAGTTTAGTCTATAGTCAAGACTATAGTTTAGTCTATAGTCAAGACTATAGTTTAGTCTATAGTCAAGCCTATAGTCTAGTAAATTGTCAGGACTATAGTCTAGTCTATAGTCAAGACTATAGTCTAGTCTATAGTCGAATCTATAGTCTATAGTCAAGACTATAATCTAGTCTATAGTCAAGACCATAGTCTGGTATATAGTCGGGACTATAGTCTAGTATATAGTCAAGACTATAGTCTAGTCTATAGTCTAGTCTATAGTCAAGACTATAGTTTAGTCTATAGTCAAGACTATAGTTTAGTCTATAGTCAAGACTATAGTTTAGTCTATAGTCAAGACTATAGTTTAGTCTATAGTCAAGACTATAGTTTAGTCTATAGTCAAGACTATAGTTTAGTCTATAGTCAAGACTATAGTTTAGTCTATAGTCAAGACTATAGTTTAGTCTATAGTCAAACCTATAGTTTAGTCTATAGTCAAACCTATAGTCTAGTAAATTGTCAGGACTATAGTCTGGTCTATAGTCAAGACTATAGTCTAGTCTATAGTCTAGTCTATAGTCAAGACTATAGTTTAGTCTATAGTTAAGACTATAGTTTAGTCTATAGTCAAGACTATAGTTTAGTCTATAGTTAAGACTATAGTTTAGTCTATAGTCAAGACTATAGTTTAGTCTATAGTCAAGACTATAGTTTAGTCTATAGTCAAGACTATAGTTTAGTCTATAGTCAAGCCTATAGTCTAGTAAATTGTCAGGACTATAGTCTAGTCTATAGTCAAGACTATAGTCTAGTCTATAGTCGAGACTATAGTCTATAGTCAAGACTATAATCTAGTCTATAGTCAAGACCATAGTCTGGTATATAGTCGGGACTATAGTCTAGTATATAGTCAAGACTACAGTCTAGTCTATAGTCTAGTCTATAGTCTAGTCTATAGTCAAGACTATAGTTTAGTCTATAGTCAAGACTATAGTTTAGTCTATAGTCAAGACTATAGTTTAGTCTATAGTCAAGACTATAGTTTAGTCTATAGTCAAGACTATAGTTTAGTCTATAGTCAAGACTATAGTTTAGTCTATAGTCAAGACTATAGTTTAGTCTATAGTCAAGACTATAGTTTAGTCTATAGTCAAGACTATAGTTTAGTCTATAGTCAAGACTATAGTTTAGTCTATAGTCAAGACTATAGTTTAGTCTATAGTCAAGACTATAGTTTAGTCTATAGTCAAGACTATAGTTTAGTCTATAGTCAAGACTATAGTTTAGTCTATAGTCAAGACTATAGTTTAGTCTATAGTCTAGACTATAGTTTAGTCTATAGTCAAGACTATAGTTTAGTCTATAGTCAAGACTATAGTTTAGTCTATAGTCAAGACTATAGTTTAGTCTATAGCCAAGACTATAGTTTAGTCTATAGTCAAGCCTATAGTCTAGTAAATTGTCAGGACTATAGTCTAGTCTATAGTCAAGACTATAGTCTAGTCTATAGTCGAGACTATAGTCTATAGTCAAGACTATAATCTAGTCTATAGTCAAGACCATAGTCTGGTATATAGTCGGGACTATAGTCTAGTATATAGTCAAGACTATAGTCTAGTCTATAGTCAAGACTATAGTCTAGTCTATAGTCAAGACTATAGTCTAGTCTATAGTCAAGACTATAGTCTAGTCTATAGTCAAGACTATAGTCTAGTCTATAGTCAAGACTATAGTCTAGTCTATAGTCAAGACTATAGTCTAGTCTATAGTCAAGACTATAGTTTAGTCTATAGTCAAGCCTATAGTCTAGTCAATTGTCTGGACTATAGTATAGTCAATAGTCAAGATTGTAGTTTAGTCTATAGTCAAGACTATAATCTAGTTTATATTCAAGACTATAGTCTAGTCTATAATAAAGACTATAGTCAATAATCAAGACTATAGTCTATTCTGTAGTCTAAAATATATATTCTATTCTATGGTCTAGTGGATAGTCTAATCTATAGTCCATATTCAACTTTTTAATATTTTTTTTCTCTCTGTGTTTCTTGACCAGCATGCAAATGGTTTTTGGTCTATAAATTTGAGTTTGCCCCTGTTACGTAGTATTGGACAACAATAAGTATAGGTCTCATAGTTATGTATATTTGTCAGTAAGTTTATATGTATGTGAACTCATGTATGCTTTGAAGTTGGTATTCAAAATGAATTTTCAAAAGGCCACAAATTTTCATGATTACGAAACAACAATAATAATAAAAAAAAAAGAAAATACTGCGGAGTTGCAAACTTAAACAAATAAAGCACTGTGGTCTAGGATGAAAAAGAAAATAACAAAATTTTTAAAACAAATGTTGCAGACTAAATTCTAAATTATTTTAAAAAGTGAGCAATATTTTTCCAATTATAGCATTTAAGAAATATTTTTTTTACATGTTACTTGTCAAACCAATCCACTGTGTAATATTGTTTAGGCTTGGTAAAAACCTGAAATGAGTATAACTAAAAGAACTAAGTAGGGGAGCACAAAATTAATGCCACTGCTACACACTACTTAAGAGTCAATTGTGAGTTTTTTAATGGATATCAAAATGTAAGTGTTTGTTTATGTGTGGGTATATATGTGGCTGTGTGCCAGCATAAAGGACCTACACATAAGTTTATGTTACCGAAATTGTTGTTTGAGTTAGAAGTCCTCTTACGCTTATATGTAAATATAAGAGTTTGTATGTAAAAACAAATACTCATACAATGAAATTGTACAAGTAATATTGTTTGGTTTAACATATTATACTCTTATGGCTGCGTTGATTGTATTTAGTTGGCTTTTTTGTTATTGGCAAATTTCTTATTTGCTTGCTGTTTTATTTTTCTTCTACTGTGTTTATCTCTATTGTTGTTTTCAGCAGGATAAATGTAATTTTGAATGTGTGCGTTTTTTTTATTTTTTATAAAAGATGATCATTTTCATTTGAGATTCAAAATGCCAGCAATAATATAACCAAACTACTTTTGTTGCTTCAAAATATGTGTGCTTGTTTGATATAAGCAATCAGGCAAAGCAAACGATTGTACTTTGGGGAATTATAGTTACTTTTTTTTTGTATTTTCTTTGTAATATTTTTTGAAGAGGTATTAAGCAGGAATGCACAGAATTTTTCTTTAGTCTTCTCTAACAGCTTCCTAAAATACTTGAGCTTTGAATTTTTATTTCGTTTTTTCTTAAAGCAAAACTCCTCTTTGTGCAAAATGATAAAAATAACTTAAATAAAAAAAATACGTTTGCAAAAATTACCAGTTTTTATTTATTTTCAGTACAGGATGAAAATAACTTAACATTTCACTTCATATACAATGAAGTACTAAGGTTTCTCCCCCTATTCTTTTTACCATAATAAGTAAAGATAAAATTAAGGAAACTCAAAGTGGTATTATAAACTAAATGCTAAAATACCAGCAGCAACTAACACTTTGATATTAAAGTTTTTTTTTGTTCATTTTTTGATGATTTCGAAAAATAAAACTCATTGCCATAATCACGTGTAAACCATTATAAATGTTGTGGACTATCAAGAATTTTTTACTTGCTATTGACCTAGAAAAAGGGAGCTTGTTACAAATACCAACACCTATAATATCGTAGTGATAGCAATAAAATGATTTTAAATCTATTTAATATTACCGTAGAGATCTATTTTACCGAAAAAGTTTTTTTTAGGGATCAATAAAGACATTTAAATACCCTAATTCATTATATATATATATATATATATATATATATATATATATACATATAAATATACATATACATATATATATATATATATATATATATATATATATATATATATATATATATAATGAATTAGGGTATTTAAATGTCTTTATTGATCCCTAAAAAAAACTTTTTATAAGAAACTTTTACAAAAATTTACTTTCTATATGAAAATTTTCAAAAATTTACTTTCTATACGAAATTTTTCAAAAATTTTCTTTCTGCAAGAATTTTTACAAAAATTTACTTTCTATAGGAATTTTTAAAAATTTTACTGTTTGTAGAAAAATATTCAAATATTTTCTTTCTATGGGAAATTTTCCAAAAATTCTATTTTTATTAGAAATATTTCAAAAAATTCATTTTTTTATAGAAAAATTAAAAAAATTTTGTTTCCTATAGAAAATTTAAAAAAAATTTTAGTAAATTTTTCGAAAATTTCCTTTTTATAAACAATCTTTCCAGAATATCCTTTTTGCAGAAAATTGTTCTCAAATTTCGTTTTTATAGAATGTTGTTCACAATTTTTCTCTTTATAGGAAATTTTAAAAAAATTTACTTTTGTTAGAATATTTTTAAAAAATTTCCTTTTTATAGTAAAATTTTAAAAATTTCTTTTTTTTATGGTAAGTTTTTCAAAAATTCTTTTTTTCATAGGAAAATTTTCAAAAATTCCCTTTTATAGTACATTTTTGTAAAAATTCTCTTTTTATAGGAAATTAAAAAAAAATTTTTTTGTGGGGAGTTTTTTGAAAATTTATATATTTTTTATATGAAATTCCCTGTTTATAGGAAAATTACCAAAAATTCACTTTTTATTGAAAATTTTTCAAAAATTCCCTTCTTATACAATTCTTTTGTTTATAGAATTTTTTTTTAATTCTATTTTTATAAGAAATTTTTAAAAAATTCTCTTCTATAGGATATTTTTCAAAAATTCTCCTTCTAGAGAATTCTTTTTTTAATTTCCCTTTTATAGGAAATTTTTTAAGAATTCCTTTTTATACGAAATTTGTTGTTTATAGGAAATTTCCTTTTTATAGTAAATTTTTCAAAATTTTCCTTCTTACAGGAAATTTTTTAGTTGGAAATTTTTCGCAAATTAACTTTTTATAGAAAATTTTTCAAAGATTCTCTTTTAAAGGAAATTTTTCAAAGATTCCCTTTATAAGAAATTTTTTACAAACATTTTTTTTATCTTCACTTTTTATAGGAAAATTTTTACAAGTCCCTTTTTTATAGGAAATTTTTCATAAATTCCCTTTCTAAGAGAATTTTTTCAAAAATTTCGGTTTTATAAGATTTTTTCCAAAAATTCTGTATTTTGATATATTTTTTTAAAAACTTCCTTTTCACTACATTTCCTTTTTATAGTAAATTTTTCATAAATTTATTTTTTGAGACAAATTTTCAAAAATTTCCCTCTTGTAGAAAATTTTAAGAAATTTATTTTCATAGGAAGTTTTTAGAAAACAATTAGTTTTAAACGATTTTTAAAAAGATATTAAGTTTTACGGTGTCTAAAATTCGTCTCAGCTGAATATCTAACCTGATTTTCAGAATTTCTTTTGAAATTAAACCAAATGTTTGAATGTATTACAAGAGTAACAAACAAACTAAGATTGTTAACTCGCCAAGGACCAGTTAACAAAAACATAAATAAAAATAATACAACAAAACAAACAACTTATTATTAACATGAGCATTATAAATGAATAGAGTAAGAGAAAAAAATGAAGCTTCTTTATTTAGAAGGAACTTAAATATTTAAGATACTTAAAATAATAATAGAAAAACTAATAGATTTGTTTCACTTTTTTAAAAAAACCTTAACATTTTCTATTTAGCTTTTTTAAATAAACATTTCCATTTACATACTTTTTACTACTAAATCACCTTCAATTATTCCTTTTCAACCATGTTCCCCTTTTTCGTCTGGTGTTTCAAAGAAACAAAAAAAAAAAAAAAAAAAAAATCGATTCCAATTCATTCAATTTTCCTCTTTTGGATAAAAAAAATTTCGTGTAATAAATTTTTTAACATTTTGTCTTCATTTTTTTGTAAATCAATTTTGTATTTTTTTACTTTTTCTTCTGAGAAGCATTGTAAAGCTATTTATAAATTCAACTCTTAATAGAATCTGAAATCTGAAAAAAAAAAAACAAAAATAAAACGGATGGGACTGAGTGCAACTAAAATGAAAGATGAATTTGACACAAAACTACAAAAGGATAAATGGAGAAAAGAAAGAAGAAAGGAGGAAGTTTATAAGTTTTTTTTCCGAAATAAACACTCAGGATAGAATGAATATGTTTTAAAAAATTCTTAAATAAAAGCAACAGGTTTCTTTTATAAGACTTCAAATATATACTTCATAGTTAGTTTTAGTTTAGTTTTTGCTCAAATTACAATAAAAAATTTTGAAATACAGAAATTAATTCCAAAAAGTTAAAAGCAGCCTAAAACTATTCCATATATTTAAATCCCTAAAATATGCTATAATAACAAGCAAGGTACCAATTACACTTATGGCCTTGGTAAAGCATAAAATTTGCAGCATATCTTAAGGCTTTATTATATTTCATATTAATTTTATCTAAATAGCTTCATTTAATAAAAAAAATTAGTCATTATTTTTTTAATATACTTGCCGTATTTAAATCACTTTCTATATCTTCTCTTAACATTTGTTTGTATATCCGTCCATATATCCAACCATCCGTTTGTCTGTCCATATTCATATACATCATGATGCCTGAAAGTACACAAAACATGAATAGTTTTTTCCACGTCCTCATCTTCTTTCATACTTTTTATAAATATTTAACAAAAAGAAAAAAAAAAAACATTCAAAATGCATTCATAAAAAACTTACAGGAGGAAAATGGAACACAGTCTAGAACCAACAACTGCAACTGATGAACATTGTTTTTTTTCTTTTATTTTGTTGGATTTACCTTCTTCTGCTGTAACAATTTAATATACAATTGAATGATTGCTTAAAAAGAGGAAAATGAATGAATGGATGGTTTGGATGAATTACTGAATGAAAAAAATTCCAGGAAAGTAAAAAAATAGTTAATTTCTTTTTCACATTGTGACATAGTAACCTGAAGATAATTTAAATTTAATGGGGGTGTACAGACAGAGGAACAACAATTTTACAATAATTTTCTCTTTATAGGAAATATTTTTAAAAATTTAATTTTATGGGAAATTTTTCACACATTTAATTTTATAGAAATTTGTTTAATAATTTCCTTTTTATAGGAAATTTTCAAAAAATTAAATTTCATAGGAAACTTTAATAATTTCCTTTTTATAGAAAATTCTTCAAAAATATAATTTTATAGGAAACTTCTAAATTATTCTTCTTCTTAATAATAAATTAATTAATAAATTAAAATTCTCAAAAAAAATAATTTTATAGGAAATTTCTAAAAAAAAATAATTTTGTGGGAAATTCTTCAAAAATTTAATTTTATAGGAAATTTTATAACAACTAAAAATTCTTCAATAATTTCCTTCTTATAGGAAAATTTTCAAAAATTTACTTTTATTGCAAATTATTCGAAAATTTCCTTTTATAGGAAATTTTTCAAAAATTTACTTTTTATAAGAAACTTTTCGTTTTGATAGGAAATTCTTCAAAAATTTTATTTTATAAGAAACTTTTGAATAATTTCCTTTTTATAAAAAAATTTTTAAAAATTTAATTTTATAGGAATAATTCTTTTTATAGGTAATTTCTAAAAAATGTAATTTTGCGGGAAATTCTTCAAAAATTTTATTTTATAGGAAATGTTATAACAACTTCCTTTTTATATATTCTTCAATAATTTCCTTCTTATAGGACAATTTTCAAAAATTTACTTTTAATTCTAAATTATTCGAAAATTTCCTTTTTAGAAGAAATTTTTCAAAGATTTCCTTCTTATAGAAAATTTTTCAAAAATTTACTTTTTATTGTAAATTGTTCGCAAATTTCCTTTTTATAGGAAATTTTTCAAAAAATTTACTTTTTATAGGAAATTTTTTAAATTTTTTGTTTTCTTAGAAAATTTTTCAAAATTATTTTCCATAGAAAATTTTCAATAATTTCCGTTTTAGTGTAAGAAGTTTTCCATACATTCTTAAAAGGAAATTTTTCATAATTTTCTTTTTTGCAAAATTTTAATTTTTGCAAAATTTTAGTTTTGCAAAATGTTGCAAAAATTTCCTTTTCACAGTAATTTTTTCAAAAATTTCTTTTTATTTTTTTTTAAATTCTCTGCAAAAACTTCCTTTGCTTTTTTATGATAAATTTTTTAAAAATTTTCTCAATAGGAAATTTTGTGCAAATTTTCCTTTTATGAAAGTTTTTGCGTAAGTTTGCCTTTTATAGGAAATTTTCTATAAATTTCTCTTTTATAGGAAATTTTGCACAAGTTTCCCTTAAAAAAAAAGGTAAAAATTTCCCTTTTATAGGAAATTTACTGCAAATTTCTCTTTTATAGGAAATTCTGTATAGATTTCTGTTTAATAGGAAATTTTGTGCAAGTTTCCCTTCTATAAAGAATTTTGTAAAATTATCCCTTTTATAAGAAATTTGGTACAAATTTTTGTTTTATAAAAAATTTTGTACAAATTTCCTTTTTATAGTAAATTTTGCACAAATTTCTCTTTTAGAGGAAATTTTTTTACAAATTTACCTTTTATAGGAAATTTCGCGCAAGTTTCCTTTTTTATAATTTTTTTTTTTTTTTTTGTAAAAATAAATTTTGCACAAATTTCTCTTTCATAGGAAATTTTTTACAAATTTACCTTTTATAGGAAATTTCGCGCAAGTTTCCTTTTTTATAATATTTTTTTTGTAAAAATATCCCTTTTATAAGAAATTTAGTACAAATTTCCCTTTTGTAGGAAATTTTATACAAATTTCTATTTTATAAGAAATTTTGTACAAATATCTTATTTATAGAAAATTTTGTACAAATTTCTCTTTTACAAGAAATTTTTATTCAAATTTCGTTTTTATAGGATATTTTGTACAAATTTCCCTTTTACAGGAATTTTTTTAAAAATTTTCCTTTTATAGGAACTTTTGTGAAAATTTCTCTTTTATAAGAAATTTTGTACAAATTTTGCTTTTAGAAGAAATTTTACACAAATTTCCCTTTTATAGGAAATTTTGCACAATTTCTCTTAGAGGAAATTTTTTTATAAATTTCTCTTCTACAGGAAATTTTGCGCAAGTTTCCTTTTTATAAAAAAAAAAAAAAAATTTTGTAAAAATATCCCTTTTGTAGAAAATTTAGTACAAATTTCCCTTTTGTAGGAAATTTTGAACAAATTTCTATTTTATATATTTTATAAGAAACTTTGTACTAATTTCCTATTTATAGAAAATTTTGTACAAATTTCTCTTTTACAAGTAATTTTTATTCAAATATCGTTTTTATAGATTTTGTACAAATTTCCCTTTTAAAGGACCTTTTGTGCGAAGTTCCCTTTTTTTATAGGAGATTTTGTACAAATTTCCCTTTTAAAGGAACTTTTGTGCAAATTTCCCTTTTACAGGAAATTTTGTGCAAATTTCACTTTAATAGGAAATTTTGTTCAAATTTCCCTTGGTTTAAATTCCTTTTGCTGCTTTTGTTTCCTTTGTAGTATGCTACAATTTAGGTCTCTCTCTGCTGTGTTTTTTTTATATTTCCTTTTTTTCACATTTTCATTAATAAAATACTTTTCTAAAATTGTAAAATTTTGTTTCTCCTAACTACACATTCTTAACGTTTTCGTTGTTAAAAATATTCATATACAAAAATTGTGAAAGGCATAAAAAATATTTGAAGTGCTTGAAATGTGTGTGTATGTGTGTGAATTTTGCATTTGGTTTAAACTTCTGTTCTGGTTGAAGGATTTCATATTTAGGAGAGAAAAAAGTAACAGTAGATACTTGAATATATCAAATATATATATATATATATATATATATATATATATATATATATATATATATATATATATATATATATATATATCTTTTGTGGGAAATAGTACAAAAATTTACTTTCTGTAGGACGTTTTTCAAAAACTTTCTTTTTTTAAGAATTTTTACAAAAATTTACTTTTTGAATTAATTTTTATAGAAAAATTGAATTTTTTTTTTTCTATAGAAAATTAAAAAATATTTTAGTAAATTTTTCAAAAATTTCCTTCTTATAGACAATCTTTCAAAAATATTGTTCATAATTTTTCTTTTTTAAAATTTTCAAAAAAATTTCCTTTTGTTAGAAAATTTTTAAAAAATTTCCTTCTTATAGTAAAATTTTAAAATTTTTTTTCATAGGAAAATGATATATATATATAATTTCCTAAGCATGTTTTCTATTTATAGAGCTTTCTGAAAAATTAAAATTCGGCTTATTAATAAAACTATTCGTCGTAGAAATCCTAATGGAGCCAGATTTTGAAATTTCTATCAGGGAGCGAAGATACGCGGATTTATTTATTTTTTTTACGTTGTGCAATATTTTTGGAAGTTGATTTTGGTTTAAAGAAGTTTAAATTTGCTATACTCATTTTTTGCTCCCCAAATTGGAAACTGATTTTCTATTTTGATCAGGGAGCGCATTTATGTCGATTATTATTATTATATTATTATTTTTGGTTTCCAAATACTTTTAACAATATTATCCCATCAAACGGTAACGGTTGTAAATCTTTGAACTTCCGGTGTTGTCAAGTTATACGCTAGTTTATTATAGTTTCATAATATTATTATTAATTTTGTCCTATATCTAAAGAGCCTACTGTTTTCACATTTCATTTATTTGAATATATGCACAAAAAAAATCTCCCCTCTCTTTAACACACATACACACACACACAACACAATGACTTACGATTAGGAAATATTTTGAGGCAAAACGCTTCTTAAATTGCATCACAATAACAAAAGTAATAACAGAAGTACCATAGTGATGCAGATAATTGTGGCAGGTTGTTGGCGTTAAACGAATACAATGGGGTTAATTGCAACAATGTTTTGCATATGAATTTGTATTGTTTATTTTGAACATCAAAATAGAACTGCATGAATAAAAAAAAAAATGTATTAATAGAACATTTTTAGAAAAATTTTTGTTGTTTAATAGAAATTCTAAAAAAAGAAGATTAGAGCTGAAAAAAAATCAGAATCAAATCAATTTGGAAATAAAGTCATAAATGCCGATTATATTATTGGTTTTACTACTAAAAATAGCTTAAGTCTAAATTTTTAAAATTCTGTTTAATTAAATTTAAATTTCAATCTGAAAGCTATTAAAAATTTAACTCTTTCTTCACTATATTTTTTATGTTTTTATTACTATTGTAATAAAAAAAAAAAAAAAAAAATACCACCCACCTTTCTTAAACAAATATTTGATATTTGATCATCAAATTTTATTATCCAATATTTTATGATTTTAATCAAGAAAAAGCAAAAGGTTATAAAACTTTTGCCAAATCAGCAATTTGTTGCAATTTTACTATTTACCCCTAAAACTAAATATATTTGCCATTGAATTGTTCAATATTTGCATTTTTGTTCAAAAGAGTTTTGTTTAGTTTTCCTTGTTTTCTACTTTAGAAGTTTAAGCTTATTTAAAGCAACAGTTTGAGTATTTGATTTTATGGCTAGCATAATATGTGGCAATCAAAATTCTTGGAATTTTGACTCACATAACTATTAAGAATAACATTTTGAAATATAAACAATAATTAAGAAAATAAAGGATACATTGGCGTTTTATTGGTCGGGAGATGGATTACATCCATCCAGATTGGGAGCGAATTACATTCGTCCATGTAACTCTTTTCATATCAGATGTTCCTTATATCGATGGGGTAAAGAATGGAACGAAGCGTTTCGGAGGTCCATGGGGTATATAGAAGGAAAAGCATTCAGGTCAGGGTCAGATGGTGGGTTTAATCTTAAATGGCCATGCTAGTCTTTTAACTATGCGAAAAACTTAGCAGGCAGAAATAGCAGTAGAAAACAGAAAGAAAAGCCGAGTGAAGATATCAATCAATGCGTACATCGTCACAGATGAGCAGGCGAGTAGCAGAACTGACGAATCACAGAGATAGAAGCGAGAAACACAATAGCAGAGACAAGATGCAGGGAGAAATACACAGGAGTCTAAGAGTACCAGCTAGTAGAGAAGCATAGGAAAGATTCAAACACAGTAAGCAAGAAGGAGACAAAATAAACAAAGATACAAACAAAAGAAGCCACATGTACAGACACTCACACACAGATCAACGAAGCTCAGCGAACATAAAGGAGACAACAGAAAGGAAGGTTCGAACAAAGCGCAGAAAAACTATAATAATATTCGTTTTAAGAAATGTATATAAGCCAGTATAAATACCTCTTTTCTCTCTTTGGTGCTGGACAGTTAACAAGACAGACGTGGTGAGGAGCCGGTTAATAAAAAAAAAAAAAAAAAAAATATTGAAAGAACTAAGAGAGCAGCATTAGGGGAAAAAATAAATAAAGTTGGTTGAATTGATTACATTAATTCAACGTTGGGTATACTGATTTACAATCAGTGAGATTAAAATCTTCAGCAAGATTTACAATCTGGTTGAAGTAGTAGGTGGTAAGCACTGCTCAAGGCAAAGTAATAGAATATTTTCTTGTAAAATACCGGGACTAGAGAAATCTCGGATTATATTCAAGATTAAAAAATCAATAGGATATATTAAATATAAGGTGTAGAACCGCCAAGGCAACACGGAGGCATCACGGAACAGCACTGTTCTCAACAAAGAAGCTCAATAAATAAAATTTGTGAAAAAGAAAATATATAAAGTAAAAAAATAAGAAATGAAGAAACAAGAGCAGAATATAAAAATAAGAACAGTGTTATTTATTTAGAACCCTGGACACGTCTAAGTTTACCCCAGCTGCAAATCCGGGTAATCGGAGGTTCCTTGCAAATAAAGATCACTTGCTACAACAATTTGTTTAACAATTCAAATAAATCTGTTACTGAAAAACTCTAAATTCCCTTTTTCTTGTTTTAATCATTTACTTCAAGTCTTTTTTTTTTCCTTATTTTAATTAATCCTGTCATCTTAATTTCTTAAACAATTTTTAAAGATATTAAATTTCATATATTTTATAAACATTTAAGTATCTAACACCTTTAAAAAATAATTAATCTAAAACCATTTCTTTGTCTTTTTCATTTGGAGCTAAAAAAAAGCGAAGAAGAAGAAAAATAGTTGTACAAGTTTTAATTTTGGTTTTATCCTTGTAATTTTTTTCTCTTTTTGGGAGTTATTACACCGTGTGGCAGTTATTTTCATACATGAAAAAATCTATGTGTGCATGAAACTAGAGACAATACGTGGTAAAATTACGTACTCAGTTTTTTCCAGGACGTCAAAGTTCCTTTTAAAAGGACTTCAAAATTTCGAAGGATACACATTAAAAAAAATAAATAAAAAAGTAAAATAAATTTATAAAATATTTACGAATATTATGTAAACTCAATATAGGTGCCATATGAAAGCAAAAAATCCCTGCAATTTAAAAATTATTTTTTTTATTTAAATGTGGCAGCATAAAAACTTAAGAAAGTATCCTTTTGAAAATGCCAGCTTTACTATTTGCTTTCAAATATATATCAGCTAGCAACAATCATTCTCACACGTGAAACAAACGTTATACGAATAGAACTAGAGACCATCCATGTCAAAATTTAGAACCCAGTTTTCCTCCAGGATGTCAAATTTTTTCTCGAAAGGATTATATACTTTCTATATAAAGATTTTTTCTTAGCATTTTGTCCTGAAACATTTAAATAAAAAAATGTATTATATTGCAGGGATTCTTAGCTTTTATTATGATCCATATTGGGTTGATATAATAATCGTAAATATGCTTGGAACGATAGGAGCTATGGCCATGCAACCATTTTGGGAATTTCGGATGACATTCCTGACAATATTGATTATTGTATTCCCAAAATCTTTCTGGACAGAAGCTTCTCAGTTTCAATCTCAGCCGATCCCACTGTAAAAGCCGGATCGATTGAGGTTTACACTGATGGATCCAAATCTTCCGTAGGGGTTGGGGAGGTATTTATATTCCCGCATATAGGAGGAATATCTCCTTTAAATTGCTGAATCACTGTACTGCTCTTTAAGCGGAGATCTCAGTCATTAGGAGAGCGGTAAATTATCTAATGTACTATGGAGTATTCGAAGTGGATATTCAAATTTGTACCGATAGTCAATACTCGATTAAATCTCTTTCGGGTGTCTATTTGACATCCAGGCTGGTACATGCATGCTGGACATCTTTAAATGAGACGGCGAGACATTAAAACCTATAGTTGATCTGGGTAAGAGGGGAAATATTATTGCGGATGAATTAGCCAGAACTGGTTCCCTTCTTCAAAGTGAAGAAACGGACCAATTAGTTGGCATACCGCCGTCATCTAGCAGGTCCATGATATTGCAGTACTTGTCGAGAATAGCTCCACAAAAATGGGCAAACGAGTCAGTATGTTCTATCTCGAGACAGATATGGCCCCAGTACCATCAAAAACGGTCGAGTTTCTTTTTGGAACTGTGAAGGCATCATCTACGAACACTTGTAGCCATTTTTTTTCTTTGTTACTGTCCTGTACTTGCGAATATAAAGACTGCTGAATTTGGGAGTAAATATATGCAAGAATTATGCGATCTCTCTGCATTTGATGTCAGAAGGATCAGATTGTTTATTCGTGCGTTAGGTTGGTTCGATTCGAACCTATTTTCGGATATGTAAAAACAGATTCACAATATCCATTAGGGCAATACAACGGTATGAATAGGACCCAAGTGAGCTATTTAGTTTACACTTACAGCTGCTCATCTAGGCTAACCTAACCTAATAATCGCAAATATTTTATAATATTTTTTTTTTAATTTTGTAGTTTTCGAAACTTTGAAGTCCTTTTGAGAAAAACTGACTATGTGGTTTTATTATATATGTATATGCTTTAGTTTGATAAATATACATATATCGATTATTTCATGTATGAAAAAATTTTTCCGAAATTGTTACACAGTGTTACAGTGTGTTGTGTGGCTGAGCTAAAAATTCCTTATAATTATGTAAAGAACCTGAAAAAAGAAGAAGTAAAAAAATAAAAGCTGAAAAAGCAAAAATTCTTTAGATTGTGAACAATAATAAAACCTTATAAGAATTTTAACAAAGTGAGTGGTTTTACCTTAAGGTATGTGTTATTATTACTTTCTCTTCTACATACTACTATGAATTTTACTACCTATAGAAACTAATACTAATACAATAGATGAGTGCAGACACAGGAAGTGCCAACTGAGGTACGCCAGGTTTTAGTTAAAGATTAGTTTTACTATTTTTCATTTTGTTTTTAAAAATGCTATTTATACTCTACACCACTATAGGATATTATGCGTTTTTGCTGATGTTTGTAATGCACAGAAAAAAAAAATTTCGGACCCCTACCTTAGACTGTACCATTCTACTCAGAATCAGTTTCGGAGTAGATTTAACGATGTCCGTCCGTCCGTCGTCCGTCTGGCTGGCTGTTCGTCCATTTAAACTTTGTGAACAAAGTGCAGCACGAAATTTTTAAGATATCCTAATGCAATTTGGCACAAATAATTACTTTAATACAAGGACAAAGTTTATTAAAATTGGTTATAATCGGTCCATTATTTCACCTAGCTCTCATGCAAATGCCCTCTCGGAATAAGGGTTTTGCGTCAATAAATAAATGTCTTATATAAGGACTGTGCATGAAAATATTGTTGCATAGACTCGTAATTCAGTTTATAAAAATGAAATTTTGTTTTTTCAAGACCGTTATATGCTACTTTTAAATTTAAAAGAAATAAAAATTTTATTAGTTTTTAATAAAATATTGAATATTTTACAATTTCGGAAAAATTTGTTCACACATGAAGTAATCGATATATTTATATTTATCAAACTAAAGTAAAAGTTTTATTGCATTTTCGGTTACGATTTTGCTGGAATGAGTCCACTTCTCTTTTAACTGTATTGTATTTTTTTCTTTGCTTTAAGTGTTCTTTAAATATCTTTTTTTACTACTACCAAATACATTTAAAATTGACCGAGTTTTGAACAGTTTAGTGCATTAGCCTCCCTTGTTACATAGTAGCACCATTTGCTTGATACCACTCAGCTATTTATACCTTACACCACCATAGTTGGTTGGGTATTAGGCGTTTGTGCTGATGTTTGTAATGCATAGAAAAAGTTATCCAAAACCCAGCTCAGAATCACTTTTTTAATCGATTTAACGATGTCCGTCCGTTCGTCTGGCTGACTGCTGGACGGCTAGCTGTCCATGCAAATATTGTGTACAAACTACAGGTCGCAATTAAATTCAATGAAATTTTGCACGTGCGACTTTTATGATACAAGGATGAATCCTATTGAAATTGGTTGTGATCGGTCTATTATTTCACCTAGCCCCCATACAAATGCAACCCCGGAATAGAGTTTAAACAATCAAAAATGCCTTAAAAATAAGAATATTTTAATGAATATCGGTTCAAAGAAGTTCCGTACAAGTATCAATCTTTGTACAAAATTTTATGAAGATCAGTCCACAATTGACCTTAGCTTCCATATAAACTCCTCTTCAAAAATCACTTTAACGTGCACAAATCCCATACGAATGTTAATATCAAGTTAATATTCGACACAAGTAAGTTTTATGTAAGTAGAAACCATATTGCCTAATTTTATGAGTATCGGTCCATAATTCACCATAGTTTGCATATAAACCCACTTCCAGGAATCGCCCTAAAGTGCATAAAATCATCTAGATGTTAGTATTTGTATATTTTATTTTACATTTAGTTAAATTTTCCACAGGTGTAATATAAGTCCCCTTCCCGAATTTTAATTTTCTTAGGTATAGATGTAGAGTATCATATAGTCAGTCTTAATCGACTATATCATTCTTTCTCGTTTTTTGTTGTAATGGTAGAAATGAATATTTTCCAAGAAAATTTATTTGCGTGCATTTTTTGTTAAAAGTGCCATTTGTTATGAATAATGTGCTTTTTCCCCGCAAAATTTTTTCAACAATTTAGATTTTTTTTTACCCAATACCTATCTGCTACATTTACCATAACATTTGTGTTGTGGAATTCCTGATCAGGATTTTGTAAAAATTTCGGAAATATATATTTTGTAACACCCTATGAATGCGTCTATATTTTTGAAAAAAATAATCTCAATAATTTTCGTTCTCTACTTTAACTCCACATTTTTTCTGGCGTTCCTATTAGTAACGTTTTTTTTTCTTTTTTACTTTATGGGTGTTCAGGCTACCTTTCTAAAGAATGAGTTACATTCCTTCCAGAGATGTAGAGAATTTCTCTTATAGCACATATTATTTTATCTGCGATTATATAGTCTATAAACACTCAACAGGGCTAAGTACAGACCCTTCTGAATTGGACCTATTTTATATTAAAATTTTGATTTTAGCCTATATGTTCTAAAATCCTGAAGTATGAATCTACAAATAGAATGCAGTTACGGAAACTTCAGGAGCGATTGCGTAGCACTCAGAAGAAGGTTATCGGTTCAACCCCAGACTAAAACCACTATTAACAACGCACACAAATTTAACGTATAAATGGAGTAGTGAGTAAGACACTAGTCTTTAAAACATGAGGAAAAGTTTTTGCCTAGGTTCAAATCTCAGTAGAGCCAACTTTTAGTTTTTATTTTTTTGAAATTTTGTAGTTTTGTAGTATTTGCTTAACTACTTATTTGATTGTCTAAAATAAGCACTTTAGTAATGGGGACTCTTGAATTCCTGGACATCGCTATATAAAGGTAATGAGTTTTTCACCCGAATTATTTTTTTTAAATTTATTATAAAATTGAAATTTTAAAATATTTTAAATTTATATTTTAAGTTACGCGTTAGTGTATGAACTTATAATTATTGTATTTTGTTAGGAAAGTATAAACCCAATAAACATTTGGAAGATATATCTTCCTAGAAGAAATTTACCCAATATCTTTCTTTTATTATTTGCACGAAAATCATCAAAACAATATTTTTTGGCAATGTACTCGTAATATGTTGACTTACTGGTTAAGTTAAGTTTTTGGCTAGGTAGCTCTTATTTAGGTCATCAACTTTTAAAATTTGTTGCACTTTATTATATTTTTTTAGGGAATAATTCTACCATTATATAACAACATTGGATGGACCCATTAAACTTATTTCTTTTGATTCGATTTCTAATTTCCGGATTTAATTTCAAATTTTTTTATTTCGATTTTATATAAATTGCTTTGATTTCGAATAGTTTTGATTTAAGATTTTGTTGAATTGTTTCCAAAACGTTTGTTTAGCCTTAAAATCTTTTGTTTTCATGTCAAATCTTATAGTTTAATTTCTAAACTTAAAATTTGGTTTTGAAATTAAGTGAATTAATTTAAAATCTTTAGATTTGTTGTTATTTAAATTTTAAAACTTTTGATTTAATTTCATATGTTTTATTTTGAGGACACATTATGTTGATTTGATTTTAAATATTTTGATTCCTTATATGTCACTTGACGTCAAACTTTTTATTCGATTTCAATTCTATAATTTGATTGACCTCAATTTGTATATTTATTTATTATCTTTTTTTTAATATTTTATTTTTATTTTTTTGATTTTAAATATTTTTTTGTGATTAAAAAAAATTTTAGGTTTATTGCAAATTATTTGATTTGATGTCCAATTTTGATTTATAACATTTTGCGATTTATTTTCAAATATTTTTATTTGTACTGAAATTTTATGATTTTTTTTCCACTTTAATTACATATTTGTCTATTTTTATTTAAGACTTAGATATAAAATAAGAGAAATTCAATTTATTTTCTTTTTTATTACTCGTATTTTGAATGTTTCCCTTCCCTGTTCTAGTTTTGTCAAACCTCAACAAAATGTTGTACAGAATGCTGTTCATTTCTTTTATTCCAGGCTGTTTTGTACACTTAACTAGTGGCTGAAACTTTTTAATTTCCTCCCCTTTCTTTCTGTTCACCTCTACATTCTCTACATATTTTCCCTAAGTGTATTTAAGCTTCCAGGTATCCTACCATTATTAACTAATCTAGACAAGGATAATCTAAAATGCACAGGATACAAATGAAACGAAATTCCAGGACAAAACTAATACACACTAAGTTAAGGTTAAAAAAAACAGACAACAACAATGAAGTAGAGATGAGTACACTTCCGTTTCCACTTCCAGATACTGGTAACATTTTTGCATAACTTATAGGAGAAGTTTTCAGTCAAATTTTTGAAAAGTACTTACACATACTTATGTATGTATGTGTATAGAATAATGGCCATGGGTGTTTGTACTTATACTGGAATTGTAGTTAGATTCTTAGGTGCGTATGTGTAACTAAAAACCATAGTAATTTTGTGAAGTTGAATTTTATTTTTTTTCACTTTTTTTTTTTGACGATCTCTAATAGAAATATTAAATCTGCTTAGGGCCTAAAACGAAGCATTAGATAAATTTTTAGTTATAGTTTTTTTTTTTTTTTTTTGGTTTTATTTTTATTTTTTACTTTAAGTTAGAGGTTTTTTTGAAACGTTACATTTTCAGAATTCTAGGTAAATTCATCTGCTTACACACACAAAGTCACATTTACATAAACTATATTTAGAAGATTGTGAATATAAATATTTTGATTACATATTTATCCCTGATTGCTGCAATTGTAATTGTGTGTAGTCAATATACATACAAACAAACATAGCAAATTGTTAATAAGGGGTAAGGGGAAAAATAAGTTAAAAAAAAGTTTTTTATTTTATTAGCGATTATCTTTTTATAATATTATTAAAAAGTCCTTAACAGTATAATTTTGAAGTATTTTTATTTTGACATGATGCCAAGTACCTTATTCAGGATATTGAAATCATTTATGGATATCTTGGCATAACAGGCTTGCAGTGTGTTATTTGATGAGGGAAGGTGGTAGCACAACCAACCGACGCCTTTGGAATTTAGAATATACCGATGCCTTAAGCAAATTATGACATTAGAATTATATGGATAGAAACAAAGACAAAAAAAATGTCATATATATATAATGCCTTTGTTATGAATTAATGAATAAAAAATTTCGAATCTTTATACAATTAGTAAACATCCAAATTCTTCTTAATGTATATAAATAAATTGATAAGTATTTATATATTCAGTTTTTTTTTATAGAATTAAGATCAACCAGCAGATCTTTTCTTTTTTTTATATATTCTCTAGTAGAAATATCGTTTGAATTAAATAGACTTTAATACGATTTTATATTTTCTTTTTTTTCTTAAATATTTCACAAACTATTTAAATTTTAAATTCAATAACTTATTTTAAGAATGTAAAAAATGCACCTTTCAGTTGAGAATAGGGAAAATTTGATACGAAAACTAAAAAAGTTACTTTCAATTCTGTTATCTTTTCTAATTTGTTCAAAAACTATAAAACAATACTTGGCTGTACCGAATCTTATATATCATTCATTCGTGTTGAGATGAGTTATATGAAAATGAAATACATTATATTAGATGTAATTACAAATATATTTACCATAAGACTAAAGACTTTAAATAATTTGCATTTTCATATAAAGTTGAAATAGAATGAAGATTTTATGAATCCTTATATCCTTATATACATATTATAAAAATGAGGTATAAGTTTGTTTATTTATTTATGTATCAATCACATGTAAACAGCTGAACCAATTTTCACGAAATTTGACACATAGATAGTGCCAGAGGTGGTTACAGGCTTTCTTAGATCTTGATTGGACATCACACTCACATATTACGCCTACTTTAAAAAAAAAATATATATATATATTTTTACAATTTTACACGTAACTAATAAAGCTATTTATATGAAATTTGACACGCGGATAGTGATAGAATGTTATAGTTTATATTGGAACTTGACCGAATATCACGCCTATATTTATGCCCACTTTTTTAAAATACTAAAAAGGATTAACCGACTTGCTTAAAATAGAACTATTAGCAGGGATTATAGTTTTGTATTTCTTTTTTAATATTTTTATTTTCCAGACGAACATTAAGCAATTTTTTTTAATTACCAAATAACTTATGGTTTTAAGTTCCAATGAACCAAAAAAAAAAACAATTTAAATATGTTAATTAAATTAACTTATATATGAATCACAATATAAATAACTACTTTATTTTCTAAAAGAAAAGTCAAGTACACGATATGTTTTTAGCCTTTTTATTTCATCGCTATCATTCAGAAGGTTCATAGCTAAAATATTTGAATGATTGCTTAGTCTATGAAGATATCTGTCACTGAATTTATTTATTACGGCCTTTATCGTAGGTATACCAAGATCTCGATATATATATTTTCATTGTTTATTAACTAATCTCAAAATTTTGGAATGGTATCTTTACAAAATTATAACATTAGAGTTACTAGCTATTCCCCAAAGCTGTATATCATAAGTCCAAACTGGTTTAATTATAGTTCTGTATAATTGAATTATACTAGCTAACCCGACAAACGTTGTTTTGCCACATAACTTATTTCTAGTGAATATTTTGGTTTTTAATTAAAAAAATAACGAATGTATTGTAAGTGTGTGGGGGGGTGGGATCTGAACGAAATTTTTTCTTCCCTCAGTAAGGGGAAAATTAAGGATTGAATATTGGTAGTGCTAAATATACAAAATTTAATAAAGAATGTACGAGGGCGGATCAATATTTCCGTGACTTTTCGAACATGATGTTAATTTTTTTGCGATAAATGCCAACCCCCCAAACTGCTCAGAACTTCGGCCAATTGTAAGATATTGGGCTCTTGTGAAAAGAGAACTAAAGAAGACAAATGCCAGTGGACAGCTGGTTCCAAAAGATTTACATAAAGTACGATCGAATTAATAATGGAGAAAAAATCATATCTAATCATTAATTTATTCTTAATTGTTACACTTAATAAATCTGGAAAAAGGTTGTTGTATTCATAATTGTAACTTATTCTAGTCATCATTTATATCAATATTTGTGTGTTGTTTTATTCGAACGCACACTTTATTATTATTATTTTATGGTAAAGACAACAATTTAAGCTTTCTAATGCTATATAAAATGTAAAAATCGCTTAATATATACTTATATTTTTAAACTGTCAGCAAATCTGTTTAGTTTTCGTTTTTTGAAACTTGAAATTTAGTTTTTTTTTTTACTTTAAATATTATTTGCTTGTATTATTTATTTAAAATTAATAAGATCAAAATATTATTATAAATTTATTACCTTAAGGTTTTCAAAATTATATAAAACATAAAAATCGCTTAATATTTGTATTTTTAAATTGTCAATAAACTTGTTTGGTTTTTTGAAAAAAAATCAAAATTTAATGTGTGCGTTCAAATAAAACATAACATCCCAGCAAAAACTTTGCTTTCATGGTAGGCTAGCAGGTATAATTGGCAACAAAAATAAACTACTTATTTTTTGCCTGAATAACTACTTTATTTTGTTCGAGTTGCCCTCTAATACATGTAGTTATTTTTTGAGACTTTAGGGACACTCAAAAATATGTATCTAAACGAAAATATTAAAAGAAAAAATAAAAATTTTTACCGTCAATGAGATTTGAACTTAAGCATAAATTAACCATTCATTTTTAACGACTAACGTCTTACTCAATACCCTATTTAGCACTTAATTTTATAAGTGACAAAAACTCTTTTTTAGCATAAAATATCTTTTTAGAAATTTTATTAAAAAAAAAAAAATAAAAAATAACAGCATCAGAATGGGGTTGAATCAACAACCTTCTGGTTGTTAATCCAGCGCTCTATCCAACTGATCCACGTGATTGCAATATTACTGTGCTGTTATACTACTGAGTATTTATTTATGTAATATAGAGAATAATAGAGAATAATAATAATGACGTCTCATTACCAAGAACCTACTTTAATAAGTAGTTGCCATTACCGAGAACGAAAAAGTTTTTGCTAGATTTTTTTTGAACGGAATAAGTTAGGATTAAAACTAAATCAACTATTTGTAGCATTTCTTTTCCAGACTTTTCTGATATATCACTTTATATTAAAATCAATTTCCAACTAGATAAAAACAAATCTAAAGTACTTTTATGAAATTTTTTGTGGTATATCTCTATAATAATTTAAAATTAATAATCACTTTTAACTTTTAATGCCTTTTTATGACTATTAGACTTTTTTATGATTATTCGACTTTATTCAGACCAAAGAAGAAAAATAATCGTATACATAACTTGTCGCATTTTGAGTAAACTTATCATACGATAAATTGTTTTGTATTTTTTTTTTTTTTTTGTTTTTAGTTCGATGCTATTCAGGTCCATTTTCTCGATTATTCAGCATACATACAAAATGTTCAAAATATTTCGATTTTTTATTATTAATTAGCTTTGATAATTTTTTGTCTCAGAATTCTTCTCAACCTTATTATTTAATTTCTTTTTTTTAGGTTTAATTAATTGACTAAAGATTAGCCCATAGCTTTAACATGACTCATATTTGATTTTGAAGAAATGAACACAATGTGCCATTACGCGGCCGCATATGTTTGGCATAGCTCTTAGGAGCTTCTGTACTATTTGGACTTGGAATTCATTCTGGGACTTTCTTTTTCAGAACCAAGTTTCATTTCATATCTTAGGTTGTTGTTAACTGCCTGTTTTTATAACACGAGCGCAAAAAAAAAACTCGTCTAACTTATGTACATTTAAAACAAAAACAAAATTTCAAAAGTTGTTTTTGAGTCGTTGTTGCGCTCGCCTTATAAAAACAGGCAGTAAGCTTTTCTATTACCCTGAAATATAATACTTTTGTCAAAATTTACTCAATCAACATTTTCTAGTGAGTTAAAAAAAAGAAATTAAAAAAAAAAAATTACTGGCATCTGCATGCAGACAAACTATCGGATTTTAAGAATTCGATCTGCCTTTAAATCTGGCACGTCTCTAGAAAATGTTGTAATCAAGGAAGATATTTGAAATTAACTGCAGTAAGAGTTATTACGAAGATTTTGTATTTTGTTTTATTTGAACCCACACTTTATGTTTAAACTTTTTGATTCACATTATTTATTTAAAATTAAAAAAAGAGCAAAATATTTTATTTATTGCACAGATAACATTTTAAGTTTTCCGAAACTACATAAAATATAAAGATCACTTGATATATAATTTTTAAATTTCTTTGGTTTACTTTTTCGTTTTTCCCCTAAATTTTCTTACACAAAGTATGAACGCCTCCCTTAACTTAGAGAAATCAAATAATTTTGTTCAGCAGCTCAAGTGCATAACTCGACACAAGTGCACTCTATGGGCACAACAAGCGCGAACAAGTGTATGTGTGGATACACACTTACACACAATACTCTTTAGATAGAGGAAATGAAAAAAAAAATCCTAAAAATATTTTTCCATTGTTTTTACCATATCTATGTACATACAAATATTGTTCTATAAAATGCAGCATCTCTTATTATTGTTGTTGTTGTTCTAGATGTTTGCAATATAACCCAACAGTCAGCAGTTAGTATTTGCTACAAAAAAAAAAAAAAAATTAAAAAATAAAATAAAATAAAAAAATAAAAATAAAAAAAATCTACATTTTGTTGATATTTTATCTTATAGAAACACAGATGTTTTCTTCAACACACAGTGGGTCCAATAGCAAAAATTTTGGTAATAAAACTTTATGTCATAAACTACTGGCCGCTTCAAATTAAAATGTATGGAAAAATTATAGAGAAGGACCTTAGCTTTTAGAAAAATCCTTTTGTAGTCACCCTGTAATAATACGAAATAATCTACAGGGTGTCAATGTTGACCACCTCGATTATGTTAAATTAAAAAAAAAAAAAATAATAACTTCTACAAATAAATGAATGCCGGGTATTTATTTTGTACTCGTATAATACATAAGAAATAATAGTAAAATTATAGTGCTAATATTTTTTGTGCAATTAAAAAAAAGTGTTTTGAAAAATTGACTTTTTTCATAAAATTTGCACTCATGCATTCGTTTTTTTGTCGGGCGATAAGCAATTTATTGCCAAATCGATCTAAATGTATTTTGTAATTTACCAGCGTCAATAAATTAAAAAAAAAACTCTCGTGACATTTTATTTTATTAATCGATAAACATGATTTTTTTCTAAAATTAAGCATTTTCGACCAATGCTGGATGTAGGGTGCAAATCTAAATAAATTTAAAATTTCTTTCTTAACCATTTATGAAGCATTGTCTTTTGAAATATGTAAAGAAAGAACTAATTTTATTAATTAGTTAATTAATTAATTAGTAATTTAATTTTTGTAAAAAATATCAATTTTTTATACTAATTTCAGGTTTTGAAAATTTTCAAGGCTAGACAAATTGAAAAAATAAAAAAATGTTTTCAGCATATTATTATGGAATATATTAGAAATTACAGAATATTAAAAAAATTCCCTCATTTACCTCAGGACTTATTCAAAATTCAAGCGTAAATATCTTTTTAACTGTAAGAGATAACTTACGTAAATAGGTATTTTTTATCTCGTCAAGTATTTTACAAAAATATAAAATTTTTTTAAATTGGACTTGTTTTGTAGAAGTTACGATTTCTTAAAACTTTTACATACTCGAGGTGGTCAATTTTGACACCCTGTAGCTGAAATGTATCTCATATTATTACAGGGTGACTACCAGATGATTTTTCTGAAATATTAGGTCCTTCTTTAAAACTCTCCCATACATTTCAATTCGACCCGTCCATTAGTTTAGGAGATATAGATTTATTACGAAAATTTTTGCGATTGGCCCCAATGTGCAACATTATGAAGGCTTGGAAACAAACACACACACACAAATACTTTTACCTATTGCATTCCACTAGTGCATATTTATATTTAACGTTTTCAAGATACTAGAAATGTTTTTTCTTTTATTTTAAATAAAAAAATTGTGTTTAAATACCGACATTTATACACTTGTACCTTGTGTTTGTATTTGTTACTTTTCCTTTCCGGCTCTTTCCTTTTGCTGCAGTTTCCTTTAAATAGTATTTAATTTTTGTAATTTTATTTCTTTTATAAAATTTAATAGAATTTTTTATTTAGGAATAGTTTCTAAAAAGAAATGTTTTTAATATATATCAATGGACCATTATTGAAGTATTTGATGGTGTAAGAGAGACTTCTGATCAAATAAATATTGGGTCTTAAAGAACACAGATACAAGGAAATTAAGACAAATAAATTGGCCTAAATTAGATATTTAAATGGAAACTAGCACGATTTAAAACATTTTAAAGATACTGTATTTGTTTTAAAAGTAGTAATCCCTGATATATTTTTAAAATTCATTTAAGACTTCCTTCTCTTATCCATCTCCCTCCTAACCCTTATTTTTTAATAAACTTTTGTTAAAAAGAAAACATCTGGCATCCTTGGCTGGTTAAATTTAATTAAAACTCTTTTCTTTTTTTTTTGTACCTCGTTGTTTTTGCCTAAAGGTTTTTTATTTCTCAAATGATACGGGAATGAAAGCTTAAACTTTAGACTAAAAAAACTAGAAATTGTTTTCTTACAACATCTGTTGCTCGAGGCTTCGGTAGTTGTTGCAAAATAAGTTTTTATTTGTTTTGGAATTATGCAATAGTTTTCCTGAAAAAAAACTTATGTTGAGCATTTTTCCAAGGTTAAAATGAAAGTGTTGTTCAATTTTCATTAAAAAAAATGTTAAAAAAATTTTATGGAAACAAAACCAACAAATACAAATATAATGAGGAATTAATATTAATTATATTGCGGAAAAAATAAATTGGAATTAAGAAAAATTAATGAATACATATTTTTTTAAATTAAAATGTAAATTTAAATATGTTTTGGGTTACAAATTTTCTTAGCAACATATTGCTGGGGATTTATTTTGCAAAAATATGTATAAATAGAAATTATAATAAATAAGAAAAATGCCTTAATTTAATAAAATAATATAATAAAATAAAATAAAAAAAAAAAAAAAAATAACAATTATAGTATAAATTTCTTTCTAATGAGATTTTTTAATACAGTAATTTTTTGAAATCAATTTGCTTAACAAAATAAACTGGAATTAAAAAAAAACTAAGGAATAAATTTATTTTCTTATAAAAAATCTAAATTTTGGGATACAAATATGTTTAGCAATATGTTGCTTAATAACTTGCTTAAGATTCATTTCTTTGAAAATATTTATGGATAAGAGTATAATGTGGCCAAAATAAAAATGTAAAATCTTTGCATTGTAAATTTCTTTTCAATGGAATTAAATTTTTTTATACAAATCTAAGCTTTGTGTTTAAATTTTGTTTTCCAATATCTATTCAAAATTCTATATTTAACAAAGTAGACGGGATTAGGAAAACTAAAAGCCAGATTAATAAATTTTTGTATGATTTGGGTTAAACATTTCTTTAGCATGATGTTGCTTGCAACATATATATATATATATATATATATATATATATAAAATCAGTTTAAATTTCTTATCATCTTTAGCAACATAACAAAATCATTCAACTACTTATAATGGGTGATTCAAGTAGAGATACTTTTTTCAATAGCCTTTTTTTGACAGATCACGTGTGAGTAGTGTCATGATGTCATGTTATTTTTGTTTAGAATTGTTTGGCATTTCATAATGGAAAGACTTACGCCTGAATAACGTTTACAAATCGCTCAACTTTATTACGAAAATTCACGTTCTGTGAGGAATGTGTTTCGTGCACTTTGCTCAACTTATGGTCAACAGAATTGGCCTACTAAGCGAACTATTCTCAACACCATCACCCAGCATTCATTATTGGATAATATTCGACCAAATAGACCACGTCCAGCACGCTGTGAAAAAAATATAGCGGCCGTAGCTGAGAGTGTACACGCAGCAACTCGGACTGACGTATGGAACGACGTTCGATCTTCCCAAGCGACATCGTTTCTCTCTATGGGCTCTTGAAAAGTTCCAAGAAGATCCGACGTTTTCGAGGCAAATTTTGTTCAGCGATGAGGCCCATTTCTGGCTCAATGGGTATATAAACAAACAAAATTGCCGCATTTGGGACGATGAGCAACCTGAAGAGTTTGAAGAACTGCCACTTCATTCAGAAAATACAACGGTTTGCTGTGGTTTGTGGCCCGGTTTAATCATCGGTCCATATTTCTTTAAAAATGATGCTGGTGCGAACGTAACCGTCAATGGCGACCGTTATCGTGCCATGATAACCGACTATTTGATGCCTGAAATTGAAGCTCGTGATCTCGGCGACATTTGGTTTCAGAAAGACGGCGCCACTTCCCACACATCGCATCAATCAATATATTTTTTGAGAAAACACTTCTGTGAGCACATAATTTCACGTTTTGGGCCGGTCAATTGGCCACCAAGATCGTGTGATATCACACCGTTGGACTTTTTCCTGTGGGGATATGTAAGGTCTGAGGTTTATGCGGACAAACCCGCTTCGATTCAGGCCTTGGAGGAAAACATCACGCGTGTCATTCGCCAGTTACCAGTCGAAATGCTCAAAGGAGTCATCGAAAATTGGACTCAACGGATGGACCACCTGCGACGTAGCAACGGCCAACATTTGATAGACATAATCTTCAAATGCAAAGAATGTTCTTTCAAATGATAATAAACATTCCCCATTAAATTTGAATTTTCTGTGTTTTTTTCTTTAACAAAGTAGGGAACCTCGAAATGGATCACGCTTTATGTTTGGCAACATTTTACAAAGAAGAATGTATGATTTTTCTTATTTTATAGAAACTAATTCCAAGTCTAAGTTCTGATTCTCAAAACTTAGACTTGGTAAGCCTTAGCTACATGTTGCTAAAGTATTTTTTCGTTTTAATTCATATTTAGCCTTTAAAGGAAAACAATTTCAAACCATTCTTTTCTCTACTCCACAAGGTAACATATTATCATTTATTTTACTATTATTTTTTTAACATCTTACATTTATATTTAATTTTCTTTTTATTTTATTTTCATTTGTTTTAAAAAATATAGAAAATAACAAATCCTCTTCAAGTCATTCTTCTCTATCATTGCCTTGACATACAAAAACTGTTTCACACTTTGCCTACAATTTTACTGCAATAAATATAAGAAAAACCCCCATTTCAATTTTACACTGCTTCAATACTTAAGTTTATTGACAATTTTGTTTCTCGATTTTTTTTCTTCTTCATTTTGTAATCATATTGAAAGGTTTTACTTCCTGCCCGTCTCCCTAGCTATCTATTAACATTTATTTTATTTTTTACAGCTTTTCATATCAATAAGATTTTAGACTGTCAGCCACGGCATCTTGCAAATATATATTAAATTTTTCTTGTTGTTCCTATGTGCCTCATTGGTTATTGTTATTGTTGGATGCATGTAGAGTTCATATGTTTAGGTAGGAATAGAGATAGAGCTTTATCTCTCTGCAGGTGTTAAATTTACTATTAGAGCTAGACATCTGTACTTCAAAATTTAATCTTTAAATACTGCCAACAACAACAATGGAAAAAAAGAAAGGCTTTTATTGTGGCAGTGGTGGTTAGGTATTTTGGTTCGATTCACTGTTCACTACATTACTTTTGGTATAGATTGAGGGTTTTGTAAGAGAATTGTTATAGCATTTAGCAAAAACTAAATTCAAAACATTTTTTAAGTTAAGAAATCAACTAATTTTAAATAATTTTGATAAACTTAAATATACTGATTCTAGATACGTATATTTGTAAAACTAAAATGTTCTTAACTTTTATAAAAATAATCCTCATCAATTGTTGTCTAGGATAAGATTTAAACTAAAATCAAAAAAAAACTTTAAGACAGTTAATTTTTAGCTACATTTGGCGTGGAGAAAATACATAAAAATTAAGCAACATGTTGCTAAGAAACCCTCTGTGCTTTCCTTATTTTGAGTTTTTTTTTTTTAAAGAAAAAATTGCAATTTTTCGAATTTTTAAAAAAATATATATTTGGAAAATATAACAAAATGTTAATAACAACATGTTGCTTACGACACAAATTTTAAGCGATAAATTTATTGAAAATATTTCTGTTTCTCAAATAAAAGTTGATATTTACATATTTCCGTGGTAATGGTAAATAAAAATTTAGAACATGTAGCTGCTTAACATTTTTTTCAAATTTGTTTTCTACTCTTAAGTATTAACCTCTACAAAAAAAAAAAAAAAAAAAAAATTGTATTTTTAAAAACTTAAAAAAAAATATGTTTTCCTTGTTAAGTAAGGACATGTTGCTGTGATACTAATAAGAAATATTTTTATCTAGAAATATTTTTATCTAGAAATTTGTTTTCATTTCACCAAAACTGCTAATTATGTTAATTTTTCTTTTTAAGCAATATGTTGCTAACATTTTTATATAATTCTTTAGCATATATCAGTATTTGTTGCTAAAGAGATGCGATTTTAGTTCGAAAATAATATATTTTATTATGTTGCCGAATAAAATTTTTGCAACATGCTGTTAATTTTGTTAATCTATTTTAATACTCACGCACTTTGTTACGATTTTAAAAATATAACAAAAAATTCTCTAGCAACATGTTGTTGAAATATTTTGCCCTTACGCTTGCTCTTGATGTAATTCTACTTTAGATATAATTTAAAAGGCAAATAGTTTAATATCTTTAAAGCAACATGAATGCTAAAGAAACTAAAATTTTAGCTATATGTTGCTAAGATTTTTTATCTTAATTTTTTCAGCATATTTATAACTTTTTTTTATTTTTTATTTTTTTCTATGTAAACATATTATTAATATATTGTGAAACATTTATCATTTATATTCTGTAGCAAAAAGAGAAAAAAATGCTTCTTTTTTTAAATTAGTTTTTACAAATATTAAAATTTTTTGTTTGTAGCAGCATGTTGCTTAGAAGTGCAAATCAAAATATAGCAACATGTTGATAAGAATTTATTTTTTAATATAATTTATTTTTATTTTTCTTAACAACTCATACAAATTATGCTATTTCTAGATTAGTTGGAAATAATATTCTTAACAACATGTTGCTGGTAATTTATGAAACATTTTGTAATCATATTGAAAGGTTTTGCTTCCTGCCATGCTTTTAAGATTTTTATACTTTTAGCTGTAAGCAATATCTAAATAAAATTTGGACATGTTGCTGAGAAGTATTTTTTTAAATTGTGATATTTATAAAAAAGCATAAAATATTTTAAACGATTTATGTATATTTAGTTTTGTTAAGTAAAAAACATGTTTCTAATAAAAAATTTATGTTTTATCTCTAAGCAACATGTTGCTATAAAATCAGAAAATTTTTACATATTGCTGAAAAGTATTTTGCTTTAAAATTGTCACATTTTATAAAAAATTCATTACATATTATAAACTAGAATCTAGGCAACATGTTGCTAAGGATTCTAAGTAAGTTTTAAAAACTAAATAAAAACTATTCAAATGATTTAATATTTATATTTCAAGTTTTATAAAATTTTAAATAAAGTTTTAACAACGTGTGGCTAAGCAGTATTTTGCTTTAAAATTGTGATATTCTATAAAATATGTTGCTAATGGCTTAAAGTAAGTTCTAAAACTGTAAATATGTTGCTAGCAAAAAAATTTTACAAGTATTTTAAATTATAATACCGACAATATCTTTGCTAAGGTTTTAAAGTAAGTTTTATAAATTCAAAATATGTTGCTAATAAAAAACAAATAAAAATATTTCAAATTAAAAACTAGTCAACATAAAGCTAGGAATATGTATACATATATATATATTTATAATTTATATATATATATATATATATATAAGTTTCTTTCTGTATTACAAGTTTTATCTCTAAGTATATGTTGATAAAAAATCATAAATAAAATTTTAAAAACATGTTGCCATTAAAAAATTTATAAAAATATTTTGAACTGGAGTTTTGGTAACATGATGATAAGGATTAAGAGTAAGTGTTATAAACTAAAAACATGTGCCTAACAAAACATTCATAAATAATATTTTAAATTAGAACCTAGTCAACATGTTGCTAAGGACTTATATTTAGTTCGTATTTTGAAATAAGAAACATGTTGCGTTAAAATTATCATATTTTGTAAAATATTTTATATAAGAATATGGACAATATGTTGCTAAGGATTTGAACTAAAAACATGTTGCTAACAAAGAGTTTATATAAATATTTTAAATAAGAATCATGAAATGCTGCTAAGTTTTTAAATTAATTTTGTAAACTAAAAAGATGTTGCTAAAAAAAAGTTTCTATAAATATTTTTAATTAGAATCTAGACAACATGTTGCTTAGGTTTTAAAGTAAATTTTATAAAGTTAAAAGCATGTTTTTAAGAAAAAATTTATAAAATTATTTCGAACTAAAACCAGTTAACATATTGCATATTGTTTAGTTTTTTGTATTAAAAACTTATTGCCAAGGTTTTAAACATAATTTCATATTATTTTTCTAAGGTATTTGTAAGTCTTTGTTGCTTTAAATTATTTATATTTTTCTATTTAAGAAGGGAAAAATATTACTCTATTGTGTTTAGCCGTATAGATTGTTTTATATTTTACATACAGTTGATTACTTAGTTGTTTAGCTTTAAACAAATGCAAGTTCATATGCTACACGTAGTATGAGAGTTTATATCAAAAATCAAATACTCTTTGATCCCCTTGGTTTTGTTTGTGGATTTAACAAAAAAAAAATAATAATAATAATAATATTTTTTCGTTTTGTTTTATCTAGAGCTCACCATTTTTTTTTTTTTAAGTCTTAATACAAAATAAAATAACTTTTTGCTAGAGTTTAATATTACAATAGATTTTTTTCTAAAATAAATCTCTATTGCAACTTATTTTCAATTTTTGGTCTTTAAGTACCTCATATGCAACATTCTTTCTTAATAATTCCGATTTATTTTGCTGCTTCTAAATAAATAAATATAAATAAATATTAGTTTCTTTTTGTTTTAATAAGCTTTTTCTTTTCTATGCTATGTATTTCCAAATATACGAGGGCGGATCAATAAGTCCGTGAGTTTTCAAACTTTCGAGGTCGTTAAAATAATCATTTGTTTGTTCAATAATTTCATCGTTGTAGCTGAATCTCTTTCCACCGAGCCCTTTCTTTAGGTTTGGAAATAGGAATTAGTCACTAGGGGCTAAATCGGAGAATATGACGGATGAGGTACCAATTCGTAGTTTATGGTCAATTCAGAGCAAACGCGGCACCCATCTTGCAGACAACTTTCTTAAACCCAGCTGATCATTTAAAATCCAAACCACATTGCCATATGAAATGCCCATGGTATCAACAATCTCACGCACTTTTACTCTTCGGTCGGCCAACACCATTCGTGGATTTTTTCGACATTTTCGGGTGTACTGACCTCAATTGGCCGTTTAGAACGTTCAGCGTCATTTGTACTCATGCTACTACAACGAAAGTCAGCAAATCACTTTTTTACCATTGAGATCGAGCTTTTCCTTGGTTTGATTGACGGTTTTTTTTCGCAAAAAATAATGTTTAATGAGCAATAGGAATTCACTTTTTTCCATTTTTAGAAAAATACACGAGGTTGTATGTTTTGAACAGCTGTTAAACGCAAAGTAAATGGCGACACTTGCTCAAAAATTGACAGTAGTCTATTAACAGGAGGTACTTGATGGGAATAGTGTTGCATTTCATATAACTACGAGAAAAGTTCGAAAAGTAACGGACTTGTAGATCCGCCCTCGTATTTTTAAAAATAAATATTTATATTAGATTTGAAATCTTTACATTTCCATTTATATGATTTTATGTTTGCATATACATATTGTCGTCTAATATTTAAATGGAATATTTGATTAAGTCTAGAAATAAAACAAAAAACTAAATTTTATTTAAACTATTTTTTCATTTTCATTTCAAATTGATGGAAAATTTTATTATTTATATTTATTTGCATAAATGGTATTTTGTTTTGG
The DNA here is from genome assembly GCA_932274085.1 of Protocalliphora azurea. NCBI lineage: Eukaryota > Metazoa > Arthropoda > Insecta > Diptera > Calliphoridae > Protocalliphora > Protocalliphora azurea. The sequence continues at coordinate 53,546,185 of OW026519.1, forward strand.
ATTTTCCTTTTTTTTTTTAAATATTTATATTAAAAATCCACAATAAAGTATTGTTCTTTACTCTATTTACTAAAGCACGTTTTTTAGAACTTTTTTAAAGTTTGTTTTATTTTTAAGAATTTTATTTTTGTTTTTTCTCAAAAATATTATATTATTTTCTATTGTAAATTTATTTTAGATAGAAATACACGTTCATTTAATTTTGTTTATTTAGTAATTCTTCTGTTCTATTTCTTCTTTTTTTTTTGAAAACTTTTTTCTTGTTTTCAAAAGAAAAACACTGCGTTTGTGTAAAAAGATAAATAAATAAAGTAGAAGTTATTTGTTAGTGTTGTGTTGCTGCCGCAAAAAACAAGCTACAAATTAATTCGAAAATTCAATAGAAAAAGTTGTACGTTTTTTAACGAAAGAGAGGGAGTAGAAAAGGTTGATGGAGGTGTTGATTGTAATAATTGGGTTAGTAATGCTGTTATAGAAAAGAAACTTTAATTGTTTTAAGGTTAGGGTAAATGATATTGTTAGAGAAAGTTAAGTGCTATAGGAACTCTGGCAACATATTTAAAAGGAAAAAAACTTGAGACAATTATAGACAATGTTAAGAAATTTTTCTTAAGGATTTTATGACAACACAAAATATGGCGCGATTCGAAACAAAATTTTCTTTGACGTTTTTTAATTTAAATTTTAGTTTAATTTATTCTTAGTATCATATGGCTGACCACAGATTTTTGCTTCTTTCACATTTAAATATTATTCAATAATTAAACAATACCGATAAATAATTATTTAGCAACATGTTTCTAAAAAAAATTTTATTTTTTTGTTAGATGAAAACGAAAAAAAAAAAAATAATAATAAAAGCTACATCTAGCAGTATGTTATGAAACATTTTTGTTTTGCGGTGATAATGTTGCTAAGAAAAGAAGATGTGGCTAAGAAATATATTTAATCTAATTTTTATTTTGTAAATGCCCATAATTTTTTTTTCTTCATTTCGTTTTATTATATTATTATTTTATTGTTTAATAATTCTGCAATAATAATTAATAATTGTTTGGCAATATATTGCTAAAAGTCCATATTTTTTTTATATAACAAACTTTTTTAGCAATATGCAATAATTTCTTACGAAACATTTATATTTTGAACCTATAATGGTTAATGCATGTATAGCAACATGTTTCTAAACAAAACTTTTTGTAAACTTTCATTCGTTATCCTAAAATTTAGAGTTTTTTTTGCTAAATAAAAAATATTAAAAAAAATTTTCTACGCAACATGTTGCTAAAACTAATCGGAACATTCATTCTACATTGTGCTGTTGTGTATTAAATCAATATTTCTTTTCTAAAAAAAATCTAAAAAGTTTTTTTTTTCCTTGCTAATACCATTTAGCTGCCATAAAGGTAATGGGTTTTAGCAATATTTTGCTAAGAGATATTGTTTATGTCATTACCGTTTCTTTAATGTTTCAGTAGATATTGAAAAGATTATTAAAAAAAAAAAAATATTTAGCAACATGTTGCTAACGCAGTATATTAAGCATTTGTATTTTTAAAATCATAGAAATTTGTTTGCTTTTTTTAAATTTCTTTTAAATATTGCATTTTTATATATATATAGTTTTATTTTTTATTTGTTATTTATATATTTTTTTTATTTTTATATTTATTCTATAATTTTTGAAATATTGAAAATAAAAACTAAGCAACGTATTGCTAATTTTTGTTGTGGGTTTGTTAAATCTACATTTCTTTAAAAAAAATGTAAAAACTAAATTTATTTTTCTTTTTGAACTACATATTGTTGCATTAATGGTTAGTAACATGTTAGTAAATATTTTTTTCTTTCTTTTTTTGTTTCATAAATGTTTTAGAAGTTATTACAAAATTATCCGGAAAAAATATTCAGCAACATGTTGCTGAAATAGTTCGTATTTAAATCAGGCATTTATGCTTCTAAAACATAAAAATAATTAATTAATTAAATTTTTATATAGATAACATTTTTGGCTAATTTACTATTTTTTTATCATAATAGAAAGTTTAGCAGCATGTTGCTGATAAATATTAACCTTGCATCTTTTTCTTAATATTTATATTACCATTTTAATTTAATTAAAATTGCTGAAGACAATGTAATTATTTAACTTATTTATAATATTATTTAAAATATTGATGTTTTTTTATAGCGACATGTTGCTTATTTAAAAATATTTCTTTATTGTTTATCTGTTTTATAACTAGCTTAGTTTTATTTGCTTCGAAATATCTAAAAAAAATTCTTAGCAACATGTTGCTAAAATATTGGAATTATAATTTTTTTCTGTTATATCTTTTTTTTGTTCTTGTTGAATTTTTTTTAATGGTCTTAATATTTTTCATCTTAAATTATATATTAATATTTTTTTTTTCTTTTTGTATAAATTTTCTATTTAAATTTTTTTTTTTTTTTAGCAACATGTTGCAAATATTTTAAAAGTTTTTGTTCTGTTTTTATCAGTTGTTGTTGCTGCATAAATATTTAATTTATTAAATTAACTATGAAAAGAAGTATTAATTTTTATATTTAGCAACATGTTGTCCCGAAAGCAATCGCTATCATTTTAGCAACATGTTGCCTATATGTATATATATATATATATATATATATATTGTTCAACAAATATTTAATTAATAATATATAATTAATTTATATATTTAGCAACAATTTTTTTTTTATTTTTTTTATATATATTTTTATATTTAGCTAAAAGAAACAACTTTTTCCTCATTATTATTAAATTTTATTAAATACTCGTTTTTTTACTTATTATATGTTTTGTTTTTTGTTAGCAACATGTTGCAAATATTTTAAAAGTTTTTGTTCTGTTTTTATCAGTTGTTGCTGTAGAAATATTTAATTTTTTAAATTAACTATAAAAAGAAGTATTAATTTTTATATTTAGCAACATGTCGCGAAAGCAATCGCTATCATTTTAGCAACATGTTGCCTATATGTATATATATATATATATATATATATATATATATATATATATTGTTCAACAAATATTTAATTAATAATATATAATTAATTTATATATTTAGCAACAATTTTTTTATATTTATTTTTATATTTAGCTAAAAGAAACAACTTTTTCCTCATCATTATTAAATTTTATTAAATACTCGTTTTTTTTTTTTTTTGCTTATTAAATGTTTTGTTTTTTGTTAGCAACATGTTGCTAATATTTTGAGGCATATAATTGTCCCGTATTCTTTTACCGATGTTAGTTCAGAAAAAATATTTAAATGTTCAATATAGTTAAATATATATTATGGTTTCTTAAACTTTGCAACACAATTCTGTGGAAACAGAGTTCTTTATAATTATTATTTACTGTTAAGTATTTATAAATTTTTTTTCTCAATTTTAAATTTAAAACTTACATCTTTTCTTAGCAACATGTTGCTATTATGTTGAAATACATTTATACAACATTAATCACTTGAATTGTAGATCACAAAATATTAAAATTAAATTATACAAATATAAAAAGTAGTTTTACAATTAGTAACATGCTGCTGTGAAAAAAATTTCTGCAACTTGTTGCAAAACAAATTTTGATTTTTTCATGTTGCAAAAATCCATTTTATTTTAAATAGTAAAAAAAATATTGGTAACATTTTACTAATATGTTGATATAAATTTAGCAGCATTTGTCACCTATAACTCAAGGGAATATAGAAAATTAGTGTTCGTGTTAAAAAAAAAAAAAATGTTTAAATTTATTATAAAAGGGAACAAGAAAAAATTTTTTTGTCTTAATACTTATTCCCATCCTTTTCTACTTTACATATATTTTTATTTCTTTTTCTAAATTATTTATTTCTCAATTAACATTTATTTATGACCTTAATTTTGTTTAAACATATTATTGCCCTAACCCAACAACCCTAAACTAGCAAAAAGGAAACTATTAACAAAAAAAACTTTAAAATCTTTCTTGTCAAGATTAAACAGAGTTCAACCCTCAACTCTAGTCAAAATTAGGACAAGGAAAATTACAACATAAAATGTTATAAATCCTCATAAAATAAATTGTTAACAATTTTACACCAAAACTAATATACCAACACACATACCATATATATACTGGACCACAGATGCATTAAAATCATATAAAAAAATCATTTTTCCCTTCTAAGGTTATATTTTTCTTTATTTATTTTTTGTTTATTTTATTTTGGTTAAATTTATTTAACAAAAATTGCAAGCTGTAAATGACAGTAGAAACAACAAAAAGTAACAAAAAAAGTGAAGAAAAAGTACTTGTAATATAATAAACATGAATAAACACTTTTTCTGTCTTTATAATGTTTATAAAACAAACAAACTCCCTCGAATGGTATTCAACAAAAAAAAAAAAAAAATTGGTCATCCACTCTTAAGCTTAGAAATGTTACGAAGACTCCTTTTCCTAGATTAAGATCTACAAAGTTTTGGTAAAACAGATTAGTAATGTGGTTGCTAGTATGTTTTTGTTTTGCTTCTCCTTTGGCTATAAGAGTTTAAAGTAGAGAAAGAATAAGATTATTTAAGAATAAGATTATTAAAAAAAATAGAACATTGAAATTAAAACAGATGTGACTGTAAATGTCTTTTCAAACTTAGTACTAGTTATAGATATCCACTATATAAACTATACATAAGAGGGTTATTAAGAAATATCTAGATGTTTTCTTTTACAAAAAAAAGAAAATAAAATAAAATAAAATAAAGTCATTTTAGAAAACAAACTTTAAATAATTTGCTATTTGGAAGAAAGAATATAAAACATACAAAAACTTAATACGACAGTAGAGAGACAGAATTAAGTGTTTAAAATAACGTAGTTATAAAGAGGGAGAGATACTTAAAGAAAGATATAAAATAAAAATATTAAATTTAGCATATAAGCAACATGTTGCAAACGTAATTGTGAAGAAAAATAATTAGTTTTCCACTAAATAAATTGTATATAAATTACTGATGGTATAATAGAAATGTTGCTGGTTGTAAGGCAAGTAAATTTGCTTATAAAAATGTTTCTGAAAACAGAAATATAAGCAAACAAGATCTTAGTTAGAAACATGTTGATATAGTCAAGGAAATATTTTTCAATCGTATTTTATTTATAATATATAATATATAATACATAAAATATAATATATAATATATAATATATAATATATAATATATAATATATAATATATAATATATAATATATAATATATAATATATAATATATAATATATAATATATAATATATAATATATAATATATAATGTATATCTCAATATGTATACTGATTTTAATTTTATTTAAATAATTTTTTATTCAATTTCCTTTTTGATATACAAGCTTGTCAACATGTTGATAGTTTTGGTCATTGTGGTTCTATTTTAATTATTTGTGGAATTTTTTTGATTTTCTATTTTTTATGTGATTTACTAATGTTGTCTTAGCAACATTTTGTTATATATTTAAAATTTATATTAGTTTAATATTTACTATTTGTTTAGCAACATGTTGCCGATATAAAAATATTTTCCATTTAAAAAAATATATATAAAAAAGCAACATATTGCAATAAATATTACTGAACATGTTGCCATATATTAATATTTATCCACCAACATTTTGCGGAAATTAAAAAAAGAAAAAAATATTTTAAATGTATTTTTGTAAAAAAATATTTAAAAATATTTAAAAAAATCTTGGGTAGAAAAAATCTTTGTAAATACATCAGTGATCTATAAACATTTTATAACTTAAAAGTGTTTTTAATTTAAAAAAAAACTGTCATTAAAAACTATTAAAAAATGTGTGCCAGCAACATGTTGTTAAAGTATAAAATCTTTTAAATATAAATCTTAAAATAATTGAAATTCTTTTGCCAATTATTTAAATATTTTTTTGTTTAAGGACTTTATTTAATAAACAATATTGCTGGCAATATCGATATTTTTAATAAACTATCGATATTTTTAACAAATTGTGGACAATACCAATACAATTAACCTTTTACAACTATTAGCAACATGTTGCTATTATCATTTTTTTTTTTCTTAATTTCAAAACAATTGAAATACTTTTGGCAATTATTTATTTAAATATTTTTTATCTTAATACTTTATTTAATAATTATTTCTTGCATCATGTTGCCAATATCGATATTTTTAATAAACTTTCGAAAACACCAATGGAGTTATACTTTTGCTATTTGTAAATGTTGCTAGCAATTGTAGTTTAGAAATATTCTACTAAAATAGATAATGCAGCAGCATTATGTTGACAAGTAATGTAATTATAAAAAAAATTATTGAAGTTTTTGCGGAAATAAATTCTTAGAAATGATAATAATATTTTATTTTCGACCACAACATCTAAATATTTTTATTTGTTTTCTCTCAAAAATAATTTTTTGGTACAAAAAAAAAAAAAAATTAAATTTGATAAGAAACATATTGCCGACATTAAATTGTCACTAATATATTCAAAATTATGATAATTTTGAGTTTTTTTTTTTATGATACTAATAAGTTCTAATTAGTAAAGTAGAAAAATACTGTAACAACATATTGCCAAGTATGTATTATAATTTAAAAATATTTGTCGGCCAAAACTAACTGAACAAATCCTATATTTATTTGGAAGATTGCCTTCATGTGAGCAGAGTAATATTATTTTTAATTTTTTAAAATTTTATTAAATTGAATTTTTTCTGCCTACATAATATGTTATTTAATTAAGCGTTGACAAAATTCTTAATAAAGCAAGACAAAACAAAGTAAACAAAATAGGTTTTTGTCGACCAGTCAATTTGTAATTCCTAATATAATCTTAAAAGTTTATCTGGACAACAACAGTCAGTTTTGTCGCGCAAGATTTTTTTCTTTACTTTTGAGTTTATTTAATATTCTTATTAATTTAATATTATGAATATGAAAATTATATTTATGTTATTATGTTAATTGGTGTTCAGTATTTTTGTATTAATAATATTTTTCTTCAAAATCAGGAAAAAGTTGCGTTATACCCAAAATTGCTAGCAACATGTTGATATCAAATATTTTTTTCTCATTATTGAAATTTGTATTTAAAGTATTCTATTAGGAAAAAATTGTTGCCAATGTGAAATTTTTTAAAACTATGTAAATTATAATCAAAATATATTTTTCACTATAACTTTCATCAAAAAGTATATTAATAATATCATCAACTCATAAATTTTGCTAGCAACATGTGACCAATACAAAGAAGAAATTAATATTCATAAATTTTTGTAAAATTTTGCATACAGATTTTCTTAAAGTATTTCTAAAGAAGAAATTATTAGACAAATAATGAAGTCAGCAAAATGTTGCCAATATAAGATTGTCATTTAAAAATGTGGCTAACATACAAAAAAAAAAAAAAAAAAAAAATAAATAAATATAATATAAAAAAATTAACATTAGCAATATTATATGAAATTTTTGATATTTTTTGATTGTAAGCGGCAAATGTTTGTGGAATTATGTTGCCAATTTTTTTTTTAATTGAAAATAGAAGAAATGTGATGTTTTTTATTCAATAATATAGACATATTTATTTTAAATAGTCGTCTGAAGAAATATTGGTTGCATTATGCTGCTTGTGCAAAACAAATTTTGGTATCAAATATGTTGCTAGCAACATGTTGCTAATATAAAAATATCAATAAATATTATAAATTATATGAAAGTTAGTGTGGTGGCAATAAATGATGAATATTCATTAAAATTTAACATTCTTTTTTAGCAACATGTTGCCAACCTAATATTTTTTGCTTAAAAATTTGGAATTTATATATTATATACAACTTAATTTTGTTTTTGAAATAAATATCTACAAAATATTTATATTTTTGTTTAACCCAAATATGTTACTAGCAACATGTTGCTAACATAATATAAATAAACATGGAGAAATTGTATGCAAATTAATATTTTTTGCCATAACTGATGATTTTTTAGTAAAAGAAAATATTTTTCTAGCAATATGTTGCCAAACTCATACTTTTTGTTTAAAGTTCAAATGTGGACGTTTAACTTAATTTTGCTCAAGGTAGGTATATGTATTTTTATTAAAAATACCCTATAAGCTAAAAATGTTGCCAGAAACATGTTTCGAATTCAAGATCTTCCTAATAATATTAAAATAAAATATAATAAAAAATAATTTCCAATAAAAATTGCTAGCAACATGTTGACATTATAAAAATATCTAATAAAAATATTTTTTACTATATTTACAGCTTTTTTTTTGCCTTAAAAAAAGTAAAATTTTTCAATGTAAAATGCTAAAAGAAGAGTACCTTAACTTTAGTAAAAGTGACTAAAAAATTATGATTTAGTTAAAAATTTTGATAACCAAAAAAATAAAAAAGAAATCACGTTTTCTAAGCATAATTAACAAACTATTTTTTTGCTCAAATTTTTCATTGAAATATTAATGCCGAACAAAAATGTTTATCAACCTTTTTAAAAATTACTAATAATTAAAAATATTGCTATTATCAGTTGATAACATAAAAGCCTCATTTTAATTTTAATAATTAAAACTAATTTTCTTGAATTTTATTTTTTTTCTTCTCTAATATAAATTTAAGCAAAAACTACTTTTAGTTTAATTTTTTTGTCTTTTTTTTTTGGGGGGGGGGGATGTTTCTTAATATTGTTTTCTTTTTAATAAATTCTTAATAACTACAACTTAAACTAACTCTAAAAGTTTTGTAGCAAACATAAATAAACATAAGAAAAAAAAGAATAAAATTTGAAACTCAAAACAAAGCTAACTCTACCAGCAGAACAAAACACATACAAAGAAATAAAAAGAAACTACGTGCTACAAATGAGATATAGGGTTTATGAGAAATTCAAAAAATGAAACACAAAAACAAATACATACATATGTACACTGCCTGCCACTTGAATAAGGAATCACATTTTTTTAACTTTAATTAAGTATATCTCCTAAACTAAAGTTCAGAAAAAAATAATTTCTGAACTTTAGTTTCCTGAAGAAATAAAAAATATACATATTTTGTTATACTAAAATTATTTTATTTATTTAAAGACATGTATTTCTGTGGTACTTTTTCGTGTGTCACTTGAATAAGGAATATTTTAAAACTAAGCAAACTGTAATTTATTTTTAATCTTTAGGTTATAAAAATGAAAGTTATTATCTTCTAGCATTCAATTAAAAATGAGTACTGTCACCATTTTTAGAAATAATCTCAAAAATGCGATTTGGCATCGACTTCTATAATGACTCTAAGTAATTTAGCGAAATTGGACTCCATGCTTCCGTTATTGCATCCTTAAAGGATTCTATCATCTCAAATTGTTTTCCTCCTTCTTAAACTTTTCTTGCAAGCCAACCCTAGACATTTTCCATTGGATTCAGGTCTGGTGAATGTGGGGGCCAATCCAAAAGTTGAACACCTTGTTGATTAATTCATTGTTTTACTGCTCTGGCGGTATGAATCGGAGCGTTGTCGTGTTGGTATGTCCAAGGTATGGGTCCAAAGAAATCATTAAATTTTGGAAATGCTTCCGCCAGAATGTTTTTGTAAGTCGTTGCAGTCATTTTGTTAGATACAAAAACCAATTCTATAGTACCATAATACGAAATGGCACCCCATACCATTATTCTGCCCTCTCGGCTGTGTCTGCGGCTCAAAAATAATTCCTCCTTATTTAGTTCAAGGAAGTAATAGTTATACCCGTCGGTACCATCAATATTAAACTTTTTTTCATCGGAAAATACAACTTTAAACCATTTGTCGAACCATGTCATTGTATTTTTGGCAAACTGTAGACGTTTTTCAATAAGTGGTGGTTTTTTTGCAGTTTTCGTCGGTCTATGTATGGGCACGACTTTAAAATACGGTGCACTGTTCTTAGACTGGCACTGACTCCACTTTTTTCAGGTATTTTTGATACCGACATGGCAGAATTTGATGCAGTTCTAAGAATTTTTCGTCTTTCTTTAGGAATTGTTGCCATTTTCTTCCGCCCTTTCATGTTTTTTCCATATCTTTCCACGTTATTGAAATAATTGTACACAACTGTCTTTTCTCTATTAATGTTTTTGGCTATTTAGACCGGATTCTGACCCTGAGATTTCAAAATCAGAATTTTTTCTTTTTCAGGGTTATTAAGAGCCTTACCACGTCCCATTTTGAATAAAAACTCTTTAAAAACTATCAAATTTAAAATTATCTAGCCGTTTATATTGAAAGAAATTCAAATCATGGTCTTCTTGATTAATATTAAAAGAATTCCCTATTCAAGTGACACACGAAATAGTACCACAGAAATACATGTCTTTAAATAAATGCATAATTTTAGTATAACAAATTACGTATATTTTTTATTTCTTCAGAAAACTAAAGCCAACACTTTGAAATTTGGTTGCACAAAAAATTATTTTTTTCTGAACTTTCATTTAGCAGATATACTTAATTAAAGTTAAAAAAAATGTGATTCCTTATTCAAATGGCAGGCAGTGTATATGGAAAGAAAAATACATGCACGTTTAAACATTAAGTTGCAACAAACTTAAAATAATTCATTCACAAACGAGACACAACTCTCCTATGAAAAAAAAGGAACCGGTAAGGCTATTCATGCTGGTATGTTAGATTCCAAAAGAAACCTACACTTAAAAAAATAATTTTATTTTACTTACTATAAAAATTAAGTTTTTTATTGTAAAATTTTAAGTTTCAGTGTTCTTGTTTGCATTTTTTATTGTTGGTGTTTTAATAGTGTAAAAAGGAGAACTTTTGCAACACGTTTTAAACTCATTAATTAGCATGACAACAATGTAACAAATACCTGTATATTTATACATAAGAAATTGTATTTGTATATGTGCATTGCATGTGTAAGAGTGCATATATCCTTTTTCCTTTTTTTAACAATGCGTGTATAGAATTCCTTGTGCCTGTAAAAGGAGTATGTATATAAAGTATCATTTATAAAAAAGTGTACACGGATCATGATAAACAGGAAATGGAATATAATATATAAAGTGTATCCAACAACCACAACTAAAAAGAAAAAAGGAACTAAAAAGAGTAAAAAGAATGTTTATGGTAATAGAGAGTTTTACGTGTGTGTTTATTATTGTGGTGTGATAATTAGTAAACTTAACTTGCTGGTTCTACTAGGTAGAGTCAGGTGTGAACAGAAAACAAAAACTAATAAGAAAAATAATCAAGTTGAAGAGGAAGAATATACCACAGAAATGCTAATGATGTTATGTAGTTGATTAGGAAAATGAGAATAGTTTTAATTTATGGAAAATGAAGGAAAATAAATTAAGGAGGAAAATAATAATGAATTAAATTAAATTTTAAAAGAGTTTTCCTGGTAATTTTTTAAGGCATAAATAAAAGGAAATTAAAAAATAAAGTTTTCTTAATAGAAAAAAAAATCGATCAACATGTTCCTTATATATATATATATATGAACAGTTTAATACAAAAATATGTTCTTTTATTAAAATGGTTTGTTTATTTTAATAAGCAACATTTTCTAACAACATGTTGCTAGTTAATATAAAAGAAAGTTTTAGTAATATATTGCTGATAAATATTGATTTTTATTCAAATCATGTTGCTTACACCACAAATTCAATCTTGGCAGCATGATGATCAAAAATTATATATACGATATATTCAGACAAGTCATACATTTTAATTAAAATATTAAATCGTTTTCTTAGATTTTTTTTTTTTTTTTTTTTTGTATAACATATTCCTAAGCTTATTTTTAGGCTTTAGCAACACGTTGAAAAAATATAAAATACATTGCAAAGGATTTTTGTATAAAAATACTAAATTTATTCTTCAAACATTCTTTTGCAATATATTGCTATTAGCACTTTTTCATGTTAGCAACATGTTGACAATAAAATCATAACTTTTAAATGGTTCTATTTTTTAAACATTCCTTAACAACTTGTTGCTATACAAATTTTTCCACGTTACAAACATGTTGACTACAAAATCGATTTTTTTAATAATAATGTTACCAGCTATGACTTTATTGTAAATAAAAGCAACATGCTGATATAAAAAATCTCAGTTAAAGAAAATTCTAACAAACTGTTTCTATTGCAAATAGAAAGAAAAGTTTGCTCTTTACAAAAATGGTTTCGCAACATGTTGCTATAGACATTAGTACTTGCTAAAAACATAATAAAAACAAAATCTTAATGAAATTGCTTTCAAAAAAGAATTTTTCATGCAAAAAAAGCTTGTGGCAAAAAAAAAAAAAGGAAAAAAGAGAAAGAAAGATATAATCGGTCAAGACCCATTATATAGTACCCTATACAATTGTATACGAGCACAAAATTTCGGGAAGGGGACTTATATTATTCCTGTGGCTAATTTCACTAAATGTAAAATAAAATATACAAATACAGAATAACGTATTGATACTAACATCTAATTGATTTTATGCACTTTAGGGCGATTCCTGGAAGTGGGTTTGTATGGGTCCTATGGTAAATTATCGACCGATTCTCAAAAGATTTGGCAATGTTGTTTCTACTTGCATAAATCTTATTTGTGTCGAATATTAACTTGATAGTAATATTCGTACGGGATATTGATAGTAATATTCGTATGGGGTTTATATGGGAGCTTAGGTACAAAGACTGATACTTATACAGAACTTCTTTGCAATGAATTTCATTAAAACATTCTTATTTTTAAGGCATTTTTGAGTGTTTAAACTCTATTCCGGGGGACATTTGTATATTTCGTCCTTGTATCATAAAAGAATTGTCTTTATAATTGCAACCCGTAGTTTGTGCACAAGATTTACATGAACAGCCACCAGCTAGCCGTCCAGCCGGCCAGACGGACGGACAGACATCGTTAGATCGATTTAAACAGTGATTCTGAGTCGATTGGTATACTTTAAGGTGGGTGTTGGATAACTTTTTCTATCCGTTACAAACATCAGCACAAACGCATAATACCCCAACCACCTATTTTGATGTAAAGGTAAATAAAAGAAAAAAAAATGTTGCTAGAACATTTTTTTATTTATGAAAAAATTATGTACAAAATTTGCCTTCTAAATTAAAAATATAGAGTTCGTTTTTTAATATTTAAAAAGTGTCTGAAATTTTTATGTTAGCAACATATTGCTGGCAGTATTTTTAGTTGATAAAATGATCTCTTATATTTTAATTTCCTACTAAAATCAAAAATTAAAATTCATTTTAAAAGTAAAAAAAGTAAAAGAACAGAAGAAGCAACATATTGCAACTGTTTTTATTTAAAGATTTTCATTCTTTTTTTGTTAAATTAATTAAATTAAACAATTCTTTATTGGCAACATGTTGCAACAGTTTTAATTTGAAGACTTTTTCTTAGTTTTTAAATCAAATAAATTAAACATTTCTTTACAGGCAACAAGTTGGTAACCAGCAACATTTTTTTTATCAAAAATTTAAGTTAAAAATAAATTTTTTTATTCAAAGAAAAAAAAAATGTATCATAAATTTCAAAATGTTATGTATGATATATAGAGAGAGAGATCTTCGTCATATTGTAGCAGTTTCTATTTAAAGATTTTCGTTCTTTTTTGTTAAATTAATTAAATTAAACAATTCTTTATTGGCAACATTTTGCAACAGTTCTTATTTGAAGAATTCGCAACATGTAGCTGACAACACTCTTAATTACATATTTGAATAACAAAACATTTTATAAACATTTAAGGTTAAATATTGTTGATAAATTTGAGAATTTAAAAAAAAAAAAACGGTGATGTCAGGATGTAGCCAGCAACATTTTTAAGCAATAAATTATAATAATATAATTAAAATATTTTGTTTCTTTTATTATAAGAAATGCTACAAAGGGAATTGAAAAATTTCATATTATTCTAAACGTTTGAAAAATGTTGCTGGTATTTTTTTTTTAACAATATGATACCTTTTTTTTATAAAAATTGTTTAGTTATTAAAAAAGTACATTTTTATTGGTAACATCCTGCTAAATAGATTTTTATCATTATCATAATAATTAGTAAATCTTGTGCCTCAGAAATTTGTTTTGTTTTGTCGCCCTGTGTAATAAATAATTAGTTATTAATTCGTTGAAATAAGAAAGTGAAATATTCATGCTAACATGTTCTCTATAACACTTTTGAACAATAAAGTTTAAAATATTAAGAAAATTTTAAACAATTTGTACGTTAATGTCATGTTTCTAGTCAACATTTTTAATAATTGAATATTTTTTAATAGGATTTCTTAATTTCCTAGTAACAATCAAGACACTATTTTTTGAAAATTTTATAGCTTACTTAAGACAGCAACACATTTCTAGCAACATTTTTGAAAAATAAATTAAGTAAAAGAGCTAAATTTTCTTTGCTCGCAACATTATCGTATCAACATTATTAACTACAATTTAATTTAAAATTTCTTATAAAAAATTTCCAATAACCAGTTTCTCTAATTTATTTTTTTAGTTTAATTTTCTTTCATGCAAAACTCTTTTGCGAACAAACTAATTTGTTATTTGCAAAGGCATAAAACTAATTTTCAACAATTTTCCATCTTTTCAAAGATTCTTTGAAACTAACAAACAGTACACACGTGTTGAAACAAAATCTTTGAGGTTACAAAGAAAGGAAAACTTAAATGAGTTCTTTGCTCCTTAAAAAAGGACTATGTTCTATTTTTATACAAACGCATTTTTTCTTATGTTAAGAAAACTTTGTTAATTTTGTGGAAGACTTTTTTTATTTCATAAATTCATTAGCATAATAGAGATTTCAAGCTTCTTCTTAAAGCATTTTAATTTTGAGAAAAAATAAAGGACAAAAAGACACATTTTGAATTATCCTAATATGTTTGTTGTTACCTAAGTGAGCTTGAAATGTGTATAAGTACATCATTATGTTCTCTAGAGCGTCATTAATGAAATTTTTGTTTTTTAAAAACTATGTTGATTGTATGTAGATCTTCAACTGCATATTTGAGCTCTTTATTTCCAGTTGTAGTTGTTGGAAGTTTTTGCATAAATTTTGAAAATCCTCTTTTATATCTGACGAAGATGGACACAATAAAGCAGTTTGTCAAACAGAGCTGAAAAAAACAGAATAAAAATTTTTTAAAAGAGGAAATGTTTATAAAATATTAATAAAAAAAAGGACAAAATGTGTGATGGAGACATTTTTGACAGATTTTCTATAAAAGAAAATTTTTAAAAAATTGTCCTTAGAAAGACTAAAATGCCTAAAATATCAACTTTTAAATATTTTTCTATAAAAAAAAACAATTTCTATAAAATTCCTTAAAATTGTTATAGAATTCTAATTTCTTTAAAATTTCTATAAAATGGAAATCTCTTTTTTATTTACTGCAAAAAGGAATTTTTTAATAAAAAGGCCATTTTTTTTTTTTTGAAAATTTTCCTTAATAGAGAATTTTTCTTCCCATAAAAGTAATTTTTTGAAAAAATTGCTACAAGAGGGAAGTTTCTGAAAAACATTCTACAAAATTGAAATTTAAAAAATTTCTTTTAAAGGGGAATTTTTTGAAAAGTTTCCTATAAAATGGGAATTTATTTATTTATTTGAAATAAAAATAAAAAAAAAAAAAAAAAATAATAAAAAATATCAAAATAAAATGGAAATATCTTAAAAATTTTTTTGAAATTTTCCTGTAAAAATTAAATTTTTAAAAAATTTTCTATGAAAAATATTTTTGCAAAATATTGAAATTTGAAAACTTTTTGATCAGCTCAGCACTAGTTTAATTCTACTTAAGTTCAATTACAATTATACTTCAGTTCTAGTACAGTTTTAGTTCACTTCCAGTTTAGTTCTAGTTCAGTCCCAAATTAGTTCCAGTTTAGTTCCAGTTCAGTTTAGTTCAGTTTGGGACTCAACTAGAACTAAACTGGTTCCAGTTGAGTCTCAAATTCCTTCTAGTTCATTTCAGGTTCAATTTTTAGTTCTAGTTCAGTCCCAAATTCGTTCTAGTTTAGTTCCAGTTCAGTTTAGTTCAGTTTGGAACTCAACCAGAACTAAACTGGTGCCAGTTGAGTCCCAAATTCGTTCTCGTTCAATTCTAGTACATTTTCGGTTCAATTTTAGTCCCATTTTAGTTTAGTTATAGTACAGTTTCAATTCAGTTCTAGTACAATTCTACTTCAATTTTATTTCAGTTCCAGTTTAGTTCTAGATCTGTTCCAAATTCGTTCTAGTTCAGTCCTAATTTAGCTCTAGTTAAATTTTAGTTATTTCAAGTTCAACTTTAGTTCGGCCCTACAACAGTTCATGGAACTATCTAGCTTTTGTGTCGACATATTTATTTTAATTAGTGTAAGTATGTGTTAGTTTGGTGTTTGAATGTGTTGTAGATTCGTAATAATTCCAGTTCAATTTCAATTTAGTTCTAGTTCAGTTCTAGTTCTAAATCTGTTCAAGTTCACTTCAAGTGCAGTTCTAGTTCTCTAGTTGAGTTCTAAGTCCATTGTATTTCAGTTCTAGTTTAGCTCTAGTTGAGTTTTAATTCATTTTAAGTTCAGTTTTAGTACGGTTCTAGTTTAGTTCTAGTTTTGTTCCATTTAGGTTATAGTTCAGGTCTAGTTCACTTCTAGTTCAGTCCTAGGTCAGTACTAGGTCAGTTCTAGTTCAGTTCTAGTTAAGTTCTAGTTCGGTTCTAGTTCAGTTCTATTCAGCTTCTAGTTCAGTTCTTGTTCATTCCTAGTTGAGTTTTATTTCGGTTCTAGTTCAGTTCTAGTTAGCTTCTAGTTCAGTTCTAGTTCGGTTCTAGTTCAGTTTAGTTCAGTTCTTGTTCAGTTCTGCTCTATTTCAGCTCTAGTTCAGTTCTAATTTAATTCTAGTTTAGTTTTAGTTAAGTTATAGTTCAGGTCTAGTTCTCTTCTAGCTCAGTTTTTATTAAGTTCTAATACAGTTCTTGTTCAGTTCTAGTTTGTTTCAAGTTCAATTTTTTATAGAAAGGAATTTTTGCAAAAATTTTCCTAAAAATTAATTTTGAGAAAAATTCTTATAAAAAAAAAATATTTAAAAAATTTCTTACAAAAAGGAAAATTTTGACTAAATTTTATAAAATTATTTTTTTTTTTTTAATTCTTATAAAAATTTTTCTATTAGAAATATCACATATATAAAAAATATATTTTTAAGATTATTTTTAAAGTTTTTACATGATTTCTATAAAAATTAATTTGTTGAAAAATTTTCTATAAAAGCAAAATTTTGAATTTTTAAGTTAAATTCATGACCAATTAACTATAAAAATAGATTTTTTCTTGAAAATCCTACAAAATTTAAAATTTTGAAAATGTTACTTAAAGAATTAAATTTTTGAAAAATTTTCTGCATTAAAATTTTTAAAAAATATCGCCATTTTTAAAATTTTGCTTAAAATAATTTTTTTTTGCTAGAAATAGTACAAGTTCTGACAACATTATTTTATTTTATTTTATTTTATTTAATTCACATAATTTCTCTTAAGAATATTTTACATTTTTTACAAGTTTACAAGAATTCTGATAATTTCGTCTTACTTCTTCCCTTGTTAAGTTTCAAAGGGGGTTAGAGTAAAAATAAAATATAAATATAAATTGTGAAAATGACTTAAATTAATTGCATTTTATGACATTTAATGCATGAAAGCACACAACAATTTTAACCAGAATAAAAAGAATGCAAAAAAAGGAAATATATTGCATGTAAAAATGTCGAAAGCCTGACTGTTCATGTGTAAAATGAGTGTAAAATGAAAGTGGTGAAGGAATCAAAAAGAGTTTTATTTTTCTTTCATTTTAATAAAAAAAAAATTACCACAATAAAAATAAAGCATTTTTATTTGTTTGAGATTTTCTGACACATAATGATTACAAAAAAAAAAAAAAAAACAAAAAAGTAAAGATGAAAATATTGCGGTTTAATTATAAAATTTAACACATCATAAGTTTTTCTTTATTTTGTTAAAGGAATGAGAACGAAGACTTATTTTTATCTGAGTCAGAATTGTATGAAAACTTTGAGTTAAAAAAAAAAAACTTTTGAAAATCTTTGACCTAAAATTAGGAGATTTACAAAAAAAAAAGACTGACAAAATCTGTCCAAACACTTGCAACAAAAGCTATTTGCTATTGTTGCATCATCATGTAATTGGGTAGTGCAGATCAATTCCTTCTTTGTTTGTTAGTCTTTATTTCAGAGTAGCAATTGTTAGTTAAGCTGGGCAACAATGTCATCAGCATTAGCAAAAATGAAGAGCAGGAAAGAAATACTTCTGCTACTGCTTGTATTAAACCTCAAGTCTCACAGTTTTGTTTAGGGTAACAGTTATCTCTAGATTCTAAAGTTTGTAGTAATTTATACTACTACACTGTGTCATTTTAGTATATGTTTTTATTAAACGATAAATATTTTTTAAGAATACTGATAAAAAATTAGTGACTCAGAACTACAGGGTATTATGGGTGTAGGAGTGTATGCTTCCTATCTGTCTGTACGAGTGTACATATTTTGTCATCACGTAACTTTCATCCTAAACTTCGACAATATTTTTTCCAATCCTCTATCGTTATTGTTTGACAATTGTGTCACTATGTTTTTCTTTTCTTTATCTCTGTCTCTTCATTCCATTTTCTCTAAAACCCTTAATTTTTTTTTTTTCGTCCTGCCTGGCTTGTTTGGCTGTCAATGATCTTGTCTTATAGCTACTGTCTTTTTTTTTTCCATAACTATTACATCTATTGTGTTGCCAAAAAAAAATCCACTATGTCTTGTTTAACTAAACCACTTTTGGATAGTTTAGGGTCATATTATGGCTTGTTTTCCTGCTGTTTTTATATTTTTATTCTCTTTTAGTTTTTTTCCATTTTTTATTTAATTCTCTCCGTCTTTTGTCAAAAGTTTAAAATTGTATATTGGTACATAAAAAAACTGAAAAGTTTATTTTTGGTAGTTTGATTATTGTTTTCTCGGTATCCTTTGATGGTTGATGAAAATTACTAAAATAGTATTTTTTGCTTGAAAATCATACACAAATGGGATAGTCTTTTCCATTAGTTTTAAAAGAACTTTTCCAAAATGGTTATAGAAAAATTTCCAAAAATTTTATTTTAATAGGAAAATTAAAGAAAAATAAAAAAAATAGGAACTTTTTTCAAAATATTACTTTTTATAAGAAATTTCCCAAACAAATTTTTTTGGAAAATTTTTCAATTAAAAATTTGTTTTATGCGAAAACTTTCAAATATTAAAAAATTACGTTTTTGTACAAAATTCGTCAGAAATTTATTTTTTATACAAAATTTTTCAAAAAAAAAAAAAATTTTTAATTTAAAAAAAAAAAAAAAAATTTAAAGGAAAATTTTTCAAAAATTTACTTTTTATAGAAAATTTTTCAAAAATTTTATTTTAACAGGAAAATTAAACCAAAAAAAAAAAAAAAAAATTATAGGAAATTTTTCAAAAATTACTTTATATGAAATTTCACAAATAATTTTTTATGTGAAATTTTTTAATTAAAAATTTATTTTATGGAAAAATTTTCAAATATTAAAAAATTACTTTTTTGTACAGTTCGTCAGAAATTTATTTATACAAAATTTTTCAAAAAAAAATTTTAAAAATTTTATATAAAAAAATCAAAGGAAATTTTTATAGGAAATTTTTAAAAATTTACTTTCTACAGGAAATTTTAAAAGAATTGTTTTTATAAGAGGTTTTTTCAAGTTTACTTTTTATAGGAAATTTTTCAAAAATTTTCTTTTTATACGATCTTTTTCAAAAATTTTCTTTTTATAGGAAATTTTCAAAAATTTTCTTTATAGGAAATTTTCAAAAATTTTCTTTTTATAGGAAATTTTCAAAAATTTACTTTTTATAGGAAATTTTTCAAAAATTTTCTTTTTATTGGAAATTTTCAAAAATTTTCTTTTTATAGGAAATTTTTAAACATTTTTCTCTTTATGGGAAATTTTACAAAAATTTTCGTTTTATAGGAAATTTTTCAAAAATTTTCTTTTTATAGGAATTTTTCAAAAATTTTCTTTTTATAGGAAATTTTTCAAAAACTTTTATTTTATAGGAAATTTTTATCCAAAATTTTTATTTTATAGGAAATTATCCAAAAATTTTTATTTTATAGAAAATTTTATCAAAAATTTTTATTTTATAGGAAATTTTATCAAAAATTTTTATTTTATTGGAAATTATCCAAAAATTTTTGTTTTATAGGAAATTTTATCAAAAATTTTTATCTTATAGGAAATTTCTCAAAAATTTACTTTTTATAGGAAAATTTTCAAAAATTTACCTTTTATAGGATCTTTTTCAAAAATTTTCTTTTTATAGGAAATTTTTCAAAAATTTACTTTTTATAGGAAATTTTTCAAAAATTTACTTTTTATAGGAAATTTTTCAAAAATTTACTTTTTATAGGAAAATTTTCAAATATTTACTTTTTATAGGAAATTTTTCAAAAATTTACTTTTTATAGGAAATTTTTCAAAAATTTACTTTTTATAGGAAATTTTTCAAAAATTTACTTTTTATAGGAAATTTTTCAAAAATTTACTTTTTATAGGAAATTTTTCAAAAATTTTCTTTTTATAGGAAATTTTTCAAAAATTTTCTTTTTATAGGAAATTTTTCAAAAATTTTCTTTTTATAGGAAATTTTTCAAAAATTTTCTTTTTATAGGAAATTTTTCAAAAATTTTCTTTTTATAGGAAATTTTTCAAAAATTTTCTTTTTATAGGAAATTTTTCAAAAATTTACTTTTTATAGGAAATTTTTCAAAAATTTACTTTTTATAGGAAATTTTTCAAAAATTTACTTTTTATAGGAAATTTTTCAAAAATTTACTTTTTATAGGAAATTTTTCAAAAATTTACTTTTTATAGGAAATTTTTCAAAAATTTACTTTTTATAGGAAATTTTTCAAAAATTTACTTTTTATAGGAAATTTTTCAAAAATTTACTTTTTATAGGAAATTTTTCAAAAATTTACTTTTTATAGGAAATTTTTCAAAAATTTACTTTTTATAGGAAATTTTTCAAAAATTTACTTTTTATAGGAAATTTTTCAAAAATTTACTTTTTATAGGAAATTTTTCAAAAATTTACTTTTTATAGGAAATTTTTCAAAAATTTACTTTTTATAGAAAATTTTTCAAAAAATTACTTTTTATAGAAAATTTTTCAAAAAATTACTTTTTATAGAAAATTTTTCAAAAAATTACTTTTTATAGGAAATTTTTCAAAAATTTACTTTTTATAGGAAATTTTTCAAAAATTTACTTTTTATAGGAAATTTTTCAAAAATTTACTTTTTATAGGAAATTTTTCAAAAATTTACTTTTTATAGGAAATTTTTCAAAAATTTACTTTTTATAGGAAATTTTTCAAAAATTTACTTTTTATAGGAAATTTTTCAAAAATTTACTTTTTATAGGAAATTTTTCAAAAATTTACTTTTTATAGGAAATTTTTCAAAAATTTACTTTTTATAGGAAATTTTTCAAAAATTTACTTTTTATAGGAAATTTTTCAAAAATTTACTTTTTATAGGAAATTTTTCAAAAATTTACTTTTTATAGGAAATTTTTCAAAAATTTACTTTTTATAGGAAATTTTTCAAAAATTTACTTTTTATAGGAAATTTTTCAAAAATTTACTTTTTATAGGAAATTTTTCAAAAATTTACTTTTTATAGGAAATTTTTCAAAAATTTATTTTTTATAGGAAATTTTTCAAAAATTTACTTTTTATAGGAAATTTTTCAAAAATTTACTTTTTATAGGAAATTTTTCAAAAATTTACTTTTATAGGAAATTTTCAAAAATTTTCTTTTTATAGGAAATTTTTCTCTTTATAGGAAATTTTACAAAAAATTTCTTTTTATAGCAAATTTTTCAAACATTTTCTTTTTATAGGAAATTTTTCAAAAATTTTCTTTTTATAGGAAATTTTTCAAAAATTTACTTTTTATAGGAAATTTTTCAAAAATTTACTTTTTATAGGAATTTTTCAAAAATTTACTCTTTATAGGAAATTTTTTAAAAGCACTTTTTATGAGAAATTTTTTTTTAAATTTAGTTTTTATTGCAGTTTTTTTTAATTTACTTTTCATTGGAAAATTTTTTAAATTAACTTTTTATAGAAAATTTTTTAAAAATTAATTTTTTATAGAAAATATTTAAGAAATTTGTATTGTATAGGAAATTTTTCAAAAATTTATTTTTTATAGAAAGTTCTCCATAAATTTACTTTTTTAAGGATTTTTTTTCCTTTTTGCAATAAAATTTTCAAATCTATTTCAACGGAAATTTTATATATATAAATATTTTTTTTTTCTCTTACAAAACTTTTTTTTTTTTGCATATTCTTTTAAAGTATAAAATGTGACAGCAAGTGCGCATTAAAATATTGGCTCTGGTGACATTTTTGTCATCTTCTTATACAAAGTTTTTCCCTGTTATTTAAAGAAAAATAAAATAAAACTTTTTTCCTTTTATAAAACTTTAAACTGAAAAATATGTCATCCTTAATTGTTTTAACAAAACCTTTGTCAGTTTTAACCAGAGAAGAGAAAGGTAATGAAAATGTATGAAAAACTTATTTCGTATGTAATCCAATAGGATTTAAATTTGTAAGAATTTAAATAGCATCTACTTTGTTCACTTATACACATATGATTATAAAAATGACACCAAGAAAAACAGTGGGACAAAAATAAAACAAAATAAAAATCATCATGGACAAAGTACGAGTAAAATTAAAATAACGCAAAATAAAATGAGTCAATAATTCAAAACTTCACTCTCTCTGCCTTTAGTTGGAAATTGCTGAAAAAAAAACATTTAAAAGAGAATATTTGTTTTAATGTTTTTAAGTATAAATATGTGTAGTTGGAAGTAATAACAAATATAACAAACACACTGATATATTTTTTACATTTACATATCCACCATAGTTGCCAGATAAATTTGAATGAATTCATCTAAAATTTATTTTTGGATGAATTCATTAAAAATGTCTTTAGATTAATGACCTGTAAATGATACTTAGTATTGCTATTTAATAAAAGCATATGTAATTGTATCGAATGTGATAATAAATTCGTTCTTATAAAACTTTTCTACTCGTATAAACGAACCATTTTTTCACTCTTTTGAGAAGATTTTTATTTTAATTGTAATTTACCTTAAGGAGAAAAATATATAAAGAAATGCTGAAAATAGTTCTGGATCTCCTTTTTGAAAAAATCGTCAAATTTAGGACAAAAACAGTCAAGTAGTCAACAGCACATTTTTAACACCAAAAATCGTTAAAATGACGATAAATCGTCAAATCTGGCAATAATGATCTCTACATATAAATTAACTTTACACTTACAGCCCGTCTAGACGTAACATAATATGTAAGATTTTTCTGTCAGATAGTGTCAAATTCGCTCTCTGAGAGAATTATTTCACGTGTAGATTCGAATATGACTGTTGTCATGAGATTTCTCTACACAACCATCTTATAAGATGAACTGTCAAAAAAATACACACACACACACGGAAGTTTGTATTTTGGAAATTATTAAAAAAAACAATGTTTTTTGTAAAATTGTTTACATTAAAAAAAAAATATTTTTGTAAAAATTGTGTTAAAAAAGTGCAAAGTTTTTAAATAAAAATTACATGTTTACTCTGTGACTGATTGAAAATAATTATATCTTATAGGGCATTCAGACCGACGCGAAATTACTTGCTTTCGTGATTTCGGCCGAAATCAAGTTGAAATTACGTAATTTCCCATACATTTTAACACTTGCGAAATTACATAATTTTGTGAAATTTCGGCGAAATTACATTGAAATTACGATGCCCATTTCCGTGGAACTCTCTACATGGTTGGAAAAAAATACTTTTTTTCAACTTTGTACTGCATGTTTCAATCGTGAGAGGAAAAAAAAAACAATTGACAGCAGATCTTAAATTTAAACACAAATCTTAAAATTAATTATTAAAGTGATTTTGCAAAATGAAACCTATCTTTTTTACATTTTTAATTATTGCAAATTAATAAATTCCAATTTAGTAAGTAATTGTTTCTTATTTATTTCCATTTCAAAATACTTTATTTACCCCTATAACAATTTAAAATGTAAACAATATGTATCAGCTGTTCACGAAATTACATCAAATGTCATCTAGCCAGTATGAACACTCTAGATTTTATTCGTAATTTCGTGCCGGTCTGAACAAGGCTTTACAGGATTTATTAGAATACGTGTACCCCTCATTTAAGATTTAACATAATATAAACAAAATGGTTACTGTCTTCTGCTAGCGTTATCTCACATATTATATCAGCGTTAATGTCAGTTGTAGACCTGGGGTTACACTTGAGTATCCTTGTTGTGCACTACAAGCATCCATTTATATATACACACACTCACTGGTTAAAGCATACAATATTTTTTTTTTTTTTTTTTTTTTTTTTTGGCAACACCTGATGATGATTTCCTTTATATTTTAACAGTATTTTTAACTTCTTTCTCTTAATTTTTTTTTTCTTACTTGTTGTAACATGAATGTTCCCAAGATCATGTCTTTCATTTTTTTGTTTCGACTGAAAACGAAAAAGAAATAATAAATTCATACAAATATGTTGTACTTTTAACATACGAAGAAAAAAAAAAATGAACAGTTCTGATAATATAAATAGCGAAGCTATAATATCTAAAAAATTGAAAATAAATTGAAATAAAAAAAAAATCAGAACTAAATTAGAACTCAAAAAGAAAACTTAAAATAAAAAAGAAATAATAATAATAATAATAATAAACTGAAATGAACTAAAACCGAACTAGAACTGAACTAGAGCTGAACCAGATCTGAAATAGAACTTTAACATTTTATAGCAATCTTTTTTAAAAAAATTTTAAAGAAAATACAATTTAAAATAAAAGTTGAGTTGTCCTCGGCATATGTTGAAGTTACTTCATGGCTGGAAAATTTAATTTGTATTTCGTATTCATATACACACCTACAGGTGCTGAGGTTTTAATATTCGAGATTTCGTATATTTTACCTTTCTTTTCTTCTCATTTATTTGGTTTATTTTAATTTGATTTGTTTACTATTAGATTTTTAATTTTATGACTTTTAAGCTTTTTTTTTTTGTTCAGTGAATTTTTATAATACTATCCCGCAAAGCTCGTAAGCTTGTCTGCAGGAAATTTTAATAATAATTTACTTCATATTAAATTCAACGAGTGTTCACTGCAAATTTATTAGGTAATTTTTAATTTATCTAAGTTTTTTGTATTTATTTTTATTATTTAGGATATTTATAGGTATTTTGTTTAGAACAGTGGGCAATACGACGAGCATTTTACTTCGGTCATACTCATTTGTGAAACGTTGGACTTTATATCTTCCTTGTGATTTTATTCTTGTGTTATGTGTGTGATCAATTGTCTGCAAGAATCGACTGTCATCATCAAATCCTTTGAGAAGTGTTGTGTGTTTGTATGTTTTTTACATTCATAATGTTTAGATTTTTTGCCAAGCTGTTTGTTTTAGGAACATTGGTAAAATAGGTTGTGGTGTTGGGATTGTTTTGGTAGTAATGGTGATTTTTTTCCATAAGGTTCTAAGCAGGCTGTCTTGGGGTTTTGTTATGAGTGACATTTCCCCATGCTGCTATCCGTGTCTGATATACGATTCGGTTAGTGAGAAGCACGCTTGGCGGAGTACACTGTAAGAAGAGCAGTTGCTTAGATGATAAAGTATATATGACGTGTATCTCAGATCTTTTTTGTAAATTATGAATGTATGCTTTCCATTTAAACGTGCTATCAATGATTACACCCAAATATTTATAGGAATTGACTTTTTCTATGATGGAACAACAAATGTCATCTGCAATAATACACACGCTAATTTCGGTAGGCAATCTGTATTGTGAAATTTGATTTCTATATTTGAATCTGCTATGCATGATGATAGAACTGAACTAGAGTTGAACTAGAACTGAAGCAAAACTGAACTAGAACTAAATTAAAACTGAACTAGTGTTGAAATAGAACTGAACTAGAACTGAACTAAAACTGAACTAGTGTTGAACTAGAACTGAACTAAAACTGAGCTAGTACTGAACTACAACTGAACTAGAACTGAGCTAGAGCTGAGCTATAACTTTATTATATCTGAATTAGAACTGAACTAAAACTGACCTTGAACTGAACTAAAACTGAATTAGAACTGAATTAGAGTTGAACTAGAGTTGAACTAGAACTGAACTAGAACTTAACTAGAGCTGAGCTAGAACTTAATTATATCTGAACTAGAACTGAACTAAAACTGAAGAAGAACTTAACAAGATTTGAACTAGAACTGAACTAAAACTGAACTAGTGTTGAACTAGAAATGAACTAAAACTGAACTAGTACTGAACTACAACTGAACTAGAACTGAGCTATAACTTTATTATATCTGAATTAGAACTGAACTAAAACTGACCTTGAACTGAACTAAAACTGAATTAGAACTGAATTAGAGTTGAGCTAGAGTTGAACTAGAATTGCACTAGAACTTAACTAGAGCTGAGCTAGAACTTAATTATATCTGAACTAGAACTGAACTAAAACTGAAAAAGAACTGAACAAGATTTGAACTAGAACTGAACTAAAACTGAACTAGTACTGAACTATAACTGAACTATAACTGAGTTAGCGCTGAGCTAGAACTTTATTATATCTGAATTAGAACTGAACTAAAACTGACCTTGAACTGAACTAAAACTGAACTAGAACTGAATTAGAGTTGAGCTAGAGTTGAACTGGAATTGAACTAAAACTGAACTAAAACTGAACTAACACTGAACTAGAACTTAACTAGAGCTGAGCTAGAACTTAATTATATCTGAACTAAAACTGAAGAAGAACTGCACAAGAGTTGAACTAGAACTGAACTGGAACTGAAGCAGAACTGAACTAGAACTGAACTGGAACTGAACTGCAACTGAGCTAAAACTGAACTAGAATTAAACCAGAACTAAACTAGGACTATATTTGAACTGAACTAGAATTAAAGAGAATATCTTAATAATTCTATTTTAAGAAATACTTTTATTTCATTTTTTTCAAAAACTATTTTTCTTTATTTTCAGGTAAGTTTTCTGCATTATTTAAGAGTAAAATACTATTCAACAGTTACTTAAGGTAAGATTTTATTTTCCGAATAATTTTCTTATGGACCTGCTTTTATTCTAAAGTGACTTAAAGAGTATTCGTGAATTAGAAAGTATTTTTAAAATTTTCCTTTTTCCAGTACTTTTTTTTCTCATGCTTTCATTTTGCTCTCTTCTATATTTCTTTTTAAATAAAATATAAATCTTATGCAAATCGCTGCAAATGAGTTTTTCGTTTTTCTTTACATATATTTTATATATTCATGCAAATATATGGCGTAGACTTAAGAAAATGTAACACTTTCTTTTTTATTTTTATTCTAACATCTTTGAAATGGGGATTCACTTGAAAAGTTAAATAAATCAAAAATTTATTTGCAATTTTGTTGTCCTGAACTTGTGTTGCTTTTTTTTTTTTCTTTTGACAAAAGTAAGAAAAGATTAAAAAATATTCAAATGACGACAACATGTTGTAAGATTTTTTTGTTACTTTGTTACATTTGACTGCTGTCTACAGCTGTGTGGAGTGTTACTTTTCTTTAACTAAGTTAAACTTATGAATGTATAATTTCGTTTGGAGCATACAATTTTTTTCTGAAATTTTTTTATTTTATAATTGCAGCGGGGAATTATTTAAAACAAATGCAATTTCTGGCAGCTTTTAATGAATGAAGGAGCTTAAAAATTTGTTATTTTCTAGTATTTTTTTTTTAATTAATTAAATGTTTTTTTTTTTCTTGTAAATAAAAGCAAATTAAATTCTTTGTAATTTTTCATATTCATGTTTGTTTTTTTTTATTTCCAATTTAAATTAAAGAAAAAAAAAAACAAATATATTAACATTTTAGATTTTTTGTTAAGTTTTAAGCAAAATGCATTTGATAAGCAAACAATTTGTATTTGCTTACTGTAATTGCTTTTTCTTGTTACGTTCTTGAAGAAAATAAGAGATTTATGTCCTTATTTGTTAAATATATAAAAAATGATTTTTTTTTTT
The DNA here is from genome assembly GCA_932274085.1 of Protocalliphora azurea. Classification (NCBI taxonomy): domain Eukaryota; kingdom Metazoa; phylum Arthropoda; class Insecta; order Diptera; family Calliphoridae; genus Protocalliphora; species Protocalliphora azurea. Next base: position 53,574,448 of record OW026519.1, read on the forward strand.
TTATAAATTATTACATTTTTAAATTTGCTTTAAAATCCTATTTAAAGTCATGGATTTTCTTAAGCCTTTTACGTTTGAAATATATTTTTGTTTATTACTTAGCATTTTATTTTAAAAATTTTGTTTTTAAGGCTTCTTTTTCTCGGTTAAAATGTCAAACAATGTTGACCTAAATTTTATGTTTTACCACAAGAATAAGAAACAAAACAAAACTTAATTCTTAAGAACAGTCAGTTGCATTTGCAATGTCTGCAACTGCCCAAATATTTCATGAAAATCTTCTTGTTCGCATGTAAATAAGATAAATGAGAATTTAAACAGAAGTGACATTTGATATGCAAATTAAAGCAGCTCGCTTCACTCGCAGCTTTTTTCTAGTATTTTTTAAATTCTACTTTATTTCTTGTTCAGTTCTAGTTCAATTCTAGTTTAGTTCTAGTTCATTTCTAGTTCAATCCTAGTTTAGTTCTAGTTCAGTTTTAGCTCATACTAATTTAGCTCTAGTTTAGTTTTAGTTTATTCTAGTTCAGTTCTAGTTCAAACGAAATTCGAACGATTTTTCTTTCAATTTTAATTACAAAAGTATCCTTCAGTTGTAGTTCAGTTCTACTACAGCTCTAGTTCAGTTCTAGTTTAATTTTAGTTCAGCTTTCGTTCAGTTCTAGTTCAATCTAGTTCATTTCTAGTTTAGTTTAGTTCTAGTTGGGGTTTGGTGTCCGCGAATTCCTGGGATTTCACGTCAGAATACTCTCAGGAATTCCCAGAAATTCCCGTGAGTATTCTCGTAGGTTTAAAATTCTACAGCAAACATTTTGCTATTTTTAACACCTTATTTTAATGAAAGATTAACGTTACGGAATACAAGGTAATTGCCTACAATGATTTAAAAATTATTTACAACTTCGTACATATAGTGTAAAAATTGGTAATTATCTAAACGACGAGAATTCGTCTGGTGATAATGGTCTATCCAAAGGTTCAAAACTTGTCCCTGACATGCTTAGTATTCATAATTATAGAATTGCCTTTGCATATGCTGATGACAGAGCTATCACGGTATGCAATAACAATATTGAAGAAGCCAGCACAACTTAGCAAAATGAACTGAACATTATTTCAAAATGATGCCATGATAATTGGCACGAAAAACCAAACTAATACACACTAAGCCTCACCTCACTTTCCAAATTATGAAATTAAATTGAAATTCCACTCTTAGCAATTCCTACACAACACGAACCCCTCTACATCACGTAAATGCAATACATTTATAGAAATTGTAAAAACGTCCAAATACTTAGAAGTACATGTAGATGACAACTTTAAATGGTTAACACAAATACAAAATCTCCGAAAAAAGAAAAACTAAGAAAAACCGCATGTAGCCTTTTTCACTTTAGTAACTGCACACATTTCACCGTTTACAAACGGGCATATTTTTCTTTCGTCGAATATTATATTAGACATGGTTATACATATTGTAGTAGCTTACAACAAACACAAAGCCTACTTCCAAAAATTTTACTCAAAAGCCAACAACATAATCAACATATACATATAAAATACAACATGATATATGACAACGCAAGCAACACACACGTAAGCAATAACATAAACGTAAACAACAACTCACACTCAATTCAAAGAACACACACTTTAGCAAGAATTCACATATATATAACAACCACAACAAACACATAAACAACAACATACACGTAAGCAACACCATAAATGTAAACAGCACACATGTAAAAAACAACACTTACGTAAACAACAAGCAAATTAGCAACAACTCAAGCCTAAATGTCAACAATGCACATGTAAACAACAACAATAGTATCGATAACAACAACAGATCCATATATAATAATATAGCCACCAAGTTGCAAGTGTTATAAACGTGAAAAGTACATACAACATCACTATGATCAATAAAATTTTTAATAACTCAAGATTTTTTGTACCAATCAGCCATGAATATAATACTAGCTACGAGCAGGAGGAAGATATCAGGTGGAATGATTTAGAAATAATTATGGGAAAAGTTATCTAAAAGTTGTACTACCAACAATTTTTAATAAAATAGATATGTAAGTGAAAAAAAAAAATTGTTAAAATCATATTTTAGAAACTCGCAATGAAAACAGTGTTAATTATGGCTTATAGTAAATTAGTGTATACTGCAGATAAGTCGAATGGCTTAGCGGGACATAAACGTAAACTAGTTTAAGAAAATTAAATTATTTTATTAAAATAAATAAATAAAAGAAGTTCTAGTTCAGTTCTAGTTCAGCTCTAGTTGAGTTCTAGTTCAGTTCTATTTCAGTTGTAACTCAGTTCCAGTTCAGTTCTATTTCAGTTCTAGTTGAGTTCAAGTTCAGTTTAGGTTTAGTTCTAGTTCAGCTCTATTTCAGTTATAGTTGAGTTCTAGCTCAGTTCACTTTCAATTCTAATTCAGTTTTAGTTTAGTTCTAGTTCAGTTCTAGTCCAGTTCTAGTTGAGTTATAATTCAGTTCTATTTCAGCTCTAGTTCAGTTTTACTTAAGTTCTAGTTTAATTCTATTTCAGTTATAGTTCAGTTCTATTTCAATTCTAGTTGAGTTATAGTTCAATTCTATTTCAGTTCTAGTTCAGTTATAGTTCAGTTCTATTTCAGTTCTAGTTGAGTTATAGTTCAGTTCTATTTCAGTTCTAGTTTTGTTCTATTTCAGTTCTAGTTTAGTTCTGGTTTAGTTCTGGTTCAGTTCTATTTCAATTCTAGTTTAGTTCTAGTTTAGTTCTATTTCAGTTCTAGTTCAGTTCTAGTTGAGCTCTAGTTCAGCTCTATTTCAATTAAAGTTCAGTTCTAGCTCAGTTTTAGTTCTGTTGTAGTTGAGTTCTAGTACGATTCTGGTTCAATGTTATTTTAGTTCTCTATGCGAGCCAATTCTTAAAAATTTTTATATAAATTTTTATATAAATATTTAATATAACTTACAACATAAACAATCATTTTTACATAACGTAAACTTATATGAATTTTTCTTTCATGAACTTTTTTCTTCTTTGCTTCAGTAAACTTGCAACTTTAATTGTTGTTGGCAGAAAAAAAAAGATTTTATGTAAATTTTGTATATTTTATGCTCATGTCATATAGAGAAAAAAAAAACAATTTTTTAAGAAAACTAAGTATCAAAAGCAGTAACAAATCCAATTACATAGTAATATAAAATAAGGAGAGAAAACAAAAAAGAAGTAAGAAAACAAATTTCAACAAATTTGGTTAAAAATCTACATGCGACAAGCAGTCATTCTACCACAAATGTTATTGTTATCTCAAAATTCAAATAACATAAAAATGCGGGATATTAACAATGTGTTATATAATATGAAACAAAATTAAATAAAAATTTTGTTTAATTTAAAAGAATAAAAAAAAATTAGTTTACTGTTGTAAAACTTAAATATTTTTTTTCTTGTCTCGCTTTTGCATATGATTTAGAATAGTTTCCCAAATCAAATTATATATAAATTATAAAATGTTAATTTTTTTTATTCGCATTATCTGATATTTAAATAATGCACTGCATTTTATGGAGCAGGGGTTCTCACAAGCATCAGCTTCACGACCCCCTTGAGACATTACCACAACGTTTGTGTAATAATTAAATGCCAAGTCAAGATGTTATATATTTATGATTTTTAATTTTAAGTTTGAAAACTAACTAATTGAGGCTCAACTGAGAAAAAGCATTAGATAATTTATTTTAATATCAATTCAAATTTCGAATAATTACAAAATCTAAAAATAAATTCATTCCTTTTTATGCAAAGGAAAAACGGAGTTTTCTCATTTTGATATTTTTTTCATTTTTCTTTTCTAAATTATTCTTAAACCCAAAAATAAATTCATTTTAAAGAGAAAATATTTAAAAAAAAACGGATAAAACAAAATTTTAAGAAAATATGAAGAGTTATTTATGACATATAAAAATTTATAATTTTTATTTATTTTTAAAATATTATAAATTAATAATTTTTAATGACTTTACTTATAGAAAAATATATACTTAAAACTGATTAATATAAGTTCTGTTCCATGTATGCCTAACTACATTTTATTGTCGGAAAGTTTTCTCAGAATTCCTCTGTGATTATTTTTTTAATATTTTACTAATTCTGATTGAAACCTATAAATAGGACTAGTTTGAGAACCATATTTGAAATATATGTATAGTATTTAATAAATATATTCCTTAATTTATGAATAAAGCTCTATTTTTGTTTACGTAGTTTTTATATATATTTCAATCCTTTGACCTACGAGAAGAACTTTAATTTTATACCATCCGCAATTTGAGATCAAGGTTTCGTATTAAAAAACATAAAATATAAAAATTGTAATTAAAGTCCTATCGGTCTGGCTGTTCTGTTTTTATACCCAACCATAGATGGTTGGGATATTATGCGTTTGTGCTAATTTTTGTAACGCATAAAAAAAGTTATTTAACTCCATCTACCTTAAAGTACACGAACCGACTCAGAATCACTTTTTAAATCGATCTAACTATGTCCGTCCATCTGGCTGCCTGTCCAGTCCATGTAAATCTTGTGCATAAAGATAATTCAATGAAATATGGTACGTGGGACTTCTTTGATACAAGTACGAAGCCTATCGAAATTGGTTGTGTTCGGTCCATTATTTCAAACAGCCCCCATATAAATTTCTCCCGGGAATAGAGTTTAAACACTCAAAAATGCCTTAAAAATAAGAATATTTTAATAAAATTCGATGTAAAGAAGTTCTGTACAAGTATAAATCTTTGTACCAAATTGATCCACAATTTACTATAGCTCCCATATAAACGCCTCTTTCGAAAATCACTTTAACATGCATAAATCCAATAAGAATGTTAGTAGCAAGTTTATATTCGACAAAAATAAGTTTTATGTAAAATATGGCACATTGCCAAATTTATCAGAATCGGTCCATAATTTACCATGGTTCCTATATAAACGCAGTTCCAGGAATCGTCCTAAAGTGCATAAAATCATCTAGATGTTAGTATCAATGCATTATTCTTTATTTGTATATTTTAATTTACATTAAATTGGGCACAGGTGTAACATAAGTTCCCTTCCCGAATTTTTTTATGCTCATACACAATGGTGTAGGGTCAAGAACGACTACATCTTTCTTTCTCGCTTAAGAATAGAATAGAATAGAATATAATAGAACAAAATAAAATAGAATAAAATATAATAGAATAGAATAGAATAGAATAGAATAGAATAGAATAGAATAGAATATAATAGAACAAAATAGAATAGAATAAAATATAATAGAATAGAATAGAATAGCATAAAATAAAATAGAATAGATAAGAATGGAATAGAATAGAAAAGAATGGAATAGAATAGAATAAAATAGAATAGATAAGAATGGAATAGAATAGAATAGATAAGAATGGAATAGAATAGAATAGAATAGAATAGAATAGAATAGAATAGAATAGAATAGAATAGAATAGAATAGAAAAGAATGGAATAGAATAGAATAAAATAGAATGGAATAGAATAGAATAGAATAGAATAGAATAGAATAGAATAGAAAAGAATGGAATAGAATAGAATAGAATAGAATAGAATAGAAAAGAATGGAATAGAATAGAATAGAATAGAATAGAATAAAATAGAATAGAATACAATAAAATAAAATGTAATAAAATATAATAGAATATAATATAATAGAATAGAATAGAATAGAATAGAATAGAATAGAATAGAATAGAATAGAATAGAATAGAATAGAATAGAATAGAATAGAATAGAATAGAATAGAATAGAATAGAATAGAATAGAATAGAATAGAATAAAATAGAATAGATAAGAATGGAATAGAATAGAATAGAATAGAATAGAATAGAATAGAATAGAATAGAATAGAATATAAAAGAATAGAATAAAATAGAATAGAATCGAATAGAATAGAATAGAAAAGAATATAAAAGAATGGAATAGAATAGAATAGAATAGATTAGAATAGAATAAAATATAATAGAATAGAATAGAATAGAATAGAATAGAATAGAATAGAATAGAATAAAATAGAATAGAATAAAATAAAATAGAATAGAATAGATTAGAATAGAATAAAATATAATAGAATAGAATAGAATATAATAGAATATAATAAAATAGAATAGAATAAAATAAAATAGAATAGAATAGAATAGAATAGAATAGAATAGAATAGAATAGAATAGAATAGAATAGCATAAAATAAAATAGAATTGATAAGAATGGAATAGAATAGAAAATAATGGAATAGAATAGAATAGAATAGAATAGAATAGAATAGAATAGAATAGAATAGAATAGAATAGAATAGAATAGAATAGAATAGAATAGATAAGAATGGAATAGAATAGAATAGAATAGAATAGAATAGAATAGAACAGAAAAGAATGGAATAGAATAGAATAAAATAGTATGGAATAGAATAGAATAGAATAGAATAGAATAGAATAGAAAAGAATGGAATAGAATAGAATAGAAAAGAATGGAATAGAATAGAATAGAATAGAATAGAATAGAATAGAATAGAATAGAATAGAATAAAATAGAATATAATAAAATAGAATAGAATAAAATAAAATGTAATATAATATAATAGAATAGAATATAATAAAATAGAATAGAATAAAATAAAATATAATAGAATAGAATAAAATAGAATAGATAAGAATGGAATAGAATAGAATAGAATAGAATAGAATAGAATAGAATAGAATAGAAAAGAATAGAATAAAATAGAATCGAATAGAATAGAATAGAATAGAATAGAATAGAATAGAATAGAATAGAATAGAATAGAATAGAATAGAATAGAATAGAATAGAATAGAATAGAAAAGAATAGAAAAGAATAGAAAAGAATGGAATAGAATAGAATAGAATAGAATAGAATAGAATAGAATAAAATAAAATAGAATAGAATAACATAACTAAGAACAGATCACAATTTTAAAGTTAGCCATCAAAAACGGGACATTTTCACCGAAGAGTGAAGATTGATTTATAATTTATGTAATCTCCCAAATAGCTACAATCACAATTTTAAATACTTTCGACCACTATATAAATTGATTTGAATTTGTATTAAATTTTAAAACTTTTTCTGAAAACATAACAAGAAGTGAGTTTGTTTTGTTAACATTAAAAGAAAAAAATACTTTAAATTTTGTATTAAGTAAATGATGTCCTTCGCGGGTCGCAGACCTCCATTTGAGAACCGTTGTTATGGAATCATCCGCTAAACCAAACACTTTATGAAAGTTCCCCCTTTTTGTGAGAATGAATATTTTCACACAACTAAAACATACTTTAGGGCGCGTTGCTCTTTATATTAAAGCTCACAATGATGTCTTGTGACTGGTGCATGAGATTGCAATAAAAAAAGCTCTTTATAATACACAATTTAAACTAGATAACAAATTGTTTGCCATTAATACTAAATTACACTTGTTAGGAGCGCGAAAAAGAAAAGAGTTTCATAGAAATATATAAACAAAAGAAAAAGTTGATTTAACAAAATTTTATGTAAAAAAAAAGAAATGCAATATTATTACAGGCAGTAAAAACTTTAAAGAAACTCAAATTGTAGTTCAGGCAACAACTGTTATCAATTTTTTTTTTATTTCAAACAATATTGAATGTCGTTTTATTTCTTTTTTTTTTTTTTTCTTTTGCGTTTAATACTTTTTCTTATGCTTTTAAAAAGAAAAAAGTTATATTCAATATTGCAAATATTCTTTTTTTCATTGCTTTAGTAAAAGCAATTTGTGTTTTAAAATTTCTTAAGCTTAAGGCTAAATTGATACGGAGATTATTAAATGGTAAAAGAAACCAATGACTGCCAAGAAAATTCTCCAAAAAAAAAGATAAAATTATAATTTGTATCTTTTTAAGCAAAAGAAATGAATTCTTTTGCTTATAATCTTAAAGGAAAACTTTTTGAAATATGTATATTTAGTTTTAAATATGACCTCTAGTCATTGAAATTCAATTAAATTGTCTGTTATAAGTTTTAATTGGAAGAAGGGCAATGAAGAATTTCAAATGCCCTTCATGGTAAAATAAATATTATTTTTTAGAAAATAAAAATAAGAAAAAATAAATAAATAAAAAATAAATAAATAAACAATTAAATAAAGAAAATATTTTTTTCGGAAAAAATAAAATTTTCCTAATGAAAAACTCGGGCTGTTTTTGCTCATAACTCAGACATTAATGGAACAATTTTAATAATTTTCTACAGCAAAATTTTCAGGTGTATTTTCGTTATATTAATGTATCATTAATGTTCTAAAGATATTTGAGACTTTTGGAATATTGATTTCAATACACAAATGCACATAGTTAAATAAGAACACCTATGAGGAATAAAAGACTTCATGTGTGCTTTAGGCGGAGACAAATAAATATTGTGAAAAATATAAACGGAATGATAAACTTATGTAAGTCTTTTCTACTTGTCATTTGCATTAAAAGGTATAAAAACAAGTAAGTTTTTAAGGAAAATATAACAAATTTGAAAATTCTACATCAATTTATAAGTATACAAATAGAGAGAAATATAAAATATAAATTAAACGTTTTGTCAAGAAATTGAAAAACAACTAACAATTTTTGTAACCTTTAGCAAAATTTCAGTCGTTGGTCGAATATGTTTTGTTTACAAAGTTTTATGTAATAAATTAGAAAATTTGCCATAAATTAAAATAATTTTGCAGGGTTCATTTCTATCGAAGACTTTTAAATGAAATGTTCCTGAAATATTAATTCCCAATAAACACACAAAATTCTAAAATTCAAGCCTTTTAAACATTTTTTTAAACATGAAATATTTAAAATATTTTAAACAAAAAATTATTGAAAAAATTAAAATTTGACTTCAATTAAAATTTTCTTTTTACTGGAGAATGCTATTAAATTAAAATACAAGTTTAATTCAATATTTGGCTCTAGATATAAGGCTGGAAATACATTTGGTTTAAATTTTAATTCCAGCAAAAATGCCTATTCGGTTAAGTCAAAAATTTAATTTTATATTGCTATTTTAATTTTCTTAAAAATTTGTTCATTGGGTTTATATATTGCAAACTCATATTCATATGCATGTGTTATTTTTCGCTTAAAAGTATGCTACAAAAAATAAGCACCATTAAACATTATGAATTTTATACGTTACTTTTCTTACTTGTAAAAATTTTAAATTTAACAAAAAGCTTTTTTTCTTTTAGAAAGAAAAGAAAAAAAAATAGGTTTTTATTATTTTTAATAAAAGGAAAATATTTTCTTGGAAAAAGGAATTCAGAAAAAATATAAGAAAATGTAAAACTAAAACGTTTTTGATGTTCCAACATAAGTGTTGTAAAACACCCAGCAAATATTTTTTTTTTTTTAAATACTAAAAGAAATATTTTTTATGTATTTTTTAATAACGTAATATGTATATCTAATAAAAAATAAATGTTTGAAAATTTAAGTTTTTTTTTTATAACTGTTTTCTTTTTTCGTTTTCGTAGAAAAATAAATAGGACCAATATTTAAAATCTTATTAAAAAAAATATAAAACTTTTTAAATAATATATATTTTTTTTTTTGTAATTATTTGTATTGTTTTTTATTGAAATTTTTGTAATTTTAAATTAGAAAGGAAAATATTTAGATGATGTTAAAACTTTCTTTGTAAGGTTATGAAAAATTTTACATATTTATTAAAAAAAATAGTAATAATTTTTTTTATTTTCCTTTTTTGCATTTTTAATTGTACACAAAAATTTATTTACAAAAATTTGCTGATGAAAAATGTTTTATTTTTTGCCTTATAAAAATATCAGAAAAAAAGTAAAGTAAAGAAAAATTTTGCCAATTTTTTTTTTTTTTTTTTTTTTAATTTATAAATTTTCTTAATTTAAGATTTCGTAAAAAATAAAAAAGCATCAAAATTTAACATTTTATTTAAAAAATTATATATTCAAATTTTGAATAATACTATATTATTGCAATAGAATGGTTTATTGTAAATAAATTCTGGTATACAATATTTTGCACAACAATCTAAAGTATAATGTTGATAGAAGAGTTCAGCGATTGTAACTAATCAAATACTGAAACAATTGTAATCCGTAAGGTACTATTTACAAAAATTTTTTTAAATATTTTTCTGCAAAAAATTCAAAATCTTCCAAATACGTGAAATAGAAAACGGTAAAGAAAAATAACTGCGAGTTTAAACAGTTAAACTGTTTTTGTTCTGTCTCCTAAAATTCTTTAAAGCAGAAAGGGCGTATAAAGTTCCGAGTAACCGTAATAATTCTCTTCAGTTTTGGTCATTTTGTTTCATTTTGGCGACTATTTTTCGGCGAGTCCTTTTTTATTTTGGAGTATTTTTTCGTTTTGGCGATTTTTTGATTTTGTTGATTTTTTTCCGGTTTTGTCTTTTTTACGTTTAGGCAATGTTTTTGATTAGTGGATTTTGTTTTTATTTTGGCGTTTTCTTTCATTTTGCCGTTTTTCATTTTGGCAATTTTTTTTTTGGTTTAGCCGTTTTTATTTTGGCGAAAATTAATTGCTTTTTTTGGTTAATTGATTTTGTTTTTATTTGGATTTTTTTTTGCATTTATTTTTTTTGGCGTTTTTTATTTTTACGCCTTTTCGTTTTTTTCGGTTAGTCGATTTTGATTTTATTCTGGTATATTTTTATCGTCTTGGCGATTTTTTTTCATTTAGGCGATTTTGTTAAATTTTTCCGTTTAGCCGCTTTCATTTTTATTCTGCCGTTTTGGGGATTCCTTCGATTTGCCGTTTTTTTTTGTTTTTAAGCTTTTTTATTTTTTCGGTTAGTCATTTTGATTTTATTTGGTCATTTTTTTGTCTTGGCATTTTTTTGTTTTAAAGATTTTTTTTGGTTAGTAGTTTTAATTTTTATTTTGGTGCTTTCTTTCATTTTTAGTATTTTTTTTCTGTTAGACGATTTTGTTTTTATTTTGGCAATTTTTTCCGTTTTGGCAATTCTTTCGTTTTGGTGCTTTTTTCTTTTTTTAAGTTAGTCGATTTTGATTTGATTTTGGCATATTTTTTATGTCTTGGCGATTTTTCCGTTTAGGCGTTTTTTGTTTTATTTTGTCGGTTTTTTCGCTTATTCGATTTTGTTTTTATTTTGGCGCTTTTTCTGTTTTGGGGACTTTTTAATTTTTGGTGATTTTATTACTTTGGCGGTTATTTTGCGGTTTGGCGATTTTTTATTTTTGCACTTTTTTCCGTTTTATATTTATTTTGTTTTTGCAATTTTTTCCATTTAGGCGGTTTTTTTCATTTGAAATATTTTGTTTGTTTTTTATCTTTTAAGACTTTTTCGCTTTGCCGATTTTTTTCGGTAAGTCGATTTTATTTTGGAAATTTTTTCTGTTTTGGTGATTCCTTTATTTTGGAGCTTTTTCTTTCTTTCGGTTAGTCGATTTTGATTTTATTTTCGTGTTTTCGTATGTAACAATTTTTTCCGTTTAGGCCTTTTTTTCATTTTGGCGATTTTTTCCCTTAGTCGATTTTGTGTTTATTTCGGCGTTTTTTTCGTTTTGGCAATTTTTTTGTTTTTGGTGATCTTTTCACTTCGGCGGTTTTTTCGTTTTGGATTTCCTTCGATTTTACAATTTTTTTCCGTTTAGGCGATTTTTTCTTTTTGGAGTTTTTTCTGTTTTGGCGTTTTTTGTAAATATAAATATATCTATGTATAAACATATTCGTTTTAATAATAAAGTAAGTGATAGCAAAATAAATCTCTTTTGTCTTTAATAAAAACGGAATTTTAAAACGATTCACACCTTGGATTCATTTATATAAAAAAACTTGTATTTTTTGTCTGGCAACTAAATGATAAATTATAGTAATGTATTTTGTTTTTTAAATCACACATTTTTTTATTAAGATCTTTAAAAAGTATCTTATACGTTACATCTAGACGTTAGTTAGCAATATTATCTTTTAAAAGTTTACAGTGTTAAAGAAGATGAAAAAAAAATACATATTGAGTTTTCCTAGATAGTTTTTAAGTAGTGATTGCATAAAAAAGAATGTGCACATGTTGCTTAACATATGTATGTCTATGAATGTTAAATTGGTGATAAGTGCGTATGCAGCACTGATGATATGATTATTATTTTGGTATATTGAAAATTTTTTTCAAGTAACCAAAATTAAATAGAAAAATCTTAAATTTTGAAATAACATACTTAGTCTATATGTATTTTAATAGAAATTTTCCATAAAGTTTAAATTATTGTAAGTTATATTAAGTTAAATAAAAATCACATCTACCTATTTGTAACTAAAAATCCAAATCTATTAACACTTAGAATTATATTAACCAAGCTATTATCCATGTATCTTAATTTCATATATTAATTATTTAAAGTAATTAAGAAATTATAATCAAAGTTAATAAATTTTCTTTTTTATTTTATTCCCAAATGTCTCTGATTTGCCTCTGCCTTTGGAAACAGTATAGTCTTAGACAATCTGTCTAAAGAATATTTTAGGGAAAAAATGTATATATAAAGTGTCAGATGGTACACACATTATAGAATAACACCTCCTAAATATATGATACATATACAAAGAACCACACACATACAAACAAACTAAGCCATTTGTAGAAGTCTTACAATTCTGAGTTTAAGCTTTGGCAGAATAGTTTATTTATGAATATATTATTCTTTGAAGTCAGGTTTCCTGGACTAGCATTTATTTATATATTTCAGAGTTATAAGATTTATATATTCTTTGTAATATACAGAAACGTTTTTTTTTTTTGGCCGCTTCACTGTCCCCAAGTAATCTAGAGTGTAGTTAGATTAAAGTTTTCTACCATTTACTAAACTAGTATTTTGCTATCTTATAATTTTTTTCCTAGATCAAACATATAAAAATTTATTCCTTTGACTGTTTAAGAAACATTAGTAAATCCAAAATATTGGAACAATCTCTTAAACGGGTATAGTTTCTAGAACTGTGGGGCTATACTGTATAAAATACATTTAAAATCTTACGCATTTAAACATAAACAATGACAAATGTCATACGCACAGAAGAACATTTATGTTTATGATGATGTATGTTTGCATGTATTAAAATCTACCTATGTATGTGTATATATATATTTACACAGAACATACATAAAAAACATATGTATGGTAGTGTGTAAATATAATAACATTTGCTAAAAAAATTCTTTACATTGTTTGAAAATTATGATTTTTTTTTCTTTATATTATCTTTTGTCATATTTATGGTATTTGGACTTTGCAAAACAAAGATGACAAAAATCATACTAACACATAAATATGTATATTGACAAATACGTGTATGTATGTGTTTCTAACCAATTAGAATTTTTTATTTATTATAACACCCCCTTAGTATTTTAAATTACTCTTATAATTTACAATTATATGTATATCAGGTGCATATAAGGATTTTATAATATAGTTTCTATCATTTTCTTTATTTTCTAATTTTTTCTAATTTCTGTAAATTAATATGATTTAAGTTTCTTACAACACACCAGACACTAAAGAAAGCAATAGAGGACAAGATAACTATAAAGGAATCGTGCAGTAATGAATTAACTTTTGTTACCATAAACTGACAGATAGAATTAATTGTAATAAATATAAAATATTAATATAATCATGAGTTAGTCGTGTTACTTATGAGTAATATTATTTTATATTTTCTAACTATTTAAAAAGTTTTGTTATTTTTTATTTTTAATTTATATTAATAAAATCCCATAGTGCCGTATCATGGTGATGATAATGTTTTTAATTAGAATTGTAATTGTAATTTTTATATGAAATTTGAAACAAGATAAAAAAGTTTTATCTTATAAAATAAAATTGGTACCAAAGAAATAGTTCTATAATATATATTTTTTAATTGGTTTCTTGTTTAAAAAAAAAAAAAAATAAAGAATTATTATTATGAATACAAATAAGTAAAATTTTATTACAGTTTATGTCATAAAATGACAAACAAGTTTAAAACTGCTGTAGAAATTACAGTGCTAAGTAAAATAATAACTTTTATAGAAACTAAGAAAGGCTGTGAAAAAAAGAAAAGTCCCTACTATATACTAGACTATAGTTCAGACTATACATAGTTGAGATTATATACTAGACTATAGTCCACACTATATACTAGACTATATACCACACTGTATATTACATTATATTCCTAACTATAATCTAGACTTGACTATAATCAATTCCATAGTCTTTACTAACTATAATTTCGTCCATAGTTTAATCTATATCCTGGACTACAATCTAGTATATAGTCAGAACTATAGACTAGACTATAGTCAGAACTATAGACTAGACTATAGTCAGAACTATAGACTAGACTATAGTCAGGACTATAGACTAGACTATAGTCAGGACTATAGACTAGACTATTGTCAGGACTATAGACTAGACTATAGTCAGGACTATAGACTAGACTATAGTCAGGACTATAGACTAGACTATAGTCAGGACTATAGACTAGACTATAGTCAGGACTATAGACTAGACTATAGTCAGGACTATAGACTAGACTATAGTCAGGACTATAGACTAGACTATAGTCAGGACTATAGACTAGACTATAGTCAGGACTATAGACTAGACTATAGTCAGGACTATAGACTAGACTATAGTCAGGACTATAGACTAGACTATAGTCAGGACTATAGACTAGACTATAGTCAGGACTATAGACTAGACTATAGTCAGGACTATAGACTAGACTATAGTCAGGACTATAGACTAGACTATAGTCAGGACTATAGACTAGACTATAGTCAGGACTATAGACTAGACTATAGTCAGGACTATAGACTAGACTATAGTCAGGACTATAGACTAGACTATAGTCAGGACTATAGACTAGACTATAGTCAGGACTATAGACTAGACTATAGTCAGGACTATAGACTAGACTATAGTCAGGACTATAGACTAGACTATAGTCAGGACTATAGACTAGACTATAGTCAGGACTATAGACTAGACTATAGTCAGGACTATAGACTAGACTATAGTCAGGACTATAGACTAGACTATAGTCAGGACTATAGACTAGACTATAGTCAGGACTATAGACTAGACTATAGTCAGGACTATAGACTAGACTATAGTCAGGACTATAGACTAGACTATAGTCAGGACTATAGACTAGACTATAGTCAGGACTATAGACTAGACTATAGTCAGGACTATAGACTAGACTATAGTCAGGACTATAGACTAGACTATAGTCAGGACTATAGACTAGACTATAGTCAGGACTATAGACTAGACTATAGTCAGGACTATAGACTAGACTATAGTCAGGACTATAGACTAGACTATAGTCAGGACTATAGACTAGACTATAGTCAGGACTATAGACTAGACTATAGTCAGGACTATAGACTAGACTATAGTCAGGACTATAGACTAGACTATAGTCAGGACTATAGACTAGACTATAGTCAGGACTATAGACTAGACTATAGTCAGGACTATAGACTAGACTATAGTCAGGACTATAGACTAGACTATAGTCAGGACTATAGACTAGACTATAGTCAGGACTATAGACTAGACTATAGTCAGGACTATAGACTAGACTATAGTCAGGACTATAGACTAGACTATAGTCAGGACTATAGACTAGACTATAGTCAGGACTATAGACTAGACTATAGTCAGGACTATAGACTAGACTATAGTCAGGACTATAGACTAGACTATAGTCAGGACTATAGACTAGACTATAGTCAGGACTATAGACTAGACTATAGTCAGGACTATAGACTAGACTATAGTCAGGACTATAGACTAGACTATAGTCAGGACTATAGACTAGACTATAGTCAGGACTATAGACTAGACTATAGTCAGGACTATAGACTAGACTATAGTCAGGACTATAGACTAGACTATAGTCAGGACTATAGACTAGACTATAGTCAGGACTATAGACTAGACTATAGTCAGGACTATAGACTAGACTATAGTCAGGACTATAGACTAGACTATAGTCAGGACTATAGACTAGACTATAGTCAGGACTATAGACTAGACTATAGTCAGGACTATAGACTAGACTATAGTCAGGACTATAGACTAGACTATAGTCAGGACTATAGACTAGACTATAGTCAGGACTATAGACTAGACTATAGTCAGGACTATAGACTAGACTATAGTCAGGACTATAGACTAGACTATAGTCAGGACTATAGACTAGACTATAGTCAGGACTATAGACTAGACTATAGTCAGGACTATAGACTAGACTATAGTCAGGACTATAGACTAGACTATAGTCAGGACTATAGACTAGACTATAGTCAGGACTATAGACTAGACTATAGTCAGGACTATAGACTAGACTATAGTCAGGACTATAGACTAGACTATAGTCAGGACTATAGACTAGACTATAGTCAGGACTATAGACTAGACTATAGTCAGGACTATAGACTAGACTATAGTCAGGACTATAGACTAGACTATAGTCAGGACTATAGACTAGACTATAGTCAGGACTATAGACTAGACTATAGTCAGGACTATAGACTAGACTATAGTCAGGACTATAGACTAGACTATAGTCAGGACTATAGACTAGACTATAGTTAGGACTATAGACTAGACTATAGTCAGGACTATAGACTAGACTATAGTCAGGACTATAGACTAGACTATAGTCAGGACTATAGACTAGACTATAGTCAGGACTATAGACTAGACTATAGTCAGGACTATAGACTGGACTATAGTCAGGACTATAGACTAGACTATAGTCAGGACTATAGACTGGACTATAGTCAGGACTATAGACTAGACTATAGTCAGGACTATAGACTGGACTATAGTCAGGACTATAGACTAGACTATAGTCAGGACTATAGACTAGACTATAGTCAGGACTATAGACTAGACTATAGTCAGGACTATAGACTAGACTATAGTCAGGACTATAGACTAGACTATAGTCAGGACTATAGACTAGACTATAGTCAGGACTATAGACTAGACTATAGTCTGGACTATAGACTAGACTATAGTCAGGACTATAGACTAGACTATAGTCAGGACTATAGACTAGACTATAGTCTGGACTATAGACTAGACTATAGTCAGGACTATAGACTAGACTATAGTCAGGACTATAGACTAGACTATAGTCTGGACTATAGACTAGACTATAGTCTGGACTATAGACTAGACTATAGTCAGGACTATAGACTAGACTATAGTCAGGACTATAGACTAGACTATAGTCAGGACTATAGACTAGACTATAGTCAGGACTATAGACTAGACTATAGTCAGGACTATAGACTAGATTATAGTCAGGACTATAGACTAGACTATAGTCAGGACTATAGACTAGACTATAGTCAGGACTATAGACTAGACTATAGTCAGGACTATAGACTAGACTATAGTCAGGACTATAGTCTAGACTATAGTCAGGACTATAGACTAGACTATAGTCAGGACTATAGACTAGACTATAGTCAGGACTATAGACTAGACTATAGTCTGGACTATAGACTAGACTATAGTCAGGACTATAGACTAGACTATAGTCTGGACTATAGACTAGACTATAGTCAGGACTATAGACTAGACTATAGTCTGGACTATAGACTAGACTATAGTCAGGACTATAGACGAGACTATAGTCAGGACTATAGACTAGACTATAGTCAGGACTATAGACTAGACTATAGTCAGGACTATAGACTAGACTATAGTCAGGACTATAGACTAGACTATAGTCAGGACTATAGACTAGACTATAGTCAGGACTATAGACTAGACTATAGTCAGGACTATAGACTAGACTATAGTCTGGACTATAGACTAGACTATAGTCAGGACTATAGACGAGACTATAGTCTGGACTATAGACTAGACTATAGTCAGGACTATAGACTAGACTATAGTCAGGACTAGAGACGAGACTATAGTCTGGACTATAGACTAGACTATAGTCAGGACTATAGACTAGACTATAGTCTGGACTATAGACTAGACTATAGTCTGGACTATAGACTAGACTATAGTCAGGACTATAGACTAGACTATAGTCTGGACTATAGACTAGACTATAGTCTGGACTATAGACTAGACTATAGTCAGGACTATAGACTAGACTATAGTCAGGACTATAGACTAGACTATAGTCAGGACTATAGACTAGACTATAGTCAGGACTATAGACTAGACTATAGTCTGGACTATAGACTGGACTATAGTCAGGACTATAGACTAGACTATAGTCAGGACTATAGAATAGACTATAGTCTATAGACCAGTCTATAGACTAGACTATAGACTATACTGTATATATGTATATATATGTATATACTATAGACTAGACTATAGTCTGGACTATAGACTAGACTATAGTCTGGACTATAGACTGGACTATAGTCTGGACTATAGACTAGACTATAGTCAGGACTATAGACTAGACTATAGTCAGGACTATAGAATAGACTATAGTCTATAGACCAGTCTATAGACTAGACTATAGACTATACTGTAGTCCAGACTATAGGCTAAACTATTGTCATGTCTATAGACTATGGTCTTAAATGTCCGAAATATGGGATAGACAATAGTCCGTAACATAGACTAGGCTATAGTCAAGACTGAAGGCCATTCTACGGACTATACTATAGACTAGACTACAGTTTTATTTTGGTAAGGGACTTTAGTATTTTAGAAATATGAGTTACAATTTCCTTTTAATTTTTCTAATTCCTCTTGTAATATCCAAGTGTATGCAAGAATCTAATGGTTTTCTTAATATCAGCAAATTTTAATGATTTCCTACATTTGTTTTTCTTACCCATCTACATTCCCTGGTGTTTGTGGAGTGCATGTAAATGATCTTAAGGGTAATTTTTTCCAATTAGAAAAGATGTTTATGTAGTTGCTGTCGACATTTTTAAGCAACTAATCGTAATATCCTTTATATTTTAACTGCTGCTACTACATCCTTTTACAATTACTATACAAGTTTATATTGATGGCAAGCTAACTGTCGGCAATATAAATGGTTTGTTGATTTTTTTGTTCGTGCGTTTTCGTTATCCTTTATTATGCTGGTTTTTGATTTTCTGGAATGTTTTCTTGAGGAGTAGAAATAGGGGGAGAGCAAAATAAGAACTAAACAAAACGGATGTCACGCGATGATTTGTATCCGTTTTTTTTTTGTACGATTTTTCTTTTTTGGATCATTTTTGTTCTTTGCTGCCATTGCATGTGAACAGTTAATTTCATTTTGTGAAACATGTTGGGAATATCTAACAATTTTTGGCATAAGATTTAAATGGAAATACATGCAAAACAAGAAAAATAAAATTAAGGAACAGGTAGTTTTTGTTTGTTTGTTGTTTGATATTGGAGTATAGAAAATTTAGAAAAAAGGCGGGGGGGGGTGCATTAAAATGATTTGGAAAATATTAATTATAAAAGAAAAGTTTTAGTAATAACAGGATTTGTGGGGGAAGGTTTATGTTGAATTAAAAAATATTTTCATTATATTATTTTTTTATCTTTATAATGTATTTAAAAAATTTAGTTTTATTTATTTTAATAAAAAAATTGTATTTTATTGTTAAATAATTGTTTTATACTTGACAACAAAATATGATTACTTAATTAACACAATTTTTATATGGCACTTAACTTTTTTTTCTCTACTTGCAACTTCCTTCATATTTACAACCAAATTACTATTATTATTGTTGCAACAGCTACATTGTATTTGTTCATATAACTGACAATAAGTAGAAAAATATATATCTCAAAAACCTCAAACTATATAATAAAAACAAGAACTAAAATTTTTTGTAATAAAAGTTTTCATATCAAAAATCCCTCAAAAATATGAAATAAATGTTTCTTTTGCCAGCTCTATCATAGAGTATTAACAACCATTATCCGCCCCCGTAACAACCTCATTTTATCTCAATTTTTATTTTTTTTATAATTTGTGAAAATATCTGAAAAAGGACAAAAAATAAAGGAAAGTAGAAAACTCTTTTACATGCAGATGATACTCTATTTAATGACGTATAAAATGATGATGATGAATGTGATGAAGTATGTAGAAGGATATTTTTTTTTTTTTGGTAAATAATTTATAGTAAATTTAGTTGGTTACAAATACTAAAAAGCAGCAAACTTTTTTCCTTACTGCTACTGCTGATGATGATGATTTCCTACTGCAATTTTGTTGTTTGCCAAATCAACAATGTTTTTTAAATAACAAGTGCATTTTAACTTAGTGCAGAAAGAGAATTAAATAAGTGAATTTATTAGAAACCAGTATGACGATAATTGACTACTATTTTATGAATATTATATCGACTACTATTACGACTGCTAATATTACTACTACTTTGCTTACAATTGTATATATGACTTCCAAGCTTAAAAAAAACGAGCAAATGCTTCCAAAAAAAAAGATTATTTTCAGCACTTCATAAGTGTATTTTCCACTTTTTTGGAAGTTATTAATAATCATTTCCAAACAATGAAAATAAATGTATTTATAGCAGGAAAAAAATGCTAATAATACCTAAGAAAAAAATTATTATTTCATAAATTTTAAATTATTTTTATTATCTCTAAATAAAGTTTCAAAAATATTTTTATTAAAAATATTTATAAAGCTAGTTTTAAGAGAAGCAAAAAAAAAAAATCATTACTTTTTCTGCCATTTTTCAGTTCTTTTTTTACTGAACTTGAGTATTAATTACTATGACTTCGACTGTGGCTACGACTTGACTTCGACTATTACTACGACTTTACTATTTCTTTGTTTATTTAGTTTTTCTTTGAATATGACTATGATTTTGACAACGCTATTGCTACGACAGTGACTTTGACCATGGCCTTATGATAACGGCACTATTATGAATTTTCATATGACTTTGAATATGATATCAACAATGATTTGTGCCGTAACTTTGCTTATAAATTTGGCTCTTGCTTTGATTATAACTTTGGCTATAACTGTGACTATAAATTTAACTATAAGTATGATGTTTGCTATATCTTAAACTGTAATTTTTAAAATGTTTTTTTACTATCAATTTATCTACGACTTTATGTATAAATTTACTAAAACTTTTATTATGTCTTTCGTAATATTTTGGGCTATTTTTTGGCTATAACCTTAACTATATATATTTGACTGGGAGATCGACTGCGATTTGGACTACGACTTTACTTATAATTTTAGTTAATACTTTGACTATGATTTTTAATTTTTCTTTGACTATAGTTTTTGGACTAAGGCGTGCGTTCAAATAAAACATAACATGTTTTTATTGTTTTTTTTTTTAATAATAAAAGATGAACGGAATAAGTTAGGATTAAAACTAAATCTACTAATTGTAGCATTTATATAAAATTTAATTGTTAACTAGATTATTTTTAATTTTTCACTTCTAAAAAAACTTTAACTACCTTTACGAATTTTTTTTGCGGTATATCTCTATAAGAGTTTAAAATTAATAATCATAATGGGACCTTTTTAAATTCACTTTTAATTTGGTTCTAATTTCTTTACAATTGCAAAAATTCTGGGTAGTTTAAATAGCTAATACTCTGTGGTACTAAAATAACATTCCCAATTTTAGGTGCTTCTACTGTAACGATAAAATTGTAAAAACGAAAAAATTGTAAATTGTAAAATTGCCAGGAAATGCTAAAAACACTATTGCATATCACGAGAGTCATCAATCTCTTTTTATATAATAAAATATAAAATAATAATAAAATATAGAAAAATGATTTGGTTTTTTGCGAAAAAAAAAAAAAAAAATAAATTAAAACTGTCTTTTCATAACAAATTAATGCCATACAAGCAAATTCTAAAATCAGCTTGGAGTTATGGATTCCAATTATGGGGATGAGCTAAAAATAATGTATTCAACATCATACAGTGCTTTCAAAACGAGGTCCTAAGATTTATTTTATATGCCTCGTGGTATGTTAGAAACAGTGATTTTTACAGAGACCTCCAATTTAATACTGTAGAAGAGAAAATTAAAAAAAAACATCATATGAGAAGTCTCCTTCTCTATACTAATAAGGAAATACCGACCTTACTAAGAATCCTTCATTTTGTAAGGTGTCTAAATCGATTCAAACCTCACGACCTAATCAGGCATTTCAACCAACGCATTTTGAGTAAACTTGTCATACGACAATTTTTTTTTTGTAAAATTTTATAGTTTTTAGTTCGATACTACTCAGAACCATTTTCTCGATTATTTAGTATGCAAAATTTGTACCTTGGAACATGAGAAAAGTCAGCAATTTAGCTATCCAGGCTAATAAAAATATTGAAAATATATTTTTTTTATTATTGAGAAGCTCTGATTGACTAGAGCTCAGGCATGGCTTTAACATGGCTCATATTAGATTTTGAGGAAATGAACTCAACGTTCCATTACGCCGTCGAATATGTTTGACATAGCTCTTATGGCTTCTCTACTTTATGGGCTTGGAATTCATTCTTGTGAGCTTTACTTTTTCTCAATCAAGTTTTATCTCACTCTTTAAGCCCTTGTTAAGCTTTTTTAATACCTCGAAATGTAATACATTTGGCAAAATTTACTCAATCAGCATTTTCTAGTAAGTTCAAAAAAATTCAAATTTTATTTTGTACATTTTCTTTGACTGCCATCTGCATGCGGACAAACTACTGGGTTTTAAAAATGCACAAATCATGATTTTTACTATGTCTTTCACTTTGACCTCAAATTTGTCTATAAATTTAGCTATATGTCCTAAATAATAGTTTGGGCTACAACTTTGATTATATCTTTGGCTATAACTTTTACTATAAGTTTGACCATATGTTTGATTATATCTTTTACTATATCCTTGATTACACATTGGACTAAAATATTGACTATATATTTAATTGTGACTTTGATTACGAATTTGTCTATAAGTTTGACTATAATTTTGTTTAAGCTAATTCTGTAGCTTTGGGTAATATATGACTATGATTGTTCTTATATTTTTACTATAATTTGTAATTTAATTATGGCTTATGGACTATAAATTTTTCTATAACTTTTAGTATGATTTTAGCAGTGACTGTTACGTTTACTATCTCTTTGACTATGGTTTGGACTATAAGTTTGACTAAGACTATGACATCGACTATAATTTGGACTACAATTTTATCTACAATTTTGACTATCACTTTGACTATAACTTTAACTATAATTTTAACTCTAACTATTATTATTTTCTTGACTATAGTCAGGACTATAATTTTGACTACAATTTTGACTATGACTTTTACAATGTCTTTGACTATAGTTTGGACTGTAATTGTGACTATAACTTTGATTGTGTCTTTAACTATAACATCGCCTATAATTTGAACTACAACTATAGCTATAATTTAACTATAGTTTGGCCTATACTTTTGGTTATAACTTGACTATAACATCGACTTTGATTTGGTTTGCGACTTTACCTAAAAGTTGAGCTATAACTTTGACTATAACTTCGAGTATAAGTTTTGCTATGATTTTGACTATAAATTTTTCTATGTATTTGACTATAGTTTGGATTATATTTTTTAATGTCTTTTACAATGATTTTAACTACGTATTTGACTATAACTTGAACTATGATTAAATTATTTCTTATACTGCAGTTTGGACTATAATTTTGACTATAATTTTAACTGACTGTTACTATTTTCTTGACTATAGTCTGGACTATAATTTTGACTACAATTTTGACTATGACTTTTACAATGTCTTTGACTATAGTTTGGACTGTCTTTAACTATGACATCGACTTTAACTATGACATCGACTATAATTTGAACTACAACTTTACCTATAATTTTGTCTATAACTTTGACTATAGTTTGGCCTATAATTTTGGCAATAACTTGACGAAAACATCGACTATGATTTAGATTGTGACTTTACCAATAAGTTGGGCTATAACTTTTTTTGACTATGGCTCTTACTATGTCTTTGACTATAGTTTGGACTATAATTTTAATTATAACTTTGACTATGTTTTTAACTAAGCCATCGACCATTATTTGAACTATAACTTCGTCTATAATTTTGGTTATAACTTTGACCATAACTTTGACAATGATTTTATCTCTGACCTTTACTATTTCTTTGACTATAGTCTGGGTTATAATTTTGACTATAACTTGACTATAACATCCACTATGATTTGGGCTGCGACTTTCCCTATATGTTGGGCTATAACTTTGACTACGATTTTAACTCTAATTTTTACTATTTCTTTCACTATAGTCTAGACTATAATTTTGACTATAACTTTGATAATAACTTGACTATAAGTTGAGCTATAATTTGACTATAACTTCGAGCATAAGTTTTGCTATGATTTTGACTTTTACTATGTATTTGACTATAGTTTGGATTATATTTTTTTATTATGTCTTTTTCTATGATTTTGACTACGAATTTGATTATAACTTGAACTATGACTTAAATTATTTCTTTTATTGCAGTTTGGACTATAATTTTGACTATAACTTTGACTATAGTTTTGACATTGATATCGGCTATGATTACGACTTTGCCTACAACTCTGACTGCAACTTTGACTATAAGTTCGGTTATAATTTTGACAATAAGTTTGACTATGATTTTGACTGTAACTCTTACTATAGTTTGGACCATATTTTGACGATGTTTTTTTGACTATGATTTCAACTGTGCTTTATATTATGTCTGGCTAAGACTTTGACTATGTTTTTAACTATGGTTTTGAATATGACGTTGTCTATGACTGAGTATAGCTGCGACTCTGGTGGTTAAATGGACTATGACTATGCTTTTGACTTGAATTCGACTAAGACGTTAAGTATGAATTTGTCTTACATTATGATTTTAACTATGGCTTTTACTATGAGCTTAACTTTGACTGTGACTTTAATTTCGACTTTGGCTATATTGTAAACTATGGCTTTGCCTATAACTTTGACTCTTTATTTTGAACATAACTTTAACTATGACTTTTAGTATGGCTTTAACTATGACTAATATTTTATTTCAATGTCTGTCTCTTTTAGTTCTCTGTTTGTGGTTATCGCTATTTGTATGTATTCGTGAACTTTATCTTGGCAAAACGCAAAAAATCCCATCCCTGCAAATATTGTGGTCAATTTCATATTCATGTAAATCTAACCAAATAACAAATCCAAAAATAATCATGCACTGGAACAAAACTCAAAATTATTCGAAAATTCAAAAAATATACGATTCATATAACTTGACTTCTAGACAGAAAAACAGGTCTTAAAACTAATGTCAGCGATCCTTAGAAGTTAGCATTAAAATTTTGTTGCCACCAAAAAAAATATATATATATATTTTCAACACTTTCATTATCATTAATTTTTCCAGTGTTGCAACAATGCTTGACTTTTGTTGCATCTGTTAGAACAATGTCCAATAGACACGACTTACATATCCTGACAGTTGGATTCTTAGTCGGACACCTTCTAAGTGGGTGTTAGATTTTACTGATTTTTGCAAGTTAGAGACATAAGAATGTGAATGATTTTTTTTCAGATGAAACTTAATTCATAGCAATCACATTTGTATATGTGAGGAATGTGTATGAATATTTGTGCATGTTCATTTTCAGGAGTGATATACAATAAAAGTTTTTCCTTTGGTGCAAATTTTTTCTTTTCAACTTTTCGTTTGGTTTTGGATTAAATATTGGTCATTTTGTTTTTGGTTTTTTCTTGTTGTTAAGCTTTTACATAAAATAATGTTGTTGTTGCTGCTCATGTTGCACATGTTTTTCAAAAGTATTAGTAAGGGCTAATGTGTGTGTATGCAAAACTCTATTTGAGTTGTTGTTGGGTATGTCAGTGACATGACAGTGATGTTTTCCTGAAAATGTATGTGTGCATGTGTGAGGCGGTTTTGTATTACGAAATTTTTCATTCATTCACTTACTCATGCATGCATGATTGTTTGTAAATTCAGAAACATATTTTATGTTATTGTGTTGCAAATTATTTATATTTTTTTGTTCTTCTTATTTTTGTGGTTTTTAGTACAAATTTTATATTAATTTCTTTGGGGTGGGTAGAAGTGTTTGTGTAAGATTTTTTGAAAGATAGTGATAAGTTAGTCAGTCAATGTATTTTCTAACTAGCTACAAAATAATATTTTTATATCTGGCTTTACATTGTTTTCTTTTAATTCGGCCTGGGTGAAAAACATAACGAAGAAGATTAAATGTTTCCAGAAGTAAAAGTTTTGTTGTGTTTTTGGTTGTTAATCATCATGTTGATTTTAACACAGATTTTAAATTTTCTACACGCTTTCACATGCATTTTAATTTTATGTAGCAGCTTTTTAGGGGTAGAGAAAACAAGAGGAGAGTGTAAGCTAAAGAAAGCATTAGATGTATTAAAAAAGTTTATTTACAAAAAAATTTAAAACACATTAAAAATCATATACATAACACATAGTCAAGTATCTTGTATGAAACAGGAAAATATTTTAAGATTTTTAAGAAATTAAAGAAAAAAAATGTGAAATGTAAAGAAACTGAATTTAAAAAAAATACAGATTTTTGTGGACTAGATTAAAGACTGGACTTAAGATTAGGTTATAAACAAGAAATTACTAGAAAATACACTATACCGCACTTGGCTATAGACTACACCTTATAGACACTAGACTACAAACTATAGTAGAGACTATAGACCAGCAATAGGCACAAAGAGAGACGTAAAAACCTGAATATGTATTTGGTTTGTTTAAGGTCTTTGTTGCGAATGTGTTTGTTATATCTATTATACAAAAATATAACAATTTTGTTACGCTCTTTGTTATGTATTTTGTTTATGCTTAAACATTCGACATGACGACAAAACTAAATGATTTTTTGTTTTTTATTCGCACTCAATTGTTATACTCCGTTAACTTTCGTGTTGTGTATATGAAAATGCCGAAAACGCTGAGCTACTAAGAACTATGGACGCCGGTGTTTGTTATAGACTCTACATTGGACTATTGTTCTGACTGAACTATACCCAAGGCTATAGACTAAACTGAAGTCCAGACTGTAGACTTAAGTATAGTCTTGATTACAGACTATACTAAAGACTTGACTTTATAGTTAAGACTATAGTCTAGTTCATAATCAAAATTTTAAGACTATGAGCTAGACTATAGTTAAGTATATAGTTTAGCCTGTAGTCAAGAATATAGTCAGGTCTATAGTCCTGACTATTAACTATACTATCATTTACAGTTAAGGCTATATTCTAGTTTATAGTCTGGACTCAAGTAAAGACTATAGTCTAGTCTATAGGCAATGCTATATTCCACTCTATATTCATGACTATAGACTAGAATATAGCCTTGACTGTAGACTAGTCTGTAGTCTTTACTTCAGTCCAGATTATAAACTAGACCATAGCCTGAACTATAAATGATAGTAGTATAGTCAATAGTCAAGACTATAGACCTGACTATATTCTTGACTACAGACTATATTCTTAATTATAGTCTTGACTATAGAGTAGACTATGGACAATACTACAGACCAGACTATAGTTTTTACTAAAGCCTAGACTAAGGACTAGATTGCAGTCTTTACTTTAGTCGTAACTGTAAACTGGACTATAGACTTGACTATAGGCTAGACTATAGTCTTAACTGTAAATAGCAGAATAATTATAAATAACACTAAAGATTAGACTAAGCTATAGACTACAGATTAGACTATATTCTATAGCCTAAACTATAGTCTTGACCGTAGGCTAGATTATAGTCAAGACTAAAGACTATGCTATGGACTAGACTATAGGCTAGAATATAGTCTTGACTACAGACTATAGACTAAACTATTATTTTGACTATAAACTAGATTATAGCTTTGAATATACCCAGCAAACACAAATGTTTGATATCAAATTGAAAGTGATTTGAAATTAAGTCCTTTCTGAAATGTCAAACGTTTGAGCATTATTTGAATTAATTGTCAAATTGAGAAATGCTATTATTATCAAATCATTGTTAAATGTAATTCTCAAACTTTTTTCAAATGTGGATTGTAATCACATGTGGAACATACATAAAAGAAATTTGCATTTTTAATTTTTTGTAACGTTTTCTTTTGTATAAACTTGTAATTTTGTCCTATCAATATACGTATTTATTAATTGGAAAATATTTGATTAAATAATTTTACTTATTAATTTGTATATAAGATTTGTATACAAGATTTCAAATATTTTATTTAAATATATTGTTTCAAATATTTTTAAGAATGATTTAATAATAACATTTGATATTAAATAGAGAATATACCATTTTTTGAATATTTGTTAACTTGTCTCTTTAGATTTATGAATGATTTGATAACATTAAATATCAAATTAAGAAAATACTATTTTTTAAATATTTTTAAAGTTATCTTTAGGTTTGAGAATGATTCAATAATAAGATTTGATATCAATTTGAAAATGTACAGTTTCTCAAAAGTTTTTGCTCATATGATTCTAAATTTCAAACTTAAAGTTCAAACCTCTATCTATAATTGAAACAAGTTTGAGAAACGCGTTTGATACCGAACGTTTGAAACGTTTGGCATTGTATTTGCTGGGTAGTCTTGTCTACAGGCGAAACTAGCGACTTGACTATAGACTAGACTATAGTCTTGAATAAAGACTAAGTTCAAGACTAAACTATAATCTTGACTATATATTGTAGATTAAGCTATATTCTTGATTATAGACTATAGTCAAGACTATAGTCTGGTCTTTAATAAACAACACTATGACCCTGCCTATAGACTAGACTACAGTCTTGACTACAGAGTAGTCTATGGACTAGACTATAGGTCATACTATAGTCTGATATTTGACTACAGTCTTCGCTATAGACTACGCTATAGTCCTGACTATAGGCTAGACTATAATTTTTACTGTGGACTAGACTATAGCCATAACTATGGACTAGACTATAGTCTTGACTATATTTATACTAGACTATAGTATTGACTATAGAACAGACTATAGTCCTCACTATAGCCTTGACTATGGACTATGGACTAGTTTTAACTGCATTTATACTAGACTATAGTATTGACTATAGATATACCAGAGTCTTGACTATATTTATACTAGACTATAGTGCTGACTATAGACTATAGTCAACACCATAGTCTTGACTATAGTTTAGACTATAGTCTTGGCTGTAGACTAAACTATAGTCTTGACTGCAGAGTGGACTATAATATTGACAAAGACTGGTCTTGACTATAAAATTTACTACACACTATTCTAGAGTGATGACTAGAATGCGCTCTGTACTATAGAGCAATATATAAGAAACAAAGAACAATTTTTTAAATTAAATATTAATTTTCCTCTCTTTTCTTTTCTCTTTGCAGGTATGTTTATCAATTTTCTTATCTCTTTATAAAACCAAGTATTAAATTATATTTTTTTTAATACTTCAGCTGATTTAAATGGTAAGCGCTTACTTATAGAATTTGTTTTGTGTTTGTAGTACAAAATTGCCTGCACTAATAAGTTCCCACTAAAACAAAACAAATTCTGTACATACTATCTTAAACTAATACAGACACATAAAATCTATAGTAATTTTTAAAACAACTTGCATCATGTTTTTTTTTGTTCCTTTTTTGAAAGCTTCTCAAAGAAGAAAAAAATCGGAAAAAGATGTTAGGTATGATTAACTTAAAAGTGTGTCACTTCTAATAATATTTGTTGCAAATACTTACACTCTTACATATTGTAGAAATATTTGAAACTTTTCGTTAAACTTCTCAAAAGATTGAAACAATAATTTTAGCTTTTAAAACAAACTGGCCAAACATTATTTCCAAATTGTTTGTGTTGATCTTTTATGGCAGTTTGCAAAAGTCCACTTTTGCTGCAGCTAAAACTGCAACTGTTTCAGTTGTTATCTTTTGGTTACGTTGTCGTTTGATGTATGTATTTCCCATATAATATATTGCATCAGTTTTGTGCCTTAAATGAATTTACAACTGCAACATGATTAAAGAAGTTTTGTAATTGCATTTTATGATAAAAAGAAAATGAAATTACATCAGCCTGATGATTATTCGAACACTTGTTCAAACATACATTATAATGATGAAAGAATATTTGTTATCAAAAGGAGGTCGATCTGGTATTTAATTGATGTTATGAATACTGGTTTAGCATTATAAATTGATTATTAATTTTCTTTAAGGGAAGAGAAATTAAAAGAGACTTTGTTATTAGAAGAAAATTTTCTGGAGCTTATTTCTATAACGGGAAAAACTATATTAAAAAGCTTTGGAAATTATAAAACTTTAAAGTTTTTATATAAATAAATAATCACTATAGTAAACATGTAATATATGAAATCTTTAAAGTTTTATAATTTGCAAAGCTTTTTAATATTTTTGTAATATATATTTTATTTTTTATATCTTTTATTTTTTATTTTATTATGAAAGTTTTTACTACTTGATTTTTTTTTATATATAAATCTCGTTTAATAATTTTCAATTCAATAGGAATATTAAACTATATTAAAAAGCTTTGGAAATTATAAAACTTTTAAAGCTTTTTCTAAAACTTTTATAAAAAACTTTTTTATTATAATTTTTTTATATAAATAAATAATCACTATAGTAAACATGTCACATATGATAGCTTTAAATTATACCTTAAAAAAGCTTTTTAATATTTTTGTAATATATATTTTATTTTTTATATCTTTTATTTTTTATTTTATTATGAAAATTTTTACTACTTTATTTTTTTTTATATATATAAATCTCGCTTAATAATTTTCAATTCAATAAGAATATTTCAAAAGCTATCTGCTTTCCTCTATAAACTGTTTCATTTCTAAGCCTGTTATTAATAGCTTTCATTTTAAGCTTTTATTCTTTAGAATTTTTCTGTGTCTCTTTTATGTTCTTAGTACAAGTAAGTTAATAAATTTTATTACGTTGTACAGTGGTTCCAAAAGTATTTTTTTATTTTGTAAATAATTCTGTAACTTGTGAACCAATGGAGATATCTAAATAAAATTTCATAAGATCAAACAGAGCTTTTTCAGTTGATTTGGTGGAGCACAGCTGCCTTGCGGGACACGGGGGTAGAGGGCAGATCTCCAAAATTGGTAACCTCGGGTATGCATTTTTTATGACTAGAATGTAAAAAAATATAATTATAGGAAGCCCATGTAAATCTCTATAAAAAATATGATTACGCGTGTAGGTAGTTTTAGTTTAAGAGATATTTAGGTCGAAACAAATTTTACCCTCATTTTTGGCCTAGATTTTTAAAGTTTTTTAAACTTGAGGGCCTTAATTTAGGTCCAAACATTTTTTTTTAATATTTAATACATTTCTTACAAAATTTTAAATAACACTGCTGCAAGAATCATATAAATAAATCTATCCGATATAAATTTATATTAATCTGAAATTTAAACTTTAAAAAATTTAAAATTTTTAGGATTATTTTCCAAAAAGGTGGTAATATAATATATATATATATATATATATATATATATATATATATATATATATATATATATATATATGTATATTTATTTTTTTATATTTGAATCACCTATATATATATATATATGTATATATATATATATATAACTAACCCCTAAAATGTGAATTTTTTAAAGTTTTAATTTTAGATTAATATCATTTTTTATCGGTTATTTGTATGATTCTTGCAGCCATATTACTTAAAATTTTTTAGGAAATATAGTGAAAATCTTCAAAAAATTATTGGGCCCAAATTATGGTCCCCAAGTTTCAAAAACAAGGCCAAAAATGAGGGTAAAACTTGCTTTGACTTAGATAGAGATTTCTCCTCTACCTCTACCCTTATGACTCGTTAGGGAGCTATGCTCCTCCAAATTAACTGGAAAACACCACAACCCTGACTTTGTGAAATTTTATTTAGATATCTCCAAGGGTTCGCAAGTTACGGAATTATTTAAAAAAATCGTTTTACGACCACTGTGCGTTGTATAAATTCTTGGAAATCATTAAAAAAAAATGTGATTTCATAAGTTTTTTTTTTTTTTTTTTTTTTGTATAGAAATGATTACAGTGCTTCCTATAAAATTAAAAAAGAAAATTTTAACATTTTGCTTCATTACGTCAATCAAATATGGCTGGTTGAAATGTAAGTGAAACTTTATGAATTACAAAGAGATAAAGGGGAGACGTGATAAATTTATTTTACAAACTAATGTGTCATTTCATGTCTCAACCTTAACTCGATTTTTTATAATGGAGTCTTTTTATTTTCCCTTTTCTTATTGTCTCAATTTGTATATGATTCATTTGTCTGAACATGAATAAAAAATCTTCCTGTCTCTTTCTAACTGTAGCATGATGTTAAAGAGGGAATTTTCCCAGAAATAATTAAAACAAATTCTTCTGTTGATTTCTTGTAACATTACTTATATTATAATATAAAAAAAAAATTATCACAAAAACTATTGTGAAATAACAGTAGAATAGTGATAATAATATTAATGATTTTTTGTTGCGTTAAGAAAAAACAAAAAAAAATCAATAATAAAAACGTCGGGAAAATTGGAGAGACATAAACCAAAAACCAATTTTTCTATTTCTATTTATGAGATACCATCACTTAATTCTGAATAACGTTAACATTAATATATCGATTTTATTGAACTATGACTAGTTTTGTTTACAACATATCTGCTTTTATTATAAAAGAGAAAAAATTTTGAATTTTACATCGTTTTTTATTTTTAAAGATTTTTTAAGAAATTGAAATTTTAAACATTTTGTAAGTTTTTTTTTGCATTGCATAACTTTTTTTTTTTTAAATTCACAAATACAATTCAAGAATTCTTATTATATACACGAATAGTGTTAATCCTAGCCTCCGTTCTCCATATAGTGGCCGTTTGGCCTTAGTGGTCAAAATCCTTAACAAATCTAAAAAATACTTTATATTCGTAAATTTTTAAAAAATTCACAAATGCTTATAATGAATTCTACTTATATCCATAGATAGTATTTGTCCTAGGCTTCATTCTCCATATGGCGCGAATACATGCTAAGGCGCCATTTGGCCACGGTGATCAAAATTCTTGATAGATTCACAAAATAGAATTTTGCAAATTTTTGAAAATTTTTGAAAAAATTCACAAACACTATTCAGTAAAATTAGCTATATTCAACAATAGTGCCAATCCTTAGTTTCTTTCTCCATATTGTGGGAATATACGAGGGCGGATCAATAAGTCCTGTCAAATTTTGAGCAAGTGTCGTCATTTACTTTGCGTAAAAAATAGGATTTTTCGAGGTCCTTAAAATAGGCATTTGTTTGGTCAATAATTTCATCGTTGGAGCTGAATCTCTTGGACTTCTCCGGAGCAGATACTCCCGGAGAAACCCATTGTTTGGACTGCTGCTTGGTCTCCGGAGTACAGTAATGGATCCATGTTTCATCCACAGTTACAAAACGCCGCAAAAACTCATTCGGATTGCGGTTAAACAACTCCAAACAATAATTTGAAATTGTCACACGTTTACGTTTATGGTCAATTGAGAGCAAACAACTGTCTTAAACCCAGCTGATCATTTAAAATCGAAACCACACTGCCATATGAAATGCTTATGGCATCAGCAATCTCACGCACTTTTAATTTTCGGTCGACCAACACCATATCGTGGATTTTTTCGACATTTTCGGGTGTACTGACCTCAATTGGCCGCCGAGAACGTTCAGCGTCATTTGTACTTGTGCGACCACAACGAAAGTCAGGAAAACGCCTTTTTACCATTGAAATCGATGGTGCAGAGTCCCCATAGCATTTATCGAGCTTTTCCTTGGTTTGATTAAGGGTTTTTTTTCGCAAAAAATAAAGTTTTCGAAATTCACTTTTTTCCATTTTTAGAAAAATACACGAAGTGTTGTATGTTTTCAACAGCTGCTAAACACAAAGTAAATGACGACACTTGCAAAAAATTTTACAGTAGTCTATTAACAGGTGGTACTTAATGAGAATAGTTTGCATTTTAAATAATAACGAGGGAAGTTCGAAAAGTCAAGGACTTATTGGTCCGCCCTCGTATGCCAACGTACCAATCAGCCACAGTGACCAAAATACTTGACAAACCTCTGAAAGGCATTATATTGACAAAGTTAAAAAAAGTTAAAAAAAATGCACAAATGCAAGTCAAGAACCCTTACTATCCTTAGTTCACATAGTGGAAATGCCTGCCAACGCATCATTTGGCCAAAGTGGCCTTGACACATCTCCGAAACGTCTTATATTTACAAGGTTTAATTTTTGAAAAGTTAAAAAACAAAAAATTATAAACACAATTCAGAAATTCTGCCCATATCTAGGGATAACTCTTATACTTGGCTTCATTCTTCATATGGTGGGTATAAATTCCAACACACTATTTGGTCATAGTGGCCAAAATTCTTAGCAGACCACTTTTTAAATGCACTAATACAATCCAGGAATTCCACTTATATCTACGGATATTATTGATTCTTAGTTTCGTTCTCCATATAGTGGGACTTCATTTTAATGTATCACATTGGCCACTGTGGCCCAAAACACTTTAGAAACAAAATGTGTGTTTTTAAAAATTAAAATAAAATTCACAAATACATTTAAATATTCTATTTATATTTACGAGTAGTGTTTATCCTTAGCTCAATTTTCCATATGGTGAGAATGCAAGCCAGTGCACCAATTGACAGACCTCAGAAATAACTTAAATTCACAATGTTGAATTTTTGAAATTGAAGTCTTCCCCTTTTTCCCTTAAAAAATTTTATGAATAAATTATCACTACTAAATAGTTTTTCTTTTAAATCAATTTCAAAAACAAAGTTTAACATGTTCCTCTTAAAAGGCATACGGCCTTATTAAAACTTTCATATCTCTCATAATTTTCAATTTTTAAGCTAAAAGTTTGAAAATCTTTTTTTTCTTTTTTTTTTTTTTTTTTTTTTTTGGCAAAATTCCTAAAAATCGTATCCACATTACTAAACATTAAAAAACAAATCAGATTTTTCATTTATAAACTTTTTACTATAAACTTCTTTTTTTTTTTTTTTGTTATGTTTCTTTGTCTCATTCATAAAATACAAGTTGAATAAATAAAATTTTATAGTAATTTTACATTCTTAAATTCTCAAAAACTTTCTTTTATTTTATTTTTTGTTGTTGTTTTATATATATATATATAATAAAACGTAATTTTATGAAAATAAGAAATATATTTCATTTTGCATGCATTCTTTTCTTATTAACCTACTTTAAGTTAAATGCATTTTATTAAAATAATTTTAACACTTAAGCATCATTTCCTCTTGATGCGTAAGTGAAAAAAATTGAGTCCAAAAAAAGTCATTTACATTTGAACTTCAAAGAACTACAAAATTTTGCAGCCTTTCCGTTCCATCACATTCTTATCATTATTTAATGTTTCTTGTACTTTTTTGAAATAATATTTTTTTATTTAATTGCGTTGCATTCTTTTATAGTTTTTCTTAATTTTTGTTAAAAAAATTTTTTTGTTTAATTTTTTTTTTCTACTTGTCTGGCTTTTTGTTTTCTTTTTCTTCAGTATTTGATAAGGACGTAATTTGTTTAATCACACAAATACGTCTTTTTTTTACTAGACTCTTTGACACAAATCAAACACTGACCAATTGTTTTTATAGCAGCAGCGGCAGAATGTAAACTTAGAAAAATGGAACAAAGTAATTCGCAAAAACCTAATTTTAAAATTAAGCCTAGCACGTCATATTTTATAAATTGAAAACTATAAATGAAATATATATTTTTTTTATTTAAGAAAACAACACAACGTAGTTTATTAAGTCCGCTAAAAGCCATTAAAATGCTGCGTAAAAATTACAATGTGTTTGTTCCCATTACAACAGTTTAAATATTTATTTTATTAAATCACTACAGTTTGCTGGTGGCTATTTAGAAAACGTGTTCTGTTCAATCATTTTTAATAATGCAGCCACTAATATATTTACTATTTCTATTTAATTTAAATTAAAATAAAAACAAACCCTTTTTTTTAAATACTTTTTGAACTTTGAACTCAATTTGTCTAATAACAAATAAAGAATAAAGCTCAAAAAACTCATCTCGTACCATGTTGTGTGACATTAGCTCATTTCACTGATAAGAAAGAAAATTATTTTTTAATAATTTTGAAAATGTTTACGAGTTTATGCGCATTTAAGGGAAGCATTAGACATACGTCTTTATTTTACTATACAATTTTTCTTTAATCTAAAAAAAGAAAAAAAAAAAAAAAAATACGGCGGCTTTCTTCAAAACAAAATTTCAACAGAAATTTATTAATTATATTTAATTAAAAATAAAATCAAATAATAGGAATTTTTATTTGTTTAATACCTAAATATAAATGCTATTTAAATGCCATTTAGTTGATAAGATTTTGATACACTGAAATAGATTATGATAATATTAGAAATTATTTAGCTACTTTATAGTTTCGTATATAATTCTTCAGATTGATAAGGAGTAATTAGAAATGGCATATTTTAGCTTAGGTAATATGGCCAAATTTGGAAAATTGTCTAGTCTATAGTCTTGACTATAGTCTATTCTATAGACTTGACTATAGTATACTATATAATTTCGACTATACTATAGTCTATTATATAATTTTGACTATAGTAGTCTATTTTATGGTTGCGACTATCGTGTATTCAACAGTCTCGCTTATAGTCTATTCAGTAATTTTGATTTTAGAATAACTATAAGCTCGGCAATAATTCATTATATAGTTTCGACGATGGTCTTTATTATGATCTTATTATGATAGTCTATAGTATAGTCTCGACTATAGTCTAAACTATAATCTCATCTATAGTCTACAGTATAATCCCGACTATAGTCTCAACTATAGGCTATTCTGTAGTCTCGACTATAGCCTATTCTATAGTTTCGACTACAGCCTATTCTATAGTCTCGACTACAGCCTATTCTATAGTCTCGACTATAGCCTATTCTATAGTCTCGAAAATAGCGTATTTCATAATCTCGATTAAAGCCTATTCTATACTCTCAACTATAGCCTATTCTACAGTCTCGTCTATAGCCTATTCTATAGTCTCGTCTATAGCCTATTCTATAGTCTCGTCTATAGCCTATTCTATAGTCTCGACTGTAGCCTATTCTATAGTCTCGACTGTAGCCTATTCTATAGTCTCGACTGTAGCCTATTCTATAGTCTCGACTGTAGCCTATTCTATAGTCTCGACTGTAGCCTATTCTATAGTCTCGACTGTAGCCTATTCTATAGTCTCGACTGTAGCCTATTCTATAGTCTCGACTATAGCATATTCTATAGTTTCGACTATAGCCTATTCTATAGTTTCGACTATAGCCTATTCTATAGTTTCGACTATAGCCTATTCTATAGTTTCGACTATAGCCTATTCTATAGTATCGACTATAGCCTATTCTATAGTATCGACTATAGCCTATTCTATAGTGGCGACTATAGCCTATTCTATAGTCTCGACTATAGCTTATTCTATAGTTATTTTATTCTATAGTCTTGACTATAGTTTATTCTATAGTCTTGACTATTGTGTATTCTATAGTCTGGACTATAGTTTATTCTATAGTCTGGACTATAGTTTATTCTATAGTCTGGACTATAGTTTATTCTATAGTCTGGACTATAGCTTATTCTATAGACTGGACTATAGTTTATTCTATAGTCTGGACTGTAGTTTATTGTATAGTCTGGACTATAGTTTATTCTATAGTCTGGACTATAGTTTATTCTATAGTCTTGACTATAGTTTATTCTATAGTCTTGACTATAGTTTATTCTATAGTCTTGACTATAGTTTATTCTATAGTCTTGACTATAGTTTATTCTAATATCTTGACTATAGTTTATTCTAATATCTTGACTATAGTTTATTCCATAGTCGTTACTATATTTTATTCTATAATCTTGACTATAGTTTGTTATATAGTCTTGACTATAGTTTATTCTATAATCTTGACTATAGTTTTTTCTATAGTTTTGACTATAGTTTATTCTATAGTCTTGATTATAGTTTATTCTGTAGTCTTGACTGTAGTTTATTCTATAGTCGTGACTATAGTTTATTCTATAATCTTGACTATAATTTATTCATAGTCTTGGCTATAGCTTGTTCTGTTGTGTTGACTGTAGTTTATTCTGTAGTCTTTACTATAGTTTATTCCATAGTCTTGATTATAGTTTATTTTATAGTCTTGACTATAGTTTATTTTATAGCCTTGACTAGTCATTCTATAAGATCGACTATATTCTGTTCTATAGTATTGACAATAGTCTATTCTTCAGTATCGACTATAGTCTATTCTACAGTCTCAATTATAGTTGATTCTATAGTATCGAATACAGTATAGTTTATAGTCTTAACTATAGTATATTTTATAGTATCGATTATAGTCTATTGTACCTTCGAATATAGTCTATTGTGTAGTCTTGATTGTAGTATATTATACAATCTCGACAATAGTCTATACTATAGTCCCGACTATAGCCTATGCAACAGTCTTGATTATAGTCTCTTCGTTAATCTAAACTATAGTTTATTTTATTGTCTTGACTATAATCTGTTCTGTTGTCTTGACTAAAGAGTATTCTTTATGCTAGGCTATAATCTATTCTGTAGTCTCAACCATAGTCTGTAGTCTGGACTGTAATATATTCTATAGCTGCGACTATATTCTATTCTATATTTTTTGACTCTAATCTATTCTATAATCATGATTATAGTTTATTATACCGACTATAGTCTATAGTCTTATATACTGTCTAGTCTATAGCCTGTATGCTGGGTGATAGTGAAGTTTATAAGCCGTAATATTGGATTGGCTATAGTCTTTACTAAAACCTGTTATAACCTTGAATGTATTCCAGCCCAGTCTATTATGAAACCTAGGTTATAATCTTGACTATAATGTAGCCTATATTCTGGAGTCTATAGTCTATCCTACAGAATATGCTACAGTCTATCTTGTATAGTCTTGAGCTTTTAGGGATTTTTGTATAAAAATAAATACTTTCTTAATACAAATACATTTCGAGTTGATGAAGAAGTATCTAAATAATACACAAATTTTGCATTTCAGTATTCTTGCCACGTCGTCATATATTATATTATTCTACAAAATATCTATTTTAAATTTCAATGGAGTTTAGATTGCAAATGTTACAGATGCAAAAACATACATGTGTGTGTGTGTGAAATTTAGATCTTATATTACACTTACACGTTTTTTTCTTGTAATAATCATCATGCACTTGGCTGCATTTCTCAAAAAAAAAATATAAAAAGTATTATCATTATTACTAATATTATAATGCTCTTTTTTCCATTTAACCCTACTTCTTCTTAATCTCTAGTTTATATAAAATTTGTTTGTCATTTGTGAGTCACAGTCATTGTCACTGTCAGCTGCTGCTGTGGGTCGACTTTTATCCTTGGCTGTTGGTTATTTCCTTGACATCCAAATCGTTTAAATAATAAAAGAGTAGCAAAAGAAGACCAAATAGTAATCACACATATACTTCAGCCTTTTATCCTTTACTTTATTTGCTTAAAAGAAGAAAATGGGGTGAAATAAAAGATGTTGACGATGATGATGCTGCTGCTACTGCTGCTGATGACTTTCAAAAGCCGGCTATAAGTAGCACTTAAGAATAAAACTCTTGGAATATGTAAAAGTAGACAGAAGACACATACAGAAAGAATTATGATAGTTTTGTTAAAAGACCTAATACTTGTGTTTTTTGTAGTTTTTGCTGTTGGCTGCTTGATGTTGGTTGAATTGTTGGCTAAACGATTTTGCAAGATTGTTTGCATTTTGAGACGGTGTTTGTTTGGCGAATATGAGAAAAAAAT
The DNA here is from genome assembly GCA_932274085.1 of Protocalliphora azurea. Classification (NCBI taxonomy): domain Eukaryota; kingdom Metazoa; phylum Arthropoda; class Insecta; order Diptera; family Calliphoridae; genus Protocalliphora; species Protocalliphora azurea. The sequence continues at coordinate 53,614,560 of OW026519.1, forward strand.
ATTGAGTATTTAAGTTGTGCATAAGAATTTGTTAAATGGATTTAATGGATAAAGAAATCATAGAAAATGGACGTCAAAATATTGGTTAAGTTGGCTACTAGGAAATTTAATAAACTTGATAATAAATGAAATTTTATTTTTTCTACTTTTAGCATTTAGTCTTATCTATGCTTAAGCTTATAGTCTATTATATAGTCTTGTTTTTAGTTAAGTCTACAGTCTAGTCTGTAGTTCATAGTATATTCTGTAGTCTAGCCTAATCTATAGTTTTGTATTATAGTTCAGTTTTCGTGCAGTTTTACTTCAGCTCTAGTTCAATTCCAACTCAGTTCTAGTGAAATTCTAGTTCAGTTCTAGTTCAGTTCTAATTTAGTTTTAGTTCAGTTCTAATTCAGTTCTAGCTCAGACCTAGTTCAGTTCTAATTCAGTTCTAGTTCAGTTCTAGTTTAGTCCTAATTCAATTCTAGTTCAGTTTTAGTTCAGTTCAAGTCGAAATCAATTCTAGTTCAGTTCTAGCTCAGTTTTTGTTAAGTTATAGTTCAATTCGAAATCAGCTCTACTTCAGTTTTAGTGAAGTTCTACTTCAGTTGAGTTCTAGTTCAATTTTAGTTCAGTTCTAGTTCAGTTCGACAGTCTACAGTCTAGTCTATATTCTAGTCTGTAGTCTTGTCTATAGTTTAGTCTATAGTCTTATCTATAGTGTAGTCCGTATTATTTGCTACTGTCTAATCTATAGTCTATTCTATAGTCTGCTCTATAGTCTAGTCTATGGTTGTGTTTATGACTTAATTATTTGTCACTAACTGTATTTTAGTTAAAACACTTGCTACTCAAATCCTGTAATATTTCGTTTTTGTTATCATTCTTTTTCCCCAAAACTCTCTCTTCTCATTATTCATTTTCTCAGTACTCCCTGCAAATGCGCAGTTGTAATATTCAAACGAAAAAAAAAGAAAATAAACAAAACAAAATGCATTAAACCAAGAACTTGTTCTCTCATTACTGTATATTGTGAGACGGATAATAATAAACAAAAAAGCTTTCTTGCTCATTACTATAGGAATTTTGAATTTAATGTAAATATTGTAACTTTACACTATTTTCTGATATTTTGTGAGTGAGATTTATTATTGATATAAAGGAAAAAGCTTTTTTTTGTGGAGAAAAATTTGCTCTCCTATTAAGGGATGCTGTAGAGATTAATTCATAAATGGAGATGTTTTTTTAAATGTTTTTTTTTTGTGTAGTGTGTGTTTTTCTTTCTTTAAAATCTTGTTTCAACATGACCAGATAGACTTAAGCAGGGATGCTGGAATAAAGATTTTAGTCAACAGCAAACTTTAAATTGATACGGTTGTATTAAACGGATTGATTTTGTGAGAAAGTGTGAATTATGTTAACTGAATAAATTTAATAGTTTTCTTTAAGAGGAAATAAATAAATTTAAAGTGAATATTAAGAAAAAGGAAAACAAAAAACAAAAAAAGATAAACGGAAAAAGAATAAAATATTGGAAAAATATTTTAAGGGTAAATTTTTTTTAAATTTGCTTAAAGAAAAAACCTTAAAAAAGTGTTTAAAAGAGAATTAAATGTATAAAAATAAAATTTTATAAAATTAAAAGAAGTGTAAATTAAAAAGGAAATTTACAAACACAAAGATAAAGCAAACAGCTGATTGAAAGAAAAAATATTAAAGGCTTAATTGATGAAAAAGTAATTTAATAAATAATAAAAATAAATCAATATCGAAGTTGTTAGTTTTTTCCTTAAAATGTTATTTTTTAATTAATATTTATAAAATTGTTATTGTTTTTTCTTTTAATATTATTATTTTTTTCTTACAAATTCCTTATTCTCACTCTAGTCTATGTGTAAGTTTATTCTTTTTCTTTTACTTTTTTTCTTAAAATTTACAACTTTGTTGTTTTATTGAGTATATACGTTTGCTCATTACTCTTTTTTTTTTCTCCTAAAAACATTGTTGTTTTTCTTTTTTATATAGATTTGTGTATATGTGAATTTGTATGAAAAGGCGCCTTTTTGAAGTTTTTAACCAAAGCTCTCTTAGTTAACGGTTTTTCGGTTTCATGTTTTTCTTTCCACTCATTGTTTAACAAACACACAGACATTTATATTATTTGTATTAAAAATTCCTGTTTCTAAATATAACAAACTTGAAAAAAATTAAATAAACTAAATAAATAAATAAAAAAAAAAGAAAAAAACTAAAAAAAATACACGTTAAAATGAAAACTTAAACGTAAAAGAGCACTAAAGAGCTTTGTTTACTTTTAGATATGTAAATTCACCCATATATTCAAATAATAAAAAAGCAGAACACTTTAGAGATTTTCGAGGGAAAATTAATTGATACCTTTCAAAGGTCTCTTAGGAAAATAAAACAAAGAATAAACAATATGTATATTTTATTAAATAAGTAATAAAAAAAAAAAAAAAAATCGGAAATAAATTAAAATTTTATTTTAAAAAATGTCGAATAAAAGCAGATAGCTTCAGATAATAAAGTTAAACATGTCTTTGGCCAAATGAAATTTCAAAATTAATAATGAAATTTTATTAATACTTTGTCTTTAGTTATTCATATTAGCAGCAAAGTCTATTTTAATTAATGAAAATAACTAATAAATAAAAAAAAAGTTTTCAAAAAAGTTTTTCAATAGTTGCGGTCACACTTGGTCATACTTTTTTCGAATTTTATATACATATATATATTTTTTTTCTTTGTATTTTACATGACAATTTTAGTTTTCTGAAAATATTTCCCATCAAAATTCTTATTACTTATAAACTATAAATAATTGTCAATCATTTAAAATAAAATTATTACTCAAAAGTCCTTTTAGTGAATTAAAAGCAGCCATATCAAAATAACTCAAAAGAAAAAAAAAAATAAATAATAATTGATACAAAATTTTTTTACTTAAAAAATTTTAAAAACTTTGGATAGAGCGCAAAACAAAAATTTCTCAAAAATATTTTTAAATTTTGAATAGTAATTCTAAAAAATAAAATTTCCTTAGTAATAAAATATTGCAATTTTTTCTCACAATCATAAGAAAATTATATAAAATAAAATAAATTTAATTTAAAATTGCAGAAATGTCATTTTAGACCACAAATTTAATTTCTATGGCTTAACAATTTGTAAAAACAAATTTTTCATGAATTTTTCTTAAAAATTAATTTTTTTTTAATATTTTCATTAAAAATTCTTAATATTTTAAAATCTTTGGCAGCATTTAAAACTAGAAAGAACTGCTAATCATATAAAAGAAAACTTATTGAAAAAGGTTTTTTTGAATAGTTTTAAAAAAGAAGTGTGAAAATAACTCTAAAAATTTTTGAAATTGTCATAAAATTAAAAAAAATTAAATTTGGAAAATTTTATAAAAATTTATCTCATGTTTTAAATAAAACTGTTTTTAAAATAAACTTCAAAACGAACATTTTCTAAGTATGTTAAAAAAATTTTTAAAATTTTAATTTTTTTTCACTAAAATGTTACAAAAATTTTACAAATATACAAAATATACAAAACAAAAATTAAATAAATCACAAAGTTTTGAGCGGTCTGCAAAAATTATAAATTTAATTTTATTTTAGGAATAAAAATTTTCTTAAAAATTTTAGTTTTCTTTAAAAAATTTGAATAAAAATTCGTAACTTTTTAAACTTAAGACAACATTTAAAACTAGAAATGTCTGCCAATCATATAAAGAAAACTTATTAAACATTAGTTGTGCTAATAGTTTAAAAAAAGACGTCTGAAAATAATTTCCAAGATTTTCACAAAGTTCACAAAATTCAAAAATCTTTAATGTTTTTCTTTTTTCTTTGAAAAAGATTTTCTTATATTATTATGGAAATAAATAGTGTTCAAACCCGCTCTTTTAATGATAGAGAAAATTATTTTTATATTTTGAAAAATAAACTTTAAAATGAAAATTGCTCAAATGGGTTAGAAAAGTTTTTACTAATTTGATCTTATTTTCTATAATTGCAGACAAAATTTCTCCAATTTATTAATATATATTATAGAATAATAACCAGTCTGCTAACTACAAATTTACTATTATTTATTTTAAATTTCATATTTAAAAAAAAAAGACATTTTGGAATTTTTCTTCAAAATTTAAGTTTTCTTTAAAAAATGAAAAAGAAAAAAAAAAAAAAAATAAAATTATAAATAACTGTAAATATTAAAAAAAAATTTAGAAAATTTGTATTAATTATTTTAGTAAAGCCATTTGAAAATAACTTTACTTTTTTCAAAATTTCCTAAAGTTAAAAAAATTAATTTCAAAGTTTTTTTTAAACAATTTTTTCTATTTCTATTTTTTTTTTTTTTTTTTTTTATCCGCCAAAACCAGTGTTTTACTGATGTAAAATTAAAAAAAATATATATTTTTGGATTTTGGAAAATAAATTTCAAAACGCAAATTTTTTAAAATGTGCTCAAAAAAAAAAAAAAAAAAAAAAAAAAAAGATAACATAACTACAAAAATTATGTAAAATATATTGAACTAGTTAAATTACAAATTAACTTGAATTTCAATAAAAATTTTAAATTTTAAGAAAAATAATTTTCCAAATTTGAAAATAATTTCAAATTAAAAAAAGAACATATTTAAAAACTTTTTTTCACAAAATAACGCTTTTTGGTGACATCAATGGCATTAAATAAAATTTTCTTTGGCTTTCAGTAAATAAATTTAAAAACGAAAATTTTTAAGATTTTTTACAGATTTATTTTTTTATTTATTTTTTTCAATAATTGCACACAAATTATCTTAAAGTTATTAAAATTAATTATAAATTAGTAAGCGATCTGTGCTAACTTCAAATTTGCTTTTACTTAATCTAAATTTCAAATCTTTAGAAAAATAATTTTCTGAAATTTTTCTTAAACATTTTTGGGCATAAATCAAGATTACCAGCACACTTGATTTTTAAATAATTTTGATAATGATTCAGTAGAATTTTTATTCATGATTACAGCAATGTAAAAAATTTTGCCCGCTCGCTCTTAGTTTACGAGTTATGGGTACTTGAAGTTATAATAGAAAAATGCAATTTTCTCCTTCCTGCTATAATGAATATGAACAATATGGGTATCATAGGAGAGGTCTTGAAGAGGCCTTTCGATTGATATATAAAATGTGCCAAATCATTAACCCATGGTGAGACAATATGATTTTTTATTATTTAATTAAAAAATTGTAAATTTAATTAAAAAAAAAAAAAAATCAATAATAGCAGAAAATTTACTTAAGTATATTGAAACGAATTGAAAAATAATTTATTTTATATTAATTTTTTAAATTTTTAATTTTCTTAAAATTTTGTCAGAATTTTAATTTTTGGAAAATTTTTGAAAGAAAAATTTTGAAAATAGAAAAAGTTTTTACAGTTTCTAAAACTATTTATAACTGCCAATAATTCAAGAAAATTTTTTAAGTAACAATTATTTTTAACATAGTTATACAATTCAAGTCAAAATGGCTCCATAAATTTTATAAATATCAATGAACTTTAAAAAATTTTAAAATTAAAAAAAAATTGTCAAAATTTTAAGAAATAATCTTTAAAAATATAGCAAAAGTTTTGGACCTCTAGAATTTCTAAAGTCAAATATTTATGAATGAATATAGCAAAAAGGAGAAAATTTATTTAAAAACCAAAAAATTTACTTGTTTTGATTTATTTTTTGCTTAAAGTTTGCAGCAATTTAACAATATGTTAAAAAAAATTAAGGTCATTTTTTTTTCTTTCTTTTATCAGATTTTTTGCTTAATGTTTACAGTATTTTGTTTTGGAAATTTTTGTTTTTGCCTTTATGTTAAAACGTCTATGACAGTTTTAATTTTCTGTAAAATTAAATTTTTCTATTTTTTTTCTTTTTAATAAAAGTTAGTTTTTTTTATCCAGAACTTCTTTTTTTTATTCCATTTTTAACTTAAATTTATTTTCTCCCCTTTTTGATTTCAAATATCGACAACATCTATGAAAAATTAATCTCTTATATTACTTATCCATAAAATATGTAATTCTAATAAAAAACAGTCCTTCAAACAGACTTACACTATTAAAAATTTATTACACCTACTTAAACACACACGTACACATTCAGACAGAACATACTTTATCGGTAACATTTTAAAATTTTCCCTTTCAATAATTCTTTTCATTTCATTTTTATTTTTATTTTATTATTATTATTAATATTAATGTGTGTATGTATTGGTGAACTGTCTGCTGCTGCTGTTTTTTATTTTTTTATTTTTATTTGGGTTCAACCTTAAAAAAATTCTGAAGAAATTTTTATTTTTGTACACATTTGTTAAAATTGTTATTTATTTTATTTTATTATTTTCATTATAATAAATAATTTTTTATTTATTTTTTTATTTGAAAATTGTTTACATGGATATACAGCTTTTACAAAGAAATTTGTCTCCAAAAACTATGGTTTAAGTTCTGTTTTTTAATAGCAAAGCATATAAAGATGTTTTAATATTAATAATTGAAGTCATAGTAGAATTATTGACACATTTGTAATGTGTTCTTTTGCTTTTTATTGGAGTGGTCTTAGCAACTTTATTTAAAGTATATAACCCGCCAAAATGTATGCTTTTGATTTGAATTTCACTTCAATTTGTTTTTGAAACTTAAAATAAAATGTTTAAAGATTCTTGCTACAAAAGAAAGCTTGCTGAAATTTTTAATTAAGCTAGCTGTCAAGTTCGTTTTCCGTTAAAAAAAAAATTAATTATTTTTGATATATTCAGCAGAGAATCTGTTAAAGTGTAGCTGGCTTTTAGGAGTAATATACATATTGTTTGTTAAAACAGTGTTTATGTCTTTAAACTAAATATTTTTAAGTTTTAAAGAAAATTTTAAACTGTAACGAAAATTTAAAACTTAATTATTAGTTTTTTAAGAAAAATTTTAAATCCTTCAAAACGGTTGCCTAAGGTTTAATATTTGCCTACATTTATGCCAACAAGCTATTATATTAATTGCTTAAAAACCTGTTAAAAAACATTAAAATTTCATAGAGAATGTGGAAAGATTTATATTTATAAAATTATATATAATAATTCGACTATTCGTTTATTATTTTAGAATTATGAAATGCAATTTGCAAAGAATCAATTGCGAGAATTTTTAAAAGTATTGCATACTTCTGGGGTTTAATAGTTAATTTAAAAATATTATTTCTGTTGCCAACTTTTTTGGAATAAAAAAAATAATATTTTTTTTTGCCTACATTTAGGCTAAAAAATTAAACATTTGAATTTTTTTAAAGGGCCCTTAAAACGTTGAATTTCACAGAAAGTGCGGTAAACTTGAAAGTTTTTACATTTTGTGTGATGATTAAGCTTGATTTTACGATTAATTGATTGTTTTAGATATTTTGTGAATGACAATAATTCTTATTTTAAATAAATTTCAAAACGCAATTTCTGTAAGAATCAAATTTTAATATTTTTAAAAATGTTGCCTACCTTTTAGGTGTAATAAAATTAATTTTCTGTTGTTTACACTTAGCATAACAATCGAAATATTTAAATTTTCGGACAGAAGTCTTGAAGAAAACGTTAAATATCACAGAAAATGCAGGAGAATTCAGATTTATAATGGTGTCTATTCTTGAAAACATGTCGAAAAAGTGAAATTTTCCATTAAAACAAAAACAAGGTTTAAAAAATTGTTTTGGTAAATTTATACCATCTGCAGTTTTATTACATTAAAAAACTAATTTTTAAATAGTTTTTTTCCACATTTTAAATATTGCCTACTTTTGGGCTCATTTACATATAATTTTTTAATTTGTATGTCATTTATTTTCACTATTTTTTTATTTTATTCTGTGTTAATTAACTGCCGCGTTTTATGTTCATGACCTTTTGCTGCTCTTGGAAAATCTTTTGTATATTTATGTTGAAATCAACAAATTAATAACATATTTAAATAAATGTGTTTACAAACAACAAAAATTAATTAAAAATACTGACATTTAAATAAAACTTACAACTTCAATATTAAATAAACTAGCGAAAATTATAAATAAAAAATAATTTTCATTCATATACATATTAATAATGTGTCCATGAAAATTTTCATTTGCAGAAATACAACCACATAACTTGTAAATAAACAAAAGTTTTTAAACACTTTTAGTTATAAATAATATCGAATAACAGTTCACTATAAAACGTGTAAAAGAACCTTTAGACAAACAATTTATAAACAAAATTGCAAATAAATTATTTAATAATAAAAACATACAAAAATAGTGGAAATCCCAATTTAAAAATTCTAATAAAACCGTAACAGATTTTTCTGTATTTAAATACAAAGAAAAATAAATAGTGAAAAAAAGAAAATCTAGTGAAATTTCAAAAAAAAAAAAAAAAAAAACATTAAATGAATCAAATTTGTAAATTAAACCACCTGTAGGTTTGTGTGTCTGAGTTTGCGAAAAATATTAAAAAACTGCCAACAAAGCAAATAAATGAAGATAAACAGAAAAATCATAGCATAGTTTATGGCGAGCCACCCAGCAAAGTTCAAATATTGAAAAAAAGAAAGAGCGAGATAAAAACAAATAATATTAGCAAAATTTATGTGTGTGTGTGTGTATAAATATATTATTTGACTGAGTATTTGTGTGCCATTAAAAACATTTTATTAAATAAATAATATCGTTATTTTGCTGTTGCGCGTCCTGTTGTTATTTTGGTATTTGTTTTAAGCCACCACTTATCAACGGCTTAAATATCAAATAATATTATCAGACCACATACAGACAAACATTCAATTCACAGGCATATGTTTTAATATTTGCCATTTATTTAACTTTTGTGTAAATTTATTTATTTGTAAATTCATATGTTGGCTACTGCCGTTGTTGTTGTTGTCAACAATAAACAATAGTGTAAAAATAACAACGCAAAAATAGACAATACTGCAATTGTCAGCTACATCCTTATCATCATTTCTCCTGCTCATAAAACTAGCCAGAAACTGGGTTTACAATAAAAATATATTTTCGTAATAAAAAGAGAAAAAAAAAAAAACTATATAAAATTACGTTTTCAACATGGGATTAATACGTTATTTTTTGTATTGTATATTGCTGATAAATGGTGTGTTGCATACTTCAAGGCTTAAAACAATGATGTATGTTAATGCAACACCGGGGGATACTGAAGGTATGTTTGTTTTTATTTTGTTTGCTTACTATTAATTAAATTGTAAAATAATTGTTAAAAGAAAGTGTCAGAACAATAGGCCAAGGTGGGAGGAATGGATTTTTTTAATACAAAAAATAAAAACTATTGCATAATCTAAGGCGGAAAAAGTAATACATTCCTTTTTGAAATTTTAATTCATTGCTCGCAGAGAATATAAACAAAAAAACATGGGTTTTGTATAACATAAAATTACAGAAGATAATATATATATATATATATATATATATATATATATATATATATATATATATATATATATATATATGTATATGTATATATATATATGTATATGTATATATATAATATATATATATCTAATGAATAAATAAATGTCACGAATAAAACGTTGATTTCATGGGAATGCAAATAATCGATTAAATTTCACCCGAAATTTCTTATAATCAATTAATTTTTTCGAAAATTTTCAACCAAATAACCAAATAACCAAAAACATGGAATCAGGGATATTTTTATTGAAAATTTTAAATAAAATATACTCGTATATAACGTATAATCGCTTAATTTTTAACTCGAGTTTTCGAATAACCGATTAATTTTATCTCAGATCTTCTATAACACGACCAACATATTTGATACTCCAATTTCAAACTGAAAAGCGGAATCTTTTAAATTTTAACCCGGGTTTTCGAATAATCGCTTAATTTTTACCTAAATAAAAAAACCAAATCATCAAAGCAGATTTCATATGATTAACCATAAAAAATATTTTTTGTAAGGAATAATCGAATCATTTTTAACCCGGATCTGCGAATATTCGAGTATTTTTGAACTGAAGTTTTTTAATAAGCGAACAAAAAATATTTGATATTATTTTGAATTTGAGTTTTCGAATAATAGATTAATTTTATCTCAGACTTTCGAACGAATCACCAAAAAGCGTTTGATATGATTGAGCATAAAAAAATATTTTTTGTAACGAATAATCCAATAAGTTTTAACCTGCATATGAAAATAATCGATTTTTAAATAAAATATTCTTAATAAGCGAGCAAAAATTTTTAATATTAATGAACATCAAAAAATATAATTTTGTAATGGATATGCTATTAATTTTTGAACCCGGTTTTCGAATCATCGAACACAAATTTTCGAAAAAAAATTATGAAAAAGTATTTGATATGATTGATCATAAGAAAAATATATTTGTTGACGAATAACCGGATATGCGAATAATCGCTTAGTTTTGAGTAAACTGGCAAAAAAATGTCTAATAGTTTTGAACATAAGGCAACAAATATTTTGAAACGAATAATCGATTCATTTTAACCCGTATTTTTGTGTAATGAAATAATTCTCGCAAACCAAATAACTCTCAATATTATTGGGTATAAAAAACTTAATTGTTATTAAAAAATAATCAGATAATTTCGACTCCGAATTTGCATAAAATTGACTTATTTTTGTGTGTCACTTGAATAAGGAATATTTTCAAAATAAGCAAACTGTAATTTATTTTTAAATTTTAGTTTATAAAAATGAAAGTTATTATCTTCTAGCATTTAATTAGTATTGAGTACTGCCACCATTTTTAGAAATAACCTCAAAAATGCAATCTGGTATCGACTTGTATAATGACTCTAATTAATTTAGCGAAATTAAACTCCATGCTTCCGTTATTGCATCCTTTAAGGATTCTATCGTCTCAAATTGTTTTCCTCCTTCATAAACTTTTCTTGCAAGCCAACCCTAGACATTTTCCATTGGATTCAGGTCTGGTGAATATGTGGGCCAATCCTAAAGTTGAACACCTTGTTGATTAATCCATTGTTTTACTGTTCTGACGGTATGAATCGGAGAGTTGTCGTGTTGGTGGGTCCAAAGAAATTATTAAATTTTGGAAATGCTTCCGCCAGGATGTTTTTGTAAGTCGTTGCAGTCATTTTGTTGGATACAAAAACCAATTCTATGGTACCATAATACAAAATGGCACCCGATACCATTATTCCGCCCTTTCGGCTGTGCCTGCGGCTCAAAAATAATTCCTCGGGACCATCAATATTGAACTTTTTTTCAACCGAAAATACAACTTTAAACCATTTGTCGGACCATGTCATTGTATTTTTGGCAAACTGTAGACGTTGTGATTTGCGTTTTTCATTAAGTGGTGGTTTTTTTGCAGTTTTCCTCGGACTATGTATGGGCACGACTTTAAAATGCGGTACACTATTCTTAGACTGGCACTGACTACACTTCTTTCACGTATTTTTGGTACCGACATGGCAGAATTTGATGCAATTCTAAGAATTTTTTGTCTTTCTTTTAGAGTTGTTGCCATTTTCTGTCGCCCTTTCATGTTTTTTCCACATCTTTCCACGTTATTTCAAGTTAAAAATTCTCTAGCCATTTATATTGAAAGAAATTCAAATCATAGCCTTTCTGATTAATATTAAAAGAATTCCTTATTTAATAGTACCACAGAAATACATGTCTTTAAATAAATGCATAATTTTAGTGTAAAAAAATATGTATATTTTTTTGCGCAAAAAATTATTTTTTTCTGAACTTTAGTTTAGGAGATATACTTAATTAAAATTAAAAAAATGTGATTCCTTATTCAAGTGGCAGGCAGTGTAAATCTGAAGCTATCGGTGTTGTTTTTTTTTTAATTTTGTGTTTACATTTAAAAAAAATTTAGATTATTTTTGTAAGTATGAATTTGAAAATATGGAAACATACTTTAAGGCGTAAATTTTAGTATTTTATTTGTAAGGCGGTGAAGGATATAAAAGATTCGGCACAATCGAATATAACGCTCTAACTTGTGTTCTTTTTAATAATTTCTGTTCAAATTATTTATATTACAAAAAATGTTGTATACTTTAAGGTGAATATTAAATTTTAGCTAAAATCGCTTACACAATATTCGATTACTTTTTCATGAATATTCTTTTCATCTTTTCGTACTATTCAGAATCTAGCAAAGCTTGTAAATACTCAACAAAATCATTTGTTTCAATTTAATGAAAGCATATGTCACCGCTTTGAGTAAGAAAACAATATCTATTTAACAAATAACAAAAAAATAAAAAACAGAAAAAGAAAAACCACTTCCTTTTTCTTTGGATATAACACAAAACAGCGTCATTAGTTTAACAACTAAAATAAATTTAAATATTAGCAAATTTAAAAGAAAAACAAGCTTTCCAAAACGAATTCCTTACAAAAAAAAAAAAAAAAGGCAAATGTAAATGTTAGAAGAAAACAATAGTTTACCAGGAAGTAGAGAAAAAAAGGTCACAAATTACAAACTTTACCAGAAGACAACAAATATTCTCAAAGTTTGTCAAAAGAACATATTTCTTTTACACGTGTTTTTATTTATTTATTTTTTTGGAGTAAGACGTCAGAGAAAAATAAATATATGAATAATAAAATAAAGATGTATTTTTACGTATTTATCAAAGAATTTTGTTTTAAGGTTAACTGATTACTAAGTGAATAAATGTCAAAAGGAATTTTGTAACATTACTTTTAGATTGTTAATGGATTGTTTACGATATTTGTAAGGGTACAACCACAATTTTATTAGAATTCAGGGGGAGGAGTTGTGGGTTGTGTTTTTCTTGTTTTCTAAGGATAATTTTAAATTAGAAGCTATTGACAAGATATTGTGTGTGTCCTTAATAACAATAGCATAATTTTTGGCATATATTAGAGCAGAGTTTAGGGGATTTTTAAAATTAAATATAAAGAGATAAATAAATATATATTTTTTTTATGCTTAATTCTTTGGGGTTTTGTTAACTTTAGAAATCCTCTTTCATAAACACAAAAAAAAAAAATAATAATAATAATGAAAAATTGACGAATAATCGTTAGGCTTTGACCCGGGTTATCGAATATTCGTTTAATTTTTGCACGTATTTTTTAAGAAAAGTATAGAAACTAAATTTTATTTAAAATAAGCAAGAAAAAATAATTATTTTTGTAACGAATAATTGTTTAATTTTTTCGAATAATAGATTAATTATCGTTCTGATCATTCATAAACTCACAAACAATTCTTTAATGATACTAAAAATTAAGAACAAAACATATTGGAATTATTAATCGTTTAATTTTTGACCTAGTTTTTCAAATAATCGTTCGTTCTAAGCCAGATTTATAGGACCAATATTATCGAATACATATTGAAAAATAATCGAATAATAGTCCGAAATTTTCAATAATTTTCAACAAAACATTTAAAAATATATTTTGTATTAAAAAAATTTTTAAAAGTATAATTTTATAACGAATAATCGTTAGACGTTGATCCCGGTTATTGAGTAATCGATTAATTTAAAGAAAATACCTTTAAAATTATTTTTTTTTATCAAATTTACTATAAAGTCTATTTTTTTAAATATTTAAAGCCTATCAAAAGAAAATAGTTGTAACGAATAATCGAATAATTTTGAAACCCAAGTCTTTTAATCGATTAAGTTTACTCTGATTTTCATCCAATCATTAAAAAATCATTTTTATGTTATAAAACCTAATAAATAACTTAATTTTATAACGATTTATCGTTAGACTTTGATCCGGGTTTTCGAAAAATCGATTAATTTCATCATAGATTTTTAAGAAGCTCCTAAAAACTATTTTTATATAAAAATATTAAAAATCTAATACATACATGTTGCCATTAATAGAATAATTTTAAACTCGGGGTTTCGAATAATCGATTAATTTTAATACGGCCTTTCTACCTGTCAGCTTAAAGGTAATTTTATATTTTAAAAATTATGAAACCCTTTTTTATATTATTGAATATATACTTAAAAAACTAAATCATTAAGTATTAATCGAATACTTTTGAATCCGGGTTTCTTAATCGATAAATTTAAACCCAGATTTTTGAAAAATTTTTTTAGAAACCTTTTAAATTGGAAAAAGAGGTAAAGAGTAAACTATATGACGAATAATCGTGCTTTCAAATAATCGAATAATTTTATATTTTTTATATTTTGAATATATATTTTTGATAAATTAATTGGAGATCCTTCTTAAATTATAAATAAAGATAAAAAGTAAAATTTTACCACGAATAATCGCTATGTTTCTTCGAATAATTATCAAATAATCGATTAATTTTAGCACAGACTTTTGAAGAAACGTTAAAAAATTAATTTTATATTAAATTATTGTAATTTTTGTAACGATAATAATTTAGTTTAAACCCGGGTTTTCGAATAACCGATTCATTTTAACCCGTTTTATTTTTAAATCGAGAAGCAGTGCTTTACATTAGTGGAATAATTTTCGAACCCATCTATTATATCTAATATCTGTTAAGGTTTTTGTATTTTTAAAACTATTAAGACCTTTTTACGCTTAAAAACTCGTTTTATGTTAAATAAATTGGAAAACTAATATTTTTGTAATGAATAATCGTTTAATTTAAATGCAAGTTTTCGAATAATCGATTAATGTTAACCCGTAGTGTTTTTAAATCGACTTTTCGTGATAATGGAAATTAAAAATTTAACATCTGTAATCAAATAATCGAATAATCTCTAACCAGGTTTTCGAATAATCGATTAATTTTAACACGAACATTTAATTATTCAATAAAAATATATTTTTTGTTTCAAACAAATTGCGAAGTAATCTATTAATAAATTTATTGGAACGACTAATCGATTAATTTTATTTAAGTTTTCCGAATAATCGCTTAATATTTGCTTTTCTTTATAAGAAATTTTTATATTACTAAACCTAAAAGTAATAATTACAAATAATCGTTTACTTTAGACTAAATTTTATTGGGTAGTAATAAATCATAGAATTTTTAAAATATAGAGTATAGTTTTAGGATTAATATTTACTTACAATCTTTAGGATTTAATATTTTTTTAAAGCACATTAAAGATAATTTGAAAACATACTTATGAGTTCCAGAAACTTATTATATTATTATTTGCATATTTGTAAGCAAATTAAAAAATATGTTGTAGCATATTGCTAGACTTTTAAGTATTAAAATTTTGGATAACTAGGCCTGCTTTTAGGATTAAATAATTTGTTTTTTTTTTATTTTTTTCTTTTTTTTTGTATTAGTAAAACCTTTTCCTTTAACAAATTCTCTAATGGCGGCATTTGAATTTATTTTTCCTTTTTAACATGCAATTTCCGGTATATACGACTTAATTTCCTTTTATTTTTGTTTGCTTTAATTTTGTTATTTTTTTTCTTTTACTTTTTTAAAGAAATGATAAAACAAATGCGAAGATTTCACAGCACTTTGATTTGAATTTTTCATCCTTTTTATATTTGTATGTTTTTCTTTTTGTTTTAATTTTTTTTCTTAACAATTTGTTGCTCATTTTCCATTTGTTCAGCGATTTTCGAATTGTCAACATCCACACACACGAAATAAATGCCTTTCTTTTCTCTTTCTCAATCTATTTGTTTGTCTTGTTTAGTTGTGTTTTTCTAATAAAATTATCTGTTATTTATATTTGTTAAATACTGTTAAAAATATTTTCTTTTTATTTTTATGCTTCTTTTAAGTCATTTTTTTTGGTATTTTTGTTGCTTGTTGGAAAGATAAACTTGTAAATTGTATTTATTTTATGTGATTTTGTCTTATTGCTTTAAATTGTATGGAGTTTATTTAGGTTTCTTTGGCCTTTGATTTTTTCGCTATTTTAAATTTTAATTATTTTACTTTGGTCTTTTAATTTAAGACAAAAATGTGTCTGCATTTTTGACTTCTTTTTATGCTTGATTAAAAAGGGGCAATAATGACTGGGGAATTTTTAACTGAAATGTTTAATTAAATGTAAAAATTTGTGAAGCTAAGATATATTTAATACCTTAAATTATGCTTTAATTAAAGATAATTTCAATTAGCCTAAAATTATGCTTTAATATTATTAAAAGATATTTTTAGGATTTTTTAACTTTTTTATATTTATTACAAAAAAATTATCCCATTAAATTCATTGCTAAGAATCTCACAAAAATTTGCTTTAAATATCTTTAACTTGTAATTTCAAGTTTAACTAAAATTTTTTTTAAATCTTCTTTCACCTCTCCCTATTAAATAAATATACATAAATTCTAAGAAGATTAAATTATAAATTTACATACATAAAAAAAGGAACCGAAACCATAAAAATATGCTAAAGATATACATAACTATAAAATTAAAAAAAATAAGCCTCAAAATATGCTATAAATATGGACAAATATTATTTTTAGAATATTAAATTTCTTTTTCTGTTTATAATAAAAAATTCATAAAATAAACAAAACTTTCTTCAAACATAAACATATTTAATTCATAAAAACAAATTGCTTTTGATTTTATTTATAGAGTTTTCTTCAATCAACATTTGGACTTGTTTAATTACTGCAAACATAATATGAATACATTTACTAATGCTTGTTATAAAACACCTGAAAATATGCTTTAATTGTGTTTATTTTCGAAAAAGAAAATTATCCTAAAAGTATGCTTATTTAAAATATTTAAGTAAATATTTAAAAAGCAAACAAAAGGAATATATTTTGTAAATATTTGTATTTTTTATTTTTTAGTTTTATGAAAAAAGTAATTATTAGGCGTGTTCGTTTCAAATTAGTAAAGTAAAACTAGTAAAGAAAGAGAAAAAAATTTCAAACATAAACTTTTACTAGAAAAAGTCAGAAAACGGGAAATAGTAAAATAAATTTTAGTATCAAATTTTTATTTAATTTTATATTTATTTTAAGTGGAAACTTGGAAACATTTCAAAACTGCATGCATAAGTTTCTTTGCAGATAACTTTTCACATATTACCTTATAGGATTTCTTTTACCTTGGGATATGTATGATTACAAGTAGTAACAACAAAAAAAAAAAAAATATATATAGGTTTTTGCCTTATTGAATATCATCAATAGTTCAGTTTCTTGATCTGTTTGTAAACCATTCTATTGTGAAGATTTTAAAGAAATGATGTAAGTATTATTTTTTAAATATTCACAACTGAATGCTTCACTTGAATCGAATGCATTATTTTTTTACCCTAGCGATGCTGATAAAAACCACCTTAAAATATACCAAATCGCTTGAATCAGTCCATGTAAACTACAGGTACATTTCGATGATATTTTACTTCAATTTGGTACATAGAACTTGTATAATCCAGCTATAAAGTCTAATGTTCAAAACCTGCCAACCATTTGATACGAATGTCTTTCCGGAATAGGGATTGACTCTTATAAATCAATTAAAGGTGGCGGAATTCAATACCAATAAAATCGTTTATAACCTTAGAACATATTTTATAATTATTGTATTTCAAAATAAAATTCACTAGGAATTTTAAAATAATTTTTTTTACTAGTTTTTTCCGTAAAAAAAATTCAAGTAGAATATAGCAAAAGAGAAAAATACTTTCTCTTAAAATGTTTACTACTTTTACTATTTATATGTGCGCAGAAACGCTTTTCGGGTAAAATACTTGTAAAGTAGTAAAACTAGTAAAATTATCATGCAAATGAACAGACCTATTATTAAAAGTAAATAAATTAACAAAAAAAAACTCTCGAAGTTTTTTAAACATTTTGCTGTAGTTTCTTTTTTTGATCTTGGTATTTTTTTTAATTTAGTAAATTTATATTTTTTATTGTTTTCAATTTCACAATATTAAATAAAAAGTAAAATTCTAAAACATATTAATGTTTGTTTAAAAAGTTTAGCCTACTTTTAGGAAGTTTATCTAACACACACACTTGCATTTGTAACATTTAAAGGTTTTGAAAACATCCACAATTAAAAATATAAAAACTAAAGTAATTGAAATACTTTTTTAAGAGGCAATTAAAGTATACTTTTAGGATGTAGATTAAAAAAAGTAAGACTAGCATAATTTAAGGCTGTAGAATTAAAGAAATTTTAAGATGATGAGCTCGCCCACCCATCCCCTCACACTTGCAAAACATTCATTATTTCTGAATTAAAAACCAAAATATTCACTACAAATAAGTTATATGGCAAATAAACGTTTGCCGAGTTAGCTAGTATTATTATAAAAATATGTATTAAAGAATTCGATTTATTTTTTCTTTTTTAAGTAACTTACATTGCTATATGATAGATAATCAAAAATAATATTGCACCCTTTAAGCTTTACCAATATTTTGTTATTAACAATAAAAACTACTTTTTTTTGGATACTTGCAAAAAAAAATATATAAAAATATATATTAAGCTATTCGACTTTTTTCATGTTTTAATAGCCTATAATGCTGTCTAATAGATAATGAAAAATAATATTGCTATTTTCAAGTTTTACATTATTTTCTCCTTAGAACAAAACCAAGTTTTAGGTAGAAATTATTGAAAAAAATCTTAAAAAAATGTAATTTGATGTTGTATTATAAATATATATATTTAGCATTTTTTTTTAATTTTTATGTTTTCTGGTAGCCCATGTTATTGTCTCATAGATAATGTAAAAATTTATTGACCTTTCAGGGTTTAACATTATCTTGGTATTAATAATAAAAACTGTTTTTAAGAAAGTTTTAGAAAAAAATTTAAAATCATAATATTTTAATTTTTTACTATAAAAATATATATTAAGCAATTCGATCTATTTATTTTTACTTTAATATTTTATATTATTTTCTAAGAGATAATTAAAAATTATATTGCTCTTTTTAAGTTTTAATATTATTTAGTTAATGATAACTAAAACTACTTTTTGGGGAAAGTTCTTGCAAAAAATTTTTAAATTATGTTCATTTGGTGTTAAGTTTTCATAATACGAGGGCGGATCAATAAGTCCGTGGCTGTTCGAACTTCTCTCGTAGCACCACCTGTTAATAGACTACTGTCAAATTTTGAGCAAGTGTCGTCATTTACTTTGCATTTAACAGCTGTTGAAAACATGCAACCTCGTGTACGAGTATTTTTCTAAAAATGGAAAAAAGTGAATTTCGAGTGCTCATTAAACATTATTTTTTGCGAAAAAAAAAACATCAATCGAACCAAAGAAAAGCTCTATAAATACTATGGGGACTTTGCACCATCGATTTCAATGGTAAAAAAGTGGTTTACTGACTTTCGTTGTGGTCGCACAACTACAAATGACGCTGAACGTTCTGGACGGCCAATTGAGGTAAATACACCCGAAAATGTGGCAAAAAATCCACGCTATGGTGTTAGCCGACCGAAGAGTAAAAGTGCGTGAGATTGTTGATGCCATAGGTATTTCATATGGCAGTGTGGTTCCGATTTTAAATGATCAGCTGGGTTTAAGAAAGTTGTCTGCAAGATGGGTGCCACGTTTGCTCTCAATTGACCATAAACGTAAACGTATGACAACTTCAAAGGATTTTTTGGAGTTGTTTAATCGCAATCCGAATGAGTTTTTGCGGCGTTTTGTAACTGCGTATGCTACATGGATCCTTTACTGTACTCCGGAGACAAAACAGCACTCTAAACAATGAGTTTCTCCGGGTGAACCTGCTCCAAAGAAGGCCAAGGTAAGTTTGTCGGCCAATAAGGTGATGGCAACAGTTTTTTGGGATACTCGCGGGATAATCCACATCGATTACCTTCAAAAGGGAAAAATAATAAACGGCGAATATTATGCCAACTTACTAGACCGATTTAATGAGGATTTAAAAAGAAAACGACCTCATATGGCCAAGAAAAAAGTTCTTTTTCATAAAGATAATGCACGGGTGCACACGTACTCCGTATTTAGCCTCTAGTGACTACTTCCTATTTCCAAACCTAAAGAAATGGCTCGGTGGAAAGAGATTCAGCTCCAACGATAAAATTATTGATCAAACAAATGCCTATTTTAAGGACCTCGAAAAATCCTATTTTTTACGCAAAGTAAATGACAACACTTGCTCAAAATTTTACAGTAGTCTTTTAAACGGTGGCACTTGATGGGAATAGTGTTGCATTTCATTTAACTACGAGGGAAGTTCGAAAAGTCATGGACTTATTGATCCGTCCTCGTATGTATTAAGCAATATTTAAATTTTTATCTTTTCTTATAGTTTATATCATTGTGTAATAAACAGTGAAAAATTATATTGCTCCTTTTAGGTTTCAATAATATTTTTTTACAAATATTAAAATGTCCTTTCTCAACTTTCTCAAAAATTCCTGAAAAAAATTTCAAATTATGATATTTTAATATTTTATTAAAAAAAAATATATATTAAGGAATTTGATTGATTTTATCTTCTTTAAATAGCTTATATTGTTGTCTAATATACAATGAAAAATAACGTTGCTTTTTTCAAGTTTTAACATCATTTTCTCTTAATATCAAAAACCGTTTCTTTTAGGCAAAATTCTAGCAAAATATTTTAAAAATAAGATGATTTGACTTTAGATTTAAAAAAAATATATATATTAAGCAATTTTTCGAATTATTTCTCTTTCTGGCAGCCCACGTTATTATCTAATGTAAAAGGATATTAACTTTTTGGGTTTCAGTCTTATTTTTCTGGAAACAACTAAAGATCCTTTTATAAAAATTCTCAAAAAAAAAAGAAAAAAAATTTTAAAAATAAAGAAAAAAATAAAAAAAATAGAAATAAATAAATCACGATAATTTGATCTTTAATCAAAAAATATATATATTTTTTTTTTGATTACTTATTCTTCAGGTAATTTATGATATTGTCTAATAGATTGGAAAAATTATATTGACTTTTTAGATCCTAACACTATTTTACCACATATAAAAAAGTATTTTTTAAGAAAATTATTAAAATAAAAAAATTTAAAATATGATATTTTAAGGCTTTGTTATAAAATTATGTATTGATCTATTTTAAAAATTTGTTCTTATTATAAAAGCTTGTGCTATTGTATAATGTATAGTGGAAAAAATAGTGACCTTTTAGGTCATAACACTATTTTGCTGCAAATAACAAAGGTGCCTTTTAAGAAAATTATTATTTCTATTATTAAAATAAAAATTTTTAAAATATAATATTTTGAGGCTTCGTTATAAAAATATATTATATTATATTATATTATATTATATTATATTATATTATATTATATTATATTATATTATATTATATTATATTATATTATATTATATTATATTATATTATATTATATTATATTATATTATATTATATTATATTATATTATATTATATTATATTATATTATATTATGTTCTATTATATTATATTATATTATATTATATTATATTATATTATATTATATTATATTATATTATATTATATTATATTATATTATATATTATATTATATATTATATTATATTATATTATATTATATTATATTATATTATATTATATTATATTATATTATATTATATTATATTATATTATATTATATTATATTATATTATATTATATTATATTATATTATATTATATTATATTATATTATATTATATTATATTATATTATGTTCTATTATATTATATTATATTATATTATATTATATTATATTATATTATATTATATTATATTATATTATATTATATTATATTATATTATATTATATTATATTATATTATATTATATTATATTATATTATATTATATTATATTATATATTATATTATATATTATATTATATTATATTATATTATATTATATTATATTATATTATATTATATTATATTATATTATATTATATTATATTATATTATATTATATTATATTATATTATATTATATTATATATTATATTATATATTATATTATATTATATTATATTATATTATATTATATTATATTATATTATATTATATTATATTATATTATATTATATTATATTATATTATATTATATTATATTATATTATATTATGTTCTATTATATTATATTATATTATATTATATTATATTATATTATATTATATTATATTATATTATTATTATATTATTATTATTATTATTATTATTATTATAATTATTATTATTATTATTATTATTATTATTATTATTATTATTTATTATTATTTTTATAAAATACAATTACACAATAAATATTAAAAAAAAAATATATTAACCTTTTGACCATAAAATTATTTTGTTACAAATACCCAAAATCGTCTTTTTTACGACAATTATTAAAAAAAATCTACAGAATGGTAGATTATAAAAATTTTTAATGGGTAATTTGATTCCCTATTTATTTTGGTAATAGCTCATGCTCATTATCTTGCAAATAACAACTTTTAAGTTCTCAAAATAGTTATTATTTACCATTATTTACCATTGTTTGTAATTTCTATTTATTTCATAAACTTACATTTCTTAAAATAATGCCACTTAAATTTTAAAGAATATTTTTAAAATTATTTCCTTTTATTTTGTGGGCTTAAGAATTTAATGACTTTTAATTTCCAGCAACATTTTCTTTAGTTTTCCTCTTCTTTTAAAATCTCTCTTTCTCTCTCACTAAATTATAAGTAAAATATCCTTGAACTGCTTTTTTATTGTCATCAAATGTTAAATGTTGTATTTTTTTCTTTTTCTTCTTCTTATTAGTATTGTTATTGTGGCATTTCCTCTCTAAGTGTTTGAAACAATTTCAACAATTACAAACTAATTAAGGTTTTTAAAAAACATTATAAACTCTTTTTTTTTTTTATTTTTTTTTTTTTATTTTGCTCTTTTACTGTAAAGTATTGTTTACCTACAAAATTACATTTAATTAGTAATTTACAAAAGAAATCTTCAGTTATTGTTCTATACCCCCACCCTCTCCTACACTCATACAAAATGAATGAAAATTATCTGCTTGAAATAATATAAATAAACACTATTTTAACTGTTAAATCTTAATGAGAGCGGTAAAATGAGCGAGAGGAAATATTACTGTTTTCTACAGCAATAGTTAAATTTTATTATAATTATTTAACCAGGGTTAAATTTTGTATCATAATTTGAATAGTTTTAAACAATTAAAACAAAAAAAAAAAAAAAAAAAAAAACGGTTCTTAGTTTTAAAGAAAACAAGGGAAAGTGTTATATTCGAATAGGTCGAATCTTTTATACCCTACACAAAATCTATATTTCCTAAACAAGAAGTCGAATCATGAACATATTTTGCTAGAATTTTGCCTAAAAAAGTGGTTTTTGATATTAAGAGAAAATAATGTTAAAACTTGAAAAAAGCAACGTTATTTTTCATTGTATATTAGACAACAATATAAGCTATTTAAAGAAGATAAAATCAATCGAATTCCTTAATATATATTTTTTGAATAAATATCAAAATATCATAATTTGAAATTTTCTTCAGGAATTTTTGAGAAAGTTGAGAAAGGACATTTTATTATTTGTAAAAAAAATATTATTGAAACCTAAAAGGAGCAACATAATTTTTCACTGTTTACTAGACAATGATATAAACTATAAGAAAATATAAAAATCCATGCAAAATCATGTTTTTTGTCTTTACCCCTTGAACAGTGTAAACTAAATATCTTTGCGAATTAGAGAATTTGCTTTAAAATGGCAACGATTTGTTAGTGCATATTTATGCATAATTTGTTGAAAATGCACGATTTTGCATATTTTGCCATAAATGCATTTAATATGTGTTTTGCTAGTTCTCCAAAACTAACAATCACAGAAGGACGTTGATTATAGTAAAAGGTACGTTATAAGATGTTTCCTTATTTATTTCGTATTAAGATACGAAATTACACAGAATAAATAATTTCGTTTCGGAGAAGTATTGTCCTAAAATATTCGACAAAATAATATCACTGAAAAAATTTTTTGGAAAGCCTAAAATATGAAGATAAATGCAGACTTCCAGGGTCAAATTTTCAGTCATTTATCTGAAGGCAGAACAAGTTCGTTTAATATCGAATTATGTATATAAAATATTTGTTTTGGTTGTCATACGTTTTTGTAAAACATCGAGACTTGATTAATTCCTTTTAAAGAAGCTACGTATGGGATTATTCTCTCTGAGAGCGTAATAAGCTATATAGAGCTACCCTTAATATTATTTTAGAAAAATCTATTTTCATTAAGACCACAGCAATCGAAAGAAGTGTTGCCAATATAGTCGTTATCATTTAAAAATACATCCATCATATCCGTTGATGTTGAAAGGTAATTTTCTATGTACAAAAGCTATCTAAGGCCTTTAGGTTAGGTTAGGTTGGAAAGGGCGGCGCATTCACGCCTACACCCAGAGGCCAAACGGCCCATTGTGATCCCTTTATGAAAAGAAGAAAAAAGAGAAAACTGGAACCTATACCCAATCAATCAGTTATGATTGTTCCTAAGCCATTTTATTCCCATTACAAACCCTATGAGGTTGGCAAGTCCTTTGCCATTAGCCTCACCTAGTTCATGTAGTGTATGGCTTCCAAACCACTTCAACCTATTACGCTGAAGCCCTACGCAGTGGCAGAGTATGTACTCCACTGTCTCTAGCTCCTCAACATCATCGCACGTTCTACAAAAGTCTGATGTGCCAATGTCCCACTTACTCATCATATTCCCTATTGAGAAGTGACCCGTAATCATACCTACTATGACTGTAAGACTACCACGACTCATACCTAGAAGATGCTTGGAATCCGCCAGTTTTAAGCTAGGCCATAATGCCCTAGAAACTCTGTAGTTCGATCTGTCATTCCAGGCTCGATTCGTGTTGTCCAGAGTCCACTCTCCTATGGCCCTAAAGAAGGACCCAATTGGAATCTTAACAGATGACTCTATGAAAGACCTATCCAGCTCCGAGTCATGCGAGCTAGCTCATCGGCTATCTAAGGCCTTTATTGTATATTTATTTTTAATTTAGTATGATACTAAATTAAAAATTTATGTTTTTTTTTTCTTTTATAAAAGTTAAGAAATAAGTGTATATTTTATTTGTTTTTGAAGCATATTTTAACATTTTTAGTGAATTTTTTAAGCGCCTAAAACACACTTTTTAAATGCATGAAATTCCTGTTCCAATTCATAAATATATAAACATATTACAATTATATTTTATCAAAATTTTTTCTTTAATCTGGAAATATACTTAATATTTGTATAGTGATGTTAACTATGTCATCGGAAATTTGTAACAAACAGAGTTTCCGAAAATGCTTTGGGCATTAGACTTAGTAATATCACTCAGACCATTTGTGTTGAAGAACTGAATAAAGAAGAGATATGTCACATTGTAAATTCCTTTTCAGTTTTTTACTAACATTTTTTTTCTTCGAAAAAGAGACCTTAGAATAAGATATTTTAAATTTGAATTATTATAGCATTTTCAGAATTTTTAAAAAAATTTTAATTTTAGGGCTCTAATTCCACAATTCCACTAAACATGACATACCATCTTATTATCTATATTTAGAAACTTAAAACACAATTACAGTTAAGTAATAATATTTTAATAAAAAACATCTCACTTACTCAGGTTTACTTGTCAAACTTATTTTTTCACAAAAAATAAGTCCATATTAAAACAAAATTCAACACTTTCACTAGACTATCTATACCCATAGAAATTTTGTTGTATGTAGTATATAATCAATTTACAATGCTATATCGTCATCTAAAATGCAAAAGGCCGTAACCACTGGAAAATGAAATGTTTCTTTTTACTGGATTATAATATACTGACCCAAACTATACACAAAAAATTTCGTATTCATATCTTCAAAAATTACATCAATATTAACAAAATTCAAAAGGCCTTAACATCAATTTCACAAACGGAACGATTTTGTTCCATTTAAGAAAAATTTGGTTTGAAATGTATTTTATGCTTTATATAATTTTGTTTTAAATGAGCTATTCAAAAAATTTACTTAATTGTTTAATTTTAAAGCAAAAAGTCAAAATTGTGTTTATGGCCTTTTGCATTTTCATAATGTTTTTTGATTCTGCTGTAAAAAATTAACAAAATCAGGTTACGTCATTTTGCGTTTTAGGCGACGATATGTTGAATGTATTTAAAATTCAACAATGTTGAAAAATTATTATTTTTTGACACAAATTAAAGTAAAACTATTTTTGAATTCAGAATTTCAAAATGCCATGTGGTCTAGGGGGTAAGAATTCAAAGCTATGTTAAAGTGTTCCTATGACCTCGAATCCTGGCGAATAGAAATGTAATTTTTATTTAATAAATTTCAAGGAAACATTTTTAATTAATTAAAGATATATTTGACAGTTCCTTAATTTGATATTTATAAATATTAATTTTTGTTTGAATCGATCAAACTCAGGTCCTAAAGCCAAATCCCAAACAAACGGTATACCACATCGATATCTTTATTATATATATAAACATGCCTAGAAATTTTTGTCCAATTAAATTTTTTTTTTTTAGTAAAGAAAATTTTTATATAAATTTTTAGGAAATTTACATAATTTTTTTTAGGAAAACCATAAATTTATAAGGAGAGGATATGAACTTAGGCTTAATGGTTTGTAGTCTAGAACACTTCTAGAAAAACATTTATATATTATTGCATGTGAAATAGAAAATATTATTAAATTTGGACAAAGAAAATTGGAAAAATTTTTTGAGGCTATTTTAGCAATTCCTTTTAACACCGCCATTCCTAAACAGATTTTGCTGAATTTCAATACCAAAATTTTCGAGACTATATGTCACGTATGTGTTGAAAGACAAATATATTTATTGGACTATGGGCTTCAAAAAATCCATTCCAACATACAGACGGACAGACATTTAAACGTACAGACAGTCATATATTCTGAAAAGTTAATTTTAAATATAGCAATCACGAATATTTTTCATTTTGAGGAACTGGATATATATTTAAAGACTTTCGTATAAAATAACAAACTTATATATACACAGAAAAAATTGGTACCGTATATTTTTCAATTAGCACAGTTGTGTCATTTTGCAACTAAATTTAATAAACATATTCAAGTATATATAAAGTAAAAATAAAATTTAAGTAAAATTTTATTTCTCACTTAAAGTTTTAATTCATTAAATTATCTACTTGATTGATTTGATCAATTTTTTAATTTAAAAAATTTTTCTGTTTTTCATTTCTTAAAGTTTTTAGTAATTGATCTAATCATTTTGATATTTACTAATATATTTGGTGACTTTTTTCTGTGTACCCTTCATATTATGTGAAGGGTATAAAATCATAAAGTAAAAAGTTTTAAAATATTTATATAATACTTTCATAATCTTTTAAAGAAAATTATATGAAGCAAATTAATGTTTGTTTAAATAGTTTAGCCTGCTTTTAGGGGATTTATCAAACACACACTTGTATTCATAACAGTTAAAACTTTTAAACGTATTTGATAATTTATCTAAGCTTTTAGGAGTCAAGAAAACATTCATTATTGAAAACATATGAAATAAAGAAATTTAAATAATTTTTAAGAGTTAATTAAAGTGTACTTTAGGTTGTAGTTTGAAATAATAAGACAAGCATAATTTAAGGCTGTAGAATTCAAGAAATCTATATAAAACTGCTATAAAATTTTAAAATAAAGTTTGGTAATCATAACAAGAAAATTATATTCTACTTTTCAAATCGCAATATTATTTTGTTTTGGGAAACAAAAGGTACATTTTATCAAAATCCTAAAAAAAAAAGTATTGGAAATTAGACAAATTTTATGTTTCGTTTTTAAAATATTAAGAAAGTGTACAACCTTTTTCTTAATATATAAACACAAAAAGCCCGTTCCGGAAATTTCCATACAAATGCGGCTCGATTAAAAAATAAATTTTATATTACCATATTTTTTAAAAATTTCTATGAATTTCAAAAAAAAAAAAAATTTTAAGTAAAAAAAGAAATGATAAGAATATAAATAAAATTGCTACTTATTTTCCGTTGCCATCTAAGTTTTTGTTTAATTTAACAATGCGGGCTATGAAGGGAATCCGCACTAGTTAGGTTTATACATTTGCTCTAAATTGTTGTCTAATAGAAAATAAGAAATTATAATGAATTTTTATAATTTTGATTATTTGATTTAAATTTTTATTTAACTTTAAGAAAATACATTTTAAACAATTTGATTGAAATGTTCTTTTTTTTAAGAACATATTGTTAACTTTTAAGCAAAATACTATTATTATTATAATACCGCACTTAGTTTTTTAATTTTTATAATAATTTTACAATTTTTTTTTTCTTAGAAAAATTTTTAAAATTTTATTTAGAATTTTCTAATCAGTTTTTTTTTAATTTAACATAAAAAATATTTAAAAAAAAAGAAATAAAATTCAATTAAATTAGTAATCAGAATTTTAAAATGATTTCAATTATTTTTATAATTAAGTAAATTATTCAAATATCAAGATATTCACATTTTACATAGAAAAAAAAAACTAAAATTCAATTTCAATTACGAGTAAAACATATTCAATTATTTTATTAATTAAAATTCAACCTATTAAAGATTTTGTATATGCAGTTATGCAAATTATCTCTTATTCTTATTTATATTTCAGTAATTTATTAATTGACACAATAAGAAATATAATTGAAAGTAAAAAATACTACAAAATTTTAATTTTGATTAATAGAATAATTGACACTATTAAAGAAGTAATTGAAATAGTTTTTGTCTTTGATAAATCGTTTAATAGACCATATTTTTTCTATGTATATTTTGATATGTTTGAAATAATTAAAAATTAAATTGCCACTTGATGTTGTAACACAATTTTTATATGAAACCAAAATTTTAATAAATTATAACCATTTAAAAAAAATCTGAAATTTGTTATGACTTTCAGGGTTAATTAAAATAATATATACATATATTTCGAACGACTTCGTTAGAATTAAACCTTTCATTGTTTTTAGCCTTTAAATAATTACAACATTTTATTGACATTTTGAGTCGTAACATAATTTCTATGAATGTTTGTACTTGAAATCAAATTTTAAATTTATGTCGACTTTGAAAGTCAATTTATAAAACATATATTACTCGATTTGCTTAAAATGTTCCTTTACTTAAAACTCATATTGTTAGCTTTTATATAATTAAGAATTATTAGGACATTTTATGTCGTAGCTTAATTTTTTCAGAACACAAAATTTTACAATCTTTACAAAATTTTAGATTTGTATCGACTTTAAGGTCTAATTAGAAAAATATGTATAAAGGGATTTAAGCTTTTAAATAGTTTCAAATTTTATTATATTATATATATATATATATATATATATATATATATATATATATAT
The DNA here is from genome assembly GCA_932274085.1 of Protocalliphora azurea. Taxonomy (NCBI): domain Eukaryota; kingdom Metazoa; phylum Arthropoda; class Insecta; order Diptera; family Calliphoridae; genus Protocalliphora; species Protocalliphora azurea. The sequence goes on from OW026519.1 coordinate 53,644,023, forward strand.
ATAAAGGGTGATTCAAGTAGAGATACTTTTTTCAATAGCCTTTTTTTGACAGATCACGTGTGAGTCGTGTCATGCTGTCATATTATTTTTGTTTAGTATTGTTTGGCATTTCATAATGGAAAGACTTACGCCTGAACAACGTTTACAAATCGTTCAACTTTATTACGAAAATTCACGTTCAGTGAGGAATGTCTTTCGTGCACTTCGCTCAACTTATCGTCAACATAATTGGTCTCCTGAGCGTATTATTCGCAACACCATCACCCATTTGGAGACCCAGCATTCATTATTGGATAATATTCGACCGAATAGACCACGTCCAGCACCCTGTGAAACGGCCGTAGCTGTTCGCAGCAAGTTGGACTGACGTATGGAACGACTTGGCGCGTTTTACGTCGAGATCATAAATTGAAAGCGTACAAAATACAGCTTGTGCAACAACTGAAGCCGCTCGACCTTCCCAAACGACATCGCTTCGCTCTATGGGCTCTTGAAAAGTTCCAAGAAGATCCGACGTTTTCGAGGCAAATTTTGTTCAGCGATGAGTCCCATTTCTGGCTCAATAGATATATAAACAAACAAAATTGCCGCATTTGGGACGAAGCACAACCTGAAGAGATTCAATAACTGCCACTTCATCCAGAAAAAACAACGGTATGGTGTGGTTTGTGGGCCGGTGGAATCATCGGTCCATATTTCTTTAAAAATGATGCCGGTACGAACGTAACCGTCAATGGCGACCATTATCGTGCCATGATAACCGACTATTTGATGCCTGAAATTGAAGCTCGTGATCTCGGCGACATTTGGTTTCTGCAAGACGGCGCCACTTCCCACACATCGCATCAATCTATGGATTTATTGAGAGAACACTTCGGTGAGCACATAATTTCACGTTTTGGTCCGGTCGATTGGCCACCAAGATCGTGTGATATCACACCGTTAGACTTTTTCCTGTGTAAAGTCTAAAGTTTATGCGGACAAACCCGCTTCGATTCAGGCCTTGGAGGAAAACATCACGCGTGTTATTCGCCAGTTACCAGTCGAAATGCTCGAACTAGTCATCGAAAATTGGACTCAACGGATGGACCATCCGCGACGTAGCAACGGCCAACATTTGATAGACATAATCTTCAAAAAATAAATGCCAAAGAATGTTCTTTCAAATGATAATAAACATTCCCTATTAAATTTGAATTTTCTGTGGTTTTTTCTTTAAAAAAGTAGGGAACCTCGAAATGGATCACGCTTTATATATATTTTTCAAATAATAAATAATTTTTGAAAGAATAAAAATCTAAATTAAAATTATAAATAATTTTGCAAATTATATAATTTAATATAATTAATAAATATATCTTAAATAATTTTCTTAAAAAATTCATCTTCAAAAGCAAAATAATTATTTTTTTTTTAAATAATTTAAATATTTAAAAATTAAAAAATTTTAATAATTTCGCTCTAGTGTTAATAGATCCAATAACACTGGTCGGCAAAAAAAAAAAATATGTGGGCTAAATGAAATTTAACCTGCTAAATACGAAGCTGCTTTCAATTTTTTCTATCCGATCGTGATTTATTTTTTATGGGCATGTTTAATATACACCCCTTAATAAGAAAAATACACGAGTATATTTTACCATAACTCGAGAACGGATTGTCCGATTTAGACAATTGGAACACTAAAAGATGCAAATTATATTAAAGTCATCTTAACAATATTCTTTTATTCGCTCCATATTTTCGTAATTGTTCGAAAATTAGGGGCAATAAAATGTACATTTTGATGAAAAATTGGAACAAAATTTTTCCCTAATTCCGAAAATATTTAAAGGGATAAAATAATAATATTCAGGTAACCTGATGATAATTTTAATAGGCATCTATAGGAGTTTTATCTATGTAAATTTGACAAGTCGTTCTCGAGTTGCACAAATGTGATCGCTGAATAAGGGTATCATATTAGCCATGCCATCAGTATGCGGTAGAACAAAAGTAAAAGCAAATTCTTGTTTAACTCGTCAAATTCCATCTGATCTACACATTTTGTTCAACGAAGAATAAAATCTTTTTATTATTATTATTATTTTTTGTTTTTGCCCACCAGTCTTTCTCCACTTGATTATAGGTATACATGGGTATTTTCACTTAACTGTGAATAAAATCAAGACTTGTGCATCAATTTTGATGACACATGGCTTATTTTATTTTTAGAACTACCAACTTTATGTCAAAGATAAAAACAGAAATATTTTTGTCATTTTCACTTTTTAAAAGAACTTTAAAAAATCTTCTATTTTGCAAGAATTTTTTTATCGGACACTATTTTCTAAATAACTCGGGAAATATTGCTTATATAAAAAAATTATGTTAGTATAATTTTAAGACATTTTTAGTCCGCTTTTTTTGGTGTATCATTTACATAAAACGTACACATCATTCTTGAGTTATGGTGAAATACTCGCATTCTCGTGTAATGACCTTAACAAGAGGGAAATATTAAAACCGCCCATAAAAAAAAAACCAGACCCGAAGGAAAAAAAAAACTGAAAGCAGATTCGTGTTTAGCACTTCAAAATCCATATGGTCCAACCATTCGTCTTTAGGGAAAGTTTTTTTTGCCGACCAGTGTAATTAATGCTGACTTTTTCTTTTTAACCTTATTTTATTTTTAATTTAAAAAAAATATATTTAAAATTTATATTCAAATTCATATCTTTTTAATTTTTACTTCTTTCTCATATCAAATACATATGTAAATAATTTTAATAAAATACTCTTCCATACATATGTAGCATACCAATAAGCTTTTGTCAATATGAAATTGGAAACCAAACCATATAGTTGACATTCAAATATCTGCACATATTTACTGAAAAATACCCCAAAATGTGTTTGACAACATGAAAGTTAATTACCCGTAAAGAGAAAAAAAAACATAATAAAACGGTAGCTACAAAAATTTGTTGTTGGCTAAAACAAACACACAATACACGTACAGATAAATAAATTTGAAACGATATTTTACAGGACCAAAACGGTGGGTAAGGGAACGTTGGTGATAAAAACTGAAATCGTAGATAAATACGCGCTTTTGTCAAGCAACAACAACAACAAAAATTGATGTACTATTTTTAAACGGAATATTCGAAAAATTCTGAATATATAAATATAAACGTATAACAAATCTTTTTGCACATGCAAATGAATGTCGTCATATAAATTTGTTTGTACGAACAAGTAAAAAGTGTTGAAGGTATTCAAAGGATTGTCAAGGGTTACGATAAATTTACAGTAAAGGACACAAAAAAAAAAATATTTCGGTTTTCGTTAATTAATGATGGTAGAAAGGTATAAAGGAATTTTATTAATTATTGGTGATTTTGAAAGCTTATTTTGTCCTGTCACTGGTGAAGGAAAACATTTTGAATTTTTTTTTTTTTTTTTTTTTTTTTTTGTTACAACATTAATTTAATTTAAATATTAAAAATTACTTTTTAGAAAAATTCTTTAAATTATATTATAAAAATTTGTACTGAGAAATTAGTCAAATTTTTCTTTTTCTAATAGCCAACATTATTCAGATATAAATTCATAATTCATTTATTTTCATTAATTTAAAAAATCAGCTTCTATATATACATAATTTCCTAAGTATGTTTTTTCTTTGGAGAGCTTTCTAAAGCTCCCAGATGATGGAGAAAATTAAAATTCGACTTACTTATAAAACTATTTGTTCTACAAATTCTAAAGGAGCCAGATTTTTAAAATTCTATCAGGGAGCGGAGATACGCGGATTTATATATAATTTCCTAAGTATGTTTTTTCTTTCCAGAGCTTTCTGAAGCTCCCAGACGACATAGAAAATTGAAATTCGGCTTACTTATAAAACTATTTGTCTAAAAATCCTAACGGAGTCAGATTTTGAAACTTCTGTCAGGTAGCGGAGATACGCGGATTTATATATAATTTCCTAAGTATGTTTTTTCTTTCCAGAGCTTTCTGAAGCTCCCAGACGACATAGAAAATTAAAATTCGGCTTACTTATAAAACTATTTGTCCTACAAATCCTAACGGAGTCAGATTTTGAAACTTCTATCAGGTAGCGGAGACACGCGGATTTATATATAATTTCCTAAGTATATTTTCTCTTTTCAGAGCTTTCTGAAGCTCGCAGACGACGTAGAAAATTGGAGTTCGGCTTTCATATAAAACTATTCGTCCTATATTTTGTATTTCGATTAGGGAGCGTATTTTTGTCGATTATTATTAGTTTTTTTTTTATTTCAAAAGGTTTGCTAATGTAATACTTTAAGCATCATTATCCTATCAAATGTACATACATATATTTTTTAAAGACTTTCTTATTTTTATTATTATAATATTTCTTCTGGCATTGTCAGGCTTATGCGATAGTTTTTTAATAATTTTGTATAGAAAAGGGCATTGAGCTGCGCACGAAAATATGAGTGCATACAATTTAGCTTATGAAATTGAAACAATGGGAAAATTTTTTAAAAATCATGTTTTTTTTAAGACTTTTAACTTTTTATTCATTTTAAATAAAACATTTAATAGTTTCCAAAATACCCCAATAGAAGCTTTGTTGTATTTTTGGTAAATTTTTTGCTGTAATAGGTCTATTTCTTTTTTAACTCTTATTATATTTTTTACTCAGCTGTTAGTGTTATTTAAGTATTTTACTGTGAGCCAATACATTTCAAATGGACTGAGTTGTAAACAGTTTAGTGAATTGGTCTCCTTTGGAATATAGCAGCACTATTTTTTTGATACTACTTGTTACACAAAAAATTGATTTAACCATTTAGATTTTTTTTTTTGCACGATATTTATCTTATATTTTTCCCACTTTTTTAGTGATATGGAATTCATTGCCAGGATGTTGGAAAATGTCCGCCAGTACGGCACTTATATTTTTGGAGAAAAATGTCTCGGTAATTTGCGTCCCGTCTTTTGTCTACATTTTTTAGTGTTCTTACATGCAGAGAAAAAATATGGTTGTAGTGACCATAATCTAAGAACAACATATTATGATTGGAACATATGATTACTGCGAAAAATAGAAATGATTATAAGTAATAATTATTATGATTAAATTTTGTCATATTGTGTCCAATTTTATGGCTTGTTTTTTTATGTTATGATTCTAGTTTTACATATAATTGAACAATCTTTTCTTGAACATCTTTATCCAATTCTATCAGAATATGATTTCATGTTATTATACTATTATTTTATCTTATTATATTATTAATATATCGTATTGTCATAATATTCCATTTTATCATATTATTATCCCATGTTATCATATAGTTATCGAATTTCATCTTATCATATATTAAAATAAAACGTATTAATAAAAAACTATTATTTTTATAAATATTTTATTGAAAATAATATAGTAAACTGTTCATTAGCCAAATATATATATATATATATATAAATATATATATATATATATATATATAGATATGACAAGAATTTAAATAAAAACATTGCTATCATGAACAGAGAGCTATTAAAATTCAAGAATTAACAATGGTAACATGACATTGTTGTAGCGGTAATGCTGTAACCACGTTTTTTTTCTCTGCGTATGTTCGGAACTCTTTACTGCGTTGATCTGTAAGCTAGCTTTTTTAACCTTTCTGGTAAAAGATATAGAGAAATTTAAAGAATGAGTCACGTTCCATCCAAAGATGTAGAGATTTTTTCTTAAAATTCCTATTATTTTGCCTGCGTTCTTACAGTCTGTTAATCAACTTTTTCTTTAGTTATCAGGGTTCCTTACGGTTATCATGAATTTTTTGTATTTTTTAAAAAAATGAATTTCCCAACTCACCTACACAGTGAACTGAGTCCGTGTTAAAATTGGTAAAAAATAGAAGAAAACTAAGTACAGCAATGAAAATTAGAATATGTGTAGACATTGGTCATCTATTTATAAAAGGTTTTTCAAAATTTAAAAATTCTTTATATTTTACCTGTATTAGATTAATAAATAACCCAAAATGCGCTGTTTTAGATATTAAGTTTTATAAGAGTATTGATATCTATTACAACACACAAACAAATATTTATTATGGTATTTTTTAAGCACGACTTATTATTATATTTGTATTATTTATTTGTGTAAAAATCAGTGTAGATATGTGTTTCAAAAATTTGCGCATGTGTGTGCTAATTTTCTGAATGATTAAACCTTAAAAAAGCAATATTCGCAATCACCTGTTAACAAGAAATTGGTTGCGTAATAGTTCTTAATACTGTTATATCGACTTTGTTTCGGTGAACTGTTACTGCAGATTACGTCGGAATTAAAAGTTTGATTATTTGATTTTGATTCGTAATTCCTTTGTTAATTTTTCAAATAAAATCATTTTTGTTCGTATTCTTTTTGGAAAGACATTCTCTCTTCGCAATTATTAATCTGTAATATACTGTAGCTTTAATATTTTCAATAGACATTTAATACAAAATCCGTAGTATGGACAATTTTTATATCCTTCACCACAGGTGTAAGTTTGTCTGTTTTCTTGTAAGAAATGATGTCGATAGGACGATGTCCGTTTGACAGTTGAAATGGCGTTTCTGAAGCCCATCGATTACTGCCGTATATATATATATATATATATATATATTAAAATTCAGCAAGATTGGCTTTTTGACATATGTGCCCCATATGTCAAAAAGCCACTGTTTTTAAAGTGGTTTTCGTTTTTCAGAAGCCTCAATAAAAGCTAGGGACTTCGCTTTTGCAAAAAAGACTTGATAATTTTTTTCTGAGTTTTTATGCTGAAGAAATGAACTAAATCGATTCAATAATAACCCAGATATCGTGCAAAATGTATTCTTGACTTTTTGAAGCCTTTGCTTAAGGTACAGATTTCGTTTTTATATAGGTCGGTCATAAATATTTTTCTAAAATTTCGGTTTTTTGAATTAACCATATCGGTCCATAAATAACCGAGTTATATTCAAAAATCAGAAAAAGCATTGCAATGACTCAGTGTTGTTTTTTGTATAAGCATGTATCTTTACATACAAACATATGTATATAAATTTTTTAGTTATCAGAAGCTACTAGTATTGTTGTTGTATCATTGCAATGCTTGCTACGATAGTTTAATTATGTGTTTACACTTTTGTAGCTTGGAAGAAAATGTAGATTATTTTTGTAAGTATACATGTAAAAATATTAAAGCATACTTTAGGGCGTAAATTTTATCATTTGTTGGTAAGGTGATGAGGAGTATAAAAGATTCGGCATAACCGAACATAGCGCTCTAATTGGTTTAAATTAACATAGTTTAAAAGTTGGCATAGGAAACACATGTAATTTGATATGGGCTGTATAGAAAACATTTTAAAATATTTGTAAGTATGCATGTGAAAATATGAAAGCATACTTTAGGGCGTAAATTTTATTATTTGTCTGTCTGTAAGGTGATGAAGGGTATAAAAGATTCGGCACGGCCGAATATAGCGCTGTAACTGGTTTAAATTAACCTAGCTCAAAAGTCGGCTAAAAAACACAAAAAGTCGTCATTTTTGCCATTTTCAAGTTCAAAATCGACTTCAATTTTTTTTTATTCAATAGATAATTTTGATCTTTAACTAGTTAAGGAAAAAACTAATAAAATCGGTTGGAAATACTATTACCAAGAACATGCAAAATTATGATGCTTAAAAATTCAAACACAAATAACTCGAAAACTATAAGAGATAAATATTTGAATCGGACGAGAAACAAAAATTTTGCAAGCGATTAAAAATTTTTTATGTTAGAGGTACCTAACTTTGAGCCCCCTTAGCTCCGCCTCTGAGGGGTTTGTTGTGCCCTCCTTCCAAACACAATATTGTACACTCCTCTGCTACGCCTATACCAAATTTCATGAAAATCAAACCTGCCGAGCAGAAGTTATGGATTTATTTCCAAAAAATTTCGATTCTGCCCCACTGTGTAACGCTGAATAATATTGACATTTTGAAACCCATTATTATTCAAATGCAATTATGAAAAAGTACTTTATATGGAAATTTCTAAAAAATTCTACAAAGCAGCACAAATTCATGATTTATTATGAAAATAGGTATTGAGCTATTTTATTACTTATTTATTTTTTAAATAGCATATGTTAATATCTAATAAATTATGGTAAATAATATTGGCTTTTCGAAGCCCAAAATTATTTAGTTGCAAATTAAAAAAAAGTATTTTTTATGAAAATTCTTAAAACTCCAAAAATCATTATTATAATTTTATGATTTATTATAAACAAAGTTATTAAACTATTTTAAACATTATTTATTTTTTCAATAGCTTGTGCTATTATTTAAAAGATAATGCTGGATAATATTAATTTTTTGAAATCCAACATTATTTGAAATCACATAACAAAATTAAGTTTTTATAGAGAATGTATTTTCAAACCAGGACATTTTGATGGTTTATTCTAAGAATAAGTATTAAAAAATGTTATTTAAATTATTTAGTAATTTATTTTATAAATTATTAAATAATTTGAAATAATATGGACTTTTAAATGCACAACATTATTTAGGTACAAATGAAAGAAAGTAATTTTTAGAAAATTCTTGAAATTTCTTTTTAAATATGAAAAAATGTTGGTCTATTATAAAAATAGATACTAATCAATTTCATTATTTATAACCAGGGCAACCAAAAATATGCTTTAAAAAAAGTGTTTTACTCGCATAAAAAATACTCTGAAAATAGGAAAATATACCCTTAAAATTAAAAAATGTCTAAAAATATTATTGTTTTATTTTTCCTGGCTAAATTTTAAATTATTAGCTACTTATCATAAAAACTAACTTGTGTTTTTTAGCAATTGCTGGAAAATTTTTTCTTTTTGCACCTAAAAACCTTCAAAGCTTATACACTGTATCAGCAGATTACAAAAATTCTATAAATATATAAGATGAAAATTACTAGGCAATCGCATTGAAAATCGTATGTAACAATAAAAAGAAAATTTCACTAATGGCAAATTGTGTAAAAAATTCCACTGGGTACAGAATTTGTCTTTTAAGTGTAAAATATGCAAAAATATGCTCTTAAGTAACAAAATATGCAAAGTTATGCGATTTAAATTGGTAAAATGTGCTCTAAAGTAAGGATTTTATATGAAGGTATAAGAAACTATAAAATAAGCAAAAATATGCACTTATGAACAAATCAATGCCAAAATTCTTAAAATTGTGTAAAACGTATAAATAACTAACAGTTTGGTGCATTTAAAGCACAAGAAAAATTTTCTTGTGCTTTAAATACGATTTTTCATACTTTTGTTTGCCCTATTTATAACTTATTTTAATAGCTGAAGTTGTTTTCTCTTAAATAAAAAAGATAATGTTGATTTTTAAAAAAATCCCTAAGACAATTTAAAAACAAATAAGCAACATTAACATTAACATTAATTCTTGAAAAAGGTTTTAAATCAGGATATTTTAGGGGTTATTTATAAAAAATATATATTATTCCATTTGATAAGTCATTTCATCTACTACTACTACCTACTCTTTACTAATAAGCAATAGAAAATTTTATATACTTTTCATATACCAAAATGTATTTATTTATTTTTTTGTTTAATTTATTCCAAAGCCTTTTTAGAAATATATATAAATAGAAGAAATAAATGTCTTCAAATAACAGCACTTGGTAATACTTTTATAAAAATAGGTATAAAGTAAATTAATTGCGTATTTAATTTTTTAGTAACTTATGTTGTTATATAATAAAATAATAATCCTGAAAAACGGTTTTCGAGCGTTTAACATAAAAAAATTTTTGTTTAATATAATCTTTATATTTACCCTATTCAAAACATGTTTTTCTTAGAAATCATTCCAAATTTCAACTTTGTAGTCCACCGAAATGGCATCCTCGTCAATGCTAAACTATTATATTATGAAATTAAGAAATTGAAACAAATACAATTTATTATAAGCAGACAGTTCGATCTCTAACTTCTTCATAAATTTTTAATTTTCCACTCTTCCTTTTTTCTTATTTTTTATTAAGAAATTTTGTCTTGATTTAAGTACAATTTCTCTTTACATGTATGTATGTATGTATATATATATATATATCTATATATATATATATATATATATATATATATATATATACAAATATCTACAAGAGAACAGAATTAAAATTGTTTGACTCTTCCTCCCTTCTTATATAATTCTGATATATCGAAAAAAACTACGCATTTTTATAAAAACAAATAAAACAGTTGGCAGTAACTAAAATATACATATATATTTGTAAATATATATATATGCATAAATATGTAAGTAGAATTTGTACTTAAATCAAGATTTGTAATTAGCACTTACCTTTTAAATAATCAAAATTAGCTTGTATATTGAACTCTTTAAAGAGTTGGAACAGGCGAAAGTCATCATTTAGAGTGAATAAAAGTTAATCTCACTTGTTGGCCACACATTTATTTAAATAAAAGACTAATGCAAATTGCATGACGAAACTTGAAATCAACCGTTTGGTAAATAGAGAGCGATAGAGCAGAGAGAGTAAATTCCACTCAGCTCATATTCTCTCACATTCAAATTAGACTTAATTCCAATTTAAGGAATCTATTACTTGATTTAAGTACAATTTGTACTTGGTATTAGAATTTGCATACTTAATTAAAGTATTTCGTACTATTTAATATAAATTACCCGTTTTGTACTTGTTTCAAGTATACCTCAGCACAAATCGTACTTAAGTTTTTAAGTACAATTTTTGCGAAAAATAAGAAAAACAAATTTGATTTTAGAATGGGGTTTTTCTTTCTGTAAAGTATATGGAAAAAAAATAAAGACTTTTCCAAATACTCAATATTATTTTCAATCAAATATTCGAAACTAACATTTTGGAAAAATTTAAAAAAAATATTCTCTTCAAAATATAATATCTTGATGATTTATTTTATAAATTTTAGCTTTCTTAAGTAGCTTATAATATGATCTAATATATCAAGCTAAAATAATATTACCTTTTTTCTCTACAATATTTTGGAAAAAAATCCTTAAGGCTTTATTTTATAAAATGGAAATACAAAAATTTTCTAATCGAATTATCGTTGCATTTTACAAAATGAAACGCTTACATTCTCCTTATGTATTCTCTTAATTTTTATTTGTCACTGTATTCCTCTTTAAAGATACATATGTAGGTATGTATGTGTGTATGTATGTATGTATGAATTAATCGTCATTACTCTACAACGGTTTGTAATTATTATAGTGGCACCAAAAGTTGTAGCAGTAGTAGTTGTAATGATAATAAAGTTGACAATGATCCGGACGTTGTGATGTAATATGTTCTGCAATTGCAATATAATATGTGTAAATGTGTGTGTGTATTTTACATTGTATATGTAATTCGCATAGAAAAGAGTACAGAGTACCATAGTAATTCGTACAAATTGTAATTTCCAATTAAATATCCTTTACATTATACTAGATATTTGCATTATATCTACACGTATATATGTAGAGGATAATTTTACAATTTGTACACACTGACTCACTTACTCACACATGAACAGTCAATGCAGGAAAAGTGTTAGTAGGTGAGAAAGAGAGATAGAGAGTGTGTGTAAGTGAGAAAGTATAGTACAAGTTGTTGAATAAACTAAATTTTCATTTTCAAATTGCATTAACTGAAACCATGCATAAAAGTAACCTTGCACTGAAATGTCATACACACATACAAACACACATATTAAAAACATTTAAACTTAACACATTTATTTCAACCTTTTGTCCTTCCCCTTCCCCATTTCAATACTAACACACCTTTAAAGGAAGATGATATTTGAAAAAAAAACTTTGTACATCTCTTGTATATGTATTTTTTGTACTCACACATGGAAAGTAAATTAAAAAAAAGTAAAGAGTTTTATTGGCATTTCAATAAAGTTAATGAAAATTTATACATACGAGTATTTTTTCGTCCTTTTTCTATAGAGGGATTTTAGGTGCAAGTAGCACAAAAATAATCAATATTTAAAAGTAAAAAAACTACGCTGTATTTCAGTTTAGTTTTTTTTTTTTTTTTTTTCAAAAAGGTGTGAATAATTTGTGCATAATTTATGCGATCTGATAACGTTAATTAATTTGAATAGTTTTTTTTTCTATTTACTCTTTTTAGTTAAATGTAATTTTTGTTGCTATTTTTTTGCTAGGTGAGAAATTATAAAAATATATGTTTTTGTACGAATTAATATTCTTTTTTTTATAATATTATATTAACATTAAATAAATATTTATACAAACTTTGTAATTCCTATTAAAATCAATAAAAACGTAAAAACAATAATTAAAAAAATTTATTTATAAAATACTTTTAAGGTTTTGTTTGAATATTTTCAATTAGTATGCAAATATTGTGGTTTATAATAAAAATATATATTAAGTAATTTTTGAGGGTTTATTACTTTTTATGATGGACTATAATGTTGTTTTTTTAATAACGACAAAATATATTGACTTTTTATATTTTGAGATTGTATTTTTTAGATCTCATGACTCTAATATTATTTTTAAACATAGTAAAAATATATATTGAATAATTTTAGAATTTAATTATTTCTCTAAAAGCCTGGAATGTTGTCTTTGAAATATTGAAAAAGGGCCAAAAAAGGAAAAACACTTTCTCTTTAGAAAAATTTCAAAAATCTTCAAATATTGGCCGATTATATTAAATATAATGTAAATATATATTGATCAAATTCATAATTTAATGATTTTTCTAATAGCTTGTAATGTTACCTCCAAAATTCTGAAAGAACGTATTGTCCATTTCATCTCTAATATAAATTTTTCATATAACAAAAAACTACTTTTTTTGGGAAAAATTTCAAAACTCTTTAAATTTATCATGTTCTTTTAAACATATTAAAGTTTCATTCATAGACATCGAAGGATATGTATGACAACAACAACCATATCCTGCAAAAAACTTATATATGTGATGCAACACTTTTTAACAAAATTTTAAAAATTTCCAAAAATTTAATTTGGAAAAACTATTTACAGGATTTAATAGGTGAACTCATTAGTTTCATTCCCCACTAAGATTCATTCATTGATATCGAAGAACATGACCATAATGAATTTATCCTTCAAAGAAATTGTATATGAGATTTTTAACTTTTTGAACAATTTATTAAAATTTTCACAAACTCAATTTGGAAAAACCATTTACAGGATTTAAGAGACGAATTCATTAGCTTCATTTTCCAGTAGGTTTCATTCAATAACATCGAAGGTTATGGGCACAAGTAACCATAACCGAACTCATTAGCTTCATTTTCCAGTAGGTTTCATTCAATAACATCGAAGGTTATGGGCACAAGTAACCATAACCGAACTCATATATGAGATTTTTCATACTTTGCAAAATTTATTAAAATTTTCAAAAATTTCTCACAATCTTCACACATGCACTTATGTTGTGGCTTTTTTAAAAAATTAGAAAAAAAAATTAGAAAAAGAACCCTTAGTTCTTTCAGCAAAAGAAATTTAAGAAAACTGAAAATAGATTTTTAAAATAATTTGAATTTTTTTGTTAGAGGTCCAGTCAAAATATTACAGAAGTGTTAAAAAACTAATTTTCAGTACCAGTGATTTAAAAAATCACATTTTTCACCAAAAAATTATAGAGTTTTCATACATTTAAAAATTATTTTTGCTAAAATTTCAAATATACGGTAAACTTTCAAATTTTTGGTATAATTTTGAGTTTTTGGGGAACTTTTAATTTTTTGGTGAAATACTGAATTTTTGGTGAAATTTCAAATTTTTTTGTGAAATTTCGAATTTTTGGAAGAATTTAAAATTTTTGGCGTAATTTCGAACTTTTGGTGAAATTTCAAATTTGCTATGAAATTTCGAATTTTTAGTAAAATTTCAAATTTTTGAAAAGCTTCCAAATTTTGGTGAAATTTCAAATATTTGGTGACATTCAAAATTTTTAGTGAAATTTATAATTTTTAGTGAACTTTCTAATTTTTGGCGAAATTTCGTAATTTTGGTTAAATTTTTATTTTTTGGTGAAATTACGGATTTTAGGTGAAATTTTCAAGTTTTGAAAAAATTTCCAATTTTTTAAGAAATATAAAATTTTTTGTGAATTTTCGAATTTTTGGCTAAATTTCGAATTTTTTGTTAAAATTTTATTTTTTCTAAAATTACGGAAATTTCTAATTTTAGGAAAAATGTATAAATTTTTGGTGAATTCTCGAATTTTTAATGAATTTTTTAATTTTGAACTTTTGGGAAAATTTATTTATTTATTTTTTTTGAGAAATTTTGAGTTTTTTGTGAAACTGAGTTTCTGGTAATTTTTTTTTTTTACAATTTTTGATCTTTTTAGAGAATTTTGGAATTTTTAATGATTTTTTTAATTTTGAACTTTTGGTAAAATTTATTTATTTTATTTATTTATTTTTTTTTTGTTTTTGAGAAATTTTGAATTTTTTATAAAACTGAGTTAAGTCCTTTTTTCATAATACAATTTGAAATTGCCAAAGATTTAATCAACAAATTTGTATGAAGCCTTTGGAAACCTCATAATGAGTTAGACCATCAATACTTACTTAATAAATGTCAAATGTTACAGTATTAACTTAATTATACTTAAGAGTATTATTAATAATTAAAGTAATACTTCAAATATATGTGTAAATTTCCATTTCAATTGTATGTGTGTTCTCCAAATGATTTGCTTAAAACTAATTCCTCTAAGTAGGCTATAATTTTTAATTTTCTTTGCTGAGCCTAAAAGTAGGCTATTAGCAACAAAATAAATAAATAATTATGATTTGTAATTTTTTTTTTTCAAATGTCATTAACGAGCTTAAATTCATTTTGGAATTATTAATATTTACTCCATCAAATCAAATATACTAAATCATAAGGCACTTACTGCAAAAAGATACTACCGATGAACCCTTCCCACTGTACGTGCGTGAGTGACGAATTTGCCACAATTAAAATTTTATTTTTGTGAACAAAATTTATTAAAAAAAAGAAAAATAATAATGAAAATAAAAAATAATAATATTTTATATTTTTTATTTTAATTTAAAATGACAAACAAAATATTTCATAAATTATATAAAGAAAAGTCAAATTCATTCGAAAAAAACTGTCTGTAGTATGAGTTCATTTTAAAATCAAAACGATTTCTATTTTTCATACTGCATTGCCTATGTGACGCACACATTCAAGAGCTCTCTCAATTTTACTAATACATACTTATTGCATGAGCTTATGCAGTGTGTGTCTATGGGTCGCTTTAAATGCCTTGTTTATCGATAAAATGTTTTACTGGCGATTTATAATATATATATATAAACTAAAAAACAGAAGGACATATATCATTATGACAATCTCCTACACTTAATATTTTAAAAATTTATGTAGACCACTTCATTGCTGAAGTATTTGAAAATAAATTTCCTTAACATAATTTTAATTCATTTTGCTTTCCCTTTAATATCTAAAAATTTGTTTCCTAAAATAATTTTTTTTACATTAGTTTGGCTTCAATTTTATTTACTTTAAAATAATTTTTAGAATTTCATAATTCTCCTTTAATGACAAACTTTATTCTTTAGAATCTTTTTTTTTACCAACTTTCCTATTACGGCTGCCTTAAATTATGTTGTCTTCTTATTTCAATGTTTATCCTAAAATTATGCTTTAATTACTACTTTGAAAAGTATTTCAATTACTTTTTACACACACATACATATGTTTTCATTTTGAATGTTTGGATGACACTCATACGCTTAGATAAATCATTAGACACGCTTAAAAGTTTAAATTTTTAAATATGTATATGCATGTGTGTTTGTGTATGTATAAGTTTGTTTGCGCGTGTTAAATTTCCTAAAAGTATGTTAAAATCATTAAAATAAATATTTAAACTGAAAGAATAAGAATAGCAAGAAACTTTTGTTAGTATATTTATAAGATAAAAGAAGTTTGTTTTAAAAAATTTAATATTTGGAGCAAAATAGAAGAATATTTTATTATAATGTTTTAATTATTTAAAGAGTTCCTCAAAAGGATACATCTTGGTATCAGAGTCTAAAGTAGAATTTATTTTTTATTACTATTTTTTAATCAACATACTTAGGTTAATCCTGAATTTCTTTTAACATTCAATTGAAAATTATTCTTAATTTTTTCTCCTAATTTTAAGTTGATAAATTAATTTTTCTCTTAATTTTTATTTTATTGCGTTTTCTTCATTTTTATATTTTCAAATTATTTGTAGAACCTTAAGTTAAATAAATAATTTATGTTAGGAAAATTGTGTTAACCACAATCGTTTTAATTATAATTAAGCCTAAAATCAGACTATACCTTTTTATACGCTTTAAATTAGTGTATATGATTGTATAAGTAATAATTAAGACCCTTTTAATAATACAAGAGCATATTATTATTTAAATGATAATTTTGAGAGGCATTTTTAACACATACACATTAACACACTCATATATACTAACACATGTACATAAAATTAATACTTATCGTGTTATGTATTCATTTATTATCCCTGCCAACATTTTCTAGTGAACTTTTAACTAAAACGACACCTCATGTACTTAATTACAGTCGAATATGTTATCATTTTTTTTTTTTTTTATTGAAGAAGAGTCACTGTGGGAAAAGAAGTGTGCTGCAGTTCTATTAATTTTTATATGATACTATTTATGCATTCTTTTGGTGTCGAAATGTTATCATTTAAAAGTGTAAAAAAGTACATAGAGAAAGTATCGAAATTTCGCTTTTGTGTAATAAACATGTTTTTAATGCAGTTGGAATATTTCTGGTATTTTTTTTTTAGTTGTAATAAAGCTAAATGCTTACCTTATATTTAAACACACTGTAATAAATTAATAACTCACTGTAACTTTAAACTAAAAATATGAAATGTTTAAAAACAAAAATCACTTTAAAAAAACTCCATGGATTTGGAAAAAGAGAATGACAATTCTAATTACTTGATTAATGACGAAGTACAAGAGGATTAATCCCGATAATACTGTACATCTGGAAGTAAATCATTGTTTCACTGAATTTTTGCAGTAAAAAAAATAAATATGAATACAATGACACTACCATGATGACATTTTCAATGTCGAAAAGGGTAAATGATTTAGGGGAATCGGAACTAGATAGATAGATACTCGTGTCTAAGGATATGTTTTTGTCAATTTTTAGGAAATTAAGACCAAAACTATGTTCGGGGGTTGATAATATACACAACGTGGTATTGCATAATTTATCTAATGTTTTAATGTCCAAATATGAAATACTTCTTAATAATAGGTTGAATAATGCTTACTTTCCTCGTGCTTGGAAGCAAGCCGAAGTGATTATTTTACCAAAGAAGAGCAAAGACACGTCCAATCCAAAAAATCTCAGAACAATTGGCTTGCTTGCGATCATTAGCAAAGAATTTAAAATTTGTGTCAATATTAATTAACATCATGAAGATTTGCGAGGACAAGAATTTAGTTAGCGATAGGCAATACGGTCTCGACAAATCCTTATACACTGGTGATTGCCTAGTAGACTTTGAAAAAGCCTTCGATGGTCTTTGAATACCAGGTTTAATATATAAATTACTTAACTTTAAATTCCCTCTACATCTTGTAATCCTTGTACATAATATGCTGAATAATAGAATCTTTTCTGTTTATGGTAGAGAAACAATTGGCACCAGGAAATTTACAATTGCCAATGGATTACAACAGGGCACCGTTAATTCCCCGATATTATTTAATTTATACATATTTGATTTATTAAAGAAAATGGAAAATATTATAGCTTTCGCAGACGATATTATAGCTTTCGTAGACGATCATACCGACAATAAATTTGACAAAATAAATGTTGGTTTACAAAACATAAATTTTTCTTAATTGAAAAGCGTTCCATAGATTGGCATATGAAGACCAATTTAAACAAATGCGAGTGCAGTCTTTTTAGACCACCGTTTGGTATTAGATTAACTAATAATATAAGCATTCCTGTAAAACAGATTGCTAAACTACTAGGCATAAAGCTAGATAAATTTCTATATTTTAAGAAACACATAGAACAACAACTTATAAAAGCTAGAAAAGCATTTTTTATATATAACAAATTTCCTTTTCTAAATATATACAATAAAGGGTTAAAATTATTATGTACCAATTATTAATAAGGCCAATTCATAATTTAAAATCAATTCAATTCAAATGAATTGGAAATGAATTGCAATTCATTTTGACAAATTCATTTGAATTAGAAACGAATTGCAATTCATTTTTACAAAATTCATTTGAATTGACTCAGATTTCATTCAATTCATTTTTTTGTGTGAAAAGTATTAATTCAAAATTTGCTAATTCAGTGCATGAATGATTCGCGAATTAATTGAAAAATGAATGATTCATTTACAGTTCTTATGTACATATACCCTTCACAGAAAAAAATAAAATAAAAATGGATTTCAATTACGAAATTTGTTATATTAATTAAGATTTTAATTGATTTTGTTCCAATCATCAAAGTGATAATATTAATTAACTGAAAATAATCATATCAATAAGAACTGTTATTGAAAATGTTCTAAATACCCAGCAAAAACTTTTTGGTTTTCGGTAATAACAACTACTTATTAAAGTAGTTTCTTGGTAATGAGGCGTCATTATTATTTGCCTACTCTGTATTACATTAATAAGTACTCAAGAGTATAATAGCACAGTAATACTGAAATCACGTGGATGAGTTGGCTAGAGCGCCGGATTAACAACCAGAAGGTTGTTGGTTCAACCACATTCTGAAGCTGTTAGTTTTTTATAACAAAATGTCTAAAAAGATATTTTGAACTAAATAGAGTTTTTGTCACTTAGGGTGCTATGTTCGAGATGGTGTACTGAGTAAGACGTTAGTCATTAAAAACGAATGGTTAGTATGTGTCCAAGTTCGAGTCTTACTGACGGCAAAATTTTTTTGTTTTCGTTTATATACATATTTTTGAGTACCCCTAGAGTCAAAAAATAAATACATGAATTTGTGGACAAGTCGAACAAAAATAACTAGTTATTCAGGCTAAAAATAAGTAGTTTATTTTTGTTTCCAATTATACCTGCTAGCTTACGAGGAAGGCAAAGTTTTTGCTGGGTATCTATTAAACTATTTACTGATTCCATAACACTGTCTACAAAAGCTTCTTCCAATAATATACAAGAATTTTAGTTCAAATACAAAAACAAATACAAATAATTCAAGTACAAAAAGTATTTGACAATGAAGTTTATAATGTACGTGAAATATAATAGTGATTATATTGTAAACATAAAACTTATATGATAAGTATAAAATTAACGACGTATATTTATATAAGAAACCCTCGTTAAAAAGGTCGTTTGATGTTATCAAAAGCAATTAAGTCTGAGATAGTCCTAAGGGAAGAGATCACTAGCCATAAATGACGACACTTGCTCAAAGTTTGACAGTAGTGTATTAAAAGGAGGTACTTGATGGGAATAGTGTTGTATTTCATATAACTACAAGGGAAGTTCGAAAAATCACAGACTTATAGATCCGCCCTCGTATGTTTTGTTATTGTAAATTTATATAATCTCTAATTTTGAACATATAAAAGTGTCAAAAAAGACACTTTGCAGAGGATAGATGAAAGAACTCTTTTCCATATGCTGGCAGGGTATAACAGAGATTTTTATGACAGTAAATGTTTGTGTGTGTTTTTTTATGTTTCTCTTTTCTCTTGCATATTTGATTAGTACGTGGGCTAGAATAAATTGTTGTATGTGTACGTGAATTTTTATTTGTTTGTGTTTTTTTATTTGTGTATTTAACCAAATTAAGATAATCATACTCATACTTACCCCACGTCATTTATAGACTTTTTAGCTTTTTTTCCTTCTTTTTTTGAAAATTTTCTTTTGTTTTCCATTATTTTTTTTCTTTTGTTTGTTCCTTTAGTGTTTTGTTTTTATCATAAATGCCACCATAATGATAACAGAAAAAAAATGATGTTATCTTACTCCTTGTTTTTCTTTTCATTTCACCCTCTAAAATAACATCTAGAATAAGATATGTGTGTGTACTTGTTAAATGCAATGGGTGTAAATAAAAAAGGATGTTATCCTGAAGGAGATTTTTATTTTCATATTAATAGAGTTGTTATAAAGGAAAACAGTGGGAGAACTTTTTTATTACTATGGAGGTATCTTAAGAAAATTTAATTTTATTCTCTATATAAAATAGAATCTACAAATCAAAAAAAAAAAAAAACAGTTGGCATTTCTAAATATTTGATGAGGAGATTTCAGACATCTTACCTCAAACTTTGGTAGTTACTTTTCTGGTCCAGAGTCAACAATTGGTGCAATTTTCTTCCTAACAAAACTAATTTTATGAAAAAGACGAATTTCTTTAAACAATTTTTGTTTCTATATTTCTAATTAAAACTTTTTATAAAATTTCCAAAAACTAATTTTGTTTTTAATTTTTTTCTTTTATTTGCAGGTGAGTTTTGTATAAAATGTTTTTTTATAAATCATTATGACTATTTTTAAAGGTAAGAATAATTTTATAAAAAAATTTAGAAATTTTGTTAAAAGAATTTTTAAAATGAAAGTAATTCTTAACACAAAAGCAACTGTGATTTGGAAATAAATGTTGCTTTTTCGCTTGTAATGTATTTTAAAAATTCATATCATCAGACAGACGGACAGACAAACCCCTTAATCTAATGACCCAATAAAAATATTTAGGAAATTGCAAATAAAATAAGACATTTAATATAGACAATTTCAATATAGCTTAAGCATTTAAAAGCAAATTTCTCTAATACTATTTTGATATTCTTGATTTACTTTTAATTTGGAAAACTTTTATCTAAAGTATAATTTTCAACAATATTCATATTTCATATTTTCAAAAATTCAGAATTCATTTTTAATGATAAAATTTACTTATTCTTAAAGAATTATTTTTTTACCAATTTTTCTATTTCTACTGTTTCAAAGTATGCTTGTGTTTTAATTTCAATGTTTATCCTAAAAGTATGTTTTAATTTTTGTCTTTAAACGTATTGCAATTACTTTTTACACGCAAATTTAAAACATATTAGAATTCCTCTAAGCTTTATTAAGTTTGTTAGACTTTATAAGCTAAAGCTAAAAATTTGTTACACAATTTAAAGTAACGTTTGAAAAGTATTTAAAAGAGAAATAAATAGTCATTATATTTCTTTGGCGAAAAAAAAGAAATAATTTTTTAAAATTTTAATTTTTAAATCGTACAATTTTAAATTAAAAATATTAATTAATTTAATTTAAAAATATTCGTTTATTTTTCAACTTGAAATGGAAATATTTTATATCGAATACAACTTTTTTTGGAATTAAAATTTTTTACATATAGAAGAGAAACAGCTTTTTAAATGTAATGTTTTCTTCAGAACTATCAACAAGCTTTAAAATCTAATGGAAAACAAAAAAATTAAAAATAAATTACCAGTCAGAAATGTCATTTTTTGAGACCCCATAGCTCCCCTACTATGGGGTATGTGAGGTCTAGCTTCATATCATAAACTCAGATACTCCGCTGCTATGCATGTTTTAAATTTTGTATAAATCCCTTCAGCCAATTAGAATCGACAGATTTATTCTCTTAATATTTTGATTTTCTTTTTGTCAAACATTTCAAAATATTTTCATGTCACAACTCCTGTTTTTTGGGGATTCTATAGTTATAGTGATATCTAATTTCAAAGTTTAAACTCAAATACTTTTCATTAGAAATGACAGTCTTATTTCGAAAATATGCTAGTTTTCTTTCATGTTTGTTGATTAATAAAAAAATGTTACGCTAGTTTTTTTCTAATTAGTTAGCACTGTCTAGTTCCAAAATATCTTTAGATCGATTTGGAATGTAGATTTTATAAATGCAAGACCTCTTAAAAAAATTGTTTATTTTTTTTATTAAAATAACTATTGCAATAAAAGTTGTATTTTAAGTTTTGTCATATTTCGATATTTCCACATCCAAATTGTTATTATATTATGATATTCGATTTATCTAAACCCTATATCTGTGTAAAACATGCAAAAATAGCTTAATAAAAAAAGTAAATTACGACCAAAAAGTTGGGCAACGTTGAAAAAAAAATTATATTTTCTTGGAAATTATTCACTTAGCTTTTGTCTTATAACAAAATCATCAATTTCTATCTCAGGCTTATTAGTATTAAGCTCAAAGTTTTTAAAAGAAAAAAGTTCAATGTTTTGATGATGACAGCTTTTGGGTGCTATACACTGCCTGCCACTTGAATAAGGAATCACATTTTTTAACTCTAATTAAGTATATCTCCTAAACTAAAGTTCAGAAAAAAATAATTTTTTGCACAACCAAATTTCAATGGTTGACTTTAGTTTCCTGAAGAAATAAAAAATATACATATTTTGTTATACTAAAATTATGCATTTATTTGAAGACATGTATTTCTGTGTTACTATTTCATGTGTCACTTGAATAAGGAATATTTTAAAACTAAGCAAACTGTAATTTATTTTTAAATTTTAGGTTATAAAAATGAAAGTTATTATCTTCTAGCATTCAATTAGTAACGAGTACTGGCACCATTTTTAGAAATAACCTCAAAAATGCGATTTGGCATCGACTTGTATAATGACTCTAAGTAATTTAGCGAAATTGAACTCCATGCTTTCGTTATTGCATCCTTTAAGGATTCTATCGTCTCAAATTGTTTTCCTACTTCATAAACTTTTCTTGCAAGCCAATCCCAGACGTTTTCCATTGGATATGAGGGCCAATCCAAAAGTTGAACACCTTGTTGATTAATCCATTTTCTTACCGCTCTGGCGGTTTGATTCTGAGCGTTATTGTGTTGGTACGTCCAAGGTATGGGTCCAAAGAAATCATTAAATTTTGGAAATGCTTCCGCCAGGATGTTTTTGTAAGTCGTTGCAGTCATTTTGTTGGATACAAAAACCAATTCTATGGTACCATAATACGCTGTGGCTGTGTCTGCGGCTCAAAAATAATTCCTCGTTATTTAATTCAAGGAAGTAATAGTTATACCCGTTGGGACCATCAATATTGAACTTTTTTTCATCGGAAAATACAACTTTAAACCATTTGTCGGACCTTGTCATTGTATTTTTGGCAAACTGTAGACGTTGTGATTTGCGTTTTTCCTTAAGTTTTGGACTTTAAAATACGGTGCACTGTTCTTAGACTGGCACTGACTACACTTTTTTCACGTATTTTTGATACCGACATGGCAGAATTCGATGCAATTCTAAGAATTTTGCGTCTTTCTTTTGGAGTTGTTGCCATTTTCTTCCGCCCTTTCATGTTTTTTCCATATCTTTCCACGTTATTTAAAGAATTGTACATAACTGTCTTTCCTCTATTAATGTTTTTGGCTATTTGGACCGCATTCTGAACCAGAGATTTCAAAATCAGAATTTTTTTCTTTTTCAGAGTTATTAAGAGCCTTACCACGTCCCATTTTGAATAAAAACTATTTAAAAACTATCAAATTAAAAATTCTCTAGCCATTTATATTGAAAGAAATTCAAATCATAGTCTTCCTGATTAATATTAAAAGAATTCGTTATTCAAGAGACACACGAAATAGTACCACAGAAATACATGTCTTTAAATAAATGCATAATTTTAGTATAACAAAATATGTATATTTTTTATTTCTTCAGGAAGCTAAAGCCAACACTTTGAAATTTGGTTGCGCAAAAAAATTATTTTTTTCTGAACTTTAGTTTGGGAGATATACTTAATTAAAGTTAAAAAAAATTGTGATTCCTTATTCAAGTGGCAGGCAGTGTATATAACTCTCTACAAGATTCCTAATAGCACTAAGGAAGGTATATAAACATTTTTTTTATCGATAGAATTTAATGCTGGTAATAACAATGATTTAAGTTGAAATCTATAACAAACTCTTACATAAAAATATTTCCTTAACTTATTTTATCTCTTAACCAACAGATAATCTTTTTTTATGTTACCCTAGTACAACTCTCTTATTTTTTCCTCCTTATAGGAAATAAATCTCTGTATTCTAAGTAATGTTTAACAATTTTTAAGACAAAAGAAATGTTGACAAATTCCATTAAGCATCAAACATTATATCAGACTCCTTCTACCACTCCCTCTATCTCTTTTTCATTACTTTTGCTTGATTAGGATAAAAATCTTTGAACAATCATGGCTAAATGTAAAAAAAACACAATCCCTTAAAAAGCACACACACATACATACGTTCAACTCACGCGCTATGATTATTTGCAATATTCTATTTCTTTTTTCTTGCCTTATTTTTTTATTTTGTTAAGGAGGCGTAAAAAAAATATATATTTCCTATAAGTCGTAATATGTTTTACAACGAAATTCCTGATTTTTATGTATTTCCTGTAGTTTTTATAGTTATGGCTTTTAGAAGTAGCGTTTACAACCGCTATTCTTCTGCTACTAACTTTTCATAGGCTTTGCTATAACTAAACTTGTTTAGTTGCTAAGTAATGTTTCTTTTTCTATTGGCTGCCATAGGAAACATATTTTTTTGATTTCTCTTAGATTTATTATTTATTTTATTGTTTCTCAAATAGCATATTTTTAGGCTTACAATATAAAAATTTCATGTTCAAGCTCTAATAAACTTTTGCAGAAACTTAAAACAAAATCAAATAAGTTAGAAAAATGAAAAAAAAAAACTAAAATAAAATTGTAATGAAAAATTTTTTGAGGAAATAGAAAAAAGCAAAAAACTTTGTCATTATTTTTGGGTAACAATTGTTATAAATTGGAAAATATTTTATATTTTTTTTTACATAAAGTAATGGTCATGAATTTAGCACACCTATCGTGCAATTTTTTAGAACTTTAATTTCTTGTCAATTATTTTATTAATTCTATATATTGATCATAATGTACTAAATACACTGCATCCAAGACTCGGCATATTAAAGTTACGATTTACATAAAAACATTAAAAAAAAAATTGTACTTATAAAATTCAAGGGACAGAAAGTTAGCCCACTTATATTACAAAAAATCAAAGTCACCTTTGAAGAAATGCATTTTTTATATAAATTACAATTTACTAATGCATCTTAGTTAAATTACAGCAATTTTTGTGAGAACAATTTATATAAAAATGGGTAAAAATGCCATAAAATTCGAAAATTCGAAAACTAATAAAAATCACAAAAAATCGTATAAAAGAAAATGTTATAGAAACATTGATAATCTTTGAATTATGATCAATAATCACTTAAAGCATCGAAAGGAATATGCAAAATCTAAATTCGTTTACAAAACTTAAAGTATTAATTACTCCTCCAATATGGCAAATCAAATAATCAGTAATTAAGCAAGAAAAATACTTTCCAAAAGAAAACCTGAAGGCTTCTTAAACTATTTGATAACATATAAAATAAAGGGTGATTCAAGTAGAGATAATTTTTTCAATAGCCTTTTTCTGACAGATCATGTGTGAGTCGTATCATGCTGTCATGTTATTTTTGTTTAGTATTGTTTGGCATTTCATAATGGAAAGACTTACGCCTGAAAAACGATTACAAATCGTTCAACTTTATTACGAAAGTTCACGTTCTGTGATGAATGTGCACTTCGCTCAACTTATGGTCAATATAATCGACCTACTGAGCGTACTATTCGCAACACCATCATCCATTTTGAGACCCAGCATTCATTATTGGATAATATTCGACCGAATAGACCTCGTCCAGCACGCTGTGAAGAAAATATAGCGGCCGTAGCTGAGAGTGCACACGAAGACCGTGGAGAGTCGATTCGGCGTCGTTCGCCTCAACTCGGACTGGCGTATGGAACGACTTGGCGCATTTTACTTCGAGATCTTATATTGAAAGCGTACAAAATACAGCTTGTGCAACAACTGAATCCGCTCGACCTTCCCAAGCGACATCGCTTCGCTCTAAGGGCTCTTGAAGAGTTCCAAAAAGATCCGACGTTTTCGAGGAAAATTTTGTTCAGCGATTAGGCCCATTTTTGGCTCAATGGGTATGTAAATAAACAAAATTGCCGCATTTGGGACGAAGAGCAACCTGAAGAGATTCAAGAACTGCCACTTCATCCAGAAAAAACAACGGTTTGGTGTGGTTTGTGGGCCGGTGGAATCACCGGTCCATAAAAATGATGCCGCTGCGAACGTAACTGTCAATGGCGACCGTTATCGTGCCATGATAGCCGACTATTTGATGCCTGAAATTGAAGCTCGTGATCTCGGCGACATTTGGTTTCAGCCAGACGACGCCACTTCCCACACATCGCATCAACCAATGGATTTATTGAGAGAACACTTCGGTGAGCACATAATTTCACGTTTTGGTCCGGTCGATTGGCCACCAAGATCGTGTGATATCACACCGTTAGACTTTTTCCAGTGGGGATATGTAAAGTCTAAATTTAGGACAAACCAAGATAGATTACGTGCTGGGACATATCTCGCTTCAAGGGACATTCAATAAAGTAGTTTTTCAAAAATACTTCAAATGTTTCTTGGAAAAAATTGAAAGTAGATTACAGATGTCTATTTAGTGTCCTTTAAAATGAGGTATGTCCCTTAATCTATCTATGGTTGGTCCAGAATTTCCAAAAGGCCTTCCTAGAATCAGTACTAGTACATGTGGAAACTTCAACATTTTTTTAAAAATACTTGAAATGTTTTTTTTTTCTTTTTTTGGAAAAAAGTGAAAGTAGATTACAAATTTCTCCTTAATCTATCTTGGTTGGTCCAGAATTTCCAAAAGTCCTTCCTAAAATCAGTTCTAGTAGATATGGATATTTCAAAAAATTTCTAAAAATTCTTCAAATGCTTTTTTGGATGTCATTAAATATTCTTTAAAATGAGGTATATTCCATTCTATAATCTCTCTTAGTTTGTCTAGAATTGCTAAAATCCCTCAGAGATTCAGTACTGGTTTATGTGAAAATTAGAAAAAAAAATTTAAATGTTTTTGTTAAAATTTAAAGATAATGCATCCAGAATTTTCGATTAAATAAAATTTTAAACCAATTGTCAATAAATTCTGGTCAATTGGTGAAAAATAGAATGACATCCTCAGATCCCAAAAATTACAGACTATTGTATTAATTATTCGGTAAGTACGCGTGTTTTGTGTTTGAATTTACTCTGAAGAATTCTGGTCTTATTTTAGGTGTTCTTTTCATTGGTGCCGAATTTAAAAACCTATTCTTACACAGTTATGCATACATGTATGTATGGTGTATTTTTCTTCTCTTTGGAAAACTAATTCTCGTATAAAGACGAGTATTCTGTATGTGTTTTGGCGATATTTAAACAATCATCAACATATACTTTCCTATGTGCTGTTTCTTCGGTTATTAAAATTCAAAAGAATTTCCTACTTTGAACACGTCGCAAAAATTACCACTGTTATTGGAACTTCCAGTGAAGTGAATTTATTTTTAAGATTACACAATCATTTGGGTACTACACGCAGTCGTTCATGACTTTTATTGTGAAATACATATGTAAATAAAGTTAAAAATATTGAAATAAATAATTTTAACGTAATTTTTATTCATGGTTATTTTTTATTATATTAATTAATAATTAATATTTTATTGCATTTTAAGCTAACTTCCAATCAAAAATTTAATTTATTTGACTAAAAATTTAATTGAATTTTATAAAAAAATAATCAATTATTTCATATAATTAATATTATCATTTTGATGATTGGAGCAAAATCAAACAAATTTTTAATTGATATAAGCAATTTTTATTTTTTCTGTGTTAGAAAGGTTTTGTTAATTCCCTGTAATCTCTTGGTGAGGAGTTTCTTTGCAAATTTTGTGATTATTCAATTTTGAAAATTCATAATTTAACTAAATATTTTGTTCTTATGTACAGTTTTGAAGTTTTTGTATTATTTATGATACCCTGAAGGATAACTGAACTTAACTAAATGCTTGCCGCAGTTTTAGCGGATTTTCGTAACACATTTAATCGAATTTTTCTCGATTTTCGAATATTCGAATTTTAAAGACTTTTATCCATTTTTACATAAAATGTTCTCACAAATATGACCGTAATTTAATTAAGTTGCATTAATAAATTTGTAATTTATATTAAAAATGCATTTTTTCAAAGGTAAATTTTTCTGTAATATTTTTGAAAGTAATATTTTGTAATTTTAATACTGCGAGTCTTGAATGCAGTGTATTTAGTACGTTATGGTTAATATATAGAATTAATAAAGTAATTGAAAACTTTTTTTTTTTTTAAATTAAAGCCAAATAAATTTCAGGTCAGGTGTGCTAAAATCGTGTCCACCACTGTATGTTTGTTTTTTTTTTTTTTTTTTTTTTTTTGTGAACTATTAAATCAGTTTAATAAGCCGCCAAAAATAAACAAATAAAAGTCAGCATGACTTATTAATAAACATCAAAAAAGTTTGAGTGACTAATTACCAGGAAAAATAATAAAATTTCTGACTTTCCATCAAAAGCGAAAAATAAAATAAATAAAAGTTTATTGGTGGCAAATGTGGCCAATATTATAAAATTGGTGTTTTAAGTAATTTTTGTATAAAGAAACATTTGTACAAATAATGAATTTCATAAAATACAAGTAAAAAGAAAAAATTAAAAGAAAATATTAAGCGATCCAAATACTTATATCTTCAATATTGTTACACTAATTTGCAGGATTTTACCAAGAAATTTGTTCGTTAGTGTAAGCAAACCTTTTTTTTTCCATAAAAAGTTTCAAACAATGTCGCGAAATTGAAAGAAAGGTATTTCAACATACATTTGTCTAGAAATTATTTAATAAAGATTATTACTAAATTATAGCCTTTTTGAAAAATGATTTGATGAATATTTTTGTTAAAATGCAAATAACAAAAAATACTTGCTTTATTACCAGTAAATATATGCCTTAATCTGTTAAAATTTTTACAATTTTAATTATAACTGACAAATGCTTAAACATTTTCGAAAGTAGTCTTTTTCTCAAGAAAATTCTTGGATTCGATTTCGATTAGTATAGTCTCCTTTTCGTAAAAATTAACTCTAGCGCATTATTTTGCTGCTTCTTTCACAGAAAAATTATTTTATTTTACCTTAGCATAAGTAAAGGGGTTTTTCCTATATAAAAGCATTGTCTACCTTAAGGTGTTTTAGTTTTTGTTACTTTCATATAATTAAAAATACATTTAAAAATACATTTTTCGTTTTATCTTCTTTCTGTTGCTGAATAAAATCCATAAATAATGAATTTAATTACCAATTATAATGAGTTTGTGCAACTGAAGTTAAGAAATGTTATAAAGAAAACGGGCAAACCATTAATAAAACATTACTTTTTTTACGAAACAGGAAGGAACATTTATTGTCGAAAATATCAGAGAATATATAGGTCCCTGCACTTATTTATATACCTTTTTTTAATATACCTTCTTTTAATCAAAAATAACTTAAAAAAGTTTTTATTTTTGTGTAATAATAAATAAATTAAAGGAAAAAAAATTATTTTAAAGAAATTAAAAAAAAAGGAAAAATTGTCTTAAAAAATAAAATAAATAAATTTAAATATGAATTAACAAATAGCAGAGAAAAGTTAGTAAAGAGGTACTTTTTTGTAATAATTGTATTCTTTGGGAAAAAAATTTGATAATTTTTTTAAAGCTGGTATTTTTGAAAATTGCTTTTTATTTTTTAAAAATTCGGTTTTGTTTTTAATCTCTTCTTTCTTAAGTTGAAACTCTTTTGAAAAATTAAACATTTAGTGGAAAATGTATTTTTTTTTTTTTTTTGTGAAAATTATTATATTTTGTATAAATTTTTACTTGTGAAAATTGTCTTTTTTTTAAATTAGTACGGTGAAAAGTGGGGACAAGGGATACTTTCTTGTAATAGTAGAATTCTTTGGGAAAAAATTTGATAAATTATTTAAAGTTGGCATTTTTATATTTTTAACAATTCGGTTTTGATTTTAATTTCTTCTTTTTCTTAAGTTGAAATTTTTTGCAAAATGAAACATTTGGTGGAAAATATTTTTTTTTTCTTTTTTTTGTATAAATTTTTACTTGTGAAAATTGATTTTTTCTGTTTTTTAATTAGTACTTTAATTAGTACAGAGAAAAGTACTTTCTTGTAATAATTGTATTGTATAAATTTGATAATTTCTTTAAAGCTGGTATTTTTGAAAGTTGAAACTTTTTTGAAAAATAAAACATTTAGTGGAAAATGTATATTTTGTTTTTTTTTTTTTGAAAATTGGTATTTTTTGTGAAAATTGATTACTTTTTTTAAACTAGTACTTTAAAAAATGGTACTTTTTTAAATATATTGTGTGGAAATTATTATTATTATTTTTTTTTGTGAAAATTGGTTCATATTTTAAATTAGTATTTAAAAAAATTGTGCTTTTGAAAATAAGCATTTTTTTAAAATTGGTATATTTTTGAGTATTTATTTTTGACCATAAGTTTATTTTATTGAAAATTTGTTTTTTTTTTTTTAATTGCTACTGTTTCTGAAATCTGGTGCTCTCAATGAGCAATCTTTTATATTGATAGTTTTTTGAACACTAGCTGACCCGGTCCGCGTTGCTGGCCCTAAGCAAACATTAGTGTTGTATTACCACATGATTTAAATGATGTAAATATTTTGTAAATAAACCGAAAACTCGGATTTTTGAATGCAACATTTCGAAAGTTTTAAAATTTTGATATTGGATCATTATTAACATAGGTTTTTCGTAAATATCTTTGGAACTACATAACCGATTTAAGAGTTTGATATCTCGTTTTGAAAAACATGACAACGGCTTTCAAAAAAAAAAAAAAAATAAAATAAAATAAAAAAAAAGAAAAAAAAATAAATATATGTATATGTCATTGGTGGTGTAATATGAAAATTGGATTTTGCCATGCCCCTCCGCCCGCAGACCGAAAATCAAAAATCAGACTTCACAGTGTCACCCAACTGAATATTACCTGAAAATTTCATCAAAATCGGCCCAGCCGTTGTGGAGTCCATACGTTACATACATACACACATCCTGATTTATATATAGATTTGTTTTTTTTTAATTGGAGCTTTTTTTTTGGAAATTTGTACTCTTTTTTGTTGAGTTTTATTTTCATTGGAAATTGGGTCCCATTTTTTACCACTAGTACTTTTTATGAAAATGGGTTATTATTTTTTTAATTTATACTTTTCCAAAATTTGGTACTTTCTTTAAAAATAGGGCTTTTTTTATATTGCTACTTTTTTGACAACTTACTATTTTATTATTATTATTTATTTATTTACTTTTTTTTTTTGAAATAACTGATTTTTTCAAAATTGGTACCTTTTTTTTACATTTTTGTGAACATTTGTGCTCTTTTGTAAAAATTGTTTATTTTTTATTTTAGTTAAGTACTTTTTTGTAAATCATTTTTTAAGTTTAATAAAAATACTACTCGTAATAAAAATTTTGTAAAGAAGTACCAAACAAAAATCAAAATTAAAAAATATCAATAAAAAAGTACCAAGTTTCCAAAAGATAAAGGGTATCTAATTTCCCAAAAATGTGGAAATTTTAATTAAAAAAAGGTACTTAATTAAAAATAAAAATAAATAGTACACAATTTTAACAAAAAAGCACAAATTCTCACAAAGATTTTAAAAAGGGTACCAATTTCGAAAGAATCAGCATTGCTAAAAATTACCAATTTGCACTTTCTTTCGACACGTGTACCTTTTTTTGGACCAATTAGCACTTTTTTGTTTTTACTTTTTTGCAAACTGGAACTTTATATGAAAATTGCTTCTTTTCGGAAACAAATATATTGAAAATAAATATATAAATAAATAAATTAAATTCATACCTTTTTTTATATATTTTTCTTTTTTTAATTTGTATTTTTTTTTTTTTTTTTTAATTGGTACCTTCTTCTACAACTTAGTACTTTTTGGGAATTCTGCTGCTTTTAGATTTTTTTTAATGTTTTATTTTTTTAACCGCTTAAAAATTTGTAAATTTTTGGAAATTTATTATTATATATATTTTTTAATTGGTACATTCTTCTGCAAATTAGTACCTTTTTGGGAATTCTGGTACCTTTTTTATTTATTGAAAACCGTTTAAAAATTTTTGGAAAATTTGTGTTTTTTTGTCTTTTTGAAAAATCTGTAGTATTTTTTTTTGAATTTGGTAGTTTTGAAAATAGTATTTTTTAATATTACTTTTTACTATTTTTGGGATAAATTTGTAAATTTGTACTTTTTATTTTATTTTTATTTTATTATTATTTTTTTTTTTAATTAATACCTTTTGGTGAAAATTGATACTTTATGAAATATGATAATTCTTTTTTTTTATGAAAACTGGAAAACCATTTGAAAATTTGTAGATTTTTGGAAAATAGATACTTTTCTGGAAAATGTGGTACTTTTTGAAAATAGTATTTTTTGAATATTGCTTTTTTGGGAATTGGTAATTTATTCGAAAAAATTTTTAAATTCGTTCTTTTCTATTTCTTTCTTTAAATTAGTAATTTTTCTGCAAAATTGATATCTTTCGAAATTTGTCATTTCTCTCTTTAAACTGGGAATACATTTAAAAATTTGTAGGTTTGTTTTTTTTTAATTTGGTACTTTTTGAAAATAACATTTTTATTTTAAATTTAAATATTTTTAAAACTGGTAATTTATTTGAAAATTGTTTCTTTTCGGAGAAAATTTGGAAATTTGTTCTATTTATTTCATTTCATTTCATTTCATTTTTTTTTTTTTTTTTTTTTTTAATTAGTACCTTTTTCAGAAAATGATACCTTCTGAAATTTGTTATTTATCTTTTTGAAAACAAGAAAACCATTTGAAGATTTGTAGATTTTTGAAAAATAGATGCATTTTGGAAATTTTGTACTATCTTTTTTTTTTAATTTAATTTGGTGCTTTTTTAAAGTAACAATTTTGGTGCTTTCTACTTGCATATATTTT
This sequence comes from Protocalliphora azurea, assembly GCA_932274085.1. Taxonomy (NCBI): domain Eukaryota; kingdom Metazoa; phylum Arthropoda; class Insecta; order Diptera; family Calliphoridae; genus Protocalliphora; species Protocalliphora azurea. Next base: position 53,677,173 of record OW026519.1, read on the forward strand.
TTTGGAGTAAATTTAGTACTTTCCTGAAAAATTTGTTTATTAAAAATTTATTTTTTTCTTTTTAGAGATTTTTTTTACTTTATTTGGAAATTTATTTTTTTTACAAAATTGGTACATTGTTTCAATGATAATTAAATAAAGTACATTTTTTGAGTATTGGTACTCTTATTAAAAATTTATTCATTACAAAAAATTTTTTAGAATTTTACTACATTCTTTAAAAATGTTCCAGGTACTTTTTTTAATTTGTAATTTTTGGGAAAATGATGTTTGTTTCAAATATATAATTTTTTTAACCATTGAAATTTGTACTTTTATTTGAAGAATTAAACTTTTTCGAAATTAGAACTGTTTGTGCAATATATATTTCTAAAATATAGTATATTTTCTGAGATATAGTAGTTATTGTGGAAATGGTGCTTGATGCATCTTTCAAACAAATTTTCCTGTCTTAATTTAGAAACCTAAAATATAAACTCCATTTTTCTCATTTTTTTCTCTTCTTTAAGTTCTCCAATATATTTTGGCCATTTCTTGACACTTTTCTGATTATCTCTTTAATTTTTTTCAGTTCTTATTAGCCTTCTTTTGCCATTCTCCCAATTGTTTTTATTTTCAAAGCCCTTCAAAATTACATTTACAATGTCTTAACTAGGAATCAAATAAAAATGTTAAATTTGAAGCGAGAAAAAAAGAAAAACGACTTTGGCATCATCATTTTCATCATGCTCTACTTCATAGCGAAAAGCAAAAACAACAGCAAAAGTTTAAAGGATAGGGAGAGAGATAATGGGAATACGAGTGCTAAGAAAGAAAAAGTATTTACACGATTATCGATTTATTGTATTAGAAGAGAAAAGTTTTTCATTTTATTTTGCGTATATTTCTTTATTTCTGCTTTCTAAACTATATAAATAATTTGTTTCCAAGTAGAGGTAAAGAAGTTTAGTAACCCCTCTAGAATTTGTTCTGCTTATAATAGGCCTGAAAAGTAGAAGAAAAACTTCAGGCAATTACAATTGTTAAACCAAATAGCAATTTAATGTACGTGTAAAAAATTTTTAATGATATAAACTATTGCTGGTTAAATCTTTTTTTTTTACCAAAGAAGTTCTAAAGAAATACAGTGAAAACTTTAATTAAAAGACAATTAATATTTTTTTTAGTATATATCTATAATCACTCATACGTTGACAAAACCAAGTTAAAAGAATCCCTATTTATAAGACTTTCAGAGTTACAATTTGTAACATTTTACTGTTTTATCAGAAATCTTAAAAAACTTGTTTTAAAAGAAGAAATAATATTAAACTTATATAAAAGTACGTAGAGGGAAAAAATAAACATAACATTTATGTAGACTTTATTTGTATATATTTTTAATAAACGCAACATAGCAGCCAGCCAGTTAATGTTTGTTAAGCCTCAAAGTATGCTTTTACTTTTTAATGAGAAGTCCAAAGTTTTTTTTCTTTCTCACTGTTTTACTTAAAGTTACAGCTCGTTGTTGAAAAGCCTGTAATAATAATGATTTGAAATTTATTAACAGTTTATTTAAGAAAACTTGTAACAAAACTCAAAAAAAAAAGTATTTTTCTTTTCATTTACGAATTGTGTTATAATTCTTATTCTATGGCATTAAAAGGAGAGAAAGAGCAAAAAGTTGCCTTAAATAAGTTCAATAGTAATGAGAAAAAAGTTTTAATATTTACATCACGATATGACTAATAAAAGTATTAATGATTAAAAGTTTTTTTTATGGTTAAATATTTTATAGTTATTTTTTCTTTAAAAGCAGTTAGATTTTGTTATATAAACTTAAAGCAAAATTAACTAAATTATATTTTATGAAAGCTTGAGAAAGCTTTAAGCTTTCAAAAGTATAATATTCAATTTGTAATAAGTTAAATAATGAAACTTATTTTATGAATTGAATTTATTTCGTGAAAGCAAAATACAAACTGATGAGTATTCCAATAACACTAAGTAAGCTTAAAGCTTACATAGCTTAATTTTTCTGTCTACAGTGTTATGTGACTTAGGTGAAAAATATTGTGTTTTAAAAGTCTTACATAAAAATCCTTCTTTTACAACTTTAGCAACAAGTTTTCAGCTTAAGTCTATAAATTCATAAACGTATTTATATTTTAAATATTATTTTAAAAATTTAAAAAAAGGTAAATGTCGGTTTTTAGAAAAAATAATCTTAAACGTATTATTTATTTTTTTTTTTAATATAATAATTTTCCAATAAATTAAAAAATAGGGTAATTTTGAAGCAAAGCTACAAAATTAAATATTTAATGTAAATACAAATTTACAAAAATACCAATATATACAAAAAGCTACAAATTTTCAAAAAAAAAAAAAAATCAATTTTCAATGAACTACCATTTTTTACAAAAATCTTATCAATTTTCAAAATTATAAAATTTCCATAAATTGGATAATTTTCCTAAAATGTACCAATTTAAATAAATAAAAAAATACTAATTTAAAAAATATCCAAAATCAAAAAAGTAATAGTTAAAAAAAACCTTTATCTATTTTAGAGAAGTATCTTTTATGAAAACAAGAACCAATTTTTTAAAAAGTATATTTTTATATGTAAAAATTAGAAAAATAAATAAATAAAAATAAAAAATTTCAACACAAAGACCTGCCAATATTCCAAAGTCAAATTTTTCCAAAAAGTAAAAATTTTTAAAAATGCTTTAATTAAAAAAAATCTCATTTTTTGCAAAAAATAACGAACTTAAAAATAAAATTAAAAAAAAAGTACTTTGATTAAAAGAAGTAACTTTTTTATTTATTTATTTATCTATATATTTAATTATTTAGAAAATAATTTTCAAGAAAGTATCTTTTTTTGAAAAAAGAATGGTTTCCATTTTCAAAGAGTATTTATCAGTATTTATCAGTAAATTTTCTAAAACGAACATTTTATTCTATTAAATTCTAAATGAGCTTTAAGCTTTAATTTCACAGAAAAGTGCTAGTATTTAAAAGAAGTGTTAATATCAAAAAAGAAAAAAACGCGCATTTTCAAAAAAGTTCTTATTTTCATAAAAGAATAATTTAAAAAATGTAAACATTTTCTACACAAAAAAAAAAGAGAAAAATATCTTTTTTCATTTTATTTCAAAAAAGTACCAATTTGCAGAGGTCAAAATTTTTCCAAAAATAATTTTCAAAAAGTACTAATTTTCAAGAAAGTACCTTTTTTTAAAAAAAATAATGGTTTCCATTTTCAAAAAAGTACCAATTTCACAGAAAAGTGCTAGTATTTAAAAGAAGTGTTAATATCAAAAAAGAAAAAAAACGCGCATTTTCAAAAAAGTTTTTGTTTTCATAAAAGAATGATTTAAAAAATGTAAACATTTTCTACACAAAAAAAAAAAGAGAAAAATATCTTTTTTTATTTTATTTCAAAAAAGTACCAATTTGCAAAGAGGTCAAAAATTTTCCAAAAATAATTTTCAAAAAGTACTAATTTTCAAGAAAGTACCTTTTTTTAAAAAAGAATTGTTTCCATTTTCAAAAAAGTACCAATTACACAGAAAAATGCTAGTGTTTAAAAGAAGTGCTAATATCAAAAAGGAAAAAAAAACGCGCATTTTCAAAAAAGTTCTTATTTTCATAAAAGAATAATTTAAAAAATGTAAACATTTTCTACACAAAAAAATAAAAAGAAAGTATGTTTGCAAAAAACATTCCAAAAAGCTAAAATTTTTGCACATATATTTTTTGGAAAAAATGGTTAACATTTTTCCAAAAAAAAAAAAAAAATATTTTTAAAAAGTACCAATTTTTAAGAAAGTATCTTTTCTTTCGAAAATATGGTTTCGATTTGCAAAAAAAGTACAAATTTCCAAGAATTAAAAGACGCACATTTTCATAAAAGAATAATCTTTAAAAAAGTTACAATCTTCCATACACAAAAGAGGAAAACTTAATTTTTAGAAGTACCTGAATAGTTCTATTTAGCAGTTATTACTTTTTGGTTTTATAGTCTTAGGAAGAAAGCTTTTTCTTAACTTATAACCTTCAAGTCTGTATCTTAGGTTTTATAAAAAAAATATCTAAAATTGTATATATAAGTAAATTTTCTACAACGAACATTTTATTCTATTAAATTCTAAATGAGCTTTAAGCTTTAATTGTTATTATTTTCAAAAGATGTTAAACTTTACAAAAGAATTTTATATGAAATATAGAGGAATCAAAAATGATTCTGAAATAAAAAATAAGGTTTTTTCTTTGCATAATTGTGCCACAAACTAAATTTATATTCTATGGAGGTTTAAAACAGCTTAAAGCTTTAATAGGATATATTTTAAAACTTTTAGGCGGGAACTAAAAAAAAGCTTATACATTTTTGTTTTTCGAAAGCTTTTTCTAAGTCTGGGTCTTTCTGGTTAAACAAATGTAAAGCTTTTCTCACAATAAATTTCCAACAAAACTTATTTATTTGCATGATTTCTAAAAGAGCTTTAAGCTTTTAAAGCTGAAATATTTTAAAACTTTCAGACATTTACCAAAATAAGTCAAACAACTGAAAATGATTCTGAATTTTTGTTTCGAAAATTTTCTACTATCTAATCCTTTAAATCTAATAATCTTTAAATTTTATTATTGATATTAGATTTGATTTTAAAAGATCAAAACTTGAAAAAGCTTAAAGCCTTTATATAAACAAATGTTATAAATTTAATGATAAACTTAAACTGTGTCATTTTCAAGTCCCAATTTTAGCTTTTTTTTAGAATTCAAATTAATTAGACATTTTCCGTCTCTTTCGAGAACGGTTTTAAATATTTTTCGACTTCCACTCACAAAACAATAGGAAAAACATCGTGAACAGACAAACTCAGACACAATTTCAAGCACATGTTTGCTGAAAATAAGATTTGTAACTTATGCTGCAAAAAATATTGTAACATTCTGGATACGATTTTAAGCTTTTTTTCCACATAAAAACCACAGTGGGCAATAAAATTAGAATTAATTAAAATATCATACCACATTAGGAAATAGAAATTGATAAATAAATTTAAGGAAAATAAATTAACAATAAATTTATTTCAAATATAATTTTTGGTTAAATTGAAAATGTTGTTAAAAATAATTTCTTCTATTACTCACTGTAATTACGTGCTTATGTTTATCTTCTACTATATAACTTTAAAATATTAAGATTGTGTTAAATTTTTCTTTTTTTCATCCTCTTTGTAAATCTTAAATGGTGTCAAAAGTGGCTAAATGAAAATCTTTTGCTGCTGCTGCATTAGCAAATATATACTTGTGGCAAAAACACCCAATAAAGTAAAATCAACAGCAGACGTGAAAAAAAACTAGCAGATTTCTTAAGAAAAGGAAAATATGTATGTGAAACCAAAACTTAAGCAAAGTTCAGATTACGCAAATATTTTATATTAAATATTTAATCGTGTTTTCCCGCAATTTTTGCAACTAAATACAGAATTGATTTTTTGTTCACATTACGTGCATTTATTTGATGTTTTTTGCTTGATAAAACAGCTATCGAATTTTGGAAAATAGGTGAAGGGGAAAACATATTTCAAGCCTGTTCAAAGTAAATGCAAATTAATTACTCAAAATTATTTGATTAAGCACACAACAACCATAAATTTATTTGCAATCAATTACTAAATTAATTTATAGGAAAATCTTATTTTTATTTTGCTTTAATCAATTTAGAGCAATTTTCCGAGAGAATTTCGGAATATGTAGATGTCTAGGTAATATTTGTAGCGTTTTTATTTAAGATAAAGCGAAAATGCTATTTAATTTAAATACAAATATTTATAAAATTTACAAAGTAAAATATTTAGTTAGATTTAGAAAATGCGAAATATTATCAATCGATTAATTGCTAGATTTAATATGCACATTAATAAAGATTACTTTAAAAATTTTATATTTAAAATTTACGTTTATACACAAGAACAACCCTGTTTCCTTTTCACAAAACAACTCTGTTTTCTTTGCACGCCGCAATCAGCTGTTCAAAACATTGCAAGTATTATTATGGTTATATATTAAAAAGATATTAATATACTGAGTTTCATTAAAAAAAAAAAAACTATAATTTAATAGATAAAATATATATTGAACACTTTTTCTTTGTCAATTTAAAGTTTATGTACATAAAAACAAAAATTTTTCCAACTCAAGCCATCCACCGCATCAGCTGTTGTTTGCCGTTGTTTGATCTTATATTTATTTTATAAGATCAAACAAACATTCGCTCAAAATATTAGCAACTTGTGTTCACACAATGTTTGTAGTAGATGTAGTTTTAGTTAAGTGCAAATAATTTTGTTTGCCCCACATCAGTTGTTATCTTGTTTGAATCGTATTTCGTGCTCTTATTACGCAAAGCAAATATTTGTAAAAAATCGTCAACTATTAGCGTAGTGTGAACTTAGTTTTAAATAACAATACCCTGTTTGTTTTTATTCCTTTTTTCAGCTCATTTTCTGTAATACTAAGATTTTTTTTTAAAGATTTTCATGTTTAATTTTGAAAGTTGGTTTTAGCTTTTTTTGTTTTAATAAAAGTAAGGAGCAACAGCAGACAGCTACACTAAACAAATATATGAAGAATTTCAGAAAAAAAAAAAAAATACCAATATATTATTTCCTTTCAGTTGTTGATATTTTCGCAACTTCATGTAATTCTTTTATGCTGAAAGTTGAAAAAACTCATTTGTTATAAAAGAACTTGAAGAAAAGGGAGAAAGATTATGAAAGAAATACATGTGTTTTTAGGGCTTTGACCTTTTAATAATGAGCACAGCTTTTTGTTTAATATTGTCAAATGTACTAGAAAGTTTTTAAAAACAATAAATTTTTGGATTTTTTGTTTAATTGAAAAAGTTTTTTTTTTGATATTTAAAAGCTTAAAAAAATTAAAACTTTACTTCAAATTAAAGCTTAATTCTTATTAAGGAAAAGCTTAAAAGATTTAAAGGCAAATAACATTAGTCGGCAAGAAAAAATGTTTATCCTTCTTCAAAAAAAAAAAAAAATATATGTGGAGTAGATTTAATTTGATCTGCTAAAAACGAATCTGCTTTCAGTTTTTTTTTTCCATTTGGTCGGGATATTTTTTTGTGGACATGTCTTATATCTCTACTTTAATAAGGCGAATATTTTACCATAACTCGAGAACGAAAGTTTGATTTAGACAATTAAAACACCAAAAAAAAAAAAATGCAAACGAAAACTATCTTTAAAACACCTTAACATTATTTGATTATGTTTTTGTCTGTCTGCCCAATAGTTTCGAAGTTATTCAGAAATTAGTGTCGAAAAAAACAATTTTTCTTGCAGGATTGAAGAATTTTTTTTCTTTATTTCTTTTAAGAAATGAAACCGTCAAAAATATGCACTTTTTAATCATTTATCATAAAGCTGGTAATACTATGAATAAAACAAGTGATATATTATTTAAATTGATGCACAAAACTTTGATTTTATTCACAATTGAGTGAAGTACCCACGTACTCCTGCAATTACTTAGAGACACGCTGGTGTGCAAAAAAAAAAAAAATGTTTTTCCTTCTTTAAACAAAAATAAGTGGACTAAGTGGAATTTGACCTGCTAAATAAGTATATGCTTTTATTTTTTTCTATCACTTCTGACTTTTTTTATGATTATGACTAATATAACCCCCTTTTTAAGCAGTCACACTTGTATACTTCGAGCAAGGTTTGTCTAATTTATATAAAAAAATCTCGCAACAGATGCCGATTAAAATTATCTTTCAATACACTGAATAGTTATGGAGATATAGTGCCTAGTTTGTTAAAAAAACTTGAATTTCGTACAAAATTTCACAAAAAGAAAGTTATTTCCAAAAAAAATCATAAAAATTCGTAAATGCCAAAAATGCTAATTTTTATTCTTTCAGCATAAAGCTAGATTTGTTTCAAATAAAATAAGATACATTTCATTCAAATCAATACATATATTTTGATTTTATTCATGAATTAGTGAAGATACTCATTAATAAATTACATACAAATATAAAAAAAAAAACATTTTGTGATTTTTTTAATATTTCTATGTAATTTGTAAATGATTTATGTATTTATGAACAAAATATGTCTTTTATTTTACTTTTATTTGCAACTAATTTATCTTTATGACTAAAGAATAAAAATTTGCATTTTTGACATTATCAAATTTGTATGATTTTTTGAAAACATTTGTTTTTTTTTTTTTTGGAAATTTTGTACAGAATTTAAGTTTTTTTTTTTCAAAAAATAGGCTTAATAACCCCATAACTGTTGAGCGTTTTAAAAAATGATATGAGTATAACTTGGAAATAATTCCAGCTGGAATTTTTTGATATTTTAATGAAACAAATCAGACAAGTCGTTTTCCAAATATGCTTCAATATGTAATGCAACCTAATTAATTTTACAAATAGCGATTTATCACGAGAACCAGATTTAATTCAAAAAAAGTGATTTACGGGCTTAGTATTTCAAGGCAACATGTATTAAAATTGACTGAAATATCTCCTGCCGTGGAAATAATTTTCATTTTGTAAACCTGTGTAATTTTTCGTAACAAAATAAATTAAAACAATCAAACAAATCTTTTAGTATATTCCCAGCAAAAACTTTGCTTTCCTGGTAAGCTTGCAGGTATAATTGGAAACAAAAATAAACTATTTATTTTTTGCCTGAATAACTAGTTATTTTTGTTCGAGTTGTCCACAAATTCATGTAGTTATTTTTAGACTCTAGGAATACTCAAAAATACCTAAAGTACTCAAAGTACCTAAAAGAAAATAAAAGTTAAAAAAAAATAAAAAAATTTTGCCGTCAGTGAGATTTGAACTTGGACACAAATTAAACTTTCGTTTTTAATGACTAACGTCTTACTCAGTACACCATCTCGCACTTAATTTTCTAAGTGATATTATAAAATATCTGTTTAGACATGTCGTTATAAAAAACTTCTGGTTGCTAATCCAGCGCTCTAGCCAACTCATCCATGAGATTGCAATATTACCGTGCTATTATACTATTGAGTACTTTTTAAGCAATACAGAGTAGGCAAATAATAATGACACCTCATTACTGAGAAACTATTTAAAAAGTAGTTGCCATTACCGAAAACCAAAAAGTTTTTGCTGGGTTATTATGGAATGTATTGGAAATCATGAAGCATTTTTATTTTTTTTTTTTGCTTTTCAATTATTAGCAAAAATCAAAATAAGTTAAAATTTTTTTTTAAATTTTTTCCGAGTCCGAGTTGCTGTACTGAGACTCCCAATAACTCATAACGAATTATAACAGGGTAATTACAGTATAATTTTTCTAATAGCCAAGATTCTCCTCTCTACATCTTTTCTATAAAACCAGCAGTTTAGGAGTATGATTTACCGTTCCTCGTTAAGAAACGTTTACGGTAAATCATAGATTATGTCTTTACTTCCTAACTTCTGTTATGCTGCTGGATAACCTCTTACCTTCCCCCTAACATTACCATTACCATTGTTATATATTTCCTTTTTAAAGTTATCTTTTTTTTTCTAGGATTTGTCTGCTTCAATTTTAAGCTAGTAAAGGGTGGTGATTTTTATTGTTGCTAAATTTCGATAATACTTTCAATATCTATTAAGAGTATTTAGTTGAGAATCGACAAATCCCTTTTACTTTTTTTGTAGTTATTTCCTTTTTCCAACTTTGGTAATACTTATTTTTTTTTTTTTTTTTTGAATATTTATATACAAGGCAAAAGTGATTCTTATAAAAAATTTCTGGTAGTTTAACTTGTGTTTATTTTTGCTACGTTTGCTTTTGCTAAATATTAATTTAAAACATATTTATAAAAAATATCTAATATATATATGTATATACAAGTGTTTGTTGAAATATTTTATACATTTTTATTGAATTGAATATTTTTGCTTGGTTGTTTTGATAACCCTTAAAAGTATGATATATAAATATGACATTTTCTAATGCCCCCTTAAGTATGCTATGAATATTATACATTTATCAATAAATTTAGTTGTTAGGGGGAAAATTTAATAAAATAGTATTGGCAACAGCTATAATATGAAAAGGGAGAAAATGGCTATAAAAAAAATCATTTTTTTATTATAAAAATTTAGAAAAGTGGCAAAAGGTCTACATTTAATCTTAATATGATTTAATTTAAAATTTTGCTAATCCACAAAATAAATTAATTTTATAATTCAAAACAATTGAAATTATCTTAAAACATTTTGGCTACTAGCAAAAAAAAAAAAAAAAAAAAAATAGAAACTATAAACGAAACAAATATTTTATTATAAATTCTACTATTTTTCACTTCATAAATTTTATTCATCTTGACAAGTGTCACATTAAGTTAAATTGTGTCATACAACAAAAACACAAACACAGGAAGAGACGGAAAATTACAAATACTATCTCTTTCTTTTACCACCAAAAATATGTGTCACTTTTTTTGCCTCCACTTTTTTTTATTACAAACTTTTCCGCAAACACTTGAACTGTTTTTTTTTTTTTTTCTAGTAATTTTCTTGTCATCTAGCGCAAAAACTATTATGAATAAAATTTCAATTTCTTTGGAACAAAACAACAGAAAAAAAAAAAAAAAACAAAAAACCTGAAAAAAATAAATAAAATTTTATTTAAAATAGACAAAAGGAGACAGAATTTGAGAAGCCCTAATGCTAGAATGGGCGAAGGAAAGTGTATAAATAAAACAATGAATAAAACTAGAAAATAGCCTTGTCTCAAGTGTAATATGCTTATTTTTTGTTTAACGTTTTTTTATATGGGGACTATTTAAATAAATGTGTAACTACAAAAAAAAGTATATAATAAGGCGGTTTTGACAGATTTTTTATAACCATTAGAAATTCAGTAAGAACATCCAGGGAGAGAATAAGAAAATATAAAATTAGGTATATTAGATTTGTAAGTGGCCACAAAAATAAAACAAACTTTAGGCGTCCTCTATTATATTGTTTTAGATTTGTTGTTAGAAAACTTAAATTAAAACAAAATAAAATTATGTTGCCTAGCTTTAGGAGATGGCTGCTTATGAAATTTGTAGAAGGTTTTAAGAGATACTAGGAATTTAATCATTATCGTAAAGCTATAAAATACATAGTTTATAGTTTGCTCTAGTCTATAGTGTAATATATAGTCTAAAGTACACTATAGCCTATAATCCAGTTTAAAGTCAAAGGCACTACCGAATCATAATACTCTTTAGTCCAATATTCTTCTCAGTCTCAAGAACTCTAATAGATTTTTCACATAATATATATAATTATATATAATTATAATATATACAATTATAATTTGTATTTAAAATCAAATGCTTTCAGTAATACCAAACGTTTGGATATAATATTAAAATAATTGGAGAACAAAAGTTTTCTGAAATTTGTTTAAAAATTCTTGATGTGGAATTTTTGGAAGTAAAAACAAAAAATATTTAAAGCTAATAGTTCTCAATGAACTTGTATAACGTTTTCCTAAATTTAGCCTGATTTGCTGTATCAGGCTAAATTTAGGAAAATTTATCAAATATTATTGTAAATATTTTTCTTTTAAGTATGAATTTCTTTTTAAGTTTATGAATTATTGCAGAATAACACTTCGTATTAAATTTGAATAGCAACTTGAAACTTAAACATACATTTTTTGGATATATTTATATTAAATTTTTAACGGAATCAACAATTTTTTTGATTTTAAATTAAAATTTAACGAGTACTTATCTATTTTTCGATAACTGAAATAATCCAACAAATTTTGCATATCAAAAAGGTTTTTAAAATCTTTAAAAATCTTTTATTTATCATTTAGACTTTAGGCAATACAAAAGAGGCTGGTGGAAGCAGATGTTTTTAAAATTTTAGCAAAACAGGAAATTTGTTCCTAAAAATTCTTTATATCGGCAGTAAAATGTTCTCATCATTCGTTGTACTATATAAGGTATCTAATGTGAATATCTGCTGATCCGTTATATCGGATTTTTGTTATATCGCTTTTTGTTATTTCGAACTTTGACTGTAGCTGGAAAATGTTTCGCGAAACATATAAAATTATCATGTTTTAAATGCTTGAGTTTTCTGGGATGCAGCTAGTTTATTATCTCAAAATTGGGGTGGACCGTTCTCAAGTTGTAACGTCAAAAGTGAGAACCCTTGTTCCAATCTATAGCCTATTCTTTAGTATAGTCTATAGTCTAATCAAGTCTATAGTATAGCCTATAGCCTAGTGTATAGTCTAGTTTGTAGTTTAGTCTATAGTCTAGTCTAGTCTATAGTCCAGTCTATAGTCTAGTCTATAGTCCAGTCTATAGTCTAGTCTATAGTCCAGTCTATAGTCTAGTCTATAGTCTGGCCTGTAGTCTAGTCTGCAGTCTTGTCTATAGTATAATCTATAGTCTTATCTATAACATAGTCTAGTCTGTTATCTGATCTACAGCCTAGTCTATAGTCTGGTCTAATCTATAGTCTGGTTTATAGTCTAGTCTATAGTCTGGTCTATAGTCTAGTCTATAGTCTGGTTTATAGTCTAGTCTATAGTCTGGTTTATAGTCTAGTCTATAGTCTGGTCTATAGTCTAGTCTATAGTCCAATCTATAGTTCATCCTATAGAAATGAACTAGAACTGATTTAGAACTGAACTATAATTGAATTAGAACCGAACTAGAACTGAATGGAAACCGAACTAGAACTGAACTAAAATTGAACTAGAGTTGAAGTAGAACTAATAAACAGGTTTGTAATCGTAAATTACCATAGCAGAGTCTGTGGACTATAATTAGACACCAGCAGAATGAAATACGTATTTTCTGTGCCGCTACACACTTTGTCAGCATTCGTTGTGTGTCATCCATTTTGGTTTCGTTGAAACCTAAACAACTAAGTTAAAGCTGAACTACACCTAAACTGGAACTGAACTAGAATTAAACTAAAACTAAAAAAAAAAAAAATCTTTTTGAACTGATTTAGTTAATAGTGTTTGGCATAAAATTTAATTTAGGAGAATAAATATTATACTTGCTAACCATTAAAGAAAACTTTCAAAAATTCACCAAAAATGTAATCAAAGAAATATTTTGTCTAGGTAGAATTTTACACTTGACAAGAAACCACATTCACAGGTTTTAACAACAATTACTTTGAAATTGAAAAGACAATAATTTAATCATTATTCTTCATATACTTACACTTAAGTTCAAATTTGAATGTGAATTGGTGTGAGGACTAGTTTTGCCATTAAACCACAACTCAGAGGTTTTTGTTAATAAACTGAAATGAAAATATAAAAAAGAGTAAAATCGAAAATATCTTAACATATATAAAATTCATAAATTTGTAAAAGGGTTGATCTTAGAGTTTTGATTTTTTTATTTAATTTATTTTATATTGCAGACCACAGAAAAATATAATTTTTATAGTTCTAACCACTGCTTATGTACTCGTGGACTTTTACTGGTAACCCTTACATTATAGATGTGATAATTGTTTCAATCACTTCTTTGGAATAGTTTACTCATCTCCTTTTAAAATCTTTGATATTTTGTGACATCTTTTTGTGCTCTTCAATTCTCTTTTCACAAGAGCCTAATATCTCTCCACTGGTCTTACCTTCGGACAATTTGGAGGATTGACCTCTCTTGCTACAAAAACTATGTTAATGTTTTGATACCACTCCAGAGCTTCCTTACCGTAGTGACATGATGCCAAAGCGGGTCAAATATCTGTGGACGCATAGAGCTCTCTTATGAAAAGAAGAAGACTTTTTTGCAAACATTATTTGATGTATATTCGATATATATGGGCTATATAAATGCCCACTGTAACAAATGACTTGCTTCTTTTGGTGAAACTGCATAAAGCTTGCCATACCAAGAATTTTTTAGGAATTTTGTCCGCTTTTTAGACTTAAACTTATCTTCAACATTTCCTCGAGTATTAGCAACACATAAATATTTTGACCCGGAAGCTGACAAAAATCTGCCAGTACATACGTTTTGTCGCCCAATATACAATATGAGTATTTTTGTATGAAATTTGATTTTAATTTGCGAACCCTATTCTTGGCTTGCAGCATTCCTGTTTGAAACTTTTTGGATTTTGTATGTTTTCAAGCTTGCATTGGTTTTAACATTTAGAACCAAAATAGTCAAAGCACTGAGCTAACTCGGGCTACCAGATGTGTTTGGAGTTTCTTTTTTTTTATTTTGCTTTTAATTTTCTTGGCCTTCCTGATATCATGTGGATATTTTTTTTCTTCCCGAACCAGGTTTCCTAGCAATGGTCAAATTCTCCTGATACTGCTTTGACGGCAGACTTTTAATTCTTTGGCCACTTTTTTGTAGAAAATATTTTTACTTTTTTTTTAATTTTTAATGATTTTAGCACGTACTTCTTTTTCGTCACACATTTTGGCCAAACTCATAACAAATCAACATTGTTGTCATTAAAAATAGTAACTGACATATTTTCAAAGATAACTAGATATAAAAAAAAAAGTTAAAACGTGTATTCAGTTTCTTTCTGATCTTACTCCTTAGTTTCTGATAGAATATTTTCTTTAAAATACTTAAACAGAATTAAAGTTAATAAAAAAATATTAGACTCTTCATAAAGTTAAAATTTACTTTCTACTATTTCTATAAGTCATCTTGTCATTATATCTGTTTCCATAAATATTTTACTTTTTAAACAAATATGTTAAACTTGTATTTCTTTTAGATTATTTGCCTCGTTGTTCTTATCAGATAATATTTGTTTCTAACAACTAATTTAAAATCAAATCCTTGTCATCATTATTATTTATTCAAATAAATTTCAAATAAATTTGTTTTTTTTATATTTTTTTTCGTGTTGCAAAAATATTCATTTCCTGTCCTAAAAATAGTCACAAAAAGAAAATGTTCATTTGTTATTGTCATTTATTTTAAAAATATCATAAATGACAATCATTTACACAACGCTCTAAAAATATACAACTATTATTTTTAAATAAAAAAGTAGGTGCAATTTTTGATGTAATACACATACATATATATAATGTATGCATGAAAGATGATGCCCTACAGTTCTATTAAAAGTGTTAAAAAAAAAAAATAATAAAATTTTAAACCAAATCTTTTAAAATTTTCCTTAAAGTTAAAAAATATTTAAAAAATTTTTGATTAGTTTTAAATCTCTATATGTTACAAATCAAACAAAAAAATATAAAACAATGAAAAATATGCACAAAAAAAGTACCTCATTGTATTTCATGCAAACTTTCATTCATTCAACCAGTCAGGCATCCAGTATGTCATTGATATTGCTACCACACACCCAAACATACATTGGCATTACAAAGCATATGGGAAACAAAAATGGCGGTTGGGATTTTTTCTCTCTTTATTTAAAAACGGAAAAAAAAACAAATATTTAAAAATTTTTATTTTGTTTTTTTCTGTATTGTTGTTCATTCATAACATTTCACACGGGTCAAATAATTTTCAAAACAAAAAAATGTGTATTTTTTTTTTTTATAAAATTTTTATGTTTTTACCAATTTTCTTCTTTTGAAAGAGAAAGAGTTAACAAAACTGATGACAAGGATTTTTAGCTGTTTTTGCTTTTTGTTTATTGTGTTCAAATATTTTTTTCAACCAAAATATAAAATTTAAAAACACAGAAAATTTAAAGCATACAAACAGGCTGATTAAAAATAGTCAAAAAAGTTGTAAGCAGATTACATCTTACTAACATTTGTAATAAGTTCCTTTATTAGACTAAAATTAGAATGCTTTATTTTCAATCTTTATATATAATTAAATCTCCTTTCCCTTTTATATTTTATAATTTCATCTGAATTTTACTTGTGTTTATTTTTAAGAATTTTATTGTTATTATAATTTGCTATTATAATATTGTTCTTATAAATTTTTATCACAAGGAAGAAAAGAAAACGAACACGTAATAAGGGAACAAATATCAGAAAACTCCGGGAAATTTATGCAAAATAACATGTAAAAAATGTAAGAAAATTCAATTTCGTAGACAATTTTTTTTTTTCTTTCTTTTTCATCAACTAGAAGGAGGTTGTTTTTGCTTAAGCAAATGAAATATAAATAAATAGCAGAAGACTTTTTTATGAGACATAACAATGAATAAAAGAAAATTAACAAAAACTAAAAATAAAATTCTATTTTTAACTTTAATATATGTATATAACAAGGCTATAAAGAAAAAAAAAGAAACGTCGCCATAGTTGTCTATATGAAAATTCTAGTTCTATTGTACAGTTGTGATTTAGTTCTCTCTCAGTTCCAGTTCAGTTCTATTTCAATTCTTGTTCAGTGTTAGACTAGTACTAGTTTAGTTCTAGATCATTTCTAGTTCAGTTCTAGTTCAGTTCCAGTTTAGTTCTAGTTAAGTTCTTTTTCTAGTTTCAGCTTAATCAAATTCATTTTTCATTGAGCTCTAGTTCAGTTCTAGTTTAATTCTACTTCAGTTCTACCTCAGTCCTGCTTCAGTTCTAGTTCAGCTCCAATTCAGTTCAGTTCTACTGTTCATTGCCATCGGTTGTGTTTTACATAAGCTTCTCTAAAAATTATTGAAAAATTTTTCAAAAGTGCAAATTAAAAGACAAAAAAAGTGAAAAAACAAACCAAATCATCACCAGTAATAGTGTGAAAAAATATTAAAAAAAAATCGTGTAAAAGAAACTATTTTGCAGATAAATATACCAAACAAAAAGTGGAATTTACTTGTGAAAAAACAAACATGTGTCAGCATGAGTTAAGTTTCAGTTTAGTTCCAGTTAAGTTCTAGTTAAGCTCTTTTTCTGAACTAGACTGAGTTCAGTTTTAGTTCAGCTCAAGTTCAAGTTTATTTCCACTTCAGTCTAGTTAATTTCTAGTTGAGCTCTAGTTGAGATCTAGTTGAGTTCTAGTTCAGTTTAGTTCTAGATCAGTTCTAGTTGTGTTCTAATTCAGATCTATTTCAGTTCTAGTTTAGTTCTAAATTATTTCTAGTTCAGTTCCAGTTTAGTTCTAGTTAAGTTCTTTTTCCAGCTTCAGTTCAGTTCTAGTTTAATCCTGCTTTGGTTCTAGTTCAGATTTAGTTCAGTTCTAATTCAGTTCAAGTTCAGTTCTAGTTTAGTTCCAGATCAGTTCTAATTCAGTTATAGCTCAGTTCTAGTTCGGTTCTAATTCAGTTCTAGATGAGTTCTAGTTCAGATCAACTTCAGTTCTACTTTAGTTGTAGATCAGTTCTAGTTCAGTTCTACTTCAGTTCTACTTTAGTTGCAGACCATTTCTAGTTCAGTTATTGCTGGGTTCTAGTTTAGTTCTAGGTCAGTTCTAGTTCTAGTTCAGTTTTAGCTCATGTCTGAATCTAGTTCACTTTTAGTTTCATTCTTGCAAAGTTCTAGTTTATTTCTTGTTCATTTCCAGCTCAGTTATTCATTATTTCTAGTGGAGATATAGCTCATTTTTATGTTAGTTCTAGGTCTGTTTCAGTTAAGATAATGGTTCAAGTTTGTTCAGTAGCTTTTTATTTTCCTTCTCCTACCTACCTTTCCAACATTTTGACTAATGTTTAATGCCTCTTTTTTTCTTAATTGTATTTTTCTTGGTATTGTGGTCAAATTAAATTGTCTAATTTACGAGTATTTTCGTACTAATATAAAACCAACCGCATTTAGACATTTGTTCCCTTAAGTATATTAAAAAAAAATGGTCAGCGACAAGATAAGAAATGGCGGTTATTATATTTGCTTTTTTCAAAAAGTGAGTAGAAAAAAATTAACAGTAATTAAAAACCATTGTCATGGCAACGTTAGGCAACCATCAGCATCAACTTCACAGAAAAAGCAAGATAAAATGGAAAGCATAAAAGAACACACACACATACACAAAATGAACAAGTATCTAGAGAATACAAATTTTAAGATGTAAGCGAACAAAATAAAATTAAATACAACAAAAAATGTTTGACAAATAGACTGCAAATGCCTCATTTACAAATACAATTATACTCGCAGGCATTCATCCATAAAAATAGGCAGAAAGAATGAAAATAGGCATTGATATTGTTGGCGTATATCTAAAGGACATAGGAGGGAAATGGAGACACCTACAATTCAGTTAGATTGAGAGACTTTAATACTTAAATCGTTGGTACTCACACACGTTTCTTTGTGTACCAGTTTTAATGACGATTTAATTGAATTGTAAAAAAAATAAATAGCATTAAAGCTTTCTTTTTTACTTCAAGTACAGGCTTAAATAATATAAATTCCTCATTTGTTTTACACAACATACAAACTTTCATTCTTGCTTTGAGTTCGCCTAAAAGTATGCATGTGTAAATCAACACATACATTCGCTTAATACTTATTTAATGCTAGATAAAATGAAATGAAAAAAGCTTTTGGTGATGTTAGTGGTTGCTGCTGAAGATTGAGGTATCATGCTGCTGTATAGCTGGGAATTAAATTTGAAATAAAAAGCCTAAGGACATGTAACTGTAGAGAGTGTGTGTGTCTGAGTTTTTATATAAAATGTTTTCTTTTTCTCCGCTATATTATTTACACCCTAGAGAATTCCTTGTCTATATGTACTATGTGGCATATTTTGAATTGTAATTTAGAATAAAAACGTGAGTAAATTTCACAAAATAAGCTAAAAGAAATGAAATTATATTTTAACGCTTTTTATTTAAACTCCACGTATATGTTACACACAAAACAAAAAAAGTAAAAATACCAAATGGAAAAATATTTCAGCTTGTTTTTGTTTTCCTTTTTTTTATTTTTTTCTGCAGATGTTTAATTAAAAATAAAAATTAACTTTTAATATTATAATGAAATTCTTGGTAAGACAAGATTGAAATGAATGAACGAACGAATGAAAAAATAACATCAAATGTAATTTCTAATCATGTCTTAAGGGGAAAAAGCAAGTATAAGTTAGAATGCCTAAACGTATGCAACATGCTTGTAGATATAATGAATTATATATTCATTTTTGATTTACGTTTACGTTTAAGCTTTAGATATCTCCTAAATAGAAAGATAATGGAGAAAAAAAAAAAAATTAATTAGACACATATTAAACTGATAATAAGAGTAGGAGAATGTAGATAAAATCAATCAGAGTTCAGTTCTTGTTTTGCTCATATTCGGTTCTAGTTTAGATTCACATCGGTTTAAGTTCAGTTTTACATAATTTTAAATTCAGTTCAGTTCTAGTTTAGTATTAATTCTGCTCTATGTCAGTTTCCGCTCAGTTCTAATTCAGTTATAGTTCAGATTTAGTGTTAATTCTGTTCTAAATCTGTTTACGCTCAGTCCTAACTTAGTTCTTGTTCTAGATGAGTTCTAGTCCAGTTACCACTCTGTTCAATTCCAGTTCTAATTCAGTTCTAGGTCAGTTCCCGTTCTGTTCTAGTTTAGTTCTACTTCAATTCTAGTTCAGTACTAGTTCAGTACCAATTAAGTTCTAGTTCAGAAGTACATCAGTTTATAGTCACTTCTAGTTCAGTTCCAATTCAGTTCTAGTTTAGTTCTAGTTCTAATTCTGTTCAACGTCAGTTTCCACTCGGTTCTAATTCAGTTCTAGTTCAGTTTTATTTCTAGTAATAGTTCAATTCCTGCTCAGTTCTAGTTCAGTTCTATCTCAGTTCTAGTTCAAATATAGTTCGGTTCTTGTTCAGTTCTAGTTCGGTTCTAATTCAGTTCTAGTTCAGTTATAATTCAGTTCCAGCATTGATCATCTGTTTATAAAAAATAATAACAAAGGAACATCAAAAACATACGCAGTAATAACAACAACAATATCAGACCACTATTTCTTATATTGTTGTGTTGAAGAAAGCGAAAATAACTAGGAAGAAGATTGGAATGTACTGGTGCAACAAAATTCTAATATAAATGATTTGTTTAATAATTTTAAAGACAAATTCAGTGAAATTTACAAAAAAGCAAAATAAGTTTAAGAAAAGATCTTCAAATCTGTGGATTAAAGAAGAAATAATAAAATATTGTTATCTAAGGGATAAACTTTTTAAAAAATGGCGAAATAATCGTAATAACAAAAGATATGAAAAAGAATTTAAAACATTTAGAAATATATTAAACAAAAGAATTTATTTTGAAAAAAAAAATACTATAAAACAAATTTTTTGAAAATAGATATGATACGCGTGCAACGTGACAACTAATAAATGAAATTATTGCCAAAAGAACAACAAATATAGACTCTTTTACAATAAAAAATTTCTAAAATGAAAAAATATCTGATATCACAAATAAATTTTCGTTAAACTTTAATACAAATCATTGAAAAAAATCCTACTTTGCTGTGGCATAAAAACAATAAATATTCCTCATGATTCGATAGCAAATACAACATACGTTTAGTATACTAATGAAGAGGAAATTTTCAATATTCTAAAAAATCTTAACATTAAAAAAGGTGCCTGAGCTGATGGAATACGACCTAAAGATCTGAAAACTAATGTAAGATTTTTAACTCCAGTTATCACTAAATTAATAAATTCCAGTTTGGAACAAGCCATTGTGCCAAATATGCTGAAAACCTAAATAGTTAAGTCAATATATAAGAGTGGTAGGTAATACATCAGATTATAATAATTATAGGCCAATTGCTATTCTTTCTGCTATAGAAAAAATTCTTGAAGAAGTAATAGTTAGAAGAGTTACAAACTTCCTCCAAAAATATAAAATCTTTAACAAAAATCAATTTGGTTTCCAAAAAGTAAAAAAATTTAAACCAAATTTTAGGAAACTTCTCAAACTATGTCAGCGGAAGTTTAAGTAAACATATGCATGTCATAGTCCGATTCATAGAATTTAGCAAAGCATTCGATACACTTTCCCACTCTAAATTATTAGAAATACTCGAAAAAATGGTATCAGGGGTAATATATTAAAGTGGTTTAAAAGCTATTTGAAATTCAGAAACTATTGTGTAAAAATGAACAGCAAATTGAGTGTAACACAGAGAAATAAATTTTCACAACACTGAATGTTGTGCAGACATTTAATAATAACATTATTAATAACACTAACAATAATGACTCATGTTCAACAATTTTAGAAATGTTCACCTCGTACAAATATTTGGGAGTAATCATAATCAGCAAATTCAAATGGAAGAATCATATAGAAAGCCTACAAAAGAAACTGAGAAAAACGTCTTATATAATGTACCACCACTTAAGTGACTGTGTCATTTATAACGTACTAAGTCAAGTGTACTTTTCCTTAACTGAATCGTACATAAGACATTGGGAAATGTCAAATAAAAAAAGCACACTACAACACAAACACAAAATAGCCTATTAAAAATACTTTGGAAAAAATATCAACACCAAAGTAGAGATAGCTCCAATATCCCATCAAATTCCAGCAACATGTATAACACAAACAGTCTTACCAAAAATTTAAATGTGCTAAATATTAAAATCATATACAATACAACGATTATAAAAGAATTTGACAATGACACCAGATTTTTACATCCAATCGACCATAATCATGACACGAGGATAAAATCGCATGGAAGATACAAAATATAACATTTTTCTAATGATACGGTCGTAATACACTTTCCGTCGCGCTGCCTACGATTTTAAATAAAATACTAACTAATATTCTAAATAATACAAATTCCTATAAAAAGTTTAAAGAAATAATAAAGTACCTCATAAGTTTACAATGAACTGTCACTGAAATTGAACACAAAGAAAAAATTGTTTACTATTATTTCCTGTAGACAAAGCTTGTTAACTTTACGGGACTGCATTATAAAAAAATTTTTCTTCAAAAAAATATGAAATAAATAAACAAATAAAAATTGAAAGTAAATAAAATACATAAATATATATATGACAAAACTTTTGAAGATGAAGGATGAATTCCCCAGCTCTGCACATGAGTGATGAAGACATCGAAATACACACCATTAATTAAATTATACATTTGATATAAAGATTTATCAAATTAATAACTTACAATGTATTTAATTTATGAATTGTTTTATCTTATTTAATTTAATAGTTGCTAATAGTTCTATTTCAGTTTTATTTCTAGTACTAGTTCAGTTCCCACTCAGTTCTAGTTCAGTTCTATCTCAGTTCTAGTTCAAATATAGTTCGGATCTAGTTCAATTCCAGTTCTAGTTTGTTTATACTTCAGTTCTAATTTAGTTCCATTTTAGTTCCCTTTTAGTCCTAGTTTACGTTTATGGTCAATTGAGAGCAAACGCGGCACCCATCTTGCAGAAAACTTTCTTAAACCCAGCTGATCATTTAAAATCGAAACCACACTGCCATATGAAATGCCTATGGCATCAACAATCTCACGCACTTTTACTCTTCGGTCGGCCAACACCATATCATGGATTTTTTCGACATTTTCGGGTGACCTCATTTGGCCGTCCAGAACGTTCAGCGTCATTTGCACTTGTGCAACCACAACGAAAGTCAGTAAAACGCCTTTTTACCATTGAAATCGAAAGAAACTAAGAAAAGACTCATATAGTGTGTTCCACTTGAGCAACTGCACCCCTTACACATTTCTCAGGCAGATATATCATTCGCTAGTGGAAACTTATATATGACCGGTATTACAGCTTGCAGTAGTTTACAACAAACTCAGAACCAAATCTTCAAAATTTTGTTCACTTTTAATTCAGTTCCAATTCAGTACTAGTTCGGGTCTAGTTCAGTTCCCGATTAGTTTTAATTCCGTTTCAGTTCTGTTCTAGTTCATTTCTAGTTTAATTTTATTTTAGTTTTAGTTTAGTTCTGGTTGAGTTTCAGTTCAGTTCCATTTCAATTCTAGTTTAGTTTTAGTTCAGCTCCACATCGGTTCATGTTCAGTTCCCACTCATTTTCAATTCAGTTCTAGTTCCATTTCCAGTTCAGTAACTATTCTTCAGTTCTAATTAAATATAAAATCATTTATTTCATGGTACTTGGCGCCTTGCTCATAGTTAAACTTTTTCCCTTTTTCACATTAATTAAATTTTTATTAATATTAGCAAAATGTCTTATTCTAAATTAATTGTTTGAATTTTTTCCTGTCTTATCTTTGCAGGTATGTTAAAATTGTATTTTAATTCAAAATTATAAATATTATTCATAATTTTATTTGTCCGCCGATAACCTTTTGATCACTGAACAAATTTATTTTGTTTTGTCTTGGAGGGTAAGCCAATATGTTTTACTTTTTATATTTTATAATATATTCCCAATTAATGGAATTATAATTGGTTTTGACCGTTTTTGATAATATTATTTTATATTTAATATATTGAACAAGAAAAGGTACAATTTCATTTATAAAATATCATCAATATTTTATTCAAAGATCTATTGAAATATGACCTTTTGATTTTTATAAACAAACACAAAAATATTAATATTTTTTGACAAAAAGAGATTGTTGACAATAAAGAATTTTTTTTTTTTTTCTTTAATTTATTTCAATGACAATCGGAGGTTAATAAACTGCTGAATCAGAGATTATTTTGCAAAAAGTAAAATATGATAAAAGTTGACAACGTCCTATTGCTGAGACTTAGCAACCTGAGGATTTTTTAATGGAATATTTTATTACTTGCTATATTTTATTTTAATACTTATAAAAGAGATTTATAATAAGAAAAGCAGAGATAAATAATTTAATTTTTAAATTTTGTATTGCATTTAATCCGCTTTAATTTCTATTAGTAATTTAAATAAATGAGCAATCGTGGCATTCTTAAAAGCTCTAAATATTTTTTTTAGTGAACTCATTAACTTTTGAACTTTGTGATCAGTTTCTGAAATTTTGGACATATCTAGAACGTAATCAAGAGATGATGCACTATTTCAGAGCCTTCAGAATATATTTTCAAATATATATACTTCTTTTAATATAAAAATTTTATTTACTTACATTTTAATAAAAATTTTACTATCAATAATTTAGTAGTGATATATTTATAAAACTCTAAAAAATAAGCATCTGCGCCTAAAAGTATATTGTAGAAATAATGCAACACAGTTCTTTTGTTTCAAAAACACATAGAAAATTTTCATGCTGCTAAAACCCTTTATTATAATGACTGAGACAATAAGCACAAGATAGGAAGACGAAACAATTTTCTTACTCTTATCTAAAGAAATTTACAACAAAAATTTTAGCATAACAAAAGACTTAAAAAAAAAATGTGAAAGATTCATTATTGTTATATTTTTTCTTTATAAAAATTAAAAATTTTTTACTTAAAAAAATATAAAAATCTCAAGGTTTGTTTGTAGAAAAGAGGAAGGAGTAGAACGGCTAACTTTTACAAAAAAAAAAAAAAAAACACCTGAATTTAAAAAGTATTTTTCTGCTGACTCCCCTGGGTTGTGTTTTTTGCTTTGTTCATGGCAAATTCTAAAATTTATTTCAAACTGTATGTTTTAGTTTTAAAAACATAATAAAACTGTAAAAAACCTGCAGCAAACTCGTTTTAGTTTTTTTTCTGTTATTTATCGCTCTCAAGAGGTTTTAACCTGTCTGCAGAATAGTCATTGTGTTTTTTTATGTTTTTTGTTTAAATGTTTTTGTATGTTTTTTTTAAGTTAAAATTTTTTTAGTTAAACAAGTTTAGTTAGAAAAATCAACTAAAAATAAACTAGAACTAAACTAGAAATTATCTACAACTTAACTACAACAGAACTAGAACTGAACTAAAACTAAAGTAAAACTAAACTAGAACTGAACCATAAGTGAACCAGAACTAGAACCGAACAATAACTGAGCTATAACTGAACTATAACTGAACTAGAACTGAACTAGAACTGAACTAGAACTGAATCAGAACTGAACTGAATTAGAACTGAACCCGAACTGAACTAGAACTGAACTACAACTGAATCAGAACTGAACTGAACTAGAACTGAACTAGAACTGAACTAGAACTGAACTAGTACTAAACTAGAACTGAACCAGAGCAGAACTAGAACTGGACCAGAACTGAACCAGTACTGAACTAAAACTCAACTATATCTGAACCAGAACTAGAACTAAACTAGAACCCAACTAGAATTGAATTGTGCCAAGTCTGCTTAAAAGATCAATGTTTAGGCCAATATATAAAAATGGCGATAAATTGGATGTTAATAATTATAGCTGTTTAGTCTGTCGTGGACAAAATCCTTGAGGAACAAATAGTCAGAAGATTAACAAACTTTTTGCAAAAATATAAAATCATCAGTAAAAATCATTTTGGATTCCAAAAAGGTAAAAATATCAACAAACTTTTAGGAAATTTTTCAACTTATATCAATGAATGCCTAAGTAAACATATGCATATATTAGCTTTATTTATCGATTTCAGTAAAGCATTTGATACTCTTTCGCATAAGAAATTATTAGAAATACTAGAGAGAAATGGTATAAAAGGAAATTTACTATAATGATTTAAAAGCTATTTAGATTGCAGAAACTGCGTAAAAATAAATAATAAATTAAGCAACAAAAAGTCATATGATTGTGGGGCACCGCAAAGTTCAAAACTTGGACCCATATTGTGCATAATATATGCAAATGACATGCTCAAATATTTAAAAGAAGGAACAATCTTCGCATATGCCGATGATACCGCCATAATTGTAGCTGATAACAATATAACAAACGCAAAAGACATAATGCAACAGCAACTGAATATAGCAACCAGATGGAGCCATGACAATGGGCTTATCATCAATGCAAATAAAACCCAAATAATGAATATTAAACCAATACACATCGCAGATTCAAATATAGAAATCAAATTTCACAACACAGATTGCCTACACAGAAATATCTGCAATAATACACTAGCTAATGACACTTTTTGTTCCACTATAGAAAAAATCAATTCATATAAATATTTGGGAGTAATCATTGATAGCACGTTTAAATGGAAAGCACATATTCAAAGCTTACAAAAAAAAAAAAAAAAAAACGGAAAGGAACAGCTTGGCAAAACACCTAAACATTATGAATGTCAAAAACATATACCACACAACACTTATCAAAGAATTTGATGATGGCAGTCGATTCTTGCAACCAATTGATTACACGCATAACACAAGAATAAATTCACAAGGAAGATATAAAGTCCAAAGTTTCACAAATGAGTATGGTCAAAGTATAATGCTCGTCGTATTGCCCACTGTTCTAAACAAAATACCCATAAATATCCTAAATACCAAAAATAATTACAAAAAACACAAAGACATTAAAAACTACCTAATAAATTTCCAATGAACACTCGTTGAAATTAATATATAGTAATTTATTATTAAAATTTCCTACAGACAAGCTTACGAGCTTTGCGGGATGGTATTATAAAAATTCACTGAACAAAAAAAGCTTTAAAGCCTTATAATTAAAAATCTAATAATAAATAAGTCAAATTAAAATTAACCATATAAATGAAAACAGAAGAAAATAAAAATATATGAAAACCCGAATATTGGAGATGGGAATATGAATACGAACTATAAATTAAATTTTCCAGCCATGAGGTAACTTCAACATATGCCTAGGACAACTCAACATATATTTTAAAAGAAATTTAAATTTTTTTAAATATATTAATATAAAATGCTAATCTATTGAATTGTAAACAATAACTGTAAATAAATAAAAAAAAAAACTAGAACTGAACTAGAACTGAACTAAAACTGAACTAGAACTTAACTATAACTGAATTAGAACTGAACTAGAACTGAACCAAAACTGAACGAGAACTGAACCAGAACTGAACTAGAACTGAATTATAAGTGAACTATAACTGAATTGGAACTGAACCAGAACTGAACTAGAACTGAACCAGAACTGAACTAGAAATAAACATTTTATTTGTTTATTTTATACAAGAAATTAATTATTACTAATTAATTAATATAATAAAAAATTTTTAATAAAAAAAAAAACTAAACCAGAACTGAACTAAAACTGAACAATAACTGAACTAGAGCTGGACTAGAACTGAACTAGAACTGAGCCAGAACTGAACTATAACTGAACCAGAACTGAACTAGAATTAAACATTTTATTTGTTTATTTTATACAAGAAATTAATTATTACTAATTAATTAATATAATAAAAAATTTTTAATAAAAAAAGAACTAAACCAGAATTGAACTAAAACTGAACAATAACTGAACTAGAGCTGGACCAGAACTGAACTAGAACTGAGTCAGAACTGAACTGAATTAAAATTCATCTGGAACTGAACTAGAACTAAAACTGAACTAGAACTAAACTGGCACTGAGGTAGAAAATTTACTAAGAATTATATAAGATGATGGTTGGCATAACTTCGTATTAAAAAACGCTGAAATAAATCCTTTAACTTTAAGTTCTTGCTAACATATTAGTTTTTCAAGAGATGCTCTATTAAGTTTTTAAATAAAATCCCAATGCAATTATGTCTCATAAATATTTTCTTTTGAAACTTAACCTCCTTTTTGTTCTAGTTTTTTTTTTTTTAGTTATAGTTTTCTATAAAGAAAATAAAACTAGAGCAGATCTATTATTAAAACTTATTTTCTATTTAGTTTCTTTTACGCATTAACTTATTAAAAAAAAAAAAAAAAAACATAAATTTACTTTGAATCAATGACTGATTATATAAATGTTATGCTAAAAATAATATAACGTTTATAAGTAATTAAATAAAATTCTATTTTTAGCATAAATATTATTTTATATTTGCAGTTATAGCAGCGCATCTTGTTGCGAGTAATCAGAGCTTATCAGAATGAACTTGTAAAATTGTAAAAAGAAACTAGGACAATATTGCTTTTCTTTTTTTCTTACTGCTGTTTATATTTATAAATGAGGAAAAAGTGAAGGAAAATATTGTAAAATGGATGTATAAATTTATATTTATTTTTTATAAATTTGTAGTGATTCTTTACGAATAAAAAGTTATTATAGAATTGAAATAAAATAAAGAATTATAATTTTATTAGATTCTTCTAACAGAGATAACTATTAATTGTTTCAAGTTTATTTATAAAATTAAAGGGGTCTTTGTCAATTTTTATATATTTACGAGTTAGATCACTTTGAAAATGCATTTGAATTTACATAACCCTCTATATATTTTTTCATAAGTTTAGTCATGTCTGTTAAACTTTGTTGAAAATGTAGGTAAAACTATTTTTAAGATATTTTTTTAATTTTTTTTTTTTTTTTTTGTTTTTCTTTATTTAAAATTCAATATAGATAAAAAGTAATCATTGCCAAATGCAGCATTACAATAACAAAACTTTAACTAGAAACCTTTTTCCTGTTGCTGCTCTCCATCTTTCCTTTTATTTTGTTTGCTTTTATTAGTCTTACAGGAAATGACGTTTAGGTGGCGCTGTTCACCAGACCGTAAATTATTAAATTTTGTTAGTAACCTGCATACTAAAAGCATAACATAAGAGTAGATATGTGGTAGCCCACAAATACCAACAGTTTTCAAAAAATTCTAGTTCATTTTTAAATGCTTCTTTTTTTAAGCAAATTTTACAAAAAAATTTTAGAAGAAAATTAAAAAAAAAAGACCATTTATTAAAATTGTCTAAAAATTGACTTTATATAGATTTTTAAATTCACTTTATAAGAATTTATCCAAAATTCACATGAAAAAAATCCAAATATTTATTTTTTTAAAGGAAATTTTTTAAAATTAACTTTTATAAGAAAATTTTAAAAACTTTTATAGGAAATATTTGAAATTTAACTTTTTATAGGATTTTTTTTTAAATAAACTATTTGTTTATTTACTTTTTATAGGATTTTTTTTAAATTTTGCCTTTAAAGAAAATTATGTTACAAGATTCGTTTGTAAGTTTTTTTGCAAATTTCATTTTTCAAAAAATTATATTTCATAGGATATTATTCAAAAGTTTCGTTTTTATGCGGAAATTTTTTACAAATTTGCTTTTTTAGAAAATTTTCAAAAAATTAATTTTTTAAAGAAAAAAAAAAATTAATTTTTATAGGAAATTTTCTAAAAATGTATTTTTTTTTTGGAAACTAAAAATTTACATTTGTAAAAATTTATTTTTTATATGAAATTTTCTAATAATTTCTATTTTTTTAGGAAATTTCTTAAAAATTTCATTTTTTATGAAATTTTCTAAAAACTAATTTTTATAAAAAATGTTCCACATTCTATTTTCTTTTTTATAGGAAATTTCATAAAAATTTATTCTTTTATTATATTTTCTAAAAACTAATTTTTATAAGAAATATTCTAAGATCTATTTTTTTATAGGAAATTTCCAAAAAATTAATATTACTCTTATATACGAAATTTTGTAAAAATTTATTTTCATAGGAAATTTTGTAAAAATTTATTTCTTATAGGTAATTTTCTAAAATTTTCATCTTTATAGGAAATTTTCTAAAAGTTTAATTTTTTTTAGAAAATTTTCTAAAAATTTCATTTTTTTTATAGGAAATTTTCTAAAATTTTCATCTTTATAGGAAATTTTCTAAAAGTTTCATTTTTTTTTAGGAAATTTTCTAAAAATTAATTTTTATACAAAATTTTCTAAAAATTTATTTTCATAGGAAATTTTGTAAAAATTTATTTTTTATAGGAAATTTTCTAAAATTTTCATCTTTTTAGGAAATTTTCTAAAAATTTCATTTTTTTTATACGAAATTTTCTAAAATTTTCATCTTTATAGGAAATTTTCTAAGTTTCACTTTTTTTTTTTTAGGAAATTTTCTAAAAATTTAATTTTTTTATAGGAAATTTTCTAAAATTTTCATCTTTTTAGGAAGTTTTCTAAGTTTATTTTTTTAGAAATATTCTAAAAATTAATTTTTATAGAAAATTTTCTAAAAATTTATTTTCATAGGAAATGTAAAAATTTATTTTTTATAGGAAATTTTCATTTTTATAGGAAATTTTCTAAAAATTTAATTTTTTAGAAAATTTTCTAAAAACTAATTTTTATAGGAAATTTTCTTTATTTTTCAGAAAATTTTCAAAAATTTATATTTATATATATACACACACATATATATATATATATATATATATATATATATATTTCACTAAATTGTGAAAAATTTCTTACCAAAATAATTTTTTTTTTTTTTTTACCAAATGAAAAAAAAATTTCCTAACTACAATATATACCTATAGATTTATTCTTTATTTTTATGGAAATTGTTCAAAAATTTTGTTTTTATACGAAAAAAATGTCAAAAATTTTATTATTTTAGGAAATTTTTCCAGAAATTTCTTTTTATACGAATTTTGTTTCACAAATTTCCTTTTTACGGGAAAATGTTCTCAAAATTCCTTTTTTTAATTTATTCACTTATTTTCCTTTCATTGGAAATTTTTCCCAAATTTCCCTTTCATACTTATTTTTTCACAAATTTCCCTTTAATAGAAATATTTTCAGACATTTCCCTTTTTGTAGAATTTTTTTTTACAAATTTCCCAGGAAATTTTTCAGCAATTACTCTTTTAAAGAAATTTTTCACAAATTTCTCTTTTGTAGGACATTTTTCACAAATTTCCCTTTTATAAGAAATTGTACACAAATTTTCTCTTAATAGAAAGTTTTAAAAAATTCATCTTTTATTTTACAAATTTTTATGGGAAAACATCATCACTTCGATGACCACCACCAGAACTACCGGGCAAATGTAGTTATGTGTTTGATAGAAAATTCAACTGCAGCTGTCACAAAACTTATAGTTAAATGTAAAATAAAGTAAAAAAAAAAAATAGGGAATTTAATGAAACAGGGTCAGATAAGTTTATCAGAACAAAAATTCTCGAAATATTTAAAGGAGAGGCAGAAAACTTCGAACTCTTCCCTTCCTTTCTTCAAAAATAAATCGAAGATTTTTCATAAGATTTATATTTATTTCCTACTTAAGACATTCAAGCCCATTTTATTAATATATTTGGTAATATTTTTTGTGCTCCTTAAATTAGGCTATATTTTTTCTTTGTTTAATATTTTTCCACTCAAAGGAGTACAAAACCAAGCAGCTTAAAGATTACAAATAATTTGAAATTTAGTACACAGCAGCTGAAAATAATAACATTAATATAAATGAAATGAATTTTTTTATACTATTATTATTACCTAAAAGTATACTATACGTTTGGGTTCAGCTGGTACACAGAAGAAGAGAGCTAGTAAGAGAAATTTAAAAGAAAGTGTTAAGAGTTCAAAGGTTGTACATAAGCCTTAAAGTAGGCAATATGTAATTATGAAAAATAAAATTGGAAAAAATATATATTTTTTAAACAAAATAACTTGTGATGCTTTAAATTTTAAAGTAAAGTATGTTTATAAGATGCTTTAGTCAAAATTTTGTTTAAAAATTCTTTTTTATTTTCATTACTTCTTTTAAGGCATCAAGATATTTTTCAATAATTTTTATTAACAAAAATATCTTGGAATTCTTGAATTACGTGAGAATATTATTAGTCATTTTTATTTTTCTTCTTTGCCAATTCTCCCTTTCTTTTGTAAATGTCATTGTCAAACAGTATTAAAGGTGACAAGTCATTCACTTTTTGGTAAAAAGTTTTTCGCATTTATTTTTGTTTCTTCACTTCGACTTCATTTATTTCTTTGGTATTGTTTTCATTTGTTTATCATTAAGCAATCAATATCAGCTAAGACAGTCTCTTGAATGTGTCAGAAAAAAACAAGACTAAAAAAAATAAAATAAAAAAAATTCCCTTAGTAACAACTGAAAATTCCTATTGAAAGAAACGATAAAGTCGAACATGACAAGGTTTATTTTATTTTTATGTTTTATTAATAAAAACACAAGATTCAATTATATTTCCAACACTAAGTTGAAGTTAAAGTAAGGATATTCAGAAAGAAATTGAAATTTAATATTTATTTCTTGGAAAATATTTTGCTTTAAGTTCCCAATTTCAAAACTCTTCATTTAATTTTGGAAAATTCTTTAGTTTATGTTTTTTTTCTATATAACAGAGTTATCTGTAATCTAATCATCCACGAAATATTTAAAAATATTTAACAAAATTTCATTGGAATATTATGCGGGAGTTTTTTGTTGAAGCATAATTTAGGTTTGTGCTTGCTAGTATTTCTATTGAAGTGAACACGTTTCGTATGAAAACTAATAAAGTGAAAACGTGTAATGAAATATTTCCTTTTTTTACAACGAAATGAAAAAAGATACGCAGATTTTACCATTTACAATAAACGTATTAAAAGAAAATTTACACTGAAAGAAAAATATAACATATTAAAAGCACAACTTAATAAGGATTTCTACAAAAGTTTATTAAATTTAATCAATAGCTTAAATTATGCTACACAATTTTTTATATCAGCTATCTAAAAGTAGGCAACGAAAATTACAAATTTCGAACAAACAAATAAACCGAAATAGTAAGCAAACCTAAAATTTTACTTTTTAAGGAAATTTTTCAAAAATTTTATTTTTATGAAAATTTTTTTTTCTAAATTTATTCAAACATCTTTTTTATACAAATTTTTTTTTTAAAATTTAGTTTTTATAGTTTTTAAAAATTTACTTTTTATAAAAAATTTGTCGACAATTTTATTTTTCTAAAAATTTTTTTAAAAATTTTCTAAAAAAAAATTGCTTTCATAGGAAATTTTCTAAAAATTTATTTTTTATAGGAAATTTTTTCAAATTTATTTCTATTTTATAGGAAATTTTTCCAAAAATTACTTTTTATTGGAACACTTTTCAAAAACGCATTTTATACAAGACATTTTTCAGAAGTTTACCTTTTATGTGTAATTTTTCATAAATTTTCTTTTTACAGTATGTTAAAAAAATACATTTTATTGGAAATTTTTTAAAAATTTGCTTTTTATAGGAAATTACTCAAAAACTTACTTTATATAGTAAATTAAAAAATTTATTTTCTTTATATTTTTTTTCTAATTTCTTTAGGAAGTTGTACAATAATTTACTTTCTTAAGGAAACTAAAAAAAACTACTTTTTAAGGGAAATTTTTCAAAAATTTCACTTTCTGAACGAATATTTTCTAAGGGAATTTTTTAAAAATTTTCTTTCTATAAGAAGTTTTTCAAAAATATAACTTGTATAAGAAATTCTACGAAAGTACTCTCTAAGGAAAATTTTTCAAAAAGCAAAATTTTTTAAGTTTATTCTTGCCAAGGAAATTTTTTAAAAATTTACTTTCTAAGTTTTCTTCAAAAAATTAATTTTTAGAGGAAATTTTTCCAATATTAAATTTTTATACGAAAATTTTCCAAAATTTCTTTTTTCAAAGCAATCTGAATTTTTTTTAATTGATTTTTTATAGGAAGTTTTCTAAAAATTTATTTTTTATAATAAATTTTATAAATTTTTTTTATAGATAATTTTCTACAAATTTAGTTTTTAAAGGAACTTTTTTTAAATTTTTTTTGTAGGAAATTTTCTAAAAATTTATTTTTGCAGGAAATATTCACTAATTTAATTTTTATAGAAAAATTATTTAAGGAAAATTTAAGGGAAATTTTCTAAGTTTACTTTTTACAAAAAATTTTTCAAATATTTATTTTTTATAGGGAATTTTTCAAAAAAATTTCATATATTTATAAAAGGAAATTTGTAAAAAATTTTCTTTTTGTTGCAATTTTTTTAAAAATCTATTTTTTAAAGGAAATTTTCTGATTTTTTTAAGTTGATTTTTTATATGAAATTTTGTGATTTTTTTTAAGTAGATTTTTTTATAGGAAATTTTTGATAGGAAATTTCCTAAAAAATTATTTTTTATGGTACTTTTCTAAAAATTTACTGTTACAAGAAATTTGGCAAAAATTTACTTTTTACAGGAAATATTTTAAAAATTTATTTTTTAAAAGAAATTTAAATTTAAAAGAAATTTTATTATTTATCAAAAAACAAAATTTTTTAAAAGTATACTCTAAATTTTTTCAAAAAATTAATTTTTGGAGGAAATTTTCCAAAATTCGTTTTTCAAAGGAAATTTTCTGAATTTTTTTAATTGATTTTTTATAGGAAGTTTTCTAAAAATTTATTTTTTATAATAAATTTTATAAATTTTTTTTATAGATAATTTTCTACAAATTTATTTTTAAAGGATCTTTTTTTTAAATTTTTTTGTAGGAAATTTTCTAAAAATTTATTTTTGTAGGAAATTTTTACAAATTTAATTTTTATAGGAAAATTTTTCTTTTTATAGGAAATTTTTTAAAAATTTATTTTTTAAGGAAAATTTAAAGGAAATTTTCTAAATTTACTTTTTACAAAAAATTTTTCAAATATTTATATTTTCTCAAAATTTATTTTTTAAGGAAAATTTAAATTTAAAGGAAGTTTTTTAAAGGAATTTTTTTAAAAAATTACGTTTAAATTGAAATTTAAAAAAAAAATTTTATAGCAAATTTAAAAAAAAAATTTTATAACAAATTTTATAAAAATTTAATTTTTTAAATGAAATTTTTCACAAATTTCTGTGGAATTTTCTCAGTTTATCTTTTGAAGGAAATTTTCTAAAAATAATTTTTATAGGAAAATTTTCAAAAATTTAATTTTTATAGTTTTTCAAAAATTATTTTTTTAAAGGAAATTTATTTATATTTTTTTTATAGGAAATTTTATAAAGTTTTATTTTAATGAGAAATTTTCTAAAAATTTATTTTAATGGGAAATTTGCAAAAAATTTATTTTTTTATAAGTAATTTTCTAAAAATTGATTTTTTTGCAATTTTTAAAAAATGTTTTTTTTTTAAGAAATTTTCTAAAAAAAAATGCTTATAGTTTTTTTTTAGATTTACTTTTTATAGCGCATTTTTCAAAAATTTATTTTTTATAAGAAATTTTCTGAATTGTTTTTTCTTATATGAAATTGTCTAAAGCTTTATTTTCATTTTGATATTAAAATTTTCTAAGAATCAAGTTTTTGTAAAAAATTCTCTATCCAAAATTTCAATTTTTAAAAATTTACTCTTTAATTCGGTTTTGTCCAAAATTTAAAATTACTTTCTGCAAAATGTTATTTTTTGTAGATACATATATATTTTCTTTCTCTTTGCTTGATATATATTTTTTTCTATTGTTATTTGATATTGAATTAATTTATGTTAACTTGTGACGACTTCCTTAAATAATGTCCTCAATCTGTTTGTGTCTTGGCATTTGTTTACTTGACAATAGCCAACTAATAATTGCAAAATATTAACAAATTAAGCAAATAGCAAACACTAGCCTGACTAGTAATACAACTTAACTCTTTGATATGTTGATAAAAAAAAGGCAAAATTTTTATTTCGTTCTTTTTGTAATTCATTATGAATACCCTTAATATAATTATTGGTAACATGTCATTTGCTCTTAAATATTTCATACCCTAGAAAATTTATATTTTTCGAATTTTATTATGATAAGTTCATACATAATATTTCCAGCAAATACCATTCATATATTAGTAAAAGTTTCCTAACTCTAAAAGCCTTTTCCCACTTGAAGTAAACAATTTGGTTTGAAGAGAAAGAGAGAATGTTTTAGGGGTCAGGTTTCTCACTGACTTTCGCCAACTTTCTATTGTTTTTTGACAAATGTTTAACAAATGTTTTAGGTATCATCAGGTTATGTTGTCGTAAATCTTTTAATAAACCATATTCCCTCTATACAAATTTATTGAGCAACTCATAAAAACGCGTAACGTAGGCAGGTGTTTCAAATTAAATATCTGGCAATATGTTTGCAGGTGTATGTACGTGTGGGTAAAAATTTACTACTACTGCACACCTATACGCACTTCTACTTAATTTACAAAGGACTTTTGAAGAAAAAAAATACTCCAGCAACGAAAACAAAGTCATAAAGAAATGATAAATGATAAATGATTTTTATAGCAGCTAGATAAGAGAAATAAATAGCTGAATAAGCTGCTGTCTTTATATATGTGAGAAAGAATAAATGGATTAACCTGGGGGGAAGACAAGGCCTCAATTTTTTGACACAAGGCCTTTTATTAAACTGTTATTAAAATAGTTATTATATAATTTTTTTATTCTTAGCTTCATCACTTCTAGAATGTATTCTAAAGAAGCTCTGTGAGAAGTTGGTGATAAGAATTTTGTCTTTTTTTTTATAAAAGAAATTTTAAAGATTTTTGAAGACGTTTTCAAGAAAGAGATAATATTTTTATTTCAATTGCCAGATTAAAGAGCCAAGAACTGTTTACTGAAAGCCTAATATGTTTCCCTTATTAAAGAGGGTAAAAATTCACGTGTGTATTTCCTTTAGTACGAGTACATTCAAAAATTAAATGTTTGCTTTTTGCTCCAATTGTGGTAGTTTTTACTTTCTTTTTTTACCTTTTCCTACTTCCTACTATTATGTGTGTAATGGTTAAAAAAAATGTACTAAAAAAGATTAATTTCGTTAAGAAATTGTTCAATTTAATTTTTATATTTTTTCTCCTAACAAGAATTTTTTAACAGCAAAACCATTTAGAGAAGGAGCTACATACGTGTGTATTAACTGACTATCCTTAGTTTAGCAGATATTGGCAAAATTAATGGGAATTTAAAACAGGTTTTTTATATCTATTTTAAATGGAATGAAATGATTTATTATTCATGAATGCAGAAAATTTATAGTAAAAAATTATACTATATTCTAAATGGATTAAAAATATTGAATAAAAATGGAAAATATTCCAGCAATTTTCAAATTAAATAACATAAAGAGTTTTTTTTATAACCAAAAAAAAATATTTTACTTTATTAATTTTCTATTAAAAACCTTACAACTTTAACCTGCAAGAAAAATATATAAAATTTCGCAACAGAAAAAAATCTAAAAGTAAATAACCTTGAAAAAGTAGCAAATGCATTAAATTTTAGGATTACTCATAATTTTTAAAGGAAAAAAATCCAAAATGTTTATATAATATAGCATTAGCAAACATTGAACAAAGTAATATAAAATATTAAAAAAAAACCTAACCTTAAGCAATGCCTGTTATTTTTTATTTAAACAAGTTCGTACTATTTTGTTAAGAAGTAAATAGAGTAAAGAGAGGGAAAACAAATGGGAGAGCAAACCTATATTATCAAATAACCTTAGCATATTTTTAGTAGCAATGTAAACATGGCATATATTTATACAAATATTTGTAAATGGATTTTTAAAACTTGTAATATTTTTCATAAATTGCAAAATTTTTCTCATTTGTTGTTTTTTTTTTCGTGCACATGTTCAAGGCTAAATGTACCCATACTCTTAATACCTGCATATTTTGAATAGCTAATATGTTTATATCATACAGTTCGAATGCAAATTTTAAAACTACAATAAAAGGTAAAAAAAAAATTGTGAAAACATCTTCAAAATATAAAATTATTTTTTTATTTTCTTAGAGAAAATTTATATGTTCAAATTTTCATTAATGTAAAATTTGTTAATTTTCTTTAAAATCTCATAATAAAGGGGAAATTATTATAAAAAGGAAAATTTTGAACAATTACCTATAAAAAGTAAAATTTTTGAAAATTTCCTATAAAAATTAAATTTTTCAAAAAAGTTTCCTATAAGAAGTAAATTTTTGAAAAATTTCCTATAAAATAAATTTAAAAATCTCTTACAAAAAGATAAATTTTAAGAAAATTCCTATAAAAAGAAAATTTTTTAAAAAATTTAATATAAAAAATAAATTTTTAAACAATTTTCTATGAAGAAACATTTTTCTTGGAAAATTTCCTATAAAGAAATTTGTGAAAAACTTTAAAAAAGAAATTCTTAAGAAATTATTTCCTATAAAAATTAAATTTTTGAAAACCTCTATAAAAAGTAAATTTTTGGAAAATTTCCTATAAAAAAATGTGAAAATTTTTTATAAAATTTTTGAAAAATTTCTTATAAAAAAATAAATTTGTAGAAAATTCCTCTAAAAAGTAAATTTTTGAGAAAATGCCAATAAAAAAGAAATTTTTACAATATTTTCTACGAAAAAGAAATTTTTAGAATATTTTCTACGAAAAAGAAATTTTTAAAATATTTTCTGTAAAAAAGAAATTTTTAAAAAATTTTCTGTAAAAAAAATTTTCCTGAAATTTTTTATAAAAATAAAATTTTTAAAAAAATTTCTACAAAAAAGAAATTTTAAAAAAATGTGAAAAAAATTTTTTAAATTTTCCATAAAAAAATTTAAAAATTTTCCATAAAAAATTTTAAAAATTTTCTAAAGAATTTTGTGAAAAACAATAAAAAGATATTCTTAAGAAATTAGTTTCTATAAAAAGTAAATTTTTGAAAAAAAATTTGCTTTTAAAAGTATATTTAAAAAAAAAATTTCCTATAAAAAATAAATTGTTGAAAAAATTGTCATAAAAAAAAAATGTGAAAATTTTCTATAAAAGTAAATTTTTGAAAAATTTTCTATAAAGAGTAAATTTCTGAAAAATTTCCTATATAAAGCAAATTTTAGAAAATTTTCTTATAAAAAGCAAATTTTTAAAAAATTTCCTGTAAAAAGCAAAATTATTGAAAAATATCCTGTAAATAGTAAATTTTTGGAAAATTTTCTATAAAAAGTATATTTTTGGAAAATTTCCCATTAAAATAATTTTTTGGAAAATTTCCTATAAATTTTTGCAAAATTTCTATAAAAAAGAAATTTTAAGAAAATTTCCCATGAAAAGTATTTTTTTTTTTTTTGAAAACTTTCATAGAAAATAAAATTTTTGGAATTTTTATAAAAAGAAAAATTTAGAAAACTTTCTACAAAAATAAATTTTTATAATCTATGAAAAATATATCTAGAAAATTTAAAAATTTTTTTCTTAGTGTAAATTTTTGGAAATTTTCGATAAAAATAAATTTTTTAAAAATTCCTATAAGAAGTAAATTTTTGAAAGATTTTCCATAAAAAATAAATTTTTCGAAAATTTCCAATAAAAAGTAAATTTTTAAAAAAATTTCCTATAAGTAAATTTTTAAAAAAATTTCCTACAAAAAGTAAATTTTTAAAAAAATTTCCTATAAAAAGTAAATTTTTAAAAAAATTTCCTATAAAAAGTAAATTTTTAAAAAAATTTCCTATGAAAAGTAAATTTTAAAAAAAAAATTCTATAAAAATGAAATTTTTGCAAAATTTCCTATTAAAATTAGTTTAGAAAAATTTCCTATATAATTAAAATTTTTAAAAAATTTCCTTTAAAATTAGAATTTTTGAAAAAAAAAAAAATTGCTTAATATTAGAATTTTTGAAAAATTTCCTTTAAAATTTAAAATTTTGTAAAAATTCCTAAAAAAATAAATATTTGAAAAATTTCCTGTAAAGGGCAAATTTTTAAAAAAAAATATACAAAATTCTTCGTAAAATCAAAATTTTTGAAAAAGTCGTATAAAACGAAAACTTTTAGAAAATATTCAACACTGCAGGTTAGTTGCTACTAACCTGAAATATACTCCTTAATATGAAATATACTCCTTTTTTAGGGTTTTTGTTTCATGAGAAAGTATTTGCTTGTTAAGCTTAAATACATTGATTGTATTTTAAGGACTTAAAAACTTTCTTAACAGAAAGTCTTAAGAATAAAATTTTGGATTGGAAAATATCAAATCATTTAAAATCACCTTTTTTAAAAGGGATGAAATTTCATTTTATCTTTGATATTCTTGGTTATTTATAAAAAAAAAAAAATTTTAATAATATCGATAAAAAAATTTATATCTTTTCATTTTCTTTTTCATTGCAGGTGAGTTTTGTATGAAATTTTTAAAGGAACATAAACAAATTTAACTAATTTCAGGTAAAACTTTAGTTAGAATTTATCAATAAAAAAATTGTCTTAATTTTTTAACTTTTTTCCAGATGAAACGTAAAGCATATCTTTAGGCAGGTTGAATGCTTGCTAAATAAAATCTTTTTAAATTAAATAAAAAGTGTTTAATATTTTTCTTCATTTAATATTAAATTTCTCTTGTATCTTTCTTGTTTTTTTTTTCTTTTTTTTTTTTGTTAATAAAAACTATTAATTTTCAATTTCGAACATTTAAAATCTAATCTAATAAGGTCTTAAAAATATATTTAAATTGAAGCATATTTTAAGGCTGTTTAGAAATATCTTGCAATTTGTTAAGACAAATAGCCTTTCTTCCCAAGGCTATTTAATATTCTTTACGTTTCTTTAATATTACAAACTATTACTTTTCAATCTTCCATTTTCTCTAGCATATTATTGAGGCCTGTGAAAATTTAA
The DNA here is from genome assembly GCA_932274085.1 of Protocalliphora azurea. NCBI lineage: Eukaryota > Metazoa > Arthropoda > Insecta > Diptera > Calliphoridae > Protocalliphora > Protocalliphora azurea. Next base: position 53,717,493 of record OW026519.1, read on the forward strand.
CGAAATTTAAAACAAAACTTAAAGATAATTTAAAATGTTTTCTCCACTTTTTTCTCTTGTTAAAAAATATCTAACTTCTTAAAAACCACAAACAAAAAAGAAAACCCCAAAAATCTACGAAATTTTAATGCTAAATAAAAAGCTTAAACAAGAAAACTAATTTAATATTCCTTTTCTCTAACTATGACCCAGTTTTGCCTACTAGAGGCTAACACTAACAATATCTATTATACTTCTGAGAGTGTGTGTTTTTTTTTTGTGTATATTTTTTGAATAATAAATAATTATTTATTTTCCACACAAAATAAAATCATTTATAAGCATAAAATGAAGCTTAAAAAAAGGAAAAAAACCAAATTGCAAACAAAAAAACATTTCATTTGGTTAATATGCAATTTAGAAACTCCACTTAACGGCCATTAGGATATATATATATAAGAAACATCTTAATTTTGCTTTGACAACATGTCTTTTATTCGAAACATGTGGTGACATAGTGAAAATTATATCACAAAAAACTATAGTCGACCAAAATAGTTATTCAGTTGGAAGAAAATATAAAATTTGCATAAATTTTGCAAAAGAGCTTTAGCAAAGCAAAACTGATGACTTTCAAAATATAATTTATTTATAACACGTAACAAATTATAATAAACACATACGTATGAGATGTCCGCAAAATAAAATTAGGGGTTTATGGAAAATTTTACATTTTTGGGGTTACTAGAAAAAAATTATATTTGTGACACTCATTTGATTAACATATCTTGTGGCGCTATTTTAAATTGGTACAAGAATTTATAAAAAAAAATGATAGAAACGTTAAATAAAAAATTAAAGCATATTTTAAGAAACTTGTAATAACTATTTTACCAAATATCCGCTAATTTTTCCAAAATTTTTATTAATTTTTTTAACCATAAAAACAAATTAATCTTAATTTATTTACTTAATACAAAGACTTTTCGTTTAGAAACTTTTGTTATATAAAATACAGATTTTATTAACGTCTTATAGTTTAACAAATAAACATTTTTTATAAAAAAAAAACATTTTTTATTTAGAACTAACATCTTCTTCTGAAAATTTTGTTTACAAAAAAAGTTTTTGTTACGGAATTTTTGTAATATTAAAAGTTTATTTAAAAAGCTTTAAGTTTTAGAATGTTTACGAAAAATATTTTCTTTAAAGAGTTCTCTTCAAGCAAAAACTTCACTAAAGATTCTTAAACAAAATAAAAAAATAATTAATATTATTATTTATTAAGAAAAGTTATTAAAAAAATTCTTTCATAAAGCTTCTTAAAAAAAAAAAAAATTAAAAAAATAAAAAAATAAATAAATACAAAATCTTTTACTAAAAAATAAAACACAAAAAGCTGTTTTTTTATTATTATTATTTTTTTTTTAATTAGTATCTCTAAAAAGCCCTCTTTAATTTTTTTGCTAAAGAATTTCGTTTAAGTTATCCCCAGAAAAAGACATAACGGATACAATAGAAGCTTTTTTTGTAAAAGCTTTTTTTTTTGTAATATTGACAATTCCATGAAAGAATGCCTGAAAAGGCACATTTTCCTACTTTATTTTTTTTTTTTTTAATTTTTAAACCATTTAACAGTTTAAATTTTCAGTTTCACGAAATTGTGAAATATCGCGATTTTACTTCTTTTTTTTTTACTCAAAATTTTTCTTCAAAATTCAAAAGTTTGTGACTTTAAATAGCAATATCTCTGGGGTAGGCTTTATGAATTGTAATGATATATATATATATATAACGGTGTTTGAATTTATCTTATGTCGGCTTTAATACAAACATTTCAAAGATAAGTATGATTTTTTAAAAATTCATTTTAATGCAATTACATTAAATGCATTTTTCTTTAAATATGCTATTTAAAATTTTTAATTTTTTAACATATTTGGAAAATATGGAATCTTTACATGAAAATACAAATCTCAAATTTTTCGAACGCGCAAATTTACTACGTATAATAAAACTTTTCAAAAAACATGTTCCACACTTTTCATATAAAAATAGAATTCTTTCTTATTTCAATTTGTATAAAACTTAGCAAAATAGGGAAAGTTTGCATCTTTAAATATTCATATTCATTAATCTCTTTAATTTATTGAAGGATTTTGTACAAGTTAAAAAGTGTATAAAAGGCTATTGCCTTCTTCTTGAGTAATTTAGTCAGCATTTCCAAAATATTCTTTTCGTTAAAAAAAAAAAAAATTAAATAAAAATGCAATTTATAGATGCATTTTTGACAAGTGCGAATTCTTTGAATTTTAATTTTTGTTTAAGTGCATTTAAAATTGTTTTGTTTACTATGAATTGCAATATTAATTTATCTTGTACATATAGGTTTACTATTTTTAATAAATTTTTAAAATGTAACTCAATGCATTTTTTAAATAATATATGTAATCCCATTCACATTTTAAAATAATACCAGAAAAAAAGAATTTTTATATAAAAATATGTGTTTTAGAAAAAGCGAAATTGTGCATAGTAGATGTGTGTACCAAAATATTTAGAGTATTATTTTAATGTAAGGATTCCCTACTTTCTAAATATGATAAAAAAAATCAAAAATCTGAAATAACATATTCAACGGAAAATATTTTGCATTAAACTGAATTTTTCAAAAATCTTTTTCATTTGTGAAATATTCGTAATGTGGCTGATGTTATCACAATTCAGACGCGGTTTATATCATTGAATTCCACAAAATGTTCTCAGAAATATTGTTATTTAAAATGTAATAAAATCCCGAATTTTCGAAATATCGCGAAATCCAAATCCATACTGATGTCCGTAAATTATTTGCGTGCAAAATTTTATGAAAATCAAAGAAACACTCGGTAAATTTTTGGGCGTTTTTTCATGGAATTTGTCGATATATATTTTCTTTTTTAATAAAATTTTCATTTATATTTTATTTTTATTTTATTTCTTTTTTTTTCCTTTTTTCTTTTATTCCAATAAAAACTAATTTTAAAACGAAATGGATCATTTTACCAAAAGAAAGCGTAATATTTTTTCTATACAGCTTTTTACTTATTTTGTTTTAAAGAATTTTATTAAAGAAATATTTATCTCTCAAAACCTTTTTAGTTATTTATTTCATATTTTTTTTTTTTTTTTGCAAAATATTCCTATTCCGAAAAGCTCGTTTGCACAACAATTTGCTTGAAGAAAAAACTTTTATAAAATGAAGTTTTCCAAAAAAAACAAATAATAATAATAATAAAAGCATTTTTATACTGATTTTATTTAATTTTTTTTTCTTTGATAGATATTTTTTTTCTTTTTGTAAAAGCTTTCTTCTAAAATATTTTCCATTTGAATTTTATTTCAATAAGAACTAATCCTAATCCTACAAAAAAAACTTGTTTCCAAAAAAAGAAAAAAAAAATAGAAGTTTTTACCAAAAGATCTTAAAAAAAAAAAAAAACTTTTTTACCTTTTTTTTTCTTGATGAAAACTTTATCTCTCAAAAACTTTTTCGTATTTATTTGATTTTCGCAGAAAAAAATCTGGCAAAAAAAACAAAAATTTTTTAATCTTGTTTTTACCAGATAGTAGACTTATTTTTAGGAGCTTTTTATCTAAAAAATGTTTTTTTCCGCAACAATTTATTTGAAAAATGCTTTTTCATAGAATTAAGTTATCTCCAGAAAAAGATGGTTCAATAAAACCTTTTTTTGTAAAAGGTTTTGTATTTTCAATTATTTTTAGTAAAAACTACGTGCTTACGGATAACGTAGTTCCCAAGAAGGAAATACAACTTCCAAAAAAAAAAGCTACGTTAAAAGCTTTTTTAGATTTTGTCGCTCAACATCAAATTTTTACTTAGAATTTTTTACATAATTTTCTCTTAAAAAAATTTCTTATAATTTTCTCTTTAAGGGGGACTTATTAAGCATATCATAAGAGGTGAAGGGTTTCTTGCAAAATTCCTAAAAATTAATGAGCTTTTTGTCCAAAATCTACTTTATCGGCAGAAATAAAAAAACGTTTTGGTGGTTTTTTTAAGGTTTTGGGATTTTCTTCAATATATTATTATACTTATAATCGAAAGGGACTACTTAAGCTTATAAGAGGAACTAAAAACTGTTTTTCAAATATTAAAACCGGCTTTTCTATGAGGGAGCTGTTTATGTGAAATATCTTTTTAAGCTAAAATAAAATTTTCATTGAAAAGCACTTTGGAGTTTTTCTAATTAAAAAAAAAAAAATACTACAAAACGTTTAAAGGTTTTTTCAAAGGTTTTTCAAATATTAAAACCAGTTTTTTCTATGAGGGAGCTTTTTATGTGAAATATCTTTTTAGGCTAAAATAAAACTCATTAAAAAGCGCTTTGGAGATTTTCTATTAAAGAGCTTTTTTCAGAAAAAATCTTCAGCGAAAAAAATTATCTTTTTTTACTATAATTAAAAAAAAAAAAAAATACTAGAAAACGTTTAAAGGTTTTTTCAAAGGTTTTCAAATATTAAAACCGTTTTTTTCTATGAGGGAGCTTTTTATGTGAAATATATTTTTAAGCTAAAATAAAACTTTCATTAAAAGGCGCTTTGGAGTTTTTCTACTAAAGAGCTTTTTTCAGAAAAAATCTTCAGCGAAAAAAATTATTTTTTTTTTACTATAATTAAAAAAAATACTAGAGAACGTTTAAAGGTTTTCTCAAAGTTCTATTAGTAAACTTATTAGTAGATTAAAAAGCTCTTTTTCAATTTCCTAAAATAAATTTCATGAGGCAGTTTTTTATCTAAAATCCAACTTTAAGCAAAAATAAGAAAAAAAAACTTTCCCCAAAAATCTTCAATGAAAAATGATTTTTATCACTAAAATAAAAAAGTAAAAAATCAATAAGCAAAAAAATGCCTTTTTTTAAAACAAACCTTAAAGTTCAATTAATAATAACTTATTGTACTAAAAACCTTAGACTTCTCTTCGTTAAGAAGCCTTTACATTAAAAATATTTTTTTAGTTTTTTTTTTTACTGGGAAAATAAAAAAATAAGGATTATTTCAAAAAGAAATTAGTTTTAAAGGATTTTCTTGATAAAAAGAAAAAAAGACATAGTCGTAGTCTATTTTTCCTAAAAAGCTTTTCAGCATAACTATATAATTTATTTTTTAAAAAAATTTTTGTAAAAAAATCATTTTCTTAAAAAAGATTTTTGTTGTTCCTTTCCACATTTTTTTTTATAAAATTACTTTATTTTTAAAAAAGTTGTTTCTTAAAAAAAGTTAATCTCCAAAATTTTCTTTGTGAAATTTTTTCTAAGCTTGTTTGATAATTACAAGTCCGTGTATATAAAATATGTATATGTGTGTGAAGATAAATATGTCGAGTTAAATATGTTTTGACGTAACGACTTACGTCAAAACATATTTAACTTTTAAGTTAAATATGTTTATTTTTAACTATGCCCAAGCGTCAAAAACATATTTAACTTATATTTACCTGACATATGTAAAATAAATAAAACATATTTAACTAATCTTGACTCTGAAGGATTTTGATCATATTTTTTGATTTTTAAAAAATTTTTGGAAATTAAACTTAATGGATTCTGGTGATCTCTGAGGGATTTTGGTCATATTTGGCCATCTCCTTCTTTGTCACTCATACAGACCATATGGAAAATGAAGACAATAATCTCCTCTATTAAACCATATAACTCCCATTTCCCAATTGTATTTGGGAGATTTTTAAAAAATTTTTGAAAATTACACTTAATGGATTCTGGTGATCTCTGAGGGATTTTGGTCATATTTGGCCATCTCCTTCTTTGTCACTCATATGGACCATATGGAAAATGAAGACAATAATCCCCTCTATTAAACCATATAACTCCCATTTCTCAATTGTATTTGGGAGATTTTTAAAAAATTTTTGAAAATTACACTTAATGAATTCTGGTGGTCTCTGAGGGATTTTGGTCATATTTGGCCATCTCCTTCTTTGTCACTCATATGGACCATATGGAAAATGAAGACAATAATCCCCTCTATTAAACCATATAACTCCCATTCCTCAATTGTATTTGGGAGATTTTTAAAAAATTTTTAAAAATTACACTTAATGGATTCTGGTGGTCTCTGAGGGATTTTGGTCATATTGGGCCATCTCCTTCCTTCTCACTCATATGGATCATATGGAAAATGAAGACAATAATCTCCTCTATTAAACCATATAACTCCCATTCCTCAATTGTATTTGGGAGATTTTTAAAAAATTTTTGAAAATCACACTTAATGGATTCTGGTGATCTCTGAGGGATTTTGGTCATATTTGGCCATCTCCTTCTTTGTCACTAATACAGACCATATGGAAAATGAAGACAATAATCTCCTCTATTAAACCATATAACTCCCATTCCTCAATTGTATTTGGGAGATTTTAAAAAAATTTTTGAAAATTACACTTAATGAATTCTGGTGGTCTCTGAGGGATTTTGGTCATATTTGGCCATCTCCTTCTTTGTCACTCATATGGATCATATGGAAAATGAAGACAATAATCCCCTCTATTAAACCATATAACTCCCATTCCTCAATTGTATTTGGGAGATTTTTAAAAAATTTTTGAAAATCACACTTAATGGATTCTGGTGATCTCTGAGGGATTTTGGTCATATTTGGCCATCTCCTTCTTTGTCACTAATATAGACCATATGGAAAATGAAGACAATAATCTCCTCTATTAAACCATATAACTCCCATTCCTCAATTGTATTTGGGAGATTTTTAAAAAATTTTTGAAAATTACACTTAATGAATTCTGGTGGTCTCTGAGGGATTTTGGTCATATTTGGCCATCTCCTTCTTTGTCACTCATATGGACCATATGGAAAATGAAGACAATAATCCCCTCTATTAAACCATATAACTCCCATTCCTCAATTGTATTTGGGAGATTTTTAAAAATTTTTTGAAAATTACACTTAATGGATTCTGGTGATCTCTGAGGGATTTTGTTCATATTTGGCCATCTCCTTCTTTGTCACTCATATAGACCATATGGGAAATGAAGACAATAATCTCCTCTATTAAACCATATAACTCCCATTTCTCAATTGTATTTGGGAGATTTTTAAAAAATTTTTGAAAATTACATTTAATGGATTCTGGTGGTCTCTGAGGGATTTTGGTCATATTTGGCCATCTCCTTCTTTGTCACTCATACAGATCATATGGAAAATGAAGACAATAATCTCCTCTATTAAACCATATAACTCCCATTTCTCAATTGTATTTGGGAGATTTTTAAAAAATTTTTGAAAATTACACTTAATGGATTCTGGTGATCTCTGAGGGATTTTGGTCATATTTGGCCATCTCCTTCTTTGTCACTCATACAGACCATATGGAAAATGAAGACAATAATCTCCTCTATTAAACCATATAACTCCCATTTCTCAATTGTATTTGGGAGATTTTTAAAAAATTTTTGAAAATTACACTTAATGGATTCTGGTGATCTCTGAGGGATTTTGGTCATATTTGGCCATCTCCTTCTTTGTCACTCATACAGACCATATGGAAAATGAAGACAATAATCTCCTCTATTAAACCATATAACTCCCATTTCCCAATTGTATTTGGGAGATTTTTAAAAAATTTTTGAAAATTACACTTAATGGATTCTGGTGATCTCTGAGGGATTTTGGTCATATTTGGCCATCTCCTTCTTTGTCACTCATATGGACCATATGGAAAATGAAGACAATAATCCCCTCTATTAAACCATATAACTCCCATTTCTCAATTGTATTTGGGAGATTTTTAAAAAATTTTTGAAAATTACACTTAATGAATTCTGGTGGTCTCTGAGGGATTTTGGTCATATTTGGCCATCTCCTTCTTTGTCACTCATATGGACCATATGGAAAATGAAGACAATAATCCCCTCTATTAAACCATATAACTCCCATTCCTCAATTGTATTTGGGAGATTTTTAAAAAATTTTTAAAAATTACACTTAATGGATTCTGGTGGTCTCTGAGGGATTTTGGTCATATTGGGCCATCTCCTTCCTTCTCACTCATATGGATCATATGGAAAATGAAGACAATAATCTCCTCTATTAAACCATATAACTCCCATTCCTCAATTGTATTTGGGAGATTTTTAAAAAATTTTTGAAAATCACACTTAATGGATTCTGGTGATCTCTGAGGGATTTTGGTCATATTTGGCCATCTCCTTCTTTGTCACTAATACAGACCATATGGAAAATGAAGACAATAATCTCCTCTATTAAACCATATAACTCCCATTCCTCAATTGTATTTGGGAGATTTTAAAAAAATTTTTGAAAATTACACTTAATGAATTCTGGTGGTCTCTGAGGGATTTTGGTCATATTTGGCCATCTCCTTCTTTGTCACTCATATGGATCATATGGAAAATGAAGACAATAATCCCCTCTATTAAACCATATAACTCCCATTCCTCAATTGTATTTGGGAGATTTTTAAAAAATTTTTGAAAATCACACTTAATGGATTCTGGTGATCTCTGAGGGATTTTGGTCATATTTGGCCATCTCCTTCTTTGTCACTAATATAGACCATATGGAAAATGAAGACAATAATCTCCTCTATTAAACCATATAACTCCCATTCCTCAATTGTATTTGGGAGATTTTTAAAAAATTTTTGAAAATTACACTTAATGAATTCTGGTGGTCTCTGAGGGATTTTGGTCATATTTGGCCATCTCCTTCTTTGTCACTCATATGGACCATATGGAAAATGAAGACAATAATCCCCTCTATTAAACCATATAACTCCCATTCCTCAATTGTATTTGGGAGATTTTTAAAAATTTTTTGAAAATTACACTTAATGGATTCTGGTGATCTCTGAGGGATTTTGTTCATATTTGGCCATCTCCTTCTTTGTCACTCATATAGACCATATGGGAAATGAAGACAATAATCTCCTCTATTAAACCATATAACTCCCATTTCTCAATTGTATTTGGGAGATTTTTAAAAAATTTTTGAAAATTACATTTAATGGATTCTGGTGGTCTCTGAGGGATTTTGGTCATATTTGGCCATCTCCTTCTTTGTCACTCATACAGATCATATGGAAAATGAAGACAATAATCTCCTCTATTAAACCATATAACTCCCATTTCTCAATTGTATTTGGGAGATTTTTAAAAAATTTTTGAAAATTACACTTAATGGATTCTGGTGATCTCTGAGGGATTTTGGTCATATTTGGCCATCTCCTTCTTTGTCACTCATACAGACCATATGGAAAATGAAGACAATAATCTCCTCTATTAAACCATATAACTCCCATTTCTCAATTGTATTTGGGAGATTTTTAAAAAATTTTTGAAAATTACACTTAATGGATTCTGGTGGTCTCTGAGGGATTTCGGTCATATTTGGCCATCTCCTTCTTTGTCACTCATATGGATCATATGGAAAATGAAGACAATAATCCCCTCTATTAAACCATATAACTCCCATTCCTCAATTGTATTTGGGAGATTTTTAAAAAATTTTTGAAAATCACACTTAATGGATTCTGGTGGTCTCTGAGGGATTTTGGTCATATTTGGCCATCTCCTTCTTTGTCACTCATATGGACCATATGGAAAATGAAGACAATAATCCCCTCTATTAAACCATATAACTCCCATTTCTCAATTGTATTTGGGAGATTTTTAAAAAATTTTTTAAAATTACACTTAATGGATTCTGGTGATCTCTGAGGGATTTTGGTCATATTTGGCCATCTCCTTCTTTGTCACTCATACAGACCATATGAAAAATGAAGACAATAATCTCCTCTATTAAACCATATAACTCCCATTTCTCAATTGTATTTGGGAGATTTTTAAAAAATTTTTGAAAATTACACTTAATGGATTCTGGTGATCTCTGAGGGATTTTGGTCATATTTGGCCATCTCCTTCTTTGTCACTCATATAGACCATATGGAAAATGAAGACAATAATCTCCTCTATTAAACCATATATCTCCCATTTCTCAATTGTATTTGGGAGATTTTTAAAAAAATTTTGAAAATTACACTTAATGGATTCTGGTGGTCTCTGAGGGATTTTGGTCATATTTGGCCATCTCCTTCTTTGTCACTCATACAGACCATATGGAAAATGAAGACAATAATCCCCTCTATTAAACCATATAACTCCCATTCCTCAATTGTATTTGGGAGATTTTTAAAAATTTTTTGAAAATTACACTTAATGGATTCTGGTGGTCTCTGAGGGATTTTGGTCATATTGGGCCATCTCCTTCTTTGTCACTCATATGGATTATATGGAAAATGAAGACAATAATCTCCTCTATTAAACCATATAACTCCCATTCCTCAATTGTATTTGGGAGATTTTTAAAAAATTTTTGAAAATCACACTTAATGGATTCTGGTGATCTCTGAGGGATTTTGGTCATATTTGGCCACCTCCTTCTTTGTCACTAATACAGACCATATGGAAAATGAAGACAATAATCTCCTCTATTAAACCATATAACTCCCATTCCTCAATTGTATTTGGGAGATTTTTAAAAAATTTTTGAAAATCACACTTAATGGATTCTGGTGATCTCTGAGGGATTTTGGTCATATTTGGCCATCTCCTTCTTTGTCACTAATATAGACCATATGGAAAATGAAGACAATAATCTCCTCTATTAAACCATATAACTCCCATTTCTCAATTGTATTTGGGAGATTTTTAAAAAATTTTTGAAAATTACACTTAATGAATTCTGGTGGTCTCTGAGGGATTTTGGTCATATTTGGCCATCTCCTTCTTTGTCACTCATATGGACCATATGGAAAATGAAGACAATAATCCCCTCTATTAAACCATATAACTCCCATTCCTCAATTGTATTTGGGAGATTTTTAAAAATTTTTTGAAAATTACACTTAATGGATTCTGGTGGTCTCTGAGGGATTTTGGTCATATTGGGCCATCTCCTTCTTTGTCACTCATATGGATTATATGGAAAATGAAGACAATAATCTCCTCTATTAAACCATATAACTCCCATTCCTCAATTGTATTTGGGAGATTTTTAAAAAATTTTTGAAAATCACACTTAATGGATTCTGGTGATCTCTGAGGGATTTTGGTCATATTTGGCCATCTCCTTCTTTGTCACTAATACAGACCATATGGAAAATGAAGACAATAATCTCCTCTATTAAACCATATAACCCCCATTCCTCAATTGTATTTGGGAGATTTTTAAAAAATTTTTGAAAATTACACTTAATGAATTCTGGTGGTCTCTGAGGGATTTTGGTCATATTTGGCCATCTCCTTCTTTGTCACTCATATGGACCATATGGAAAATGAAGACAATAATCCCCTCTATTAAACCATATAACTCCCATTCCTCAATTGTATTTGGGAGATTTTTAAAAATTTTTTGAAAATTACACTTAATGGATTCTGGTGATCTCTGAGGGATTTTGTTCATATTTGGCCATCTCCTTCTTTGTCACTCATATAGACCATATGGGAAATGAAGACAATAATCTCCTCTATTAAACCATATAACTCCCATTTCTCAATTGTATTTGGGAGATTTTTAAAAAATTTTTGAAAATTACATTTAATGGATTCTGGTGGTCTCTGAGGGATTTTGGTCATATTTGGCCATCTCCTTCTTTGTCACTCATACAGACCATATGGAAAATGAAGACAATAATCTCCTCTATTAAACCATATAACTCCCATTTCTCAATTGTATTTGGGAGATTTTTAAAAAATTTTTGAAAATTACACTTAATGGATTCTGGTGATCTCTGAGGGATTTTGGTCATATTTGGCCATCTCCTTCTTTGTCACTCATACAGACCATATGGAAAATGAAGACAATAATCTCCTCTATTAAACCATATAACTCCCATTTCTCAATTGTATTTGGGAGATTTTTAAAAAATTTTTGAAAATTACACTTAATGGATTCTGGTGGTCTCTGAGGGATTTCGGTCATATTTGGCCATCTCCTTCTTTGTCACTCATATGGATCATATGGAAAATGAAGACAATAATCTCCTCTATTAAACCATATAACTCCCATTTCTCAATTGTATTTGGGAGATTTTTAAAAAATTTTTGAAAATTACACTTAATGGATTCTGGTGGTCTCTGAGGGATTTCGGTCATATTTGGCCATCTCCTTCTTTGTCACTCATATGGATCATATGGAAAATGAAGACACTAATCCCCTCTATTAAACCATATAACTCCCATTCCTCAATTGTGTTTGGAAGATTTTTAAAAAATTTTTGAAAATTACACTTAATGAATTCTGGTGGTCTCTGAGGGATTTTGGTCATATTTGGCCATCTCCTTCTTTGTCACTCATATGGACCATATGGAAAATGAAGACAATAATCCCCTCTATTAAACCATATAACTCCCATTCCTCAATTGTATTTGGGAGATTTTTAAAAATTTTTTGAAAATTACACTTAATGGATTCTGGTGATCTCTGAGGGATTTTGTTCATATTTGGCCATCTCCTTCTTTGTCACTCATATAGACTATATGGGAAATGAAGACAATAATCTCCTCTATTAAACCATATAACTCCCATTTCTCAATTGTATTTGGGAGATTTTTAAAAAATTTTTGAAAATTACATTTAATGGATTCTGGTGGTCTCTGAGGGATTTTGGTCATATTTGGCCATCTCCTTCTTTGTCACTCATACAGACCATATGGAAAATGAAGACAATAATCTCCTCTATTAAACCATATAACTCCCATTTCTCAATTGTATTTGGGAGATTTTTAAAAAATTTTTGAAAATTACACTTAATGGATTCTGGTGATCTCTGAGGGATTTTGGTCATATTTGGCCATCTCCTTCTTTGTCACTCATACAGACCATATGGAAAATGAAGACAATAATCTCCTCTATTAAACCATATAACTCCCATTTCTCAATTGTATTTGGGAGATTTTTAAAAAATTTTTGAAAATTACACTTAATGGATTCTGGTGGTCTCTGAGGGATTTCGGTCATATTTGGCCATCTCCTTCTTTGTCACTCATATGGATCATATGGAAAATGAAGACAATAATCCCCTCTATTAAACCATATAACTCCCATTCCTCAATTGTATTTGGGAGATTTTTAAAAAATTTTTGAAAATCACACTTAATGGATTCTGGTGGTCTCTGAGGGATTTTGGTCATATTTGGCCATCTCCTTCTTTGTCACTCATATGGACCATATGGAAAATGAAGACAATAATCCCCTCTATTAAACCATATAACTCCCATTTCTCAATTGTATTTGGGAGATTTTTAAAAAATTTTTTAAAATTACACTTAATGGATTCTGGTGATCTCTGAGGGATTTTGGTCATATTTGGCCATCTCCTTCTTTGTCACTCATACAGACCATATGAAAAATGAAGACAATAATCTCCTCTATTAAACCATATAACTCCCATTTCTCAATTGTATTTGGGAGATTTTTAAAAAATTTTTGAAAATTACACTTAATGGATTCTGGTGATCTCTGAGGGATTTTGGTCATATTTGGCCATCTCCTTCTTTGTCACTCATATAGACCATATGGAAAATGAAGACAATAATCTCCTCTATTAAACCATATATCTCCCATTTCTCAATTGTATTTGGGAGATTTTTAAAAAAATTTTGGAAATTACACTTAATGGATTCTGGTGGTCTCTGAGGGATTTTGGTCATATTTGGCCATCTCCTTCTTTGTCACTCATACAGACCATATGGAAAATGAAGACAATAATCCCCTCTATTAAACCATATAACTCCCATTCCTCAATTGTATTTGGGAGATTTTTAAAAATTTTTTGAAAATTACACTTAATGGATTCTGGTGGTCTCTGAGGGATTTTGGTCATATTGGGCCATCTCCTTCTTTGTCACTCATATGGATCATATGGAAAATGAAGACAATAATCTCCTCTATTAAACCATATAACTCCCATTCCTCAATTGTATTTGGGAGATTTTTAAAAAATTTTTGAAAATCACACTTAATGGATTCTGGTGATCTCTGAGGGATTTTGGTCATATTTGGCCATCTCCTTCTTTGTCACTAATACAGACCATATGGAAAATGAAGACAATAATCTCCTCTATTAAACCATATAACTCCCATTCCTCAATTGTATTTGGGAGATTTTTAAAAAATTTTTGAAAATCACACTTAATGGATTCTGGTGATCTCTGAGGGATTTTGGTCATATTTGGCCATCTCCTTCTTTGTCACTAATATAGACCATATGGAAAATGAAGACAATAATCTCCTCTATTAAACCATATAACTCCCATTCCTCAATTGTATTTGGGAGATTTTTAAAAAATTTTTGAAAATTACACTTAATGAATTCTGGTGGTCTCTGAGGGATTTTGGTCATATTTGGCCATCTCCTTCTTTGTCACTCATATGGACCATATGGAAAATGAAGACAATAATCCCCTCTATTAAACCATATAACTCCCATTCCTCAATTGTATTTGGGAGATTTTTAAAAATTTTTTGAAAATTACACTTAATGGATTCTGGTGATCTCTGAGGGATTTTGTTCATATTTGGCCATCTCCTTCTTTGTCACTCATATAGACCATATGGGAAATGAAGACAATAATCTCCTCTATTAAACCATATAACTCCCATTTCTCAATTGTATTTGGGAGATTTTTAAAAAATTTTTGAAAATTACATTTAATGGATTCTGGTGGTCTCTGAGGGATTTTGGTCATATTTGGCCATCTCCTTCTTTGTCACTCATACAAACCATATGGAAAATGAAGACAATAATCTCCTCTATTAAACCATATAACTCCCATTTCTCAATTGTATTTGGGAGATTTTTAAAAAATTTTTGAAAATTACACTTAATGGATTCTGGTGATCTCTGAGGGATTTTGGTCATATTTGGCCATCTCCTTCTTTGTCACTCATACAGACCATATGGAAAATGAAGACAATAATCTCCTCTATTAAACCATATAACTCCCATTTCTCAATTGTATTTGGGAGATTTTTAAAAAATTTTTGAAAATTACACTTAATGGATTCTGGTGGTCTCTGAGGGATTTTGGTCATATTTGGCCATCTCCTTCATTGTCACTCATACAGACCATATGGAAAATGAAGACAATAATCTCCTCTATTAAACCATATAACTCCCATTTCTCAATTGTATTTGGCAGATTTTTAAAAAATTTTTGAAAATTACACTTAATGGATTCTGGTGGTCTCTGAGGGATTTTGGTCATATTTGGCCATCTCCTTCTTTGTCACTCATATGGACCATATGGAAAATGAAGACAATAATCCCCTCTATTAAACCGTATAACTCCCATTTCTCAATTGTATTTGGGAGATTTTTAAAAAATTTTTGAAAATTACACTTAATGGATTCTGGTGGTGTCTGAGGGATTTTGGTCATATTTGGCCATCTCCTTCTTTGTCACTCATATGGATCATATGGAAAATGAAGAAAATAATCCCCTCTATTAAACCATATAACTCCCATTCCTCAATTGTATTTGGGAGATTTTTAAAACTTTTTTGAAAATCACACTTAATGGATTCTGGTGGTCTCTGAGGGATTTTGGTCATATTTGGCCATCTCCTTCTTTGTCACTCATATGGACCATATGGAAAATGAAGACAATAATCCCCTCTATTAAACCATATAACTCCCATTTCTCAATTGTATTTGGGAGATTTTTAAAAAATTTTTTAAAATTACACTTAATGGATTCTGGTGATCTCTGAGGGATTTTGGTCATATTTGGCCATCTCCTTCTTTGTCACTCATACAGACCATATGGAAAATGAAGACAATAATCTCCTCTATTAAACCATATAACTCCCATTTCTCAATTGTATTTGGGAGATTTTTAAAAAATTTTTGAAAATTACACTTAATGGATTCTGGTGATCTCTGAGGGATTTTGGTCATATTTGGCCATCTCCTTCTTTGTCACTCATATAGACCATATGGAAAACGAAGACAATAATCCCCTCTATTAAACCATATAACTCCCATTCCTCAATTGTATTTGGGATATGGTATGATTTTTTTCCCAAGCTATGTTAATAATCCCAAACTATTGTAATGATAGTTAAGTTTTAGGTTAATAAAGTAGCAACAAATTTTATTTTTATTTAAACAATTCATTTATTTTTTCGATTCATATCGTGTATATAAAATGACTAGATATCTATAATAAACAATATTATATTCTATACCTTAAATCTATACAAGTTATATCTTTAATGTAGTTCTAAACAGTTTGTACTTAGTTGTGCATGAATTTAATAATATAAAAGTAAACAAAAAGATTCATATAGCTTCGAATTCCTTTATGTTTTGCAAAGGACGCATGTAAAAGATTTTATTTGGTCTTTCCCATACATATAGTTTAAACATCCTTCATCAATGCCCCTATTGCATTTTATGCATTTAACAATAGTCGGTAATTTCCCCCCCTCGCAGTGCATACATTTAATATTACCATCGCCATATTTAATTAAATCCTGTTTTATTATCACCCTGTATTTATCAGGATTTATTAAATTTGTTAGAGATTTATTTGTTATTAAAGCCTCCATCAGTTGGAGACACAGGACTCCGCAGTTGTATGAATCCTTTTGTTTGTAGTGTTCTACAAATTTTATTATCCAGTTCTCCTGGTCTTTATCTAAAAGCTTTAGAAAAATAATAATTTAAGTTTTGATTCCTGTTCATTAGCAACCATGGGGTCTATGAAGTAGAATTCCCTTTTTTCAAAGTTCGCGTAAACAAATGTGAAATGGTTTATTTTGTGAATTGGTATAATGACAATCCTAGATATTTTACAATTTTCAATTTCATTAAATTTTTTAACATTTTTTTTATTAAAAATTGACATACCGATTTCACAAGGTAAGCATTCAGCTCCTACTATATTATGCTTGAAAAATAAAATATGACAATATAAGTCTATTACATTGTTATAAATTTCCTTTCTAGGATTTAAAGATTGGAAGTCATGAAAACATATTGATCTGGAAAAGTCGGGAATGTTCTTTTTTAGACTAATAAAAATATGACCATAATCGTACAAAATGACTCTACAATTTTTGTATTTATTTGGAAGTTTTTTCTGGCTCAGTATTTGTATTTCAGTTTCTTCATTTTTAAAATATTGTTCGCTTTTTATCTGAATTTTATTATAATTGTCTCTGACTTTTTTAGGACTTCGTTTCCAAAAATCTTCTACTAAATTGGTTTTCATCTTCTTATTTGCTATAGTTTCCAATCCTTTCATTTCTAAGCCTTTCATATTTTCGATATCCTTAATTTTTGCTTCAATATATTGTTTTGATTTTCTAACATACATACTAGGCCTTAGGTGACGTCTGCCATTTAGAGTAACGTTTTTATTTATGTTAAAGTAACATTCCACCGGTGCGTTAGAAATACGGGTTTTGCCACTTTTGTCAATTTGTATCCCCATTATATTTGTCCAAAACACGATATAGGGAACATACTTTTTTAATATTAGATTATAGTATTTTGCATTTTTAAAGATATTTTCGGTTTTCCTGATTTATGTACTGATTGTTATAAATTTGGTACGCCTTTCTATAAAAAGGGCTTTTTTTAAATTGAGGAATATTGGCCGTAACATTTTCTTCTAATTTAACTTTTATATTTAATTGTTTTGATTCCACTTCTGAAGATAGAAAATATTCAACAGCTTCTTTTACTCTGGCGTTATCATATTTTGATAATAATAGAATTGTGATGTGTTTAAACCAAGCCCAAAAATCTTCTATATAACAAATGTTAATAGCTTTTATCATCGCCTTTTTGTATAAATTGATTTGATTATCATTTTTGGCGCATTCTTCTATTTCTTTCAAGCAGGTTTTTAAAAAATGTTCACAACAAATTTGTATAATTACAAAATTTTGCTTTATTTTTTCATTGTTTTGTAGTATTTCATAACATTTTATAAGATATGCTGAGATAGAATCCATATCATTTATAATTTTTATTACAGCATTAATCATTGCCCAGCTCCAATCTACGCAAACCCGACTAGATAACGGCCATTTTATTTTTTTTTTTCGCGCAAAAAACCTTTATGTCCATTAGAAATTTCTTAATGTCTTCTTCATAATGGCTAGCAAGTAATGCCTCTGCTATTGGAATGACAATACCTTTTTTGTTATGTTCTGCAATATGCATTACTATACTATAAAGAAATACTCTTTTGGAGCTATTGTCAAACTTTTGCACAATACTTCCAGTTGCATCCATAAATAATGTATTTCAATTTCTATTGTATTTATTTGGAAGGCGCAACTGTTCTTCTGAAAATAAATATATTTCCTGCGGAATTGAAATTCGTTGAATAAAATGACTCCAATTTTTATCGCGCTGCATTAGCAAAATGTCAAATACAATATCACTGTCTCTATTCGGCTTCTGCAACACTTCACTTTTCATTTTTCGTGCAACATCTTGCGATGGTACTAATTGCATATTGCCAAGTTCACGTAAATTTTGTGACTGTAATAAAAGTATCTAGTTCCTATAATTTGATAGCAGCTCGTGTCTTAATTCTGTTTTGGCTACTATTCTATTAACGCCACGAATTTGTTGTATTTTGGTTCCTAATGGGTGAGAAATCTTTGGCAAATTAGTGTAAACTTTGACGTGAAAGGGAAACGTACAAAGGTTTATACAAAATTTATACTTTCTGCACCCGCCTGACTCTTATACACATTTTGCATATATTCTCATAGATTTATTGTTTTTTGTGTATGCGTAACTGCTTATGTTAATCGGACAAACATTATTAACTAATTTAAAATTTTCGCGGACTAAATCTTCAGCAAATTTTGTGAAGTCAGATTTATTTCTAATATTACCATCAGCCATAAAATGTTCTTTTAAAAAAAATACTTGTTGGTCTTTGAATTTAAATGAGGAATCAAAATATGAGTATCCTTTTGCATAAATGTTCGGCTTTTTAACATTTTTTAATACAACATTTTGATTTGGTTTTGTTTCAAATAATATTTTTTTCCGAATGACGGCATACTCCTCTACGGTGATGTCAGTTTCTTTAGTAGCGTTTATGTTTGCTAAATTTATTTTCCTTGGCGATAGTGCTTTCAATTCCGATGTAGAATTATTCATATTTATACTTTCTTTTCCCTCTGACAAATTACTGCTCAATTTTGTTGATGAAAATGGTACTTTAAATTCTGTTGAATAATTATTTATTGATAGATTATCGCTTTTAGCTGACAAATTCATTTCGGAATCCAATAATTGAGAAATAGTTTGTTCAAACGCTTCGTCAGAACAATTTGGTTTCGAACAAGCTTGTTCGAAATCTGAATTTCCTATTTAAAATTGAAATTGTAAATGAAAATATTTTCATACATATGTATAAAAAATGTAAAATTACCTATCTTCATCTTTTCTTTAAATGCAGAACTATGTTGCTCGTGAAAAAGATGTTTTTCCTCGGATTCCTCACCCACATTGATACTTTTTTTAAGAGGAGGACTATTTGATATGAACTTTTTGTTATTTAGAAAGTTTTGTTCAATGCATTCTTCAACTATCTCAACACCACTTTCATTTAAGTGAGCAGTATGTAAAATTTGAATGTTGGGAAGCATTTTTTCCTCAAGTTCTTTACCTACAATGATTTTTCTATCAAAAGGAGGACTATTGTGGACCAATATTTTATTGTTGGGATCCTTTTTTTCATGGCATACTTCAGCTAACATCAAAATAGAAATAGAATCACAGGTGTATAATAACAGTAATAATAATAATAATATTAATAACATTAATATTATTAGCTTATTTAACTGTGATATAAAAAATCTCACAAACTAGAACTCTTTAAAATTCGAATCTTACAGAAATTAGAACAAGCAATTTTAAAACATTCAAAGCTCAAATATAAAATTAATTAATTAAAATTTATAAAGAAATATTGAATAGAAAATGACAAACATTTCATAAAAGTTAACAATGTTAAAAAATATCTAAATCATTGATATATTGAAATAGTATAATTATCCTTTGCGAATTTATTCGAGATATTAATCTTTTTAAGTTAAA
This sequence comes from Protocalliphora azurea, assembly GCA_932274085.1. Taxonomy (NCBI): domain Eukaryota; kingdom Metazoa; phylum Arthropoda; class Insecta; order Diptera; family Calliphoridae; genus Protocalliphora; species Protocalliphora azurea. The sequence continues at coordinate 53,737,662 of OW026519.1, forward strand.
ATAAAAAGTTATTTTGCAACTTTAAACACCCATATCTCTACTAGAATTTTAATGATTTAGGTTACATATATAAGATGAATATGTCATCCTTAAATACAATAAATTAAAAATAATAATAATATTATTACAAAGAACTCATTTATAAATTAAATAAAATTTTTGAAAAAATTTCTACACTTTCAACCCTCTGATATAAAAAATTAAAATGTTTATTAAAAATTTCAATAAAAATTGTTCTGGGATAAAATGGCACGCTATTTAAAAAAAAATTCATACAAAAATAATTTTTTTACAATTTATATGTTTTTATTTTTATTTTTTATGAGTTTATTTTATAATTAATTTTAGTCATAACATTTCTTAATTTGTTTTTTGTGGTATAATATCCTTTTGTCTGATAATAATTAATGCAATGTGTAATAAACATATTTGACTATATTTTAAATAAAAAGGATAGCCATTTTCTTAAAATGCATCTGAAAATTGCATTCTTGTTGTGAGTGCATATTTAGCAAAAGTAATATTTTTGAATTTTACAATATTTATTGTAATAAACTTTATACTAGTTTCTAAAACAATAAAATCTTACATATAGTTAAAGAGTTATGAACACTTAATGTTATATATTACTGAATGATAATAACAAAAAAAATTTTTTTTTTAAAAAATAAAATTTTTGTATGAAAAAAATAATAAATCACCTTATCCCAGAACAACTATTATTGCATTTTGTAATAAAGATATTATTTATAAACATATTAAAAGAAAATTAAAAACCAAACTTTTGAATTACTGCCTTTAAGAAACTTTAAGTTAGCTTTAATCTGAGCCCTGAATCATTAAAATCCGTACAGATCGTATAAATATTAAAATTTAAATTTACGTACTTTTTCGGATTTTTTAACTTTTTTAAAAATTAAAATCGTGAACAAATTTGCATTTTTTTTTTTTTATTTGGAAAAAACAATAATGGGAAAGATTAAACGGCTCCATAGATTATATGATTACCAAAAACAAAGAAAATCTGATGACCCTCCGTAAAAAATTGCCATTTGTTATAAATCACTCATGAAATGAATTTTTCAACGTATTCAAAACGAACAAAAATTATAATATTTTTGAAATTAGAACAAGTGGAGGAACAAAGTGGTTCTAATTTATGAGATTCTACTGTATTAAATAATATTAATATTAATATGAATAAAATAATAATAATAATAATAATAATAATAATAATAATGATAACAGTAATAATAATAATAATAGTAATTAGAGCAATAATAAAAATTCGACATAAATATTATTCGGATGTTTTAAATGGCATCAACATGTTATTTTTATAATGGTTTAATAATATCTTAAAATACAATCACATTTTCATATATTTAAATAAAATTGAAAATTTAAGAAATAAAATGATTACTTCGAAACTACACAAAAGTTGACATGCCATTAAGAAAGGTACAAACGAGCCGGTGCGGATCAAAGTATTTATAACCTACAGTAACATAAACGGTTATATTTCATCCATTAATAAATAAGCAACCAAAATTTCCGTTAGCACTTTTTATACACGCAATACAATTTGTTTCTTGTATTACTATGTAAGAAGTACACAGATGTACCCAAACTTATACATCGCTTTAGAACTGTGTTCTTTTTTCCATTTCTATATAAGCTGTACACACATCTAAAACCCACGTATTCCCAGCAAACACAAATGTTTCATATCAAATTAAGAATGATCAATTCTTTCTCAAATTTCAAACGTTTGAGAATTATTTGAAAATAACTTAAAAGTAATAGCATTATCAACAAAAAGAGGAATTAAATGTCAAATTGAGAAATACTATTATCATCAAATCATTGTTAAATATAATTCTCAAACTTTTCAAATGTGGATGGTGAGCACATGTAGAACATAAATAAAAGTAATTTGCATCTTTTTTTTAGACTTGTAATTTTGTCCTATCAATATACGTATTCATTAATTGGGAAATATTTGATTAAATAATTTTATTAATCAATTTATATATTTGTATATAATATTTGAGATATTTTTAATATATTCTTTTAAATATCTTTAAGAATAATTTGATAATAATTTTTGATATCAAATTCAGAAAATACCATTTTTCAAATATTTATTTTTCTTCAAATTTATGAATGGCTTGATAATATTTAATATTTTTAAAGTTATATTTACATAATGTCTACATTAGAGATTTTTTTTATCAAGACAAATGTGAAACTTAACGCGAATTTGTGGAAGGTGGCAACAGTTGCACAAAAATAACAATATGGCATATTCATTATTGTTTTTTATATATGCAGTTTGACAACTGTAACAAGCAAAATAATAATCAGCTGTTTAACTAAGGTTACCTTGTATATATTCGCACTGATTTTGACGTTTGTTTTGATAAAAATTTGCCTAATGTAGACACCAAGTTAGGATTGACAATGATTCAATATAACATTTGATATGAATTTAAGAATGTACAATTTTTCTAAGTCTTTTTTACAAATGATTTGAAATCAATTTGAAATCAAACTTAAAACAAAAACCTCTACCTACAGTTGAAACAAGTTTGAGAGCATTATTGATATCAAACGTTAATTATATTTAAAACTTTGACAACGTGTTTGCTGGGTTGCTTTTGAACTCTGTTCTTGTAATTCCTAATACGCAATACACACACTCTCTCTCTCAGTTTTGGTGATGGATTTTGTTCGCTCTTGTTACACAGAAAAAAGTTTGTGCATAAATATAAGAATTTACTTTCATTGATTTTAGTTCATAATATTTAAGAATAATGTCTTAAATATTATCACTTTTTTATATATTTTGAAATGAATCAAAAGTCAGGAAGACTTAAAATAAATTGTTTAAATTTTCATTTATATTTTCAATTTGTAAAAAAATGTTTAAAATTTTCTTCAGAAAATTTTAGGTTGTAATGATTTTTAGCTATGTTATGGAAACAGAAGAGAAACGTTTTTTATGAAAATGTTGTGCTGCAGAGTGCGAGTGAAATTATGCAATTTTCTAAACATTACTTTTTTACAGATTTTCCTTGGAATTCTGCCTTTTAAGGCGTTTGTTATTATTTTCATGAACAAAATTTTATTTTTTCTGAAAAAGTTTGGGAAAAAAATTAGACACAGTACTATTTAAAACCTGATCATTAGTTATATATATATATATATATATATATATATATATTTGATTTTTTAGTAGTTACATCCTTTCGCATTTTAGGTGACCATATATTTTGACCATCATAAAATACAAGTTTACTGAATTGGTAAAATAGTATATATATATATATATATATATATATATATATATATAAATATATACATATAAATATATACATATATATATATATATATATATATATATATAACTAATGATCAGGTTTTAAATATATATATATATATATATATATATATATATATATATATATATATATATATATATATATATATATATATATATATATATGTATATATATATGTATATGTATATATTTATATATACTATTTTATGGTCAAAATATATAGTCACCTAAAATGCGAAAGGATGTAACTACTAAAAAATCAAATATTGGATCTGACTCTATTATAATGTTCTGAAGCAAACTACTTATATCCACACAAACAATTTCGTATTCATATCTTCAAAAGTGACATCAATGTTAAGAAAAGTCCAAAGGCCGTAGCATCAACTTCATAAATGAAACAGTCGCCAAATTTTTTACATTTAAGAAAAATTTGGTTTGAAGTGTTTTATGCTTCATCTATTTACTTTAAGTGAACGATTAAAAAAATGTTTCTTTATTGCCTAATTTTAAAGCAAAAAATTAATTTTGTTTCCGCAATAATAAATTAAAAAGTGTGATTACGGCCTATGTCGGGTAATGCAAACCTTTTGGTACCAGCTTTTTATAGAAATTTATGTCGAATTTTTATTTAGGGTAGAAAATATATAATAAATATGTACCTTGTATATTAAATTCATCACATTTAATTTGTAGACTATCAAGCTCATGTTGTAGCCTTATATATCCATGATTAATGCACCATTTGCAAAATAAATTCATTTCAGATTTAAAATCCAATCTCTTACACCGCTGTTAAAAAATATGTTATTAACAAATTATACAATTCTTGATGTTTATGCATTACTTACTAGTAATGATAATTTTCTTTTTAAACGGTAAATATTTTTTTTATTAGGAGCTATATGCTCCATTTTGGCATTTTGCAACACTTTATTTGTTAAGACAAAAAAATCATTTAGTGATGATGACATATAGCTGTCACAATTATTTTTGGAATAATAAATTCTTGCAAAAAAAGTAACAATTTCTTTATTTAACATATTAAGCTTTTTAAAATCACCAATTTTATTTTTATTAAATAACACTTGATCTTCTTTCCACACTTTACAATAGTAAAATAAACTCTTTGTATTTTTATACAATTATACCTCCTTGTTTACTAAACTTATATTCTTTAAAGATATACCGTTAAACACACTTGTTTTTGTCGTAGAGATGCTGCTACAGTTTTTGTGACACATTCAATTTTTAGGAAGAATATACAGTGATGGTCAAAATCTGTGTCTAACGAGATCAACTAAATAGTCGATTATTTATAGCTTATGTCCATATGAGTGACAAAAAAGGAGATGGCCAAATATGACCAAAATCCCTCAGAGATCACCAGAATCCATTAAATGTAATTTTCAAAAATTTTTTTAAAATCTCCCAAATACAACTGAGAAATGGGAGTTATATGGTTTAATAGAGGAGATTATTGTCTTCATTTTCCATATGGTCTATATGAGTGACAAAGAAGGAGATGGCCAAATATGACCAAAATCCCTCAGAGATCACCAGAATTCATTAAGTGTAATTTTCAAAAATTTTTTAAAAATCTCCCAAATACAATTGGGAAATGGGAGTTATATGGTTTAATAGAGGGGATTATTGTCTTCACTTTCCATATGGTCTGTATTAGTGACAAAAAAGGAGATGGCCAAATATGACCAAAATCCCTCAGAGATCACCAGAATCCATTAAGTGTGATTTTCAAAAATTTTTTAAAAATCTCCCAAATATAATTGAGGAATGGGAGTTATATGGTTTAATAGAGGAGATTATTGTCTTCATTTTCCATATGGTCTGTATGAGTGACAAAGAAGGAGATGGCCAAATATGACCAAAATCCCTCAGAGACCACCAGAATCCATTAAGTGTAATTTTCAAAAATTTTTTAAAAATCTCCCAAATACAATTGAGAAATGGGAATTATATGGTTTAATAGAGGAGATTATTGTCTTCATTTTCCATATGGTCTATATGAGTGACAAAGAAGGAGATGGCCAAATATGACCAAAATCCCTCAGAGATCACCAGAATCCATTAAATGTAATTTTCAAAAATTTTTTAAAAATCTCCCAAATACAATTGAGAAATGGGAGTTATATGGTTTAATAGAGGAGATTATTGTCTTCATTTTCCATATGGTCTGTATGAGTGACAAAGAAGGAGATGGCCAAATATGACCAAAATCCCTCAGAGATCACCAGAATCCATTAAGTGTAATTTTAAAAAATTTTTTAAAAATCTCCCAAATACAACTGAGAAATGGGAGTTATATGGTTTAATAGAGGAGATTATTGTCTTCATTTTCCATATGGTCTGTATGAGTGACAAAGAAGGAGATGGCCAAATATGACCAAAATCCCTCAGAGATCACCAGAATCCATTAAATGTAATTTTCAAAAATTTTTTAAAAATCTCCCAAATACAATTGAGAAATGGGAGTTTATGGTTTAATAGAGGAGGTTATTTTCTTCATTTTCCATATGGTCTATATGAGTGACAAAGAAGGAGATGGCCAAATATGACCAAAATCCCTCAGAGATCACCAGAATCCATTAAGTGTGATTTTCAAAAATTTTTTAAAAATCTCCCAAATACAATTGAGAAATGGGAGTTATATGGTTTAATAGAGGAGATTATTGCCTTCATTTTCCATATGGTCTGTATGAGTGACAAAGAAGGAGATGGCCAAATATGACCAAAATCCCTCAGAGATCACCAGAATCCATTAAATGTAATTTTCAAAAATTTTTTAAAAATCTCCCAAATACAATTGAGAAATGGGAGTTATATGGTTTAATAGAGGAGATTATTTGCTTCATTTTCCATATGGTCTATATGAGTGACAAAGAAGGAGATGGCCAAATATGACCAAAATCCCTCAGAGATCACCAGAATCCATTAAGTGTAATTTTCAAAAATTTTTTAAAAATCTCCCAAATACAATTGAGAAATGGGAGTTATATGGTTTAATAGAGGAGATTATTGTCTTCATTTTCCATATATTCCATATGAGTGACAAAGAAGGAGATGGCCAAATATGACCAAAATACCTCAGAGACCACCAGAATCCATTAAGTGTGATTTTCAAAAATTTTTTAAAAATCTCCCAAATACAATTGAGAAATGGGAGTTATATGGTTTAATAGAGGAGATTATTGCCTTCATTTTCCATATGGTCTATATGAGTGACAAAGAAGGAGATGGCCAAATATGACCAAAATCCCTCAGAGATCACCAGAATCCATTAAGTGTAATTTTCAAAAATTTTTTAAAAATCTCCCAAATACAATTGAGAAATGGGAGTTATATGGTTTCAGAGGACATTATTGTCTTCATTTTCCATATGGTCTGTATGAGTGACAAAGAAGGAGATGGCCAAATATGACCAAAATCCCTCAGAGATCACCAGAATCCATTAAATGTAATTTTCAAAAATTTTTTAAAAATCTCCCAAATACAATTGAGAAATGAGAGTTATATGGTTTAATAGAGGAGATTATTGTCTTCATTTTCAATATGGTCTGTATGAGTGACAAAGAAGGAGATGGCCAAATATGACCAAAATCCCTCAGAGATCACCAGAATCCATTAAGTGTAATTTTCAAAAATTTTTTTAAAAATCTCCCAAATACAATTGAGAAATGGGAGTTATATGGTTTCAGAGGACATTATTGTCTTCATTTTCCATATGGTCTGTATGAGTGACAAAGAAGGAGATGGCCAAATATGACCAAAATCCCTCAGAGATCACCAGAATCCATTAAATGTAATTTTCAAAAATTTTTTAAAAATCTCCCAAATACAATTGAGAAATGAGAGTTATATGGTTTAATAGAGGAGATTATTTTCTTCATTTTCAATATGGTCTATATGAGTGACAAAGAAGGAGATGGCCAAATATGACCAAAATCCCTCAGAGATCACCAGAATCCATTAAGTGTAATTTTCAAAAATTTTTTAAAAATCTCCCAAATACAACTGAGGAATGGGAGTTATATGGTTTAATAGAGGGGATTATTGTCTTCATTTTCCATATTGTCTGTATGAGTGACAAAGAAGGAGATGGCCAAATATGACCAAAATCCCTCAGAGACCACCAGAATCCATTAAGTGTAATTTTCAAAAATTTTTTAAAAATCTCCCAAATACAATTGAGAAATGGGAGTTATATGGTTTAATAGAGGGGATTATTGTCTTCATTTTCCATATGGTCCATATGAGTGACAAAGAAGGAGATGGCCAAATATGACCAAAATCCCTCAGAGACCACCAGAATTCATTAAGTGTAATTTTCAAAAATTTTTTAAAAATCTCCCAAATACAATTGAGGAATGGGAGTTATATGGTTTAATAGAGGGGATTATTGTCTTCATTTTCCATATGGTCTGTGTGAGTGACAAAGAAGGAGATGGCCAAATATGACCAAAATCCCTCAGAGACCACCAGAATCCATTAAGTGTAATTTTCAAAAATTTTTTAAAAATCTCCCAAATACAATTGAGAAATGGGAGTTATATGGTTTAATAGAGGAGATTATTGCCTTCATTTTCCATATGGTCTATATGAGTGACAAAGAAGGAGATGGCCAAATATGACCAAAATCCCTCAGAGATCACCAGAATCCATTAAGTGTAATTTTCAAAAATTTTTTTAAAAATCTCCCAAATACAATTGAGAAATGGGAGTTATATGGTTTAATAGAGGAGATTATTGTCTTCATTTTCCATATGGTCCATATGAGTGACAAAGAAGGAGATGGCCAAATATTACCAAAATCCCTCAGAGACCACCAGAATTCATTAAGTGTAATTTTCAAAAATTTTTTAAAAATCTCCCAAATACAATTGAGGAATGGGAGTTATATAGTTTAATAGAGGGGATTATTGTCTTCATTTTCTATATGGTCTATATGAGTGACAAAGAAGGAGATGGCCAAATATGACCAAAATCCCTCAGAGATCACCAGAATCCATTAAGTGTAATTTCCAAAAATTTTTTAAAAATAAAAAAATATGATCAAAATCCTTCAGAGTAAAGATTAGTTAAATATGTTTTATTTATTTTACATATGTCAGGTAAATATAAGTTAAATATGTTTTTGACGCTTGGGCATAGTTAAAAATAAACATATTTAACTTAAAAGTTAAATATGTTTTGACGTAAGTCGTTACGTCAAAACATATTTAACTCGACATATTTATCTTCACACACATAATATGTATATATATATATATATATATATATATATATATATATATATATATATATATATATATATACTATTTATTTTATTTTTTTAATACATTACTTCCATAAAAATTTCTTGGATGCTTTTGATTTAAAATTATCTTCTACAAACAAAAAAGTTTTTAATAAAGTTTTTCTATTAAAAAGCTTAAGTTAGCACAAAGCTTCTCTTTTAGTTAAGTCATTTTAAAAATATTTTTCCTAAAAGAAAAAAAAAGGGAATTATTGCATTAAGAAAATTTTTCCATAAAAAACAAAAAAATAATTTATTTTCTTGAATATTTTTCATATTTTTCACTCAGAAAATTAAACATTCCATTCCATTTTGTCGTTGGTTTTTTACAGAAAAAAACTTTTAATGGCCCCAGATCTCACACCTGTCAAGTACAATTTCTCTAAATGTTTTGTTTATTTCTTTCTTTAACTGCTAACAAAAGAAGTGTTAATGTTTGTTTCAAAAAATCTATCAAAACATAAACAAAAACTATTTAAAAAAAAAAAAAAAATATTTAAAAATTTTTGAGTTTTCCAAACTTTTTACTAAAATATTTCTTCAAACTCATATTTCAAACTTCATCTTAAAGAAAAAAAAAAAAAAAAAAACAAATAATAACAGCAAACATAAACTAATGATAAGAGAAAGAAAATTATTGTATTTACAAATCATGAAAAGCAGTTATATATTAGTTTTTACAACAAAAATAAAAATTAAAAAAAAACACATTTCTCAGTTAATTTCCCTGAGGTATAAAGACAAAAAGAAAAGTAAAATAAAAATAAATTTCTATTTTATAATGAAAAATCTGAAACAGTTCTAGAAATGAAATAATCAAGGAAATACCTACCAAAAAAATAAATAAATAAATACATGAAATAAAACGTTAAGAAAATTAAATAAAATTACGTAGCAAACAAAATATTACAAGCAAACAGAAAAACATATGAAAGATAAAATAGTATAAACGAAATAAACTTTTTTATTTTAAAAATATAAAGATACAAGGTATAATGCAGACTATAGAGAGATAACTAAATCTCCAATCGTAGTCATGTAGTAGAAAACACACTCACTCCCTAAGGTGTGCTTTACCATATTCTACGTTTTATTTACTAAAAGATAGACAACATAAATATATTGTCAAAAAAAGCGTTAACAAATTTTTAGGCATGCTGGGATCTAAAGTTTTTGCAAATGCTTTAAACAGGTGTTTCCAGCCTCTAACACTTGACGGGTGACAAAAGCTGTACACTTTTACTGGACTGAGAAGAAAAGAGGCACAAAGTTTTAGTGAAAATTACTGCAGTTTTGCTACAAGTTTATTTTTTTAGTTCATTGTTAATTCCCTTAGGGATTTAATTTTGTTGTTGTAGCAAATACAAACTCTCAACTTTACTAAATTTCATACACGAAAACAAAAAAGGATTTTTTTCATTGTCTCAATTTTGTTCACCGTTTCTCTTTTACTATTTTTTGCAACTGCTTTTTTAATGCTTGATTTTATTGCTTTAAGTAGAAAAGTTAAAATTAAGTTTTGTTTTGTTTTTTTTTTATTTTCTTTACTGTTGTTATTGTGTTTATGTTAATTAAACACAAAGACAATACCAAAACTGTTGTATGCTTTTAGGCGTTGACACCAATACTGTGGTAAATTATTTTCCTTTTCTAATGGGAAAATTAAACAGTATATTAGAAACTATTTAAGTGTGAATTTAGCCAATTAAGGGGAAAATCTAAAACTTAATTTTTTTTTTTATATTATAAAATAAATTTACAATCTAGACGAAAGGCTTTGGGAAAACTAAAGAAAAAAATATCCTGAACGAAAAATACGGTTGATCTTTCTATGAAAAAGTGCTTCTTATTGAAAAACCTTTAAGGAAGCTTTATATTGAAAAGCTTTCAAAGAAGCTTTTAATGGAAAACCTTTTTATAAAATATAAAATATTGTTTAGAGGACTTTTGTGAAAGCTTTTAATGAAAAAGTTTTAAAATAACCTTTTATAGAAAAGTTTTTAAAGAAACTGTTTTATGAAGAACTTTTAAGTAAGCTGTTTACGAAACTATTATGAAAAAAGCTTTTTGTGAAAAAGATTTTAAAAAGACATGAAGAATAAAATATTAAAAAGATTTTTATGTTATGTGTAAGCTTTCAGAAAGGTTTTTAAGATAGAGCTTCTAAAAGGACTTTTGTGAAAAAGTTTTAAGTAGCATACCATTAAAAAGCTATTAATGAAAAAGCTTTTTAGTGCAAAAACTTCTAAGCAGCTTTTTATAAAAAAGCTTTTTAAAAAAAAGAAACTTTTAAATACATTTTTTGTAAAAAGCTTTTAAAGGAGCTTTTTGTGAAAAAGCTTTTAAAGGAGCTATTTATAAAAAAGCTTTTAAAGGCGCTTTTTATGAAATGGCTTTTAAATGAACTTTTTATTTAAGGCTTTTAAATGAGCTTTTTACGGAAAAGCTTTTAAATGAGCTTTTCATGAAAACACTTTTAAAGAAGCTCCTTAGAAAATATATATATATGTAAACAAATCTATAAATAAGTTATATAATTTTTTCACTAATTGTTTTTATTCATTATTTTTCATTTTATAAAAAGCTTCCAAATAAGTTTTTTTGAAAAACCTTTTAAAGGAGCTTTTTATGAAAAAGATTTTAAAAGAAAATTTGATGAAAAAGCTATTGAAGGATCCTTTTATGGAAGAGCTTTTTAGGAATGTATATATGTATTAAATTTACAAATAAGTTATTATAAAATCTTTTCAATAATTGTTTTTATTACTAGTAAGAATTTTTAAGAAAGTTTCTTAAAAAAATAAACAATCTTTTCTTTAACAGGAACAAAAAGCTTTATAAACAACAGCCTATTAAAATAATCTTAAAAAAGATTTTTAAACAGTGTCATCTTTAAAAAGCTTTTAAAGAGACCTTTAAATAAAGAGAGCTTTGCAAAAAAAATTTTGAAATCCTACAAAAACATATCCCTAAAAGACTTTAAAGAGCTTTTTGTGAAACATCTTTTAAAAAAGCTCTTTAGAAAAAGCTTTTAAAGGAGCTCTGTATTATTTTAAAGGACCTTAGTCTGAAAAAGCTTTTGAGATTTATTTATATAAAGGAATTATAAATAAGTTTTATTACAAAATCTTAATAATTGTTTTTCTTTTTATTAAATAACTTTTAAATAAGCTTTTTTTTTAAAACAATTTTTCTAAGAAAACCTTTCATATATTAACTAACTTTCTTTAAAATTAAAGGAATAAATTATAAAAAAAAACTTTCTTTAAAAAGTATTTAAAATAGTTTTCTTAAGAAGATAGTTTTTAAACTATGTTGTCCGTAAAAATGCTCTTCATGCTTTTTGCTAAAGAAGATTTTGAAATAAAGATTTAAAAATAAGCTTTTTCCAAAAATCGTAAAAAAAGCTTTGAAAGCTTTTCTTAGTCATCTTTATGATCTTTATTGGTCCTAAGAAAAAGAATATTTTGTAAAGAAATTTTTCATTAAAATTATTATTGCTTTTTTTTTTTTTTTTGTTCTTAATGACGGTAAAAAGAAATTTTCTAATAAAAACTTTATCAAGACTTTTGTTATCTTAAAAACCATATAAAGAAAACGTTTCTTATCCGCTTCATAAAGAAATTATATCTTTAACAGCGCTTTAAAAATAAAATATTAAAAATAACATTTAAGCATAAGATTTGTTTTAATATTCTTAAAAAATTTGAGATTTGTCTTTTATGGGGAAACTTAAAACAAAACTTTATAAAGAAAATTTTCCGCAAAAACGCTTTTTTAAAGAGGTTTGTGTTAATAAATTTTTTAACTTTAAAAGATTCTTTCTCATAAAAAAAAGTTCTTTCTTAAAAAGATTTTGTTTCTCCCCTAAAGAAGCATTATTCCACTTGATCTCCTTGACATTCGGCATATAACATCGTATCATCACTTTAAGTCGAATATTATCTCATTTAATATTTTATTTTTTTCCTTAAATAAAATTTCTAAGTTCAATTTTCCATTTGAACTTATAAAAAATTTACAATTGTGATTAATAATCTATTTTTTGAAATATAATATTTTGCTTAAAGCTACATATTATTGTTTTGTTTATCATTTTAAAGCATACTTGTAGGCCTAAATCTTAAATATTAAATATAATATATTTCAAGGATGGTTTTCTTTCTTCTACTCAAATAAATTTCACAAATCCTTAGCAACTTTTCACTTGAATTGTTTATTGTTAATATCTGCAAATATTATTTTAAATATTAAATAATAAATTTCTATCTACATACTCTTCCAGCCTGCAATATAGATTTATTTATATTATTTTAATTAGAAATTTAATTGATTCAAAGGCTGCTAAAACAAATACCTAGTAATAAGAACATATTAGCATAATATGTATACAAATGAAAGAAGAATGATTTATAAAAAAAGTACATACAGATTACATAATAAAGGATAAATGATTATAAGATAATTTTAAATAATGTCAATAAATTTATAACTATGTAAGTGTCTATATATATGAACAATTGATTTGAATACATTCAGTTTGAAATTAAAGTTTCTTGTTCAAAAGTAATTGAATTTAAAATGAATTGCATATCTATGGGAGTTTAGTTCTCCTCAATTTAGGCAATTATTCATGTGCGTATTTTTGATACTTTTACAAAGAGTAGTTATAAATTATTTTTCAGTATTATTTTATTGTAAACATTATTGTAAGTCGTTTGTGAAATTTTCTAAAAATCTTTTTGTTTTATTTATAATAAATTTTTAATCACTTTGATCGACTATAAATATTATAAAAAAAAATAATTTGCTTAATAAGATCTGAGGATAAAGATACTTAAGTTGATATTTCTACATACATACATCTTTTAAAAAATATGAAAGTTTTGAAATAAGGTTTTAAAAGAAATTTTTACGATAGCTTTTTTTCAAGAAATAGTTTTTTTAAGCTTTTCTACTACTATTTTTTTTTTTTTAATAAATTCTTTTTATTAACATTATTTTCAAGTTTTCTTTCTTAGTTTTTTTAAGCTTTTCGACTATTATTTTTTTTTTTTTAATAAATTCAAGTTTTCTTTGTAATTAATTTAAAACCATGCAGAGGCTCTCAGATTTGTCATAAAATTTTTCCTTAGAATTTTTAGTAAATTTATTTTTAACTAAAAATTATTATTGAAGAAATTTTTATTTCTAACTAAAATATTTTAAATAAAGTTCTTTAAAATGAACTTTGTTGAAAACATGTTTTTAAACTTTTAACGAAATTTAAATAAACTTTAATTGAAGATTAAAAAAAATATTATGTTTTTAAAAAAGACTTATTTAGCAAAGCTTTAAAGAAGCTATATCTAAGAAAGTTTTTAAAGAACCTTTGCTTTCTAATCTTGTCAATAATTTCTACTTAGAAGAGTTTTTTTTAAAAAACTATATTTAAAACGGCTTTATTTAGAAAGACTATTGAAAAATGCTTTTAAGGAAGCTACATTTAAAAGAGCTTCCAAAGAAACTTGATTTAAAAAAGCTTTAAAATGGCATTAATGAATAAACTATAAAAAAAACTCTAAAAGAAACTTTGTTTAAAAAGGCTTTCAACGGAGATTTGTTTTGAAAAGCTTTTAATGAGGTTTCACTTTAAAAAGCTTTTAATGAAACTTTATTTTAAAAAGCTTTTAATGAAGCTTTACTTTGAAAAGCTTTCAAATATATTTCATTTATAAAAGCTTTTAAAGAAGTTTCATTTAGAAAAAAATTAAAGAAATTATATTTATAAATGTTTTTTTTTTTTAATAAGCTTTATTTAAAAAAAGCTTTAATGAAGCTTTATTTTGAAAACTTTACAGAAAGCTTTTAAAAAGCTTTGTTCGGATAGTCTTTGTTGAAAAGTCTTTTAAGGAAGCTTTTGAAAAAGCTTTCAACTAAGTTTTTTGAAAAAAATATATAAGTTTTCTTCCCAAAATCTGCTAATGTAAATTTTTGATAAAGCTTTTCACAATGTTTTTATGAAAAGCTTTTCCGAAACCTTGTATGAAAAGTTTTTTTAAAAGTTTTTTAGCATGATTTTTTTAAACGTTAAATTTTTAAAAGCTTTACAAATTTAGAAACTTCAATAAGCTTTATTTTTAAAAAGGAGAAGCTCTAAAAAACGAATGTATTGTATTAACTTCTTTTAAGCTTTATATTAAAAGAACCTTTACGTAACGGCTTCTAACAAACCTCTTTTTGAAAAATCCTAATAAAAATTTGAAATAAAATTTCACCAAAAATATTTTAGCTAGAATTTTAACCTTAACTAAACTTTAGTTATTAAAGCCTAAACAAAATAAGATGCATTCGTATTAAAAAAAAACATACAAAATTTATTTTTATAAAAGGAAATTGTTTACCAGAACCTTGTTTATTTTAAATTACCTTTTACATATTATAATTGAATTGTAAATTAAGAGAAAGTAGAGAAAATACTTTTTTCTAAACATTTCTGCTTAAGCTATAATTTGTCTGTAAACTTCTTTAGGGCGTTTATTTACTTAATTTGTGTGTAAATTTTCTGCACAGAGTGAAAGAGAGATCGACAGAAAACAGGATAATTAGTTGCTTATATATCCTTTGGAAACATCCTACAACTTTTTACAAACTTTTAATATACTAGACATTAATTACTGCATGGGAAATAAAAATAGAAAAAAGTACAAATTTTATAAATAATTTTATGTAAACATACTAACTATAATTTTATGTTTTTGAAGTAGTCTAGTACAAGTTCTACTAAGTGTCAACATTAATGCAAACACTTGTGTAAACGTTGACTAGTAAACATGTAAAATCTTTGTACAGTAACAACAAATTTTATAATTTGTTTATTTACATTTACATGTGAAAAAATAGACATGGTAATAAATTATAAGTTTTTTGTTTGCTTAGTATACTTCAAGGCTCTTATGGTGTTCACCATATACATCATTCTCTCGCTCTTTATGTTGAGTATACAAATTAAGAGCTGTTACACGAATTTTCGAGTGAAAAAGATAGTGAATGTAGAGTTTATGTATCTGAGTTACTTTAAGCATTTTATTTATGAAAAAATCGTTTTATTTTATTTTTTTTTTCTACTGTATTTGAAATTTTTCTTATTACGTTTTTTAATGTATGTGTATATTTTTGCAACATGTATGTACTTATTTATTTATTTAGGTATTTGTAAATATTCATTATTTTTTCTTTTATATTTTAAACTTGACACTTAAAGCATTTTTTCAAGGATTTACATACAATTGAAGTTTAAAATAAAATGTTAAGAAAAATCTATAACTAATTTATAAAAAATGTATATATATATATATATATATATATATATATATATATATATTATTAAATATTATTTTTTAATATTTAAATTTATTTCTTTAACATATTTTCTTTAAAAAGTTCAATAAAAATTTGTTCATTTTATTTTTCTTTTTTTATAAAATGTTTTTTAAACAATTTTTTTATATAAAATCCAAGGTTGCTAATAATGTGACCTAATTTTTCAAAAAACCAAAAAAAAAAAAAAATGAGAAGCAATTGAAACTAGTAATGAGATTTTTTTCCGGTTTAAAATAATGATATACCGCAAAAGTGTTTAAATCATTTTTATTTATTTTTTTATACTTAAAATATAAAAAAAAAAATGTATTAATTTTTTCATACAGTTTTTTTAAGCTTTAATGTTTGTTTTAATTAGTTTAAAAAATACGGAGAGTTTTGGTTAAAATATTTATATGATCGTTAGTTTTTTTTGCGTTAAATTCAATAAAATGCTATAACATGTTATAACATGTCAAAAATAATATCTATATATATATATATATATATATATATATAATACACTTGAACCATTTTTTCATTTTTCTATAATCTAATGAAATACAAAACACAACCACAACAGGGATATATACTTACTTTATTAAAGACCACATTGTACAATAAATGACTTTTACAGAAAAAATAATAATAACAAAAATTCTCTAAAAACTTTGTGTAGGAAAAATTTTATTTTGCTTATTATTAATGTATGTATGTATGTATGTATGTTATAAAGCAGCTTAATTACAACCCCTATTACTCCTCTTAATACTTATTTCACTTTAATTGCAAATACATGTTCTAACACTACTACAATAATATATCATTGTCTTTGCTAATGTTATACAATGTTGTCAGATGTCCCCAAACTAAAGCTTAAAATCCATACCCTTATTCTGATAATATTTTAATGTAAAATTAAATATATAAAATATAAGATAGTTTTACCAAACTTTATAAAACGAATATTTATTAAAAATTTATTATAAAAAGAAATTTTTTTGAAATTTGGAACAAAAAAGTAAACTAAATTTACTAAAAAAAAATTATCAAAAATTTTCAATAAAAAGAAAATTTAATTGCAAATGCACCGCAAAAAGACAATTTTGTCAAAAATTTGTTATAAAAACAAAATTAAAAAAAAAAAAAAATTTCTATGAAAAAATTTAATCGAAAATTTCCTATTAAAATAATATTTATCGGAAACTTTCCACAAAAAGAAAATTTATCGAAATTTTTCTATGAAAAGAAAATTTGCCAAGAAATTTCTATAAACAGAAAATTTATCAACTATTTTCTATAAAAGAAAAATTATCAAAAGTGTTCTATAAAAAGAAAACATCGAAAATTTTCTATAGAGAAAATTTATCGAAAATTTTCTATAAAAATAAAATTTATCGAAAATTTTCTATAAAAATAAAATTTATCGAAAATTTTCTATAAAAATAAAATTTATCGAAAATTTTCTATTAAAAAAATATTTATCGAAAACTTTCAACAAAAAGAAAATTTATCCGAAAACTCTACAAAAAGAAAATTTATCCGAAAATTTATCGAAAATATTCTATAAAAATAAAATTTATCGAAAATATACTATGAAAAAAAATTTATCGAAAATACTCAATAAAAAGAAAATTATGGACAATATTCTATAAAAAAAATTATCGTAAATATTCTACAAGAAAATTTATACAAAAAATATTTAATAACAAGAAAATTTATAGACAATTTTCTATAAAAAGAAAATATCAAAAATTTGTTAGAAAAATAATATTTATCGAAAATTTTCTTTAAAAAGAAATTTTATTGAAAATTTTCTATAAAGCGAATATTTATCGAAAATTTTCTATAAAAAAAATATTTATCGAAAATTTTCTTTAAAAAGAAAATTTATTGAAAATTTTCTATAAAAAGAAAATTTATCGAAAATTTTCTATAAAAGTAAAATTTATCGAAAATTTTCTGTTCAATGAAAATACATCGAAAATTTTTTTGAAAATATAATTTAACGAAAATTTGCTATAAAAAGAAAATTTATCGCAAATTTTTTATAAAAAGAAAATTTATCGCAAATATTCTACAACAAGAAAACTTATACAAAGATATTTAATAACAAGAAAATTTATAGAAAATTTTCTATAAAGCGAATATTTATCGAAAATCTTCAATAAAAAAATATTTGTCGAAAATTTTCTATAAAATGAAGATATATCGAAAATTTTCTATAAAAAGATAATTTATCGAAAAGGAAATTTATCGAAAGGAAAGGAAAATTTATCGAAAATTTTCTATGAAAAGATAATTTAACGAAAATTTGCTATAAAAGGAAAATTTATCGCAAATTTTCTATAAATAGAAAATTTATCAAAAATTTTCTATAAAAAGAAAATATCGAAAATTTTCTATAAAAAGAAAATATCGAAAATTTTCTAAAAAACTTATATTTATCGAAAATTTTCTTTAAAAAGAAAATTTATTGAAAATTTTCTATAAAGCAAATATTTATCGAAAATTTTCTATAAAAAAAATATTTATCAAAAATTTTCCGTAAAATGAAAATATATCGAAAATTTTCTATAAAAAGATAATTTATCGAAAATTTTCTATAAAAAGAAAATTTATAGCAAATTTTCCATAAAAAGACAATTTATCGAAAAAGAAAATTTATCGAAAATTTTTTATAAAAAGAAAATTTATCAAAAATATTCTATGAAAGAAAATTTAACGAGAATTTCCCATAAAAGGAAATCGAGTATTTTCCATAAAAGAAAATTTATCGAAAATTTTCTATAAAAGGAATATTTATCGAAAATTTTATATAGAATGAAAATTTATCGAAAATTTTCTGAAATAAAGTTGATCGAAAATATTTGAAAAGAAAGTTTATCGAAAATTGTTTATAGAAAGAAAATTTATCGAACATTGTACATAGAAGAAAATTGTTAAAAAAATTTTTTGCAGAAAGAAAATATCAAAAATTTATCGAAAATTTCATATAAAATGAAAATTTATCAAAACTTTTCCTTAGAACTAAAATTTATCAAAATTTTTCGAAAAATATAAAATTTACAGACATTTTTCATAAACAGCAATTTTAGTAAATTATTCTGAGTTGGAGACTTGTTGTGTTTTCAATAAAATTCAAATTTAATAAAAGTTCTCTTTTAATAAAAATAAAAAAAAAATTATCGAAAATCATTTATAAGAATAAAAATTTATATATATATATATATCCCCAATTTGATAAAAAATATCCTGATCTGGCAACAGTGGTATTACAACTCAACCCTCAGTTATGTGAGAGATAGTTAAGTTTATAAATATAAATTATATTGCATTTTTTCTTTTTTCCCTTTACATTTTAGCACAAAATTCAATTATTTTCTTTATATTCTAGTTATGACTTAAGGTTTTAAGTTTTTTCTTTTAGCATAAAGCAGCAATAAGATTCTATATTCTAGGGTCATGGTACTAATTTAGGATTGTTAGTGAGAAAATAGCTCATTACATAAGAAAATCTATGATTTCTAAAAAAAATCGAAGATTTTAAATAACGAAAAAGTGCAAATTTCTAAGAAAACTACGTATATTTAATAAAAACCGCTGTCATAAAATTATAATTAGAAAAAATAACATCGGATGACAAAATAAGTAGTTTTTTTTTTTGTAAAAGATTTTTTGATCAATTTGGACACACGTGAGTTCTAAGCCTATAAATCCCTTTTTCTGAATTGACTTTATTTCTTAAGATAAACTGACAAATATTTAGTTATTGGGGGTGCACCGTATATTAATACATATCCCGAGTTGTCTGATTTGTTTACTAAAATTCCAAAATTTTCTACTTCAAATTATCTTCAAAATATAGCTACATAGTTAAAAATAATGTTCGAAAAATAATCAAATTTCTTGCAAAATTTACACAATTTAAAAATTATAGCAAGATATTTCGAGAAAGAATTGACTGTATTAGACATTTTTCAAATTTTAATAAAATTTCAAAAAATTCTAATTCCAATTGTCTCCAAAGTACAACCATATCATTTTTTAATTTGCTCAATAGTTTTGAAGATACTAAAAATATTTTTTCGAAAAAATTTTTTTCTTACAAAATTTAATAAACTTTGTTAAAAAAAAAAAATCGTAGAAAATCAAAAACAGTCAAATATATTCATTTTTATCCTTTGGCGTAAAGCTGAAAATGTATCAAATAAAATTAGTTATATTTCATCAAAATTGGTGCATAAGTGTCGATTTTATTCACAATTAAGTGGATTCACATAATTTAAAAATTATAAAAAAATTAATAAAATTGTTCATAAAAAAT
This sequence comes from Protocalliphora azurea, assembly GCA_932274085.1. Classification (NCBI taxonomy): domain Eukaryota; kingdom Metazoa; phylum Arthropoda; class Insecta; order Diptera; family Calliphoridae; genus Protocalliphora; species Protocalliphora azurea. The sequence continues at coordinate 53,757,988 of OW026519.1, forward strand.
ATAAAGTAAAAAAAATAAAGAAATAAGAAGGCTTTTAAGAAATTTGTTAAAAGCATTTTTATAATTATTTTAAGCTTCCCAATATTTTTTTAAGCCTTAATTTATTTTTTTATTTCTTTAACCATTATTATAAAAAACCTTAAAGATCGTTCATATTTTTTAAAGCCTTAATAAAGATATATTTTTATTGCGTTTAGTTTTTTTTTTGTAGACTTTTATAAGCTTTTCTAGAATTCTTATTTCAAAATAGTTTTTAAAAAGAGTTATTTAGTTTTTTTTTAATTTTTTTTTTAAATAAACATTTTAAAAATTTGGAAGAATTTTTGCGGCACTGTTTGCTATTTTTTTTTAACATCAAAATTTTGAAAAAAATAAAACAAGAGATATAAAGAAAATTAAAAAAAAAAAAATAAATTAAGAAGATTTTTAAGAAATTTGTTGTAAGTTTTTTGATAAATATTTGAAAGCTTCTCAAAAAATTTTATTTATTTATTTATATAACCATTATTTCATAAAAGCTAAAAGATCGTTTATGTTTTTTTAAAGCTTTTTTTATTTTTAATTTTTGAATTTTTCTTTTTTAATTTTTTAAACTTTAATTATTATTTTTAATTAAACAAAGCTTTTTAAGAAAAGTTTTTTAAGTTGTATCTTTAATTTATTTATTTCTCTTCATTTCTGTGAGAATTATTTCAAAAAAACTTTTAAAACCGTTTGTTTCAAAGCTTTAAAGAAGAAATTGTCCTTTGTAACGTTATTGCAAAAGCTTTTTTTTAACTTAAAATTACCTTTTTCTCAAAGAAAAAAAACTTTTAATGGAGATGTAGCTTTAAAAGAATAGGCGAAGCTTTTTCATTTGAATATCGTTAAGTTCACAAACAGTTTGGTTTAATCGCAAGAAAATGATAATAAATTTATAAAATATTTATTAAATAATTATTCCATCAGAAATAAGTCCATAGAAAGGTTATAGATGAGAACTTAAGCTTTCAGAAAAGTCTTCTAATAATCACCCAAATTCACCACCATGTGCATGAAAAAGTAAGTGATTTTTTTATATCCAATGAATTCTAATATATTCCAAATGAGTGTAATGAATCATTTTTTAATTATCCTACTTGATGTAGCCCTGATAAATTCTCGAAATCAACGCTTTGAAATGACTATGAAAAATTGCAACTTTTGTTTTACAAAAATGTATATTTATACTTTAATTTTTCTCAAAAATGGCTAAGAAACAATTTTAATTTGATTAAGAATTGAAAATTTAAAATTTCTTTTAATTATGTATATATATATATATATATATATATATATATATAATTTCAAAGAAATTTTAATTTTTAATATGATTTATTTTTCAAATACAAAAAAAGTTTCAATTTTCAAATAAATAAATAAATTCAAATAACAAATTTTAAAAAAGTATAAGTTTTACATATGTTTTTCAAAAGGGTCTTTCATTTAAACAGGAAATCTTTTGCAGAATTAGATTTTTAGCGCTTATTTTAATGACCTTTGACCTCGAATATCACTAATAGTGAACAAGAGATGACATTAAATATTTTTTAATAATTTTTTCATCCAGTTTTACTATCCTATTTTATTTATTTTTTTTTTTTATTTTTTCGCACTTAATTTTCATACATTTCGTCTCAGTACACTTATCTTTCCTTTTCAATTTCTTAGTTCTATAAAAATTTTCCTGAAAGTGAAATTTACTACAACTCTTTTGTTTTCCATTCATTTCACTTTTTTTTTTATTCTTGCAAAAACCAAAATTTCTCATTCAGTTTTTTTTTTTTTCTCTAAAGTTCTCTTCAACACAAGCATTCTTTAGAAACTTACAAAATAGAGATCAATACCACAGAAGCTACTTTTTTCCAAATTTTCTGCCTTGACCTGTTTCCAAATTTTTTGAACACAAAATATAAAAAATATAAAGAAAAAATTATTTGTTAAAATACAGCCATACACACACAAATTCACATAAGCACTTAGAGAAAATTAGAAAAAAACCAACAAAACGCATAGTTTTTTTTTCTTTTTTGCTACGTATTTAAAGCAGGGATGGAAAAGTTGATATTGTAGTACTATTTTGATACTATTTAACATTCAAAAGTACCGAATTACTCTCTCGAATCGTTTGATACTGTCGAACGATTAGCTTGATATTCCACAATTCGAATTAATAATTTTTGAATGTAAATATATTTCGGAGTTTTATTACACATGGAAAAATCAATATATATATATATATATATATATATATATATATATATATATATATGAGATTAGATACCATACGTAGTAAAACTGTGTACACAGTTTTACTCCAGGACGTCAAAATTCCTTTTCAAATGACCTGAAAATTTAGTAAGGTACACATTAAAAAACAAAAAAATATTATATCAACCAAATATGGGTGTCAAATGAAAGCTAAGAATCCCTATAAAATAACAATATTTTCCATTGAAATATTGCTGCAACACAAAATGTTAAGAAAATGTCCTTTTGAAAATGTTAACTTTTACTATTTATTTATTTCTCACACATGATAAAATCATTATATGGATACAGCTAGAGCCCAGGGATATCAAATTTCCTCTCAAAAGAACTTTAATGTTTCGAAAGTTGAGAAATTTTTAAGAATATTATAAAAAAATTTTACGATGATTATATCAATCCAATATGGATGTGAAGTGAAAACTATGTATCACTGCATCAGAATAATATATTTTATTTAAATATTGCAATACAAAGAATTAAGAAAATATTCTTCCTAAAATTTAAATCTTTAATATTATATTTATTAATTCATTATATACTTTATATAAAGGATATATTTTCTTAACTACATTTAAAGTCCTTTTGTCAGAAAATTTGATTTCCTTGAGAAAATCTGACTAAATAGTTTTATTATTTATGGGCTTTAGTTTGATAGATGTATAAATTTTTTCATGTGTGAGAAAATTTTTGGCGTAATTTCCGAATAGAAACCTATGTTTTCGTAACACCTTTCATTTAGATTTACAACTAGTGTTCAGAAGTAATAATGAAATTGTAATATATATTATCTTTGATTAAATGCAGGTTCTTCGAGTTCCCAAAAAATAGAAACGTAATTGGAAAAATTTAAATAAGTTTATAGGGCAAACAAACTACATGATAGAAACATTGGGGTTGTAGGTTTAATTTATGAAATTGTAAACTTCAAAATATATTTACAGTCATTACTAGAAACTAAAAATTTTTATGCTCAAATTGAAGTGAAAATTTTCCGAATTTCACAGACATCAAATAATGAATTATTTATTTATTTACTAATTATAATACAATTACAAATTATATTATAATCCTACGAGCGGGTGTGCTCGTTGTAGTGAAACAAACCACAGTCTCTGGTAGGAATCGAATCCACAACCCCCAGATAATGAATTATATTTTAATAAAACTAAAAAAAAGCTGAAGTGCTCGATTTTAAGGAATTGATCTTGGACGACTTTTTTCTCCGTAAATTTTATTAAGATCTTCATATTTTACTATAATATTTAACCTGAGTAAAATCATTTAACGATTTCGTATCATATTTAATTCTTCATTTTAGATACAAAAATTATTACATACTTTGAGTTTTGCACTAAATAGAAAATAAATAAGTAAAAAAAAAAAAAAAAATAGAATTTTAATATTCTGAGGGTGATAAAAGTACTAGTTGAAATTTATATTGATTAACCGAAAAATATTTTCATTTTCCATCCCTGATTTGAAGTAAGAAAAACTTGCCTGCTCTCGTCTTTTTGCTTTAAACTAGAAACTAAAAAAAATTATACAAGGTATGAAATTTGTTTTATTTGGTAGTTTGGTTTGGGGTTTTTTAGAGAAAACTTTTTTTTTTTTTGCAAACATACACACTCATACACCTACAAAAAGAAAAAATTTATGTTAAAATCTATTTTCAAGCATGACCATAAGAGATGAAATTTCTTTTTTTTTTTTTCTCTCTGTTACTCATGTTGTTTATTAAAAGTTATTATTATAAGAATAGTTTATAGTTTTAGAAAGTCACTCAAGTATTCATTGAAATAAATATAAGAGGAACATATATTTTCTAAGCAAACAATAAAAAAATAAAAAAAAAATTGTCAATATTTATTTACCTTAAACAGAAATGTTTAGATAAACTAAAATATATTAAAAAATTTTTTAATATAAACTAAATAATTAAAACATAGTTTAATGACTTTTTAAACATTTTATGAACAAAATAAAATATACAAAACAAAATTCCATAAATAAATGGAATTTTTTATCATTTATAAATATATGAACGAACATCCTGTTTTAGGACAAACAATGCAAAAATGTTGTTCATGTGCGCTAGTTGCATATGTTTGCACATGAGTAGCATTTTTCTAGTTGTAGTAGTAGGAGTTTTTTTTAACGCATACATAAATATGTGTACACTCAAAAAATAAATTGAGTAATCCGTACTTAAATCAATCCGGAGCGGTATCAAATGTACGATAAGTACGGATTTTTTTAAATCAAGTGCTAATTACTTTAATCAAAAATGGCGCAAAATTCTTAATTTTAGCACTATTTTAGAATATTTTAGATGAAATTAATCTCAATCATTTTTTAGACATCTTCGCTTGATTTTAGTCTAAGTCCATATTTAAAGTGAGAATAAATAAAATAATGGCATCACAGTAACTCCCAAAATGCACTTGATTTAAAAAAATACAGATCTAATTGCGATGAATTCTTACTTAAATTGATCCATAAAAAGCTGGTTTTTAAAATTTTCATATTTCTATGCCGTTTACACCAAATAAAAACTAGTGTTTTTTTTTTTTTTTTTTTTTTTTTTTTTGATTAAATTGGTTTTTGATGGAAAAACTACATAATTTTCTTAAGTTTTTCCATACAAATCAAAAATCATTTTCATGTAGTTTTTATTGAATACTAAAAATAAAACTACTAAAATAATTATTTAAAATACAATCTCTTAAAAAAACACAATGAAAATCATTTGTTTCTAAGTTAGAATTTTTTTCTTTTTCTGCGTATTTTGAAAAAAAAATTAGCACATTTTCTGTATGAATGTACATACATACCTAATTCATAAATTATTTTCGGAAATAAGTTTACATTTTAAATACAGTTTGTTAGTGTGGGTAAAGATAAATTCGAGTCTAACTAGCAAAGACAAAAACCAACACTTTATTAACAGAGTTTATTTTGTAGTTAGCATAATAATGTTAACACATTAATAGAGCATTACAAATCTAAATCTGGAGAAGATTGCTGCCAATTTCTGGAATTTCCAAGAGAGCTCAAATATGGAACTTGGCAGAAAAGGTATTTCAAAAATAAATACAGAATTACTGAGATTTTTGCAAATTTTTTCAAATGCAAAACTTCGAACATACTTGAGTTCTGTGAGGGAATTTGGTCGAAATAATCAAACAAAAAGGTGGCATGGAATGCCACCATATGGAAAATGTGAACAAAAGTCAAGACAATCTAAAAATAAAAAAAGATTTTAAAAAAATGTTGAAACATCAAATATTCAACACACATGAGTTCTTTGGGGAATTTTTGTCCAAGTGCCCAATGAAGAAGTGGCATGGAATACCACTATATGGAAAATGTAGACAAGGGTCAGTTTGTGAAATTTCAAAAAAAAAAAAAAATCAAATATTCAACATATATGAGTTCGATGAGGGATTTCTTCCCAAATGATCAAACGAAGAGGTGGCGTGGAATACCACTATATAGAAAATGTGGACAAGGATTGAGTTTGAGAGAAAAAAAATCTAAATCAAATATTCATCATATATGAACTCTACGGGGGATTTTTGTCCAAGTGGACAAACGGAGAGGTGGCATGGAATATCACCAAATGAAAAATATTGACAAGGGTCAACACTATCTAAAAATAAAAGCAGAATTCCTGAATTGAGTTTGTGAGATTTTTTAAATCAAATATTCAATATATATGCATTCTACTTGGGATTTTTGTCACCATATGGACCGCGCCAACGCGCGGTTTGGCCACAGTGAGTAAAATCCTTGACAGACATCTGATAAGCTCTATATTCACAAAGTTAATATTTTATTATTTTTTTTTTTAATTCGCAAACACAATTCGGAAATTCTGCTTATATCTGTGGATAGTATTTATCCTTGGCTCCATTCTTCATGTGGTGGGTATGCATGCCAACGCACCATTTGGCAACTTGGACAAAAATCCCCATAGAACTCATATATGTTGAATATTTGATTTTAAAAATCTCACAAACTCAATTCAGGAATTCTGCTTTTATTTTTAGATAGTATTGACCCTTGTCCAAATTTTCCATATGGTGGTATTCCTTGCATCTCTGCATTTGGCCACTTGGACCAAATTCTGTCACTGAACTCACGTATGTTCGTAGTTTGAATTTGAAAAAATTTTCAAAAATCTCAGTAATTTTTTATTTATTTTTGGAATATATTTTCTGCCAAGTTTTATATTAGAGCTCTCCTGGAAATTCCAGAAATTGTCAGCAATTTTCTCTAGATTTTGATTTATATTGTTCTGTTAATGTGTTAACAGTGTTCTGTTAACTGCTAAATAAGCTCTGTTAATGAAAGTGGTTTTTGTCTTTGCTAGTTAAATTCGAATTTATATTCACACACATAGTTTGTTATTATTTATTATTAATTTATTTAATTACAATTATGTTAGTAAATAAAAGTTAGAACATAGTTTTTTTCAAAATATTTTATGTATGCCACATGCCACAATTTTTTTTTTTAATAATTTTAATTTACAGTTATCTTTTAAATAATCAATATCAGCTTCTAAATTAAACACTTTAGGGAATTGGAGCAGGCGTAAGTCGTTATTCAATAGAAGTTAATTTAATTTGGTTGCCACACATATATAAAAAAAAATGTGCTTAAAAAATTAAAAACAAATATCAAAGTATTTAAACTACGCATAATAAAAAACTAATAAAAATTGCATGACGAAACTTCAAAGCATCTGATGGACAAATAAAGAGTGAGAGGGCAGTGAGAGTAAATTCCTCTCTGATAAATATAAGATTTTTACTCTTAATTCAAGCCAAATTAGACTTAATTTCAAATTTCAAGAATCAATTTTATTTACGTACAATTTGTACTTAGTATTACAATTTTAATATTTAAATTAAGTTTTCCTTTTTTAATTTTTGAATCAATTACGTTTTATACCTGCTTTAATTATATCTCAGTACGAATCGTACTTAAATTTTTAAGTATGATTTTTGCGAAAAATAATGAAAATTAACTTGATTTTCTTTCTGTGTACTAAAACATGTTTCAATTGCCTGACTTGTTTTCATTTAAACAACATGTGAAAATGTGTTAGTTTTTTTTATTCCTTTTTTGCTTATACATATATGGCTTTATGTTTAACATGGTTTATATCCTGCACTTTCATAGATTTTATTACTTTTTTAACTTTCTTTTCCAAGTCAATTGAAGCAGAAATATAAAAAATTAAAATGAAACTAATAACATTAGTTTTACACCATTTCCAAGAAATATAAACACATATATTTTTTTGTACCCTACACCACCGTAGGTGATTGGGGTATTATACGTTTGTATGGATGTTTGCAAAAACATAGAAAAAATATTTAGAAACACTTTCTCAGTCGATTTAACAATATTCGTCCGTCTGTTCGTGCCACTGCGCAGAGGGGCCACTTTTAATGAAATTTGGCAAAAAGTCAATATTGAAACATTATTTTTTTTCTATTTATTTATTTTTGCAAAAGAATTAGCTAAGACTTTTTTCTCTATAATTCCATAATTACTTTTTTAGTTTATGCTCTACTGACCCGCGTGTGAGGCATCAAAGTTAAGATTTGTTTTTTTTTTTTTTTAATATATATTTTCTCTGTATCTTTTTATTTAACGTCATTATAATTAAAGTTAAAAAATATATCATTTCATGTAATTTTTCTGAAAATTTTTATTTTTTGTATTAAACTTACGATTGTTTTAAATGCAATGCCATTATTTTATGTCGCGATTACTTACAAAGTTTTAATAATTAGCGAAATTTTATCGTACTGTTTTGTAATAAATTTCAAAAAACTTATTCAATTTTGAAAGAAAAATTTGGCCTCTTAGCAAGCATTTGCACTTGATGCGTTGCACTGTGGCTCAGAAATTAATTTCGTTGGCCAAAAGTTTAATTTTTTATTGACACCAATTTCCAAAATTTTAATGTCATTCAATAGTAAACATATTGAAACTAAGGTGGCGAAAAAAGTGGATTAATTTATTGGTAATTGTGGGCCTGGCATGCTGTTGAAGACAAATATTTTATGTTATTTTATAAACAAAAAAAAAAAAATAACAATTTTTCTAAATTTGACTCGCAAACAATTATCGATAATTGGCAGATAGTCTTTAAGAAATAATATGTCACTGTACCGCCTATGCCTACTGTGTTATTAAATGTTTTCTCAGGTACTATATTTTAGTCACTATATTTTACTTAAACAAACTTGACTACCAGAAAAAAAGACGAAAGTGTCCTCTTTAACCCCATATACACTTTTGTACCTCTCTGGGCCCTTCTGCAGAATATTTCTTCCATGAAAATATTTTGGCAACATATTCTAAAAATCAGTTATGATTTAGATTTTAAACTGACAGGATGAATAAGAAACAACGACGAATTTCTCAAATAAGGACGAATTTCTCAAATATGGTTTGATTATACGAGGGCGGATAAATAAGTCCGTGACTTTTCGAACTTCTCTCGTAGTTATATGAAATGCAATACTATTCCCATCAAGTACCACCTATTAATAGACTACTGTCAAATATTGAGCAATTGTCGTCATTTACTTTGTGTTTAACAGCTGTTCAAAACATACAACCTCGTTTATTTTTCTAAAAATGGAAAAAAGTGAATTTCGAGTGCTCATTAAACATTATTTTTTGCGAAAAAAAAACCATCAATCGAACCAAAGAAAAGCTCGATAAATACTAAGGGGACTCTGCACCATCGATTTCAATGGTATAAAAGTGGTTTACTGACTTTCGTTGTGGTCGCACAAGTACAAATGACGCTGAACGTTCTGGACGGCCAATTGAGGTCAGTACACCCGAAAATGTCGAAAAAATCCACGATATAGTGTTGGCCGACCGAATAGTAAAAGTGCGTGAGATTGTTGATGCCATAGGCATTTCATATGGCAGTGTGGTTTCGATTTTAAATGATCAGCTGGGTTTAAGAAAGTTGTCTGCAAGATGGGTGCCCCGTTTGCTCTCAATTGACCACAAACACGTCTGCAGTCTCACTGGCAAAACTCTATGAATTGGGCTACGAATTGGTACCTCATCCGCCATATTCTCCGGATTTAGCCCCTAGTGACTACTTCCTATTTCCAAACCTAAAGAAATGGCTCGGTGGAAAGAGCTCCAACGATGAAATTGTAAAAGGCGACAATTGCTCAAAATTTGACAGTAGTCTATTAATAGGTGGTACTTGATGGGAATAGTGTTGCATTTCATATAACTACAAGGGAAGTTCGAAAAGTCACAGACTTATTGATCCGCCCTCATATATCAACCAAAACAAGGATCATGTAATACGAATGATGGGAACAAAGGAAGAAAATTCTCTTCCGATCCCGAAAGAGCATCTAAAATAACAGCTGTTGATATAAATCTTATTTCCAAATGTAAAACAATTATCGATGTGCTTGTGTTCAATGAACAAACTGATGCTAGAAAATTTGGTGATTATGTGAAGGAAACTGCACGAATATATACAACAAAATATGTATGGAGAAATATGTCTGCAACACAAAATACTTTATCTTGGAAAGGATGCCATTAAGCATCATTTAGTACCACTTGGAGATCGAAATTCGCATGTCGTAACGCAATTTTGATGGAGGCAGTGTCATGGTTTGGGCAGCCATTTCTGCTGCAGAAAAAAAAAAATCAAAAATATGTTGCAACTAAAATGAACAGTGCAATTTATAATGAACTATTGGAAGATGCTTTTCTCTCATTTATGGATGAAAAAATGGATGAAGATTTCAAATTCCAATAGGATAACGCTGCAATCCATGTCTCGAATCAATCTAAATCGCGGTTTAATAATCATAGCATTCCATTATTGGACTGGCCGTCTTGCAGTCCGGATTTAAATCCAATGGTGTGGCCCGTAAAGTTTACACAAGAAATGCACAGAATGAAACCATAATAACAATTACGGAGATCAAACTAAAAACTTAGCAAGCCTGGGAAGAAATTGACAGTGACTTCCTTCAAAAATTAGTCGCATCGATGCCAACCGAATTCTTGAAGTTAACCAAAACAAAGGTTCATCAAAACATAATTAATAATGCTAAATTGGTTCATTAGTTTAAGTGCTTATATAGGAAAATGCCATAAAAACTACTAAAATTACAATGAAATAATAATAATAATAATAATAATGTACATTCTAAATTTTTTGTTATTAACTTTTTAAGTAAAGTCAATAAATAATTTAAAAAAAATAATTTGTAGCACCTTAATTGTTTTTTAAAATGTATGTGCGTTTATAGGAATATTCATCAGTGTATACTTATTTGCTATGTAATCATGATTTTACTATTTTATTTTTTCTTTTTAATTTAACTCATAATAACTTTTTTAAATTTGGCCCAAGAATTTAAAATCTTTTCTAAAGCTATTGTTTTTGTTTGTAAACGTTTCTTCCTGGGTCATGACTTTGAACTACAAACATTTTTTTTCGAGAATATATATATATATATATATATATATTCATACAATTCTTTTTATTTTGTAGCTAAGTCTGTAAAATAAAGCAAAACTTTTTTTTAATTACTTTTATTGCTTTTTAAGTTTTATTTCAATGTTTGTGACACTGTTGTGTAATTTTTTTCTTATTGCATGTAATGTAGTATTTTTTTTTTTTTTTTTCTCTTTTGTTTGAATTTTACGCGCCCATACCACTCGGCTCGAAATTTGAAATTCATTGTAAGAGTAATTTTTTTCTCTCTTCTCTATCTCTTTCTTGGTTTTTTTTCATTTCACACAATTTATACACTTCTTTGTAGTTTTTGTTTTCTTTTTTTTTTTTCGTTTTTTGTTTGTATTTTATTGCAATTGGGATTTGTTTATTTTTGGGTGCAGAGAAGTAGTGGAAATTTTATCTTTATTTTTCTCATTAGTAGACAAATTTTACTTTTCTGCAGGGTTGTCATTCGAACAGAACTTATTCGATTATTCGAGGAACAAATTTTTTATTCTCTTCGAACGAACAAAATTTTTCAATTTAGAATAACATAAATTTTTAACGATTAATTAAATAATCGAATAATTTTTCAAAACGAGTTTGTGTTAAATTATTATATCGTACACAAATGCCTTTTTTGAAATTATAAGTGTAAAAAAATTTTGTAATGATTGAAATATTTGTTAGGATAATAAATTTGTAAACCTTCTGTTATACCTGTAATTTCAATAAATAGATAAGCTATCAGTATCTAGATATCTAAAATGTAAATAAAATTTGGTAATTTCAACTCATAGCTATGGCTTACTGAATGGATAACTGCAGTGTTTCTTACACCATCAATTTTATTCAGTAAAAAAATATAATAATTAATTCTTGGAAGAAAAAACCCAGGAAAAATTTTAGAACACGTTCTAAAATCATTAGTTCTAGAACTGGTGTAATCAAAAGCACATCAGATTCTTTAATAACATTTTTAGAACTAGTAACGACATTTTTCCCCTGGTTGCACACACACATTTCTTTAAATGTTAAAATTGGTATTTATTTACAATTTAACGACATAACAACAAACAATACACATTAACAACGCCAGCTGTTGCTTAGTGAGCGGTAGAACTGTCTTGCTTCTTCTCTTTAAGAAATCTAATTTCTTCAACGAAATGTGAAATTCTAGATTACATAAAAACTCTTATTGAGAGATACCTACATCTTAAAGGCTAACTTCAGGTGTGGTTTGAGCAATAATATAGTGAATACCAAGAAGGCTAACTTCTAAAAGTATTACTCTTTCCCATTAATTGCTTTTAAGTGTAGCCAAAATAAGAATAATATTTGGGGAGAGTACATCTACTCACTAAAATTTGTTCTTAGCGCTGTGCTAGCTGGTAGACGACTAACTTTCTACTTCATTTCATTTCTTTATTTCCAAAAATTAATTTTTAACATGTTTGCTTAAAAACTACTCTTATTATAAATAGCTATGTGTACTTTCCAAGATCTTATCATATTATACGTTTAAATATATTTATAGCTATGCTATATAATATAATAATCAATATATTTTATATTCTTTCCTTAAAAAAGACATTATAGATTTCTTAATATTAATCTTAAAAACTAAAACTCAAAACTATCAATAACAATTTAAAACTAATGGTAGTAATAGAGGAGAAAGATATTTACAAAAGTAGCTGCCAGTGTTATACACTACGTTATATATATCTAATGTATTTATCCTCCCATTATAAAATAAGAGGTTTGTATTATCATAAAAAAGACGGCTTTATTCAAAAAGAGGAGGTCTGTCGGTGCCATATATCTGGACCCCTGGACGGGCTCCAAATCGTTCGCGAGTTTGCGAAGCAACATACTGAGCCTTCTCTAAAAACCTAAATGCAATTTTGACCATGTAGGCATCAATTCTCCACCTGGGCAGAAGATATTCTAAACCAGACTGAAAAGGACATGAGAGGGCGGATTACCTGGCGATAAAGTAGAAGCCCTATCTTACGATCGAAACCCCTGCGACATCCTAAGATCGCCCGATATATGGCATATGCTCTTTTCGTTTTCCCCAATACAAAATCATTATGGAGGTAATATTCAAAATTCTCGTGAAATATCACCCCCAGATACTTCATTCTGTCCGATAGATACCCTTACAATCTCATCACCAATCTTAATAGTTAGTACAAAAGTCCTGCTATTTGTATAGAGGTATTTACGTCTAGCCTTGATTAACTTTAGTCGTATTTTAGCCGTAGTTTTCATTTAGCATTTGGCATATTATTTAGCAGTTTTTAATGATATTTTTAGCATTTTCTAGCATTTTGAAAATAAAGACAAAATTTAAATATTGAAATTAAATGTATTTACTAGGGTATTCAAATTGTTCGAATAATTCGAAGAAGGCTTTTTAATTTATTCGAATTATTCGATTACCTATTTAAAGTTATTCGAATTATAGTAATAATAAAAAAAATAATATTAAAGTAAAATATTTATGATTTTGTAAGTTTTTTTTTTTTAATTTGATTATAAAAACATAACGGTAACATAAAAAGCTAGCAATTAAAAAAAAAAATAAAAAAACCTATTTCTTGACAGAATGTTATTAGATTATCTTCATATTTGGTAAACTGCTTTAAGCCTTTTTCATTCAAAATATAAATTTTATTTAAGATTTTCATTTTTCTACAAATCAGAAAATCGTCAAGATATATAAAAGGGATTATCGCAGCGTTTTTTTTTATGATATTTTGTTTTGAATTTGTTTCGAAAATATTTCTACGTTAACATATTTAAGTTTGTAGTGTTAAACTTAAAAAAAGAAAATGTTTGTCAAAAAATAACTAATTAGAAAAATAAAATTAAAATCCCCTGAAATTTCTTCTATCTTTGCTATGATGAACAACTTTTCTTAACCCGCTTGCTTTTCTACATCTCTCGCCTATAAATTATCCTGGAAAATTTAAAAACAAAATTTTAATTTAATTCAATTTTATCTAATAACTGTTTAAACAATCAAAAAATACGGTGAACTTTTTAAATTTTCTTTCAACTATATCACAAAAGCAAACAATCAAAAGGTTCCTTTTATAATTAAAAAATCCTGCAGCCTGTCAAAAGTTCTCAGAAATTAAATTAAAAACAATAAAATATAAATGAGTATATTTAAGTCGATTTTATTTTTTGTTTTTATAAAATTTGATTTTGAAAAAGTTCAAATTTTTGTTGGCAAAATTGTCAAAAGAAAATTTATTTAAATTTAGCACAAGGAAAAATTTGTACAAGCATTTTTTTTATCAATTATAAAAATATTAAATTATTTGTTTTATTCGAATCTTCGAATAATCATTCGTAATAATTATTCGAATAATCATTCGTAAAAATTATTCGAATAATCATTCGTAATAATTATTCGAATAATCATTCGTAATAATTATTCGAATAATTCGAACGAACATTATTCGAATGAATTTTCATAGTATTACAGCAAAATATAAACAATAACGAAAGTAGCATTAATTTTAATATCAGCACCAGTAAGAAGTCATTAATGAAATCTTTAAAATAAGATGCGGTTTAAAAATGTTTAAATAAATTTTCCAAAGTTTTGAAATAGAGGTATATTTATTTATAAGATGAAGTATTTAGTTTTTGAACATATATTGCTATTTGCAAACAAATGTTATTTCAGCAAGAACTTGAAGATGTTAAAGTAGTGGATTTGGAACGGAACTGACTACGCAGTTTGCAAGATGTCCAGGGCTTTGTAGACCGGTATATACACAGTTTAAGAATAACAAATAGCATTACCGCGAAATACTATCCGATCATACCGAGGTTAAGTAGATGGGACAACGGCATACCGGATTTTTTAGGTTAGGCGAAGTTATAATTTCCATTGTTCACGGTTATAACAATCAGATAGTACGCAATGTCAGGACGAACTGGGTAATGTAACTATGTGCTAACTGAAGAATATTGTAGGCTAATTTTTTCACATCTGGTCACACTGCCTATGATCTTTACTACCAACACAGTAGTAATATCGTGTACTACTTTGTATTGTCAGCAAAGCACAGAGTTTTAATTTATTGGGAAATAAAAGGCGTCCGAATGCATAATTTGCATTTTATTTGAAGATTTGTGAAAAAATGTGACAACTGAAAAACATTTCAGTTGAAAAACCACAAAAAGTAATATATGAACAGTAGTGTTTAAACACTTTGCGCTTTCAAAAATCAACTAAAAAGCACATATATGTGAATGTAGTGTAGTAGTTATTTTTATATGCTTTAATAAAAATTTTAAAATTAGCCAAAACATTCGCTATGTCGCCAAACGCAAAATTCTGTCGCTAAAAGCAATTAAAAATCGCCACATCTGACAGCCCTGGTTGTTTGTCGAATAACTAATAACTGCGAGTAAGTACGAGGGCGGATCAATAAGTTCGTGACTTTTCGAACTTCCCTCGTAGTTATATGAAATGTAACACTATTCCCATCAAGTACCACCTTGATATATCAATTTACAAGAATAGACTACTGTCAAATTTTGAGCAAGTGTCGTCAAAATTTGACAGTAGTCTATTAACAGGTGGTACTTGATGGGAATACTATTGCATTTCATATAACTACGAAGGAAGTTCAAAAAGTCACGGACTTATTGATCCGCCCTCGTAGCAATAGAAAAATATTTTCCTAAAAAATTTAACACATGCAAATGTAATAAATATAGAAAAAGTACTGCAAGTATACTGTTCGCTTCACATGGTACGTCCAGTATTTTCTTATTATAGAGCAAAACTGAATATAACATAAATTATGTTGATAAAATTATCAATCGAAATAGAATTTTACGGGAACTAAAATATGTTAATCATTGATTTTGTATAAACTGATCTATATTATTATAATAAAAGCTATTTCTTGAGTTCTTTGTACTATTTTTTTTTTTTTTCTTTTTTAGAATAAAAAAGTTATTTAATGAATTTTTGCTTTTTGAAAATAATAGATTTTTAATTTTATATAAGCAATAAAGGTAAAAAAAAAAAATCGGATAACAAAAATTTTAGCCGAATGTTGTTTTTTAAATTTAATAAAATAGAAATAAAAAAAGAACTCTCTCAGGAAAAACTGTATTAGTTCTACAACTAGTTCGCGAACGCGTGAAAATAGTATGTACTTGTTTTAATTTGGCATTACGACCTATAATTTTTATACCAAATTATCATCTCCAGAACTAGTTCAGTACGCATTCTATGAAACGGTTCTACAACTAATTCTTTAATCAATGATCTTTGTTTGAAATTGTCACATTCAGAACTAGTTCTATAGAAGCATTAAGGAAGGAACGGTTCAAGAACCAGTTATTAATTTTTTTATATTTTATTTTTCATTTTAATAAGGCTACTTTTTAAAATCATTTTTTATTATTATTATTATTATTATTATTATTATTATTATTATTATTTTAATATGTTGGATTTTTGTTAAAGCCTTTTAAAGAGTTCTAAGAAGTTATTTCTTTCTGGGCTAAATTATATAAATTAAATATAAATTTAAAATTTATTTTTTTTCTTTATAAAATTAAAAATTGTATTCGCACAGAAAAGACATGGTTACGGCATTGTCACTACAATAATATTATTCAACCATATTTCGTTTTTAAACCATATTAATGTTATTATTTTCATAACAATAAAATGTTACAAATAAATATGATAATATATGAAAACAAAAAAAAAAAATTAGAAAACAATTTAGGTATATACTAGTGCATATTCCTATAAATGCACATCTATTTTTTTAATCAACTTACCAAAAATGAGGCTAAAAATAACTAAATGCTACAAATAATTTTTTTAAATTATTAATTGACTTCACTTAAAAAATTTAATCAATTTAACATTATTAATAATGTGTTGATGTACCTTTGTTTAGGATAACTTCAAAAATTCGGTCTCGCATTGATGCGACTAATTTTTGAAGAAAACACTGTCAGTTTCTTCCCAGACTTGCTTAATTTTTACTTTTGACTCCGTTATTGTCATTATGGTTTCATTTTGTGCACTTCTTGTGTAAACGTTATGGGCCATGTAGCCCCACAGATTTTCCATTGGATTTAAATCTGGACTGCAAGCCGGTCAGTACACTTCATTTAACTGTGAATAAAATCAACATTTGTGCATCAATTTTCATCACATATGGCTTATTTTATTCTTAGCACCACCAGCTTTATGGTAAAGATAAAAAACAGATACTGTTTAGCGCTTTTACTTATAAGTTCGAATTAAATGTAAAGCGATAAAAGAAATACGTCTTCATCATAACTGTAATTTGTCCGAAATTTTAATTTGTTCTTAATTTGTGTACATTTTTTTTTTTGTCCAATTTTCATAACTTGTTATTTTTAGATTTGTTTTATGTTAATAAAACCAAAAATTGTTTTAAAAAACACTAGTTTTTGCATTTTTTAAACTTGTAGTTAAATATTATAATATATTTTATTTTTTATTCGTTTTGTAATTTTATTCGATCATACGAATAATTAAAAAAATTACGAAATATTTTTCCATCGACGTCAATGGCTTTTTCTTCTTTATTTTAAGAATTTTTATTATTGCTTTTTTTCAATTGAAAGGCATGTTTAATGATGGTTATAGTCATCACCATCATCATCATCATCATCTATTTTGACATGAAAAGTTTGATTCTTTTTTTTATTTTTTTTTTTTTTGTGTAAAGAAAAATGTTTCCATTTCATTTAATAACAATTGTGCATAAAAAAAGAAATGTAATAATAGTAAAGCGTTAAAATTTAATAAAAGTTTTTAAAAAGAATAAAAGAAAAATTCAAATTTAAATTGTTTTTTTCCCTCCAAAAGAATAAAATAAAAATAGAATAAAATTTGGGGTCAAAATTTATTAAACCTTATAAAATTAAAAACAAATTAAAAAAATATTGTCAGTCAAGGCCATACTATACGATACCCTACACCATTCTATATGTATAGTTGCGAGTATAAAAATGCAACGCTATGTAATGTGTTTCTTGTTCGCATATATATTTTGCTTATAGCTTAACCCGATGTAAAAATACTGTTGTGATTTTATTACTTGTGGTCCTACACTCTTGTTGTATATAATTTTTTCGAATATTTTTGTATATAAGAAAAATTATTAAACGTTTAGTAAAAGCAGTTGTGAATTTGAGCGAGCAAAAAAAGATGCAACTAAACAAATCAACATGTTTTTTCTTTAAATTTTAATAGAAATCGTTATTGGAAAAGGTTGGAAACTATAGTATTGTTAAATGCCATTATTTTCTATTCATGAAATCTACAGATAATATATATGTTAGCAAATAATCCAAGTTTCTATTAAACTATTCTTAACTATTTTGGAAATTTTTCCATATACGCAGAGAAAAAACATGGTAGCAGTATTGATGCTAAGCCGTTTGGTATAAATTAAAGTAGGTCTTAGATCAATATTTTGGTGTGTTGTAGGTATACAAATATAGGGTATATATAGGGTATGAAAATATATATAAAATTTCTTTTGTTTATATATATTTATTTTAAAGACTTTCTGTAATGAAAATTTGCTATTAATCATACTTAATTATTAATAATAAAAATCACTCATATTTTTATATTATTTTTAAATAAATTTTAAAAAGTTTTTAAGTTTAAAGCTTCACATAGACACATACTGCATAAGGTCATGCAATAAGTATGTATAAGAAAAATTGAGAAAGCTTTTGAATGTATGCCTCACATCGACAATGCAGTATGAAAATTCAAAGTCGTTTTGATTTTAGAATGAACTCATACTATACACAGTTTTTTTGAATGAATTTGTTTATTATTATTTTGTTGTTTTTCTATCATTTATGATTTGTTTTGTTCGTCATTGCAAATTCAAATAGAAATATAAAAAAAATTTTAAAAAATTTTTATTTTTTTAATTAATTTTTTTAACAAAAATAAAATGTTGATTGATGAATGTGTAGCAAATTCGTCAATCACACACGTACAGGAGGATTCATCTACAGTAGCTCTCTGCAGAGTGTGTCTATGGGCGTCTCAACTGGTATTTATTATAAATTTTTCTATAAAAACTATGTTTAAAAATATTTTTTTGTAAATTTAATAAGATTTAGTTTTTTTTTTTCAAGTAGAACAAAATTTAAGGAATTTATTATATTTTATCCGGAATAATTTTTTTAACATTCCATATTTTTTTATATTTGCGCCAAAAAGTATGCACCAATTTAAACATAAAATAAAACACTTTGTCCTATAATACATGAATAATTTAGAAATAGATGACTTCTTCATATGCTTTAGTGAATTTCAAGTTAATATTAAACATAAGTACTGTATGTTTTTAATTATATTTTATTGAATTAAAATTTTCTCTTTTTTGTAATATTTTTCTTTAAATTTATCTGTTTTATTTATTTATTATTATTTTTTTGCTAATTTTCATTCTTATTTAGTTACTTCTTTTGAAAAGTTTTTTTTTTCGAAGAAAAAGGAAATACACAAAAAACTAAATTATTGCTTTACAAACATATTGCTACATTTTTTTTTTAATTAACGAAATTAAACTTGTTTCTTTTTACGATTTCATAACTTTTTCTCCCCAAAAAACAACCTAAAGACCTGCAGCATCATAAAGTAAAACTTTTAGCAAGTTCCGCCCTAAAAAATATCATAACTTTTTCGGTTTTTATATATATATATATATATATTTATATGTATATATATATTTCTTCTTCCTCTTTTGCTTTAGTTACCTTTTAATACAAAACCAGAGATAGCAAAACAGAAAGAACTATAAAGTTGAAGGTTAAATCTATAGACAAAACAAGAAATATTTTATTAACTTTATTTCATGTAGAATGTAAAAGACAATCCCTGAATAATGTCCTAGTGTTGCTTGCTGGCTAGAAACATATAAAATGAAATTAAAATGTAGAAATGTTTGTACTAGTTTGAACTTTTTCATATGTTAGTTAAATATATAGAGGTATGTGTAGTTTATGTCAGGGATAAAAAAGAAATATATTTTCTTAAATTATAAAAATTTTGTTAAACATGAAAAAATAAAAAAGAAAAGTATTTGAATTGTAATAGAAAAAGCTAAGGGCTGAACTTAAAACTAACCTTTTTTGTCCAATATAAATTTAGCTACACTTTTAATTTCTAGGAAGTATTTTATAAGTATTTTAATTGTTATTAAATATCAAATTCTAAAATCCATGTCTTTTAAATATTTCATATAAAAAAACACCTTGTCATTTATTTTTTATAACAAACATAAGGGACTATTTTAATGTGATTCATGTATATATATATATATATATTAATAGTTAGTTAAACTTGTACATAAGTATAATATTTATATTCATTACATTCTTTTACACGTCTTTGCTCCATTAACATCTCACTCCTTTACTCGTCTGTAACTACATTATTTCACAACACTACATCAATGTACAAACCATCATATTTATATTATGATTATAAAGAAGTAATAATTCTCATTCAGTTTATGGAATTTTTCGCATAATAATTCTAAGATTGAATGAAGAAGTTGCGATTCGAGCGATAGAAAAATTCGCCAAAAACCAAGACAGCTGATCTTACAATCTTAGTCTGCCTTATTCCAAGACATCTGATATTGTGAATTTAATCATTGTTTCTCTGGTACTCGGATCAAGTTCGAGCGTCAGGGGGACACCTTGCACAGCATTGTCTATTTCATACACTGCGGCTTTGCTCTGAGTGACTTCGGTCGTCTGTTTTAGAACTACAACTTCATTTGATAGTTTCTGCACACTACTACTTCGGTTGACTATTTCTCTTTAGATTAAGTCTGAATTTTGTAATCTAGTTTTAAGGAATTGTATTATTTAAATCAGTACTCGTAAGATACTTCTAAGTTTTATAAGCGATCCGTCTTGCTGCATAATACCCCAGGGAACCGAATTTACAACCCCGCACCTACATGTTTTAGAATACTTATTACCTGAGAAGTACCCGACTGAATCCCTATGTATCATCGTGCTGCTATTAATTTATCAAACACTAAATTATTTATTATTATCGATAACTAAAACACTCAACTCAGCCGACGACAAAACCAGGTTACAATATATATAGATAGGTTTTGTCGTCGGCTGAGTTGAGTGTTTTAGTTATCGATAATAATAAATATTTTAGTGTTAGATAAATTAATAGCAGCACGATGATACATATATATATATATATATATATATATATATATATATATATATATATATATATATATATATATATATATATATATATATATATATATATTCCCCTTTTTTAAACTGTTTTGGAAAGCAAGAAAATCCAAATAAATCTAAATAGTATACCAAAAGCAAATTTTTAAACATTAAAGAAATAAATAAATAAAATTTTTCCACAATTTTTCGTGTTTAACTACAATTTATTATAAATTTTTCTATAAAATCCTATATAAAGAATATCGTTATAAGTATAACAATATTTTGTTTTTCGAAATTGTATAAATTTTTAAGAACTTATTCGATTTTATCTGAAATAACTTTTTTAAACATTCCATATATTATTTTATATTTGCGCCAAAAAGTATGCACCAAGTTAAAGGCAAAAGCTATCTTAAAATACATACGCAATTTTTTGATTTAGTTTAGTTTTTTTAATAACTTTTTGAATTTTTCAACGATTTTAAAGATCTATAGCTCATTTTATTCTCAACAAAATTTCAATTTTTTTATACAAATGTATTGAGCTGTAAAGTAAAAATCTAAAAAATTTACATCAAATTTGAAATTTTTAAAAAGAAAAATAAAATTAATTTAAAAGTGTGGAATACATATTTGCTTATTTGAAGAGTATAAAAAGGGTTTTAATATAAATGATTAACCTTTAAGTGCTCGTATGACTACATTTGTAGCATTTAGGTTTTTGAGCTTAAATTAAAAAAAAAAAAAAAAAATCCAAACTAATATGTCCCAAGGTTTTTATGGAAAAGGTTTTTAGACTTTTTAAAACGTACATGTGCTTTGCCGATAACTATAAATGTATTCAATATATAAAAAAGAATGATCTAATTAAAGTTCTAGAAATGCATTTGACGAAAGTAATTCGTTTTCGTTAATCTTAATATGTTTCTAATTTATGCAAAAAGCCGTATTTCAATCCTAGGATAAATTCGCTTCCTTATTTTATAATTGCGTGATTATTTAGTTCAACTTTAATTTTAGTACATTTATTATTTCAAATTACTAACTCCATTAATTAAACCATCTTGGATAACAATAAGTGTAGGCTATTTTGTTTTATGTAGAGCGACAGTTACCTCCCGGGGTGAAAATTACACCTCTACCAGAGTATACTAATTAGCAAGGTAATGAACTTAAAAGCCTATTCAACAAAAGGTTGTCCGATCGCATCCTTCTCTCCTTAACCCATTACTATTCCATCCTTTCCCCTCCCTTCTTTCCTGCTTATAAGGTTATGGTGGTTGGAAGCAACGCCGAGAACCTGAGTGACTAGTCAGTGGTTAAAGAAGACTAGTTGCGAACAACTCTACTCCTGTACAAGGACACTGGCTGGTTGTAAATTTTTTTACAGTCTATGGCAATCATTGCATGGATGGTTCATACCCTTAAGTGCCTACTCGTGGAAACTACTTATGAATACAAATATGAGTGTGGTTGAAATTAACAGTACCCCGCTCTCGGCATAAAACCCTCGACAAAATACTCCACTGCCAGACGTTAAGTCAGACGACCAGTCGAAGAAGAAACGAGCATATGCAGGTTAAAAAGTTGCACTTATCTTTATTTTAAATCAATTTGGTAATAAAACTTAAGTAGCTATGAAACCGTTAGTGCAGGAAGAATCCTTAAATTGTTTTATTTTTTTGTCTTTTTTTTTAATATCTAAAAATGCAGATTTTTCAAAATTTTTTAAAATTATATGATGTGCTCGAAAAGATCTGAAGTTCACGTTAGATGATTTTACGAGTGAAATCAAAAAGTTTTATTTTGCAACAGAGTGTTATTATTAGACACACCTTAACGTATACCATCGACTTTGAATCACTCTCTGATTCGATTTAACGATGTCCATACGATTGTTCTTCCATTCTAGTAGAGCTTTTAGTTAACCACATGTTTAATTTGTGTAGATAAAAACAAAAAAAGATCAAAAATATTTGTCTAAGACACACCATAATATGTAGCAATCGCCTAATAGTAACTTTCTAAGTAGACTTAACAATGTCTCTCCGCCTATCTATCCTTCCATGTAAACTTTGTAATTAAACCACAGATAATTTTATGAAATTTCGTACATATTTTGAGTTTGTGCTGATATTTATAACGGCTCTAATTATTGCTATAAGATCTATTTTAATATATAAGAATCAACTTATAATGACTTTCTTAGCTGATTTAATAATGTCCGTTCATCTGTCCGCCCATGTAAAATTTTTATCAAAGTTTGCAATAAATTTCGAAGATAATTTCATAAAATTTGCTACATACATGTTATATGATGCAGGAGGAATACTATTTAAACTGGTTAAAATTGATCTATTATTTCAGTTAGACCCCATACAAATGTCTTCTCGATATAAGAATTTGACGCTAGTAAATCTTTTAAAGATACATATACATACATAAATCTAAAAATTACAGTTAATAGAATAACCTTGGTACAAATAACATCTATTTGAGTATGAATTACTGTACCAAATCAAAAACGGTTTCGTTCATAATTGAACATTGGTCCCATATAAGGCCATCTTCCAAAAATCACTTAAACGTACATTAGAATGTCTCCTTGAAAGATATTTTGTAGAAAACCCTCTCAATCAATGCGTGTTAATGAGCTGAATATTTTAAAAAAATATTTAAAGAATTTTTAAAATTTATCTTCAGTTTCGTACCAGCGATTGAAAATCAAGGGTCTAGTACATTTTCTCAAAAAAAAAAGCTATGAATTTTTTTCTAGCAATGGGTACATTTAAAAAAAAAAACAGTGATTTTGAGTTTTTTTAATGAAAAATTAAAACAAACAAAAAAAAAATGTTGGTCCATAAATGGTAATTTTCAGTACATTACTTGAAAAAATTTTATATTTTTTCCCCTAAAAAAATTGTAATATTTTTGTTCCTTTATTGGGTATTGGTATTGAAAAGTTGCTTTGTAGTAATTATGGTCCATAATAAAGTATTTTCTTAAAGCTATAACTTTTTTTACTTGTTTCTTTTTATAATTTTTTTTTAACACTTTTAATTTTGTTTTTCCCCCTAAAGTATGCTTTTATTTCTCCCCTAAATTAATATTATAAAGCTCTACCTATAATGATGATTTAAGCAAAAATCATAACATTACATTTATTTCTATATTTGTAATTATAACAAAACACACTTATTTACAAACTCTAGCAGTAGAACACATACAAAAAGACTAATCTCCCATTATATAATTTATTTATTTATATTTTTTTATTTTTTGCTCTTTGTTATTCAAAAACAAAAGAGTAGCAGTAAATAATAACTCCCTTTTCATATACAATTGGTGACCACACTACATCGACGAACATTTAGTTATAAAACAAACAAAACATGTTTTGGCTTATTTGTTGTTATTTTTGGTATTATTCTGTTGTAATGTTTGTATATATGACTATGTTTTGTTTACTCGTGTAAATTGCGGTCATATTTACAAATGTTTATAATGTTTATTTGCCTGCAAGTACATATATTGAGAATACAAGTGTAAGAGAGTGTAAAAAGGGAAAGAGATATGTTATGAATACTAATGACCATGTGTTTGTTTGTGTGTCTATTGCGTGAGAATTATAACAAATGTTGTTATTTATTTAAGCGAATTTTGTAAATAAATAAATTGTATTATATCATATGTTGTATGTATACATGTTTTTATACTTTAGTTACTTACTTAAGCTACACTCCATTTAAGGGAGGAGGCAAAAATGGAAGTATACATGTGTTTAAAACAAGAGATAGGTGTGAGGGTGTTTCAGCAATATTACTTAACCAAATTATATTAAACGAAAAACTTGATTTTAGAAACTAATGATAAAATTACAAACTAAAAAATTTTAGAGGAAGTTTCTATTAATTAAATAATAATCATTTAAACAATTTATATAAATTTTGATTAATACAATTTTAAAGTTTAAATAAAAAATATAAAAAGACAAATAAACATTTTAGTTTTTTTTTTCACTTTTTATTAAATTCCATATTTATCCCTTAGAAATAAAAGCAAATATTTTTTGTAATAATTTTTTTTTTCTAAATCTTTATTTATTTTGTTGTCTGTTTAGTTTATTGTATATTTTATCTAATTGCTTACCATTTAATGAGTATTAATGATTATTATGTATAAATAATAATGAGCTTATGCCAGAGAGAAAATTCATACCAATATACGTGTATCTTCTTTTCTTTATTTTTTTTTTCGGTCTACTGTGTTCCTTTTAATAAATTGGATTTTGTTTGTTAGTAAAAGAAGAAAGGAACATTGTCGTCGTGTGTTAATTTAAACAGATAATATCATCAACACGAAAAGAGTCTTGTTAATGAAATGGTGACATTTATTATTTGTTATTATTCAAAGCGTTTACTAGCCAAACATTTTTTGGCGAGTTTTTTTTTTTTTTTTTTTTTTGTGTTACTTTTAATAAAAAAGGAGCTTAAGGTAGCATTAAATCCCCTCAACAAAAAAAAAAAAAAAAAAAAAAAAAAATATATATATATATATATATATATATGGAAAAAATTTTCATTAAAGATAAAAAGAAATTATCTTAAGTAGATTAGGCTGTTTATAAGAATAATGAAAAAGTAAAAAATAATAATTAAAATTTAAATATGGTTTTCAGTTGAAAAGTAAATAAAAAAATAATTACAATTTTTTCGGAAAATTAATGAAAAGTTCTTGCATATATATATATATATATATATATATATATATATATATATATATATATATATATATATTTAATGGGAAAGATAAAGTGCCAACTAAAATTGTAAGATGAAAAAAAAAAGAAAATAAAAAATTTAAATAAAGATTTTTTTATGTAAATTCGTTTATATGGTTTTTATAATCATTATTAATATTATAATCTTTTAAAAGTAAAATTTTATAGAAAATAAAAAAATTCTTAAAAACCGAATTTGAAAAAAAATATATATGTATATTAGTGTGAACCAAAATACAAATTGTTTCATTCTAAGATTATGGTTCTAAAATTTTTCATCTTGACATTATCCATCCGTAAGCTGGATCAAATTTTTTTCGTATTTCTGCCAATATGAGAATTTGGTATCGCAAGAAATTCTTTTGGAATATGCATTTAATGACATAACAAAAATTTTTGACCAAAAATTTTGAAATTTTAGTTCTTTTTACATAAAAAATAAGACGAAAATAATGTAGTATAATACTCTGGCAGCAATAGTAAACGTTATTTCCGTGTTTTAAAATTCGAACTGGTTCTTATTTTATTAAAATTAATTGATTTTAGCATTATTCTCATTATACGCGTATTTTTAGAAGCTTTTTAATGATATATAACATTTCTCTGAACAAACAATGAAATAAACCAAATTTTAAATAAAGTACTCACAAAATGTATGCTAATAAATTCTTCACAATTTATTAAAAAAAAAAAAAAATCTGCATAAGCCTATACAATGATGTAATGATTTTTAAAGTCATTTTTGTTTTAAACAAAATTTAGTTTTTTAAATTGCACAAAAGCTCTAGAGCTTATTCGATTTTACATGAAATAACTTCTTTAAACATTTTTTTGAATTTTTAATTTTTATCCCAAAAAGTATGCAACAAATAAAACCTTTTTTGAAATGTTTATGTTTCGATCAAATATTAAAAACTTCTAAACATTTGCAAGTAAAAAATTAATAATTAAATAAATAAATTTTCCAAGATTTTTGGAATTAACTGCACTTTATTGCTCATTTTTCTATTAAAGCCATACAATGGTATCACAATTTTTAAAGACGTTATTATTATAAACATAACAAGATTTAAATTTTTAAAATTTAAGAATAATTTTAAAATTTATTCGATTTTATGTGGAATAACTTTTTTAAACTTTTCATATAATTTTAATTTCTGCGCCAAAAAGTATGCACCAAATTAAATACTTTGTGTTAAAATACATATTTAATAAGTTGTTGAGGCATTTTGAGGTAAAACTAAAAAGTGTAATTTCGTAGCAGGGTGTAATTAATTTTTATTCCGAAAATTACCACATGAAATATATAAAAATTTATTAAAAACTTTTTTTTTTTTTGAAATAAATGTAAATTTTATTTATTTTTACAAAAAAATACAAAAATTATAAGAAAAATAACTTGTTTTGAAAAAATATAAATTTTCCAAAAAAATAATAATAAATAAATTAAAAAAATAAAAAATACTTTTGTTGAAAAAAATATTATTTTTTAAATTATTTCCCCCATATTTTGGGACATTAAAGTGTTAAAATATTCTTAGCTTACCTTTAATAAGTTTCAAGATAAACATTTTAAAATTTTACTCCGATGTTCTCCTTGGCAATTTTTTGGCAGACATTTTGTTGACTGCAGCGAACAATATTCTTCGTTAATCCACTCGTATCAAATTAGAATATAACCTCTAATTTTCTTGTAATTAAATAATATACAAATTTTAGTAAAAAATTACTGGAAGATGGATGCTTTGAAATCCTTTTAATACACTTTATTTTTTATTTATTTATTTTTTTATAATTTTTGAAGTCTTTTCTTTAACAATGTAACAATAAAAAAATAATTATTTTACTAAAAAAAAAACTGTAGAAAATTTCAGTTCTTCCTTTTTTTTTTGTGTATTACTTCAAGGACATAAATTAGATATTTATATTGAGGTAAATAATAAATAGAATAAATATATTGTTAGCTATTGTTTCAAATTAAATTATAATAAAAATTATGAAAATTTTGTGTGTTATAGGTGTTTCTTTTTAGATAATCCCTAAAAAATTTTGTATTAATAATAATCATACGCACAGTTGTTTTATTACAACCAAAATCTTTGCAACTAAAAAAACTAATGGGATAATATGATTCAGACTTGGAAAATAATTACCAGAGGTAGTAAACATTCAAGTTTAGTATATTTAGATCAGACTTTTCTTTGATATATATAAATTGTTACTATTCTAAATTTCGTTCTTCAATTTTTTATTTCTTTATCTATTCATTATATTTTAAACTTTTACTCCTAGTAATAAAAATGTTTATTTAAAATTCCAAAAAATATTTTAAAATTTTGCTCAAAAAATACTTATATTTCTAGCAATACTGGAGGTAGGGTGCTTAATAAAACCAAATCTAAAATTATTTTGTGAAATTTCTAGGTCCTTTAAAAAATTTATAATAAACATTTTTTAAATGAAATTTTAATTTATTCCTCATCTTTTTATACTTATATTAGTTGTACAATTTAAAGTATATATCACATGAAAGTATACACTGTTAGCTAAGGTTTAAGGTTAACAAAATTTCATATTTTTATACATATTTTTTCAAGTAACTTCCAAAACTGTTCCAATTAATATTAATCATACGCCCAGTAGTTTTCTCTCAATATAAATGCTGATAACTTAAAAACTACTAGGAAAATTTAATTGAAACTTAAGGCAATAAGCATTCAGATTAGTATATTAAAATAGGGCTTTTCTTTTAAACACGTAAATTATGTTTATTTTCCAGCAAGATATCTGACGTTCAATTTTTACTTTTAAATTCTTAATTTAACTAATGTCTTTCTTATTTTGCTTTTTTAATTTATTTTGGATTAGTAAAATGCCTGCTTTTGTGAAATTTATTCACACTTGTCTAATCTGTCTAGTTTTGTGTTGCTATTAGAAATTTTTAAACGTTGACAGGCCATAAATTTCTTAAGCCTTAAAGTAAAATAAAAACAAGAAGACATTACGAAAAAAGATAAAAAAAATAATAAAATAAAAAACCTTAGACTGTTATAAAATATTTTACCAAAAATTAGATATTCAAACTGACAAATGAGGTTTATACCAAATTTAATAGAACTTAATTTAAAAAAAACATATATTTTTTTATAAATATAATTAGATTGATTTTTTTCTTCTTTCATTTTTTAGAAACAACTTGTGGCGTTGAACAGTTCCGTTGCAATAATGGCAAATGTATACCCAACAGATGGCGTTGTGATCAGGAAAAGGATTGCGCCGATGGTTCTGATGAATTTCCCTCATTGTGCAGTAAGTTTGAAGCTTAAATTTTTTCCTCTTTTTATTTATTTATTTACACAAAACACTATATATATTTTACACTTGATTTTATTTTTTTTGGTTTTTTATTTTTATTTTTGTAAATCCCCTACTTAATTTTATAGTAAATTTCTGCAAAACGTATGAGGTTAAATGTAAAAATGGTGAACAATGTATACCACAAAGTTGGTGGTGTGACGGCAGTCCAGATTGTCGTGACAAATCCGATGAAGCCAGTTGTAGTAAGCACTTTAGAAAACAATATTTTTAATGAAGCATTTAAAATTTTAATCAGTTTAGTTAAAATTACTAAAAACACTAATTGAATGGAGGCATTTTTAAAAGGGATTTTTAGAGGAATTGTTTTTAAAAGATATATATATATATATATGTTGTCATTGCAAAATTGGGTTTAGTCATTATCTTCAAAATTTTTCGATTATAAAGTTTAAAGTAAATTTTAGCATGTTAAATTTACGTTAAACAAAATTCAAAAAATTATTCATAATTTCATAACAAAACAAAATTTAGGGAAACTTCTTTCGATTACAAATATGTTATTCGTATTATTTTTTATTACATTCAATTTCTTTCTCTAAATTCTACCCAAATTCATACAAATAATTGTAATGATATCAAAAAAACAAATCTTTTGTTAATATTTATGAACTATTTTTCCTCTTCGAAAACAGATACTTATTAAGATAAAATATACAACAACTCTAATTTGCTCTTCAGCATGAGACAAAAAAAAACTTAATTACCATCTATATAATTAATAGACAGACACAGTTTTTGTAATCCCTTTTACGCTCACACCATACGTCTGATTTTAATAAAAAAGAAATATGCCATAAGAAAAGTATTTTCTCATAGATGTGTCCAGAATATAATTTTTATTAAAATCCATTCAGTAGTTTAGAAGCTATAAGAGGTAAAAGTTAATACTAAAACATATATATATATATATATATATATATATATATATATATATAACACTCACACATATATGTGTATAATCCTCAAACAAAAGAGCATCTGAAATGGTTAAACTCTTCTGTATTTTATTTCTCATATATCTCAGACAATTCTCTCAATTAAAAGCAGGGTCATTGTTGTTATTTCTTTACAAAAATAATTTAAACAAGTTGCAATGATATAATAACGGTGAATTAAAATTTTTCAACCTTTAATTGAGAGATTTGTAAGAGAAAAGAATTACTTTGTTTATTTTTTCTGAGTCTTATGCATTATAAGAGCAAGTAGAAAAAGTAGAAATATGGAAACTATTTGTGTTTTTTTTTTTTTTTTTTTTTTTTTTTTTTTTGAAAAGTGTTTATACTGTTTATTTTTAGCTTAGCTTAGGCTGCAATTTGCATTATACAACACTGTTATAGATTTTTTTAATATTGCGATACAAATTTTATAATTTTAATTTAATAAAAATGTTAAAAATAATATTAAACTGCCAACCTTAATTTCTTCTAAGACTAACAATGTTGACACATTATATTTTTTAATACATGTTCTTAATTACATGATCTGGTACAATTTGTAAAATACATTCACTTTTTACCATTTCTTAAATTATTATTTTGAAATTTCTGCCAAGAGAAATTGGACTTTTGACCAGTGTGAACCGTAACTCTCATGTCTTTTATCATAGAAGTTTGAGGATTATATTTTCTCTTTTATATTTTTTAACCCAAAAATAGTAGTTATTTGATGATTCCAATTTTTTCGAAGAAAGATAAAAGTTATATGCCGATTTTTATTGATAGTATTGTTAAACACAAATAAATCGTCAAAATGAAAAAAAAAATCTACAAAATAAACGAAATTGCCAAAACGATAAAAAAAAAACGCTAAAAAATGTCGTAAAAAAGAAAAACACAACAAATTAAGAAAATATAAGAAAAGTCGAAACGAAAAAAACACTAAAACGAAATATAAAAAAAAAAAAACACAAAAATAAAAAACCGAAACGGAAAAATCGCAAAAATGGAAAAAAACCTTTAAACGGGAAAACGCCAAAATGGAAGAAAATCAACAAAACATGTAAAAATGTCAAACCGAAAAGAACGCGAAAATGGACACATCGCCAAAAAGAAAACAAATGTCAAAATTAAAAAATTGAAAAAAAACGTCAAATAAAAAAAATATCCAGAGAGGGTGGAGAAATGGGTTTAAAATAGGCCACAAAGTATAGAAAAAGAACGAAAAAAAAATCTAGAATAGCTTTAACAAATAATTAAAACAGGTATAGAATTACAAATTATTTTTTAATAAAAAAAAACTATATCAGAATTAAATTTTAAATAAAAAAAATTAAAATATATTTATGAAACATATCAAAATATAACATTATAAAACAAAAATCGAATATGTGACCTTATATCTAAAATTTCTTTGAACAAAAATCGAAAATTTTAAGTGATCATCCTAATGGGTATTGGGAGCACACATGAATCGGGTAAGCGGAAGATTGGTAGTAGTCTAGAACTATTAGATTGCAGAAATGTATACTCTATGTCCGGGGATCAAAGATATATAATTTTGAAAAATTTATTTTTTCACTATGAAAATATGGAAAAATGTGGAATTTTCAAGTGGCTCCAATGAGCATAATTGGCAGACATGAATCGAGTAAATAAAAGAGTGAGAGGCCTGGGACTAGTAGATTCCAGAAATATATGTCCTATGTCCAGATTCCATCTGGGATCAAAGATATATAATTTTGAAAAATATATTTTTTGATTATTAAAATATGGACAAATGTAGAGTTTTCAAGTGGCTCCAATAAACATAAGAAGACATGGTTCGGGTAAACGAAATAGTGAGAGTAGCCTAGAACTAGTAGATTCCTGAAATGTATGCGCTATGTCCAGATTCCAGATTTTTCCTTAAAAATTCCACATTTTTCCGCATATTCATAGTGAAAAAATAAATTTTTAAAAATTATATATCTTTGATCTCAGATGGAATCTGGACATGGGGCATATATTTCTAAATCTATTAGTCCTAGGTCTCCAACTCTTTTACTTACTCGATTCATGTCTACTGCTAACACCCATTAGGACCACTTGAAAATTTCAATTTTTGTTCGACGAAATTATAATTTTATAATTTAATTGGTTTTATAAATATATTTTGAATTTTTAATTTAAAATATAATTGTGATATAGTTTTTTTGTTAAAAAATTATTTTCTTCATTTTAAAAAGTCAGACAGCTGGTTTCAAAAAAGTTACGCAAAATATAATCGAATTAATAACGAAGTGTGTTTAAAAAAAAATAATAAAAAAATCATATCTAAACATTAATTTATTTTTTTTATAGTTACAGAAAATATATTGTTTCATTCATAATTGTAACTTATTCCAATCAACTTTTATATCAATATTTGTGTGTTGTGTTTTATTCAAACTCATACTTTATAGGTTGATTGTCTTAGAACTAAAAGTATGTAATAGAGAACACAATAAGCTTTTAGAATATTGTTGGTAAAATTAAAACATTTATACTAAATAGATGCTACAATAGCTAAAATTATAAATAAGAAGCTATTAGGCTAATTGGATTAAAACAGGTAATAGATGATAGACTTTTAGAATATGTAAGATAGAATTGATACACTGTTACCAAAGGGGGGGTCTACCTTGAGCTGAAATGTTGAATCATACATTTTCATTAATTTGAAACTATTGAAACAAAATTCTATTTAAAACTTATAGCAGGGAAAACAGAAGTTGATACACTTTTAGTTTTATAAAGGTCTGAATGCTTATATTGATACAACGGAATGTATAGAGTAGGTTAACGTTGACGAACATATGTTAAAAAAAATAAAAATTAAAAAAAAAAACTTTCAACTTTTTAATAAATAAATGGAAAATTTATTAAGCCATTTTGTTGAGAATAATTAAAATACCATTTGAAACTTTGTATAAAAATGTGTTTAGTGTTGAAGAACAAATTAATACAATTTACATTAAAGTTGAAATTTTGAAAAGGAAAATAAATTTAAAAATATTATATAAGTAATTATTATATTGTTACAACATTCTTCGGCTTTCTAAATCAATTTAAAAATATAATAAAAATTTGCGGGGCTCACAGTGCCAAATTTATCCAAATTATAACGACAAAAGTAAATAGAGCAAGTAAATATATTATATATTATGGAAAAAAAAACACTTTCCCATATTCTAGAAAGTGTCTACACGCAGAGAAAAAATATAGTTGTAGTAACCATAATCTAAGAGCCACATTGATTGTAAATAGTATGATTCTATTTTACCATATTGTGTCCGATTTTATGGTTCGTTTTTCATATTGTGATTCGATTTTTACATATTACTATACCATCCTACTACATTTTTATCCCATTCTGTCATATCAGTGTTCCCTTTTACCATATTATTATCTTAACTTATCATATTATGATTCTAATCAATACCAATCCATTTTGTCATATTATTATCTCATTAATTAATTTCATTTATTTGTACCAGCATAAATTGTGGAAAATAAAAGATACCTTTCATTAACTAATCATTGTGTTATATTGCTTGCAACACACTAAATATCAAAAAACACTTGTTCATTTATATTAATTTATATATAAACTAAATGAGAATTATAAAGCAGATGAAAAACAAACGTTAAAAAAAATATATGCAATAACAAACAAATTAATTTTTTAACCATATTTGTAAAAAGCATATTTATTAGTAACATTTTATTGTTACGGGAATAATAATATTAATATAGTTTGAAAACAAAATATAGTTTAAGAATATGTAAAAAGATTTATAATATATAATAGTTGTAGAAATAATAATATTTTTCATATTAATAAAATTTTGTTTCTGATAAAAATATTCAAAAACATAAAATTTTTGTAGTCAACTATATTAAAATTTTTATTGAATGATAAAACTGAAACAAAAACATTGTTGTCACGAAAACAATATTATTAAAATTAATGAAAATTAACAATGACAGCATAATATTGTAGTGGTGACAATGCCCTAAACATGATTTTTCTCTGCATGTACAACGCCAATTATGGATTTTCAAATTTGCTACTTTTAAAAATATTTTAATTTATTTATAGAATTTTTGCCTGTTCGGCTTAAGTTCATTGAATAATTGTAGAAGAATACAGTCTAAAAGTTTTATTGGACACTCGGCAGAATGGAATGCATTTTCTGATCCGCCACGAACTTCATCAGCACTTTTCAGCGTCTCACCATGGTATTCAATCTTTAACTTATTTTTCCTATATGTTATTAAGTAAGATGAATGGTATATATATATATATATATATATATATATATATATATATAATATGTAAAATTTCACAAATTTCTAAACAGCTTTTCCTCTCCCTTTTCTTGTAATAAATAAATCGTATACTTTTCAACAATTTTCCCCAATTCTTTAGAGAAAATCTCTATGATTTATTTATGAATTCATTTATAAAACTTGGGAAAATATATGAACATTTTTGATACTTTCGCTTTTACAACAAAACTTTAGGTTTTAAATATTAAACCCTCATTATATTATGTTCGTAAACAGAAAAAACCCTTTATTTACAAAAAAAAAAAAATAAAAAAATAAAAAAAAAAAATAAAAAATATGAAGTTACGAAACAACAACAAAATACTTCACAACAAGAGAGAGGAAAAAAATGGTAAACAAATTAAAAATACAAAAATAATAAACACACGATTCTCATGGCAAAAGTTGTTGTTATTTCACGTAATATATATGAGTTTATAGTTTTGTTCGAATTATATACGATGAAAGGATGGGAGAGAAACGTTTTTTCTACATACATAACTCGTTTATAAAGAGACTCGCATTTAACCCACTACTGCGTTAGCGGATTTGTGGGTTTTATATATAGACCAGATATAAACTTTGTAAATTTATTTATTTAGAAGAAAAAAAAATTGTACTGCAAAAATATAATAAAACAAAACTTAAACTATAAAATTAAAGTATAAACACTAAAAGTAAGTAACATACATTACAACAGCACCTCCTAATGATTCTAATTTCATGTCTCCGGATCTGTACATAAATAAGGAACATGCAGAGATTGGAATATCGTATTAAGCTCCAGCCACATACACTGCCTGCCACTTGAATAAGGAATCACATTTTTTTTAACTATAATTAAGTATATCTCCTAAACTAAAGTTCAGAAAAAAAAATTTCTTGCGCAACCAAATTTCAAAGTGTTGACTTTAGTTTCCTGAAGAAATAAAAAATATACATATTTTGTTATACTAAAATTATGTACTTATTTAAAGACATGTATTTCTGTGGTACTTTTTCGTGTGTCACTTGAATAAGGAATATTTTAAAACTAAGCAAACTGTAATTTATTTTTAAATTTTAGGTTATAAAAATGAAAGTTATTATCTTCTAGCATTCAATTAGTAATGAGTACTGCCACCATTTTTAGAAACAAACTCAAAAATGCGATTTGGCATCGAATTGTATAATGACTCTAAGTAATTTAGCGAAATTGAACTCCATGCTTCCGTTATTGCATCCTTTAAGGATTCTATCGTCTCAAATTGCTTTCCTCCTTCCTCCAGGTCTGGTGAATATGGGGGCCAATCTAAAAGTTGAACACCTTGTTAATTAATCCATTGTTTTACTGCTCTGACGGTATGAATCGGAGCGTTGTCGTGTTGGTACGTCCAAGGTATGGGTCCAAAGAAATCATTAAATTTTGGAAATGCTTCCTCCAGAATGTTTTTGTAAGTCGTTGCAGTCATTTTGTTGGCATCCCATACCATTATTCCGACCTCTCGGCTGTGTCTGCGGCTCAAAAATAATTCCTCCTTATTTAGGTCATGGAAGTAATAGTTATACCCGTCGGGACCATCATATTTAAACTTTTTTCATCGAAAAATACAACTTTAAAGCATTTGTCGGACCATGTCATTGTGTTTTTGGCAAACTGTAGACGTTGTGATTTGCGTTTTTCATTAAGTGTTGTTTTTTTTTTTTGCAGTTTTCGTCGAGTTATGTATGGGCACGACTTTAAAATACGGTGCACTGTTCTTAGACTGGCACTGACTCCACTTTTTCACGTATTTTTGATACCGACTTGGCAGAATTTGATGCAATTCCAAGAATTTTTCGTCTTTCTTTTGGAGTTGTTGCCATTTTTTTCCGCCCTTTCATGTTTTTTTCCATATCTTTCCACGATATTTAAATAATTGTACACAACTGTCTTTCCTCTATTAATGTTTTTGACTATTTGGACGGGATTCTGACCCTGAGATTTCAAAATCAGAATGTTTTCTTTTTCAGAGTTATTAAGAGCCTTACCACGTCCCATTTTGAATAAATACTATTTAGAAACTATCAAATTAAAAATTCTCTAGCCGTTTATATTGAAAGAAATTCAAATCATAGCCTTCCTGATTAATATTAAAAGAATTCCTTATTCAAGTGACACATGAAATAGGACCACAGAAATACATGTCTTTAAATAAATGCATAATTTTAGTATAACAAAATATGTATATTTTTTATTTCTTCAGGAAAATAAAGCCAACACTTTGAAATTTGTTCGCGCCGAAAATTATTTTTTTCTGAACTTTAGTTTAGGAGATATACTTAATTAAAGTTAAAAAATGTGATTTCATATTCAAGTGGCAGGCAGTGTACAGCAAGATATTTCGAGAAAGAATTGACTGAATTAGAAAATTTTCAAATTTTAATAAAATTTCAAAAAATTCTAATTCAAATTGTCTTCAAACTACGACCACATCAATTTTTAATTTGCTCAATAGTTTTGAAGATACTAAAACTATTTTTTCGAAAAAATTTTTTTCTTACAAAATTTAATAAACTTTGTTAAAAAAAATCGTATAAAATCAAAAACAATCAAATATATTTATTTTTATACTTTGGCGTAAAGCTGAAAATGTATCAAATAAAATTAGTGCTCAAGTCTCGACTTTATTCAAAGTTAAGTGGATGCATATAATTAAAAAATTTTACAAAAAATTAATAGAATTATTCGTAAAAAAATATAACTTAAAAAAAAGAAATTAGAAATTAGAAGGCTTTTAAGAAATTTGCTAAAATCATTTTGATAACTATTTTAA
Organism: Protocalliphora azurea; assembly: GCA_932274085.1. Taxonomy (NCBI): domain Eukaryota; kingdom Metazoa; phylum Arthropoda; class Insecta; order Diptera; family Calliphoridae; genus Protocalliphora; species Protocalliphora azurea. The sequence continues at coordinate 53,795,311 of OW026519.1, forward strand.
GCCTCTCAATATTTTTTTAAGCCTTAATTTATTTTTTTATTTCTATAACCATTATTATAAAAAACCTTAAAGATCGTTCATATTTGTTAAAGTTTTGCTAAAGATATATTTTTAAAGCTTATTACTACTTTTTTCATTTTTATTGTGTTTAGATTTTTTTTGTAGACTTTATTTTTTTTTTAATTTAAGCGAAGCTTTTCTAGAAGTTTTATTTCAAAATAGCTTTTAAAAAGAGTTATTTAGTTTTTTTTTAATTTTTATGAAAATAATCATTTTAAAAATTTGGAAGAATTTTTTCGGCGCCGTTTCTTATCTTTTTTTTACATCAAAATTTTAAATATTACAAAAAGAAAAACAAGTAAGAAATATAAAGAAAATTAAAAAGAATAAATAAATTAATAAGATTTTTAAGAAATTTAAGAAGTTTTTTGATAAAAATTTTAAAGCTTCTCAACAATTTTTATTTATTTGTTTATTTATTTATATAACCATTATTTAGGAGATATACTTAATTAAAGTTTAAAAAAAATGTGATTCCTTATTCAAGTGGCTTCAACTGACAGCTGCAGTAAAGTACATGCATTTATATGAGTTGGAACTAAATCATTACGCTGAACTTTTGCGTGAAGTACTTCAAAGATGAGAAATACATTTTGACAGTTGTTTTTCCATTTTTTTTTTTTTTTTTTTTTTATTAATATTTTTCGTTTAGTTGAAAATTTAGATTTGCAATTTTTCATTTAAACTGAGAACAAAATTTAATTTTTAAATTTTTATATTTTATTATATAAAATTTTAACAATAAAATAATGCATCGTTAATCGTTAATATGTTTATGCGTTGCGTAGCTGTCAGTTACAGTTGAATCGAAAGTATTCTATGTGGTTAAGCCTTCACTTCGTAACCTTCTATGATTTCCTACCAAAAAACCACCAAAGTAAAGATTTCTTGACGGAGATACATATGCAACTTCTACAGATCGACGTTAACAACAATAAAGTTTATAAATGTTTTAGTTAAAAAAAGTACTAAAAAGTAAATTTTTTAAATCCTAAATATTAGAATTTTTGAAATGTTTGAAATGATTCTTGTAGGAAAATAATACGTTTTAAAATCTATTTTTATGATTATTAGTTTAAAAGTACCTTAGAGTATCAATAAAGTTTTTTACATTCTAAACGTTCGAGCCTAAAATATGCAAAGGACTTTTGGATTCTCACCCATGTTGAACCATATTTCTAGGTTAATTATTAAAAAAAAATTCAAACATTACCATTTGAAGAACAAAAAACTACCTACTCCCCTTATGGATTCTCACTCTATTAGGACTATGTACCTTTAATTTCATATTTCTGGCCTAATTATTAAAAAAAAGATTAAAAAAGTACCATTAGAAGAACAAAAATGTATTACTAAATCCCCCTTTTTAGCTTCTCATTTAACTGAGACCATGCATTTTTAATTTAATATTGCTAAGCTCAATATTATAGAAAATTATATGAAATTCAAAATGTACCAAAGAATTATATGAAATGCAGAAAGTACCAAAGTGACCACTTGTAGATTCTCATTCATTTAGCAGCATGTATCATTAATTTTCTGTTTCTAGTTTAATTATTATAAAAAAAAATTAAAAAGTACTATTTGAAGAACAAAAATGTATCACATAGTCCCCCCTTTGGATTCTCACTCACTTCATGTTGCTTGGTTCACTGGTACAGAAAATTTGAAAAGTACAATTAGAGAATCGAAAAAGTCCCTTCATATAGGATTTCGTTCACTCAGGACCTCTTATATTTAACTTCATTTGTCTACGCTCAATATTATAGATAACTGAAAAAGTACCATTTGAAGAACGAAAAAGTACCACAAAGTCCTCCTAGTGAATTCTTATCCAAATAGGAGCATGTATCTTTAGTTTAATGCTTCTAAGTTCAATATTATAGAAAATGCGAAAAGTACCATTAGAAGTGCGAAAAAAGTATCAAAATTTTACTCCATATTTGCTCACATTTACTCAGGCCTACGTTTATACGATAGTATATACGAATTACAGGAAGTGTCCATTAAAGGAACAAAAAAGTATCAATAAGTCCCGCTCTTTGTGGATTTAAATTCAAAAATATATAAAATATTACTATTAGACTTCTATCTTTGAAACCAAAAGCTAACCATTAAGCGCTACTTTTCTTGATTTCTAATTCATTGAGAAATATATTAGCTAAATTTTTTTGCTGGTATATTTATTTATAGAAAAAATTATAAAAGGCAAAAAGTACCAATTTTCGTTTTCCCCCCTGTAGCAGATCCCATCAACATGAATTTTCAAAATATTCAAAACATATAAATCTGTTTTGAATTACTAAAAAAAAAACAAAAAAAATATATATATGTGTTTTGAAAAAAGTACCAAACTAATTACCCGAATTTGGTCCTATCTACGTCCTAGTACCCGGGTTTCAAATAACATCCCGTTTCCTTATTTTGTGAGACTAAATGAATCAACCAATTCTTTAAGTTTTATCGAAATTGTCTCAAAGATTTTGAATAAAACGGAATTTCCCCTTTTTCCTTCTTTTAGGTACTTTTTTTTACCTCCATAAATGTAATCAGAATTGTGTTCCAATAAACTTGAAAATTATAGTGGGGTCCCATAATAAAATATTTATAAGTATATGTCAGAAATAGAAAGAATGTTTTATGAAAAAAGTACCAAAAGCAGATGTGGCTTTTGCCCCTTAAACTTTTAAATTTCCAAAAAGTATCAAATTCATATTTGTTATTTTTTTTATAAGTTACGAAGATACATATAATGCCAAAAAAGTACCAAAATGCAGTTTTTAATCATTTTCTCCCTAAAAGAGCTGAATTTCAAGCACCAGACATCTGTTCGATTATTTTTTAAGTAAATTGTGATATCTATTATTAAATTTTTTATATCTCTATTACTTGAGCAGAAAAATTTCCACCAAAGTCATAATTTCGAAAAAAAGGGAAATAAATTTTAAAATGGTGAATAATATGAATGAATCAATTTGAGGGTATTTAAAATATGGTAATATGGTTAAAAAGCTACGTCCTTCTGCTTTCAAAAACTATTTAAAAATCTTAAATTGACTTAACATTAGTGAAGCTACGAGAAAATGTTTTTTTTCGCAATATCTTAAAATTTAAAAAGTGTTTCAAAAACTTTTTAAAATAGTTTTGTAATATCCTAAAGAAGATTTTTAACCCATATTAGATCGTTTTCCAAGTAAAAATAAAAAGTGCCATTTTTTAGCCATTTTCAGACCAAGCGAAAAGTACTTTATTTATATTACTAAGTGTATAACATATTTAGAGTATCTTTATGTCGTCTCTTATTCATTTTTGTTTTAAGATTATTATTTGCTAAATTTGTTCTCATAAGTAGATGTGATCTTATGTATATATTTAATATTTCTATATGGTTGTTTAAAGTTTTCGACATCTTTCTTCTTCTTTCCTCTTCTACACTCATCATTTTCTTTTTACTAAATAAACATAATAATACTGTAGATTTGAAAACCTTATTTTCATTATGCCATTTTAGATTTTAATACTCCATCTCATAAAAAGTATTTTTTTTCCACTTCAACAAGTTTTTGTTTTTCCTTTAAATATTTTGACAATGTCATATTTTTTGATATTTATGATGAAAATTTATTATTCCTTCACACTTGTTTTTTTTAAATTTTTTATAAGATGGTCTTTCATTATTTTAGATTTTTTTTATATTTTTGTTTTCTTCCCAAGTTTCTTTTCATTGTAATTGTTGGTGGAAAAATATCTATTCAGTCTAAGATTTTTTTTTATACTTTGCATAACTGTCTTTGTTGTTATTTGTTGCTGGCATAAATTATGCGTTAGCATATTCTATATTTTCGTTGTTATTTTGTTATTATCTTTTCAGCATGAAAATGAAGTATAATAACACTGGCCTCCATTTAGGTTTATTTATAGTTAAACCATTTCCGTAATAAAGCAAATAATAATAAAATAATTTCAAGATAATTTTTTTTTTTCAACCTAGTTTGTCATCTTTGTCCAACTATTGCGCCCACTGTATAAGGTTTTCCTAAATTTTCTTATTGAATTTAAAAAGCTTAGCTCCTGCTCTATTAATTAATATAAATTTAGTCCATATTTAGAAATACCTAACATTTTTAAAAACTATAAATAAAAATTATTTTTATTATGAAATAAACTCTTGTTGGTTAGATTTGGTTGACCTTTAGTTTCATCTGACTTTAAATTTTATAAATTTTTAAGCGATATTATAAAACCTTAGTATTTCCACTATTTATTTATATATAGTTTTTGAACCCCACAAATAGTTAAAACATTTTGACTAGTTTTTTGATAACCCATACCACTGTAGGTGGTTTGGGTATTATGCGTTTGTGCTGATGTTTGTAACGCACAGAAAAAATCATCCAACACCCATATTAAAGTATACCAATCGATTCAGAATCACTTTTTGATCTTCGATCTAACAATGTCCGTCCATCCGTCCGTCTGGCTGGCTATCCATATAAACATTTTGAACAAAGTACAGGACGCAATTTTGAAGATAATTTAATGAAATTTGGCACGTAGGACTTTCATGACGAAGCCTATTGAAATTGATTATGATCGGTCCATTATTTCACCTAACCCCATACAAATCTCCTCTCGGAATAGGGGTTTAACGATCATAAATGCCTTAAATATAGCAATATTGTAATGAAATGCGGTACAAGGAAGTTTTGTATAAGTATCATTCTTGGTGTATCAATAATTGACCATATTTCCCATATAAAACCTTCTTCCGAAAATCACTTTAATGTGCATAAATTTCATACACATGTTAGTATCAGGTTTATATGCGACACAAATAAGTTTTATATAAGTAGAAGTCACAGGGACAAATTTTATGAGGATCGCTGCATAATTTATCATAGCTCCCATATAAGCCCACTTTCGGGAATCACCCTAAAGTACATAAATTCATACAAATGTTAGTATTAATATTCTGTATTCGTATATTTTATTTCACACTTAGTAAAAGTATCGGTCCACAATTGTCCTCGTGTCTAATATAAGACCCCTTCACGAATTTTGATGGACATGCACAATGGTGAGGGGTATCATATGGTCGGGCTTGACCGACTATATCTTTCTTTCTTGTTTTTTTTTTTTTTTTTTTTTAAGACACCCTCGATGGCAATAAAATGTTTCTTTTCAAATGAGTTTTTCAATTTTGCCTAACCAATGCGCTCACTGTATTTGAATTTGTTAACTTTTTCTTTAATTTCTTAACTTTTTCTTTAGTTTTTAACTTTTCTTAAATTCTTAAAGTTCAGTTCTTAGTGCTTATATTTATATAAATTATATCGATATGTACAAATAAATAATATTTTTAAAATTTGAAAATATATTTTTTTTTGTTTTATTATGAAATAAAATCCAATTGCTTCATTTTGGCGGACTTCAGCACCATGTGGCTTTAATTTTTAGAAATTTTTAAACCTTACTGTAATAGCTTGACTTATGGTCTTTTCATTTATAACTTTTTGACAATTATGCCATCAATAGTTTAGACCAGCTGTTCTCATAAGCATAACCTTTGAGGCATTACGACTCGAGAAGTACTCTCCCACAGTTTTTGTGTATTTTAATTAAACTTCAATACCAAAGGTTTGAAATAATGTTTTTTTTAATGTTTGATGTCATTGTAAAAGAAAGTATTCGAAAAATGTTGCTTTCCTAATTTGATATTAAAAGTTATTTTTAAATCATTCCTAAACCTATAAATCTATATTTTGTGAGGTATAATTGAAATATATTTAAGAATTATGTTGCAAAAAATTTTGGTATGATTTAGACATACAGAAAGTCAGTTATGGTTTAATAAAATATCAAAATTGTAATTTAAATTATCTTAAAGACATCCCTATATAATATTTTAAATTCGGTGATATTAAAAAAAAAATTGTCAAAAAAAAATAAAATTTTTAACAAAACCTAAAAAAAATTGCAATAATTTTCTATATAACGCTTTATTACGCTTCAGTTCAAAAACGTACCATATAGACTTAGAACTGCATGATCACGTGTATTCAAATTGACTGAGAAATCCTGTGTCGCAAAAAACTTTTCATTTTGTCGCCCTGTATTATGAATAAATTTCTCAAATTTTTCTGTCTACGACGATTTTAATTTAATTATCAAAACTTTGGCATATGAGAACAATTTTAATTTAATATCAACCTCAATTTGAGATCAGACTTTCGTATTAAAAAAAAAACATAAAATATAAAAGTTGTTATTAAATTATTGTCGGTTTTCCATTTGGAACTAGGAATAGGTCAGACTTTTTAAGAAAACGGCATGTTTCCAGCAAAGTATTAAGATCAATACTAAATACTTTAATTTATATCTCAAATGGATATAGTTACAATTTGGTTTACAATTTTGGTTACAACGTTGCATATATGAATTTCTTTAAATTTTGACTGAATTTAAAGATATTTTATGAGAACATAAAAATAAGTAAATTTGTATTATTCACTTTTAAATTAAAAAAGCGTTAAATTTTGTGTCTCCGCGATCCCCAGTTGAAAACCATTGGTTTAGACATTTCGTGTTTTTTTTTTTTTTTTTTTTTTTTTGAAGAAAACAAAAAAAATCTATTCTAATAAGGTTGTTAACTTTGTTTAGCTCTTGTGCCCACTGTATATGATTTTGCTAACTTTTCTTTATAATTCAAAAAACTTAGTTTCTGAAACATTTATTTGTATAAATATTTAAAATAATATTTAAATATTTAAAATATATATATATATATATATTCGGCTTCGAACAGCGCCATCTGCCTTAAACTTTTATATAGTATTTTTAGCTTATCATAAATCCTCTTTTTATTTGTCCCTTTATTACAATTATGCCACAAATTCTTAGAACATTTCCACTACTTTTTGAAAAAAGTTATTTAAAAAAAATTATTTTCTTTGGCTGACTGCCTCGACCTCTAGCATAGAATTTCTCAAGTTTTTAAAAGACGTTATAAGAGCTTAACTCTTTGACTCTGAACCTTTCTAATTCTGCCAAGATCAGCCTTCTGTGGTTTAATTTAGATAAGAATTAAAAAAAAAAATAATAATAATAATAATAAACATAAAATTTTTTGGATAAATATTTTTCTTATCCGAGTTTGTCTATTTTGTTACACTGTAGTGCCATCTAGGTTTTAAATTATTTTCAGATTATACTTTTAAAGCATAGCTCTAACTAGCTTTGTTTAATCTGTTCTTGCACAAATATTACCAGTAGAGATAATGTTATTTAATATTTTAAAAATATTTATTAATTTTTTTTTTTACCTCAATTTATGTATTTTCGTTAACTTTAACGCTCGCAATATGTATTTTAAAGCTTATTATATTATTTCCGTATAAAAGTTTTATTTGCACTTATTTTTGTAACCTTAGCTCTTTATTTTTTAATGTGCTAACTTTTTTGCGAGATCCGAACTGTTTTTAAGAAATTTTATTTCTTAAATCGAAATTTGTAATGATGAAATAGATTTTAATCCGATAAGGGCAACTTAGGCCCACTGTAAAACCGTTTAAAAATATGAGATTTATGTAGATCATACTTCTGAAAGCCTGAGGTTTTCTCTATATATGTACCCAAAGTATATAGATTTTCAAAAATTTCTGTCAATATGTTTTTAAAAATTAAATGGAAATATTTTGTCAAACGAGAAAGATCAACATTTGATGACCCTCTATGTAGTTCAGTGTTTTGACAGATATTACTGCATACAATATTCTTAAAGTGTTCTCCTATTTTATTTATGTGGCAAGTTATATACAAATCTGAGACTTTTATTTTTGGCAAATTCAAAAGTTATATTAAAGAAGAATTTATTAAGAATTTATTAATGGTGGCAGCGAGGGACGAGTGTAGGACAGCCTGTGTAAAGATCAAAGATCTTCAAAGGTCATAATCTGAAAAACAAACTTTGTGTCTATATATGAGATCAATTTTGTTGGGATATATTAAAAGAAAACATTAATAATCAGGATTGATCCTGTCTACGTTTAATATTGGTGCTCCCTACGTTTAATATTGATTTCTCTGCAAGCTATATCTTGAAGTCTTTACCTTTATGTTTTTTTTAAACTAAATTTTATTTAGAAAGTTCCGGCATGTTAAAATTTTCTTACAATTATTTAATTTCATATTAATAATATTTTGCCAGAATTATAATTATTTTCAATAAAATTTTCTAATTATTCCTGGCCATGGTGTAATAAGTTTAAACTGTCTTCTATTTATCCTTTTAACAAGCGCTAAAGATAACAAATTGTCGAGAAGACTAACGCTAGGAATAATATAAGAAAAATATTTATACTCATATATTTTAATTAGTAGCGTAAATGAAGTCTTAAGGATTAAGTTGACTTCACTTTAAAGCCGCCTCTCAGCAGACACAAATTCATACTGACACACTCAAATTGTTATATTAAAACAAACATAAAATAAAAAATTATACAAATATGATCCATTATATTTAAAATAAAAGCAAAAAAATATATATGAATTTAATTGTTTCAACCGAAAATTTTCTTAAAAAGTTTTTATTTATTTTACTTAAAAAGTTTTGCGAAAATTAACACTCAAAGTTACTTCTTCAAATGGTAAATAAGTCTTTATGGTTTAACAAATATTTGAATTAAGTATTGGAGTTTTTTGAGAAATATAAAAAAAAAACAACTATTGTGTGGAAAACTTTTTTGGTTATAGAGCAGTCAAAAAATTGTGAAAAGTAAAAATTGCTTAATTTTTCATTTTAACAATCATATGCTTTTTAAGATTAAAATATTAACTATATTAATAAGGAAACTATATTTATGTAAAAATCTATTAAAAACAAATTCTTTGTGAGGCCACTGTGTGGTATGATTAATACTAATTCAAAGGAAATTAGTGGGATGCTTAGTTAAGATGTCATATTTTTTAGAATTTTTAAAGTTTTGTAAAGAAAATTATGAAATTGTAATAAAAAGAATTCTAAAAGTCTATGTTAGGTTTTAGTTTCTTTGCTTTTTCGAAGCTCATAGATTATGAAAGGTAATTCTTGAGACGAAAATATTTGGCCCATAATTTTATTAACATATGTATTTGAATACATAACTTCTAAACTAATAATTCAATTTAAGCAAAAAATTAAATATAAAGAGAGTAAAAAATAAGCTTTTAAAATTTTAAAAGAAAATATAAAAAATGTTATTAAATGAAGGCGATTTAGTGAAAAAAATTAGGGTATTTAAAGCCAAGAATTTTTAATAGAATTTTTTATTTATTTTTTTATTTTTATTTTTTATTATTAGCTTTTCAATTTTCTCTTCTTAACTTTATTTGCTTTTGGTCTTTATTTAACCACATTTTTCCTCTGCTCAACTAAATCAATATTATTTCAACACAAACAAAATTTTCCATGACACCTACATAAACAGAAAGTTTCGTTTTCATTTATTTTTCATTTATTTAGTATTTAGTATATATGTTTTTTTTTATTAAAAATATAATATGGAAATATTTTAATAGCATTAAGTCGACAATAACAATGGAAAAAGTAAACAAATAAATGAAAAAAGAAAGAAAGCAACACGTATATAATAAATAAATAAAACTGTAGTCCAAATAAGAAAAAAAATTAAGAAAGAAAGGAAAACCATTATAAAAACGCATACATGAAGGATGAAATGAAGATTTATTTTTGGCATACACAAGATTAATAATTCTTAAAGCAAAAAAGCTTAAAGAGACAGAACAGAATTTTTTAGTGAACTTTTTAACTAATGGCTAAAAAAAATATATAAAAAAAGAATTTTGAAAAAAAAAAAAAAACAAAATAAATAAGAATTAAATACATAAAATAAAATTAATTGAAAAATCCTGTTGAAATTTATTATTTCCAAAATTCCATAGTCAGAAGTTCCATAATTTTACTCACACAAAGTTGACGATTTAAAATTTCACTAATTGTTTTGTTTTTAGAAAAATAACAGAAAATAACAATTCCTATAAATAATTTTTATTTAATTTAGTCTTAAATCATTACTTTTGTAATAATTACTTTTTGTAATAACCTATAACTAACACTTAATGTGTCTAATTAATTTATCAAATCAAAAACACTCATACGCCCTAAAGTATGCAATAATTTAATTTTAATCAATATCTCTTATTTTGTTTAATATTTGTTCAATTAAAAATTTGCTGAATTAAAAAAAATCTAAAGAAAGGACAAAAACATCCTAATGAATTTAATTTCACTCCTCTCTTATATAGTTTCTAGTATTCAGTAATTCAATTCGTGTTGTTTACCAACTTTTAAGTAAAACTATTTAAATATTCTTATCCAAACAAACAAACAAATTGACTTAAACTTTTATATTGCTGCCACTCGTTTAATTTTTTTATTATTATTATTATTTTATTTTTCTGCCTTTACAAAAAGGAAATACAAATAAAATTCCATAAGACAAATATAAACAAACACACACTTATGTGTTTTTCAATGTTCTCATCTATTCCGCTTTAGGTTATTTTTCTGTTAAGAAACAAGAGAGAAAAAAAAAACAACAACAAGAAAGTAAAAACAAATACAGAATTTGTTAAGCCTAGTCAAGCAAATATACACACATATGTACATATCAGCATTATAAATAAATGGTGTTGCAAGTCTATGTGTATGCTTTGTTTCCAGGTATGAGTAAGTTTCATACCTGACTAAATTTTATTTATTGTAATGATGATTTAAGCTTAAAGCTTAATATATATTTTTACTTTTCTCATTTCCTTTTCGAAGTCTTCTGTTTTCATTTATAAGTTAATTCATTAGTTTTAGAACAAATAAGAAAAACTAATCGAAAATACAGCAGGAAAAGTAAGCGAGATTGGGTTTCAAAAGCTACATACTCTTACAGCACTAAGTATAGGGACTAAGCCAAATTAAATTTTGAGTTCAATCTGAGTTGTTGATGTAATTATTTTATAATTTTATTATATTGTATTATAATTTCTCAATTTTGTAATTATATAACTTTATTATTTTATAATTTTGTAGTATTATAATTTTATGATTTGATTCTAATTTCACAATTTTACAATTTCGTAATCTTATAATTTTAAAATTGTTGAAAATTTTTGATTATTTTATAAATGTTTTAGCTATAATTTTAAAAGTGTATACTTTTATAATTTTTTATGATTTTGTATACTTTGGAAGTTTATAATTTTATAATTTGTACATTTTAATAATTTTAATATTTTTTAATTTTATAATTTGTTATTTTGTAATTGTACAATTTAATAAGATTATAATTTCATATTTATATAATTTTTTAACTTTATAATTTTATACTTTTATAATAATTTTTGATTATATAACTTTATAATTTTATACTTTTAAAATTTTATAATTTTGTGATATAATTTTTTATACTTTTATAATTTTATGAATATATAATTTTATTTTATAATTTTGTAAATTTACGATTTTATAATTTTGTATTCTTATAATTTTATGACTTTATAATTTTATACTATTATAATTTTATAATGCTTTAATTTTTTATTTTATAACTTTATATTTTTATACTTCTATAGCTTTATAATTATATGATTTTATAACTTTATGATTTTGTTATTTTATAACTTTATATTTTTAAAATGTTTACTTTAAAATTTTATACTTTTATAATATTATGATTTTATAATTTTATAATTTTACGATTTTATAATTTTATGATTTTATAGTTTTATAGTTTTTTTATAATTGTTAGCGAATGAAAACAACGCAGTGTCAAATAATAAGACGATCCTTTTCGTAACAATGTTTTATTTCAACTGATCAACAAATTCAATAATAAACAAATAAGAGCGTGTAATAAAAAGAAACAATAATAAACAACAGTACTAAAAGTAACGGTACTTCCTGTGATACAAATTTATAATAAATGTACATGACAAATTCAATGAGTAAGACGAATATGAATAAAGAAAATATCAATTAAATTTAGTACAACAATTTTATGTATGAAATTGAGTTGCTCTTATATACTTGCATACTATGTATATAACAATAATTTTATAACTTTATGCTTTTATAATTTTATAATTTTGTTATGTTTTAATTTTATTTTGTAATTGTATATTTTTATACCTTTATAACTTTATAATTTTATATTTTTTAATTTTTTAAATTTATAATTTTTTTATTTATACTAAGTTTATATTTTTATATTTTTATACTTCTATAATTTTATGATTTATACTTTTATAATTTTTAATTATATAACTTCATAATTTTATGATTTTATAATTTTGTATTTTTACGATTTTATATTTCTGTGATTTTATAATTTTATAATGTTTTAATTTTATAATTTATATTCTTAAAATTTTATGACTTTAAAATTTTATAGTATTATAATTTTATGATGTTTTAATTTTTTATTTTATAATTTTATATTTTTATACTTCTATAGCTTTTTAATTATATGATTTTATAACTTTATGATTTTGTTATTTCATAACTTTATATTTTTATAATGTTTTTTTAATAATTTTATAACTTTATATTTTTATAATTTTATTATTTTATAATTTTATTACATTTTATAATTACAATTTTATACATTTATAATTTTATAGTTTCATATTTTCGTAATTTTATAACTTTATGATTTTATAATTTTAACATTTGATAGTTTTATATAATTTTATATTTTTATACTTTTATAATTTTATACTTTTATAATTTTGTAGTTTCATATTTCATAGTTTCTTATTTTCATAGTTTTATAATTCTATAGTTTTATAATTTTATGATTTAAAATTTTATAATTTTATAAGTTTATAATTCTATACTTTTATAATTTTATAATTTCAACATTTTTTTTTTTTTTTTAGTTAAATAATTTATGTAATTTTATTATTTGAAAACTTTTTTTAGAAGTTTGATTTTTCCTTTTATTAACTGTATTTGTTATTTATATTTTTTTATTTTCTTTTTTTATTATAATCAAAAACCATCCATAATTGTTCGAATGCCTGCTGATGATCAAGGTTCTCCCCATACAAAATATTTTGCATATATATTACTCTATAACATTTTATTTATTTGCACGCTAAACCAAATAAGAAATTACATTTATTTTTTGCTTCTTAATCAAAGTTTCGAGAATGTTTGCTAAAATCCTTAAAAGTCTGCAATTTTTTTTTATAATATTTCTGTTTTCCAAATTCAGTCTTCCATTTATATTTATAAGGAATTTGTATCCATTTTTTTTCTTGTTGCTTTCTTATGTTGTCTATCATTTAAGAAGATAAAGGCCAAGCACTTGAAAATGCGCATATTTATTATGATAATGAAGGTAAACAAAAATCTAAACCAAATATATATTCCAAACTCATAATGCAAGATGGAAAATAGAAAATAAAATAAACCAACAATAGAAAATATAAACGAACAATTTTTGCAAAATAAAACATTAGTTAGATAGAGTAGAAATAAAACTCATTATATGTTAATGGTTTTGTTTTTTTTTTTTTTTTTTTTTTTAGATTAGAAAATAAAGTAACTTAAGAAAATATATGTATATTACTTCCTTTAATGCTTACAGTAGCAGAATAAGAATAATACTTGAGGTAACTAAATAAATATATACAAATTGTTTAACATTTATTTTTTAAGTATCTGCATATTGTTTTTTATTCATTGATATTATAATAAATAGCAATTTTCAAAATGTTTTTAAAATAATAAAAATAAATTTTATTTTAGATTAATTTGGTATTTATGACGAAATTACCTTTTATTATAGCTGCTTTCCGCGTATGCTTAATATTTATTTAGAGTAAAATATTTTACTTGTTAAAAAAAATCGTTCTTGCTATAATTATTAATTATAGCAAGCTACAGTTGCTTTGTAAAAAAGACATAGGGGCGTATAAGTGTTATCAATTGAATGAAATAGCATGCAGGCGTATACTCGTTACAGTTTTCCCATTAAACATCAATCATACTCGCAGGTGGTATTTGAAAGAGAATTACATTGAAAATTATTTTAGAGCAAACTAGAATGAATAATTAAGTGCTTAAAACTATATTTTTCGATTTGATTTCGATCACTTATATTTCTTAACAAAAATCGTTTTGTTTTAACGCTATAAGTTTTATTTTTAATTTTTTTATTTTTATAAAATCTATTTTTATTGCTTTCTTTATAAACTCCAACCATTTTCTCAATAAACTAAATATTAGTTATTTTCTAAATGCAAATCAGATATCATATGAGATTCTATGTTACAAAATTTTCTTTTAACTATGTTATTTTATTTAATTTATTTATCAATTTCAAAACGCCAAGCTTCTTTCTTTTAATTCCATTGTTCATTTGGAAAACAAAATAAATGAAAACATTGATATTATTGTATTCTCAAACCACAAGATCTAAAATGAAAATCTTATTTCATGCACATACACACAAAGTTAAACAAATATAATAAATAAAATGGAAAATAAATGAAAATATTCATGCATGAGAAAATAAATACAAAAGAAAAAAAAAAACAAATGAAAATAATAATAATAATATTAAACAATAAATACAAAATGAAAAACTAGAAAATAGTAATAATGGAAAATGAAATCTTTATTAAACAATTTAATTGTTGCCATTTTTTTAGAAACAGAAATATACAAATTTTATTATTGGTTTTAATTTTGATGCATATTGAAATAACTTAATTAATATCATTTCAAATTCAATTATTTATTTTTATTAATTTAATTGTTAAATAAACTTTTCTTTGTTTTCATTTTTAATTTTATTTTAATTATAACAAATTATATTGTTAAGCAGAAAAAAACCAAAAAAATATTGTGGCTTTTTTTTGTTAACTAACAATTATCATATACAAATTTTGTATATGTGTTCTATTTTCTGTCAAATTATATTTTTAGCATTTAATTCATTTTATATATTTTTTTTTTTTTTTTTTTTTTTTTGTAGCAATTACTTCAATATTAATGCTCAGTTATGCGTGTTTGTGAGTAAATTTTAATTAAAATCATATAAATTTCTTTAGAAATATATGAGAGTTTTAAATGCTTAAATGTTATTTTGTTAGCAAATATTAATAGAATATTAATTAATAACATATTTAATTAATATTTGCTAACAAAATAACATTTTAGCATTTAAAACTCTCATATATTTCTAAAGAAATATATATGATTTTAATTAAAATTTACTCATAAGCACGCATAACTGAGCATTAGTATTGAAGTAATTGCTACAAAAAAAGAAAAAATATATATTAAATGAATTAAATGCTAAAAATATAATTTAAAAGAAAATAGACACATATGCGTATGAGTAATATTTAATTAATTAATATGACAAAGAAAATGAAGTTACAATTCATATTAAAAATTAAAGCATTAAGCTGAAACTATTATTTTTAATAGCTTATAGTAGTAGCTAACAGATAATACTTAAAATTTGTAGCACTTTGTATTTTTGTGTTAATATATTTTTCTTAAAACCAAATTTAGGTAATTTTAGGTAACTATTTTTAATCTACCAAAATTTGTGCTCAATTTAAAAATAATTATTTGAAGTATTTTACTAAATATTAATGAAATGAACACAAATTGAAATGCGTTTAGCTTGAGATAAATTTAATAAAAGCTAAAAGTATCATTTAATAATATAAAACAAATATTGAACAACTAAGAGTATGAGTAATTCTTAATTAATCAATACACAGTGGGGCAGAATTGCGATTTTGCAAGTTGCATGTTTGTAACAATATATATACAATAAATTGGAAATATAAAAGTTTAAACGCGCATATTTCTGAAATGAGGCATGATATTGACTTGAATCTTTTTGCAAAAGATCGGAAATTATATATGCTAAAGGATAAGCTTAATTAGGAATACATATTTTTAAAATTTCTTTTGCTATTTAGAAATAAACCAAACAAAAGGCCCAATTTGGGGTTTTTGGAGAAAATAAAAATTTTTTAATTGTAATAACATATTTGTTTATAAAGATATCTTAATGAAATTTGCAAGAAATGTGGATCTTATTAATGTAAATAAAAGCGCGTTCACCAAATTTCAATCAGGGGTAGGGTTTTCCTGAATTCCCAAAAAACTAATCAAAATTCCCAAAAATGGGATTTTTTACATTTATGGCTATAGAATTCACATTTTTCCGAAGGCCCGTAGATTTTGATTTAAAACTTTTAACAACATATTGAGGATTCTTAAAATATATTCCGCTTGTCGATTCGTGCTTTGGGATTTGAGAAAAAATGGTCTAAAGTCAAAACTTTCATATAAAATGGGTCGAATTCGGGAGGGTGTGTACCATGACCAATTGAGCTTTTGGGCTTGCTTTTTATCTTAAAATCATTTCTGTGAAGTTGGCTTTCAGAAAAGTGTAAAATTATTATATGTTGCTAAAGGAAATTTTATTTTAGATAAAAAAGAGTGTAGATACTTTTTCGGGTAAAAAAACACAAAAAGTCGTCTTTTTTGGAATTTTCAAATTCAAAATCGTTTATTTTTGGACTCGGTAAAGATATCGACTTCAATTTCTTTTTATTCAATAGATAATTTTGTTCTTTAACTAGATAGGAAAAAAATAATAAAATCGGTCAGAAATATTAGGATATATATGAAAAAACTGGACCAAGAACATACAAAATTATGGTGCTTAAAAATTCAAACGCAAATAACTTGAAAACTATAAGAGATAAATAGGACATGTAAGCACGTTTTTTATAGGTCTTATCAGGACCTACAACAATATATAAAAATATTTGAAATCGAACGAGAAACAAAAATTTGGCAAGCGATTAAAAATTTTTTTATGTCAGAGGTACCTAACTTTGAGCCCCCTTAGCTCCGCCCCTGATGGGTCTGTTGTGCCCCCCTTCCAAACTTAACATTGCACACTCCTCCGCTACGCCTGTACCAAATTTTATGAAAATCCAACCAGCCGATCAGAAGTTACAGATTTATTTCCAAAAAATTTCGATTCTGCTCCACTGTGCAATATAACAAATACTTAAGTTAAAAGCCTTATTTAAAATTAAGCTATTAAGCGATTTTGCTAAAATTAATACTTTTAGTAGCTGATTGTATTAGCTATTCAATTGCTTATAAAAATTGTAGCATTTTAATTTTATTAATATTTTATTTTAATACCAAAATTTATATGATTAATTTGTGAATAATTTAAAAATAAATATATTTTTTTAAGAAATGTTAATGGAATAGACATAAATTGCAATAAATTTATCCCAAAATGAAATTAATAAATGCTAAAACTATCATTTAATGTCAAATAATAAAAACTAAACCACTAGGCGTATGTGTAATATTTAATTAATCAATATAACAGATGCTAAAGTTTGAAGCAATATTAAAAATTAAGGTATTAAGCGATTTAGCTAAAACTCTTGTTTTTAGTGGCTTACATTAGCAGCTATTAAATAATGTTCGTCATTAATATTTTTTTTTTTGTTATTAATATTTTTTCAGTAAGAAATCTTAGGTCATTATTTCTAATTTATCAAAATTTCTAGCTAATTTAAAAATAAATATTTAAAGTTCATTTTAAAACTTAAGGTATTACGAAATTTAGCTAGAATTATTACTTTTGGCAGCTAGTGGTAGTAGCTATGGAACTGCACATAGAAGTGATAACATTTTGTTTAATTTAATTATTTATTTATTTACTTTTAATTTGAAAATTTTGGTAATTTTTGGCAGTTATTTTAAATCTACCAAAATTTGTGTTAAATTTAAAAGTAAATATTATAAGCTTTTAACCAAATATTAAACTAATTGACATAAACTCTAATAAATTTAATATAAAATTAAATCAATAAAATACTATTTAATATTAAATATCAAAAAGTGATAACTAAGCGTATGAGTAATATTAAATTCATCAAAATAAATAATAAAAAGTTTGAAGTAATAAAGTATTAAACGATTTAGTTGAAATTAATATTTCTACTACCTCTTCGTAATAGCTATTAAATAATAATTAAAAGTTTTAGCATTTTATATTACAAATCATTTATTTCTTTTATTTTAAAATTTCAATAATTTCAAGCAATTATGTTTAATCTACCAGAATTTTTTATTATATTCAAAATAAATATTTTAGCTTTTTATTAAAAAGTTGCAGTATTAAAAAGTTTATTTTATACACCATTAAAAAATTCCAAAAGAAAAATCTTATATTTTATATATAAAACATTATTTCTTAATTAAAGTTTTTTGGACATATTGAAATATATTGAAATTAAAAAAAAAAATAAACTTTGAAAATAAACATATTAAACAGTATCTAGAGTAATTGTACTTTTGAATAGCTTGTGTTGCTAGCTGTTGGCTGAGCTATTAAAATCTTATAATTTATAGCTTTCAGCAACTTTTAATTATTTTAATTTTTTTTACATTTATGGGGTATTTAAATAAAATTTAATAAAGTTTAAGAAAATATTAAAAATAAATATATTAAGTGTTATAGGAGAAGATTATATTTTTGTTAATAGTTTATTGTGTTATCTCTAAGTTAGTCGTTAAAAAATAAGACCATTTTATAAACTAAATTGTCTTTTTTTTATTTTTTAAAGATTTTTCTAAAATAGAAATTTTAAAAAATAAAATAAAAAAAGAAATACATTAATTAGTAAATATTACCAGCTATTTTATAAATCATATAAATATTATTATGTTTTTAAGCAGTTTTTTTCTTCTTCACAAAATACCCACATTTGTGAAAATTTTAATCTAAATTTGGACTGAAAATAATTACATTCCATTATAACTTCGTTTCTTGGAGATTAAAGAATTTAAAAATATTTTATGTTAAATTTTATAAAATTTCGTTAAAAGATAATTATTAAATATTAAAATCTAAAGCAGAATATAAAACAATTATATTTTCTAGTAGTATATTTTCTAAGCCTTTAAATGTCCTATAAAAATCGTATCATTGAAAAAAAAAAAATACAAATATTTTGAAAGACAATGAGAAGAAGTAAAATTTTAAATTTGAGAATATATTAAAAATAAATGTATTAATACATATTAGATTTGTTTCCGTACTTTCTGGGTAAAGCGCGATAAAAACGCTCAGTTTTCTCTCACAAAATACAACAAATTACAAAATTACGGGAACACAAAAATCCAAATTGTTTGCCCAAAAATAAAACATCAAACTATTTAAAAAACTCGTATGTGAATATATATATTCAGCATATTTTAATGTTTTTAATTTTCTTTAAATGAAACTTTCCTGTTAACTACAAAAAAGAATATTTTTTATTCATTTTCGTTCAAATTTTTTATTGTATATTTTTATTTTTCAATTATTTGACAATTGACATAATCTAGCCGAAGAAATATTCTGGGCTGTTTCGTGCAAGATAAATATTATTCTCTCAAAATATCGCTCATTTTCGAATACGGGAAAGCTTTTCGGTAAAATTGGGATCCTACGTGCTTCCAATTTTGAGTACGGGAATGAGGCATTATGTAAATTATGCTATAACCTTAAAAAAGACATATGAAAATCGTACACTATTTTATTTAAAACAAAATAATAAAATAATTTCTCTAAATAAGGTCAAAATTTTAATGAATGCATAAAATAAATATATCAAAAAATTGATAATTTTTTATTAAGAGCCTATGTTATTGTCTATCATAAGGCCTGTAAAAATCATAAAGAAAAATAAGTAAGTCTAGGTTCACGCATAGCATTTTTTCTTTCTGAAAATTTTCTTTTTTTCTTTTGCATTCGCTTGCATTTACGTTCACACACAAAATTTTACTTCAGCAATTCTTGCTCTGATTGCCTTGATTTGTTTTTAATTTGAAGTACGAAAATGAAAAACAAAACGAATTTTGAAGTACAGGCAAGTTTTTACCATAATCCCTTTTGCTCGCTCTCACAGGAAATCAGAATTTCAGTGTGAGCCCAAACTAAAATAGGAAATTATACAATTATTATAATATTTTTAATAACTGGTAATTATAAGATAAAGAAAAATTTTTTTAATTCTTATACAAAAAATATTTTTATTTAATTTTTAAATGTTACTGACATTTTTTATTATTGATTTCTTAAAAAAGTGTCTTATTTTTTAACCCAATTACCTTTTTTTTTTGTCTTTAAATATTATTACTAATAACACCAAATTCACTTTTCCTCTATAACTCAACAATTCTAATTAAGAAAAACAACTTTTTTAAATTTGTGCGTGTTTGTGTGTGTTTTTTCCTTAGAAGAGAAAAAAACGTTATTTACCTTTAATGAGAATTTGTGACAAATAAACAGATGAAAAGTTTATACTTTTAATTATAAATTAAGAAAGCAAATAAGAAAAAAACCAAACAAGTCACTCTCAGTAATATAAATTACTCTTATACAAGTAACTCATATATACATACATATATACTCGTATACATGTTTTGTTTCTTTGTTAACCTTTAAGCCAACAACAAAGGAATAAGAGAAAAGAATATACAGAGAAAAATAAAAAAGAGAAACTGTTTAAATATAAAAACATATGTGGGTAATTTTCTTTACACTTGCTTTACCTAGGAAAACCTGTTGTGACAGATCTTTTATACACACACACACACTCAAATAAGAACAGAAAAGTCGGATTTATTAAAACCGGCTGCTTTTAAAGGTAGGAGAGTAAAAGAGGAATTAAAAAGGAAACCAATTTTTCTTAATAAAGAAGTATAATGTCTTTTTTCACAAAAAACATAACATTTTTTATGCGAAGACTTAAAAATTCTTCCTCTATGAAACACTTTTTTGTATTATTTATTATTATTATTTTTTTTTTGTCTTAAATGTAAACTATCCTTAAAGTTTTATCCATATTGGTACTTTTAAATTTAAAAATTTTTTCTTATATTTGCTTGAAAGAAAAAATTCCAAGAAGTGAAATAAAATGTCAAAGAATTACCTTAAAAAACATTATATAAAATGAAGTAAACAATTTTCTTAATTCTTTAAAAGAAACCATTTAAGTTAAATAGTAATTGATACCAAGTAGTACATCTATTAAAATGTTACTTGAATATTGCAAACGTTAAACTGAAAACAATAGAAATCAATTAATTTGTTAACACTCTGACGTATAAATTATATTTATTTTCATTTCAATAAATACTCATAAATTCAAAGTAAAACTTAAACAAATTAATACTAATCATACGCTTTGTTTGTCAAAGGACTTTATGTCAACAATATTTTCCTGTTTTTTATTTTTTACATTTTTAATTTTATTGTTTATTTATTTTATTAATAACGTAAACCACAATAAATCAATAATTAAAACAGACAGGCTTAAATCCTTAGAGATATGGAAATAACATTTATTGAAAACATTTGATAGGAAATCTAAGAATAATTGCAAAAATAAAAATTATTGATTAGTTGTGTAGCACCACAGACGATTTTTAATGAAAAGAAATATTTTAGATAATAAATAAAAATAAAAAATAATAAAAAAAATGGTATAGAATAAAAGGTGTATTATATTATTCAATAATTCTTATTTTAATAATATAAGCTTTTGAATAAAAAAATGCTTCATTGTCCAGTTCACAACTTCGTTATTGCGTTATTTCTTAAAATATTATATGAAAAAAAAAAAAAAATTTTTAAAAAAGTAATAAATTTATGAATAAGTGTCTTATTTTCAAATTAATTAAAATATTATAAATGTCAAATTTATTATTTTATTTTTCTTTTATTTTTTATATTTATTTTTTTATATTATCAATTTTTTCGTTTTCTGAAAAATGTTTATGAAAATTTTACTTTTTGAAAATTCTGGTTTTTATATATCAGAACACCCACCTTAAAATATACCAATAGACCTAGAATCAATTTCTAAGTCGATTAAACGATGTCCATTTGGCAGGTTGCCTGGATATCCGGCTGGCTGGCAGTCAGTCCACATAAAATTTACGCACAATGTATAAGTAGTAATTTTAAAAATCTGTATTAAAATTGTTTATTATAAAATAAGTTTTATATAAAGTGAAACGGAGTACCAAATTTCTTGGATCCATATTGAAACATAGCTCCCATATAAGATCAGAAAATCACTTAAGCTCGCATATATATAATATAAATGACAGTAATATATAATAATTGACATAAGTTTTATATAAGCAGAAATCATAAGGCTCAATTCATAATTGGCCATAGGTCTCATATAAATAAGGCCATTTCTAAAAATCTCGAAAGTCATTTTGGGGCTCAAATGCAATGGTGAAAGATATCATATTGTCGGTTATGACCGACTATAAAGTTTTTATTTGTTATTATTGATAAATCGATTTTAAGTAAAAAATCAGATTTCAAGTGCGGAAATAATCAGTAATAGTATAGTAAATAATCAGTTTTTAGTGAAAATTTGAATTTTTGAGGAATAAACGGAGTTTATTTCAATTGTTGGTGAAAATTTGGATTTTTTCCTTTTAATTACGAAATTTTTGTGAAAAGCCGTATTCCTAGTAAATAATTGTTTTGTTTTTTTAATTTGAATCTTTGATGAAAATTTGAATTTTTGGTGAAAATTTGAATTTTTGGTGAAAATTTGAGTTTCTGGAGAAAATTTGAGTTTTTGGAGAAAATTTGAATTTTTAATGAAAATTTTAATTTTTGTTAAAAATTAGAATTTTTGGTGAAAATTAAAGTTTTTGGGGGAAATTTAAATTTTCGGTGAAAATTTGGATTTTTTTTCTTATTTGTTTTGTGCTTTTTCTTAGTTTAGATTTTTTATTAATGGTCGCATTTTTAATGAAAAATCAAATTTTTAGTGAATAATCAGTTCTTAATGAATTTGAAATTTTGATGGATAATCGGAGTTTTAGTGAAAAATTTAATTTCGGAATTTTTGTGAAAAGTCGAATTTCTAGTAAATAATTGTTTTGTTTTCCTTTTTTTAATTTAAAATTTTGGTGAAAATTTGAATTGTTGGTGAAAATTTGAGTTTTTAATGAAAATTTTAATTATTGGCGAAAATTTAGCTTTTGGTGAAAATTTTAATTTTTGGTAAAAATTTTAATTTTTAATGAAAATTTGAATTATTGGTGAAAATTTGGGTTTTGGTGAAAACTTAAATTCTTGGTGAGAATTAGTTTTTGGTAAAAATTCTAATTTTTAATGAAAATTTGAATTATTGGTGAAAATTTTAGTTTTTGGAGAAAATTTGAATTTTTCGTAAAAATTTGAATATTTGGTGAAAATTTGAATTTTTGGTGAAATTTTTAATTTTTGGTGAAATTTGAATTTTGGTGGAAAATTTTAGTTTATGGTAAAAATTTAAATTTCTGGTGAAAATTTGAATTTTTGGTAAAAACTTGAATTTTGGTGGAAAATTTGAATTTTTGGTAAAAATTAAATTTTTTGTATGGAATCAACAAATTTTTAACCAAAATAATTTTTAACAGAATTAATAAACATAAGTATCACAATGTTATAATGTTATTTTAAACGTCCATATAAATGGTTCAAAAAATATTAAATAATAACATTAGCTTTGTTTCCAGACTAAATTGTTAGTACGCGGAATCTCAATGTTACCGAAGAGCGTTCCCGTACTCAAAAATTTTTCAAATGAAGGAACTATTTTGAAAACGCTTTTTAAAGTAGAAAATTTTTAGGTTCTTTTTTCATTTTATTTTTTGACTTATCTAAGAAATTAATTAAAAATTATTTTTTATTAAAAAGTTTTCATCGTTTTCTTACTTTCTAATAAATATTAAAACAGGCTATCATAAAATTAAAAAATAATAAATATTTTTTAATTTTTTATATTTTGTTTTTAAAATCCATGCATTTTTTAAATTTTTAATAAAAAAAAAAATATATATATGTAAAATATTACTTCAAAAAGTTCTTTTAAACTTTAAGAATTTGCTTAATTTTGTAATAATTAAAATTATTAAATACATTAATATATTTATTTTTAAAATTTCATCAAACCACATTAGGCTCAATACACAGAGAAAATAATGCATATATTTGAATATTTTTTTCATAAATACTATGAATCGAACATGACTTTTTTTCCCCAAACTTTTTTCATAAAATCTAAAATTTTATTCAGATATCTATTAAATTATTCATAATGAAAATTTTAGGAATTTTGCAGAAATTTTGTTAAATGTTTGATTTAGTTTTATTAGGTAAATGAAAATAGTTATACATAAAAATTTTAACAAAAAATGCCTTAAAATGGCAAAATTCCAAGGAAAATCTGGTAAAAAAAATTTAGCTTAGAAATTTGCATGATTTTGCTCGCATTCTGCAGCACATCATTTTGATAAAAAGCGCTTCTGTTCTGTTCTCAAAATGGAACTAAAAACCATTAAAAACAAAATTTCCACAGAAATTTTCAAACATTTTTTTACAAATTGAAGATATATGTAAATGAAAATTTAAACAATTTTTTTTAGTTTTCTTGACTTTTGAATTGCTTAAAAAATTATGCTAAATATTATAAACTGAAATCAATGAAAATAAATTTTTATATTTATGTACAAACTTTTTTCTGTGTAACTGGTTTTGGAGACAAAAAGTCCATTTCTGAGTTATGGACTTTTTGAAATATTAAAATGTCATTTTGTAGCCAACACTTCAAAATATTAAAAATCAAAAAAATTTTAAATAAGTTGGCAGCATTTGGCTATTTAAAAAGCTACCAAATTCAATTTATTAATCAAAGTTTTAGCTGTATAAATATAAATATAAAAGTTACTATCGCTTTTGAATATAATAATAAAAACGATAAAAATTTACAAATTCAATTTAAAGTAGAAAACTTCTACATATGTACGTAAATTAATTGCATATTAATAATTAAGTTTCGACATAACCTATAACATTCTACAGTACAAGTATGTGCGTCAAATTTCATGTAAATAGCGTCGTTAATAAAGTGTAAAATTGAAAAAATATATCTTTTTTAAAGTAGGCATAAAATGTGGGTGCGGCGTCCGCCTCTGGCATTGGCACCATCTGTGTGTCAAATTTCGTGAAAATCGATTTGGGCGTTAAGGCGTGATTGATACACAAATAAACAAACAAACAAACTTACACCTCACTTTTTACAAAATCTTGACTATATTTCAACTTTATATGAAAATGCAAATTACTTTAAGTTTTTGGTGTTTACATGGATATAGTATAGGCAAATATATTTGTAACTACATCCAATATAATGTATTTCATACGACACATCTCAATACGGCTGTGCCAATTCTTATATAGATATAGATATAGATATAGATATAGATATAGATATAGATATAGATATAGATATAGATATAGATATAGATATAGATATAGATATAGATATAGATATAGATATAGATATAGATATAGATATAGATATAGATATAGATATAGATATAGATATAGATATAGATATAGATATAGATATAGATATAGATATAGATATAGATATAGATATAGATATAGATATAGATATAGATATATATATATAGATATAGATATAGATATAGATATAGATATAGATATAGATATAGATATAGATATAGATATAGATATAGATATAGATATAGATATAGATATAGATATAGATATAGATATAGATATAGATATAGATATAGATATAGATATAGATATAGATATAGATATAGATATAGATATAGATATAGATATAGATATAGATATAGATATAGATATAGATATAGATATAGATATAGATATAGATATAGATATAGATATAGATATAGATATAGATATAGATATAGATATAGATATAGATATAGATATAGATATAGATATAGATATATATATATAGATATAGATATAGATATAGATATAGATATAGATATAGATATAGATATAGATATAGATATAGATATAGATATAGATATATATAGATATATATATATAGATATATAGATATAGATATATATATATATATATATAGATATATAGATATAGATATATATATATATATATAGATATATAGATATAGATATAGGTATATATATATATATATATATATATATCTATATATAGATAGATCGCACTCTGATTTATTTTTATATTGTATTTAGCTAACAAATTTTTAGATTTCAATATTCATAATTTCTAAGAAGTGTTAGTTTTAGATTTGAAAGTTTAAAATAAGAAAACAAAACTCTAAAGCTATCAAAGTTTCATTTTGGTACACAAAATGATCATTATTTTTCTAATACATTACATTTAAAATAAATTAAAAAAATGAAATTAGTATGTCTTTTGTACACTTAAAAGATATGATTCTAAAAATCTGATCTCCAGTCTATATTCTAGAGCCGGCGGGAACCAGTTTTATATCAAATAAATCTATATATATATATATATATATATATATATATTTGTGTGTGTGTGGTTATTAAAACTATTTTCCGGATTTCAAAAATCTCGTGTGAATTTTTTTTCCAGCCCGATGAACTCGAAACTTCGTTAAAAATTTTACCATTTGTGATAAACAGTGGACGTAGGGTGCAACTTTCAATCAAACAAAAATTTCTTTATTCTTCATTCCGGAAGGCCAGCCTGTTGAAATATGGGAAAGAACAAATGTTTTTTTTTTACTAATTAAATTTTGAGAAAAAATTGGACCACTTAAAAAAAATCTTATTCAAGTCTTGACTTTGATAATTTTTCATGGCTAGACGAATTGAGATAATTCAAAAAATTCTCAACTCATTGTTTTCGAATGAATGAATCTTAGGATATTAAAAAAAATGTTCACTCCCATATTATGGAAATTATTTGTGAAAAAAAATCAGTCAGAAATATCTTTTTAATCATAAAATATATCATAGGTGACGTAGTCTCATCAAGTTTTTTGCATATGTTTTTAAATCTTTGAAATAGGAATTTGTATGTAGAAGTCACGATTTTTTTTTAACTCTTTTATACTCGAGGCAGCCAATTTTGACATCCTGTAGCTTATTTTGTGTTATTACAGTATGACTACACGATGATTTTTCTGAAAGCTTAGGTCCTTCTCTACAACTCACCCATACTTTAATTTCACTCATACTTTTACCAAAAGTTTTGCGATTCGTCCCTATTGTGCGTATACTCGCATCATATGATCTAACTTGACCGACTATATCTTTGTTACTTGTTTTATTATAATTTTCTAAAAAACATTATTTTACAAATTCATAGCAAACAATTTCTCTTCATACACTACTTCACTTATCACAAGTCCCCCTCTTATATATTTTATTTTAATGTAAATGCACATAATTATGCATACTAAGTGGATAACAAACAAACTCATAAATCTCGAAAAAAAAGAAGAGTGTAAAAAATAGTAAAAAAAAGAAGAAAATATATAAATAATGAAATGAAACGACAAAGTAGTTATTCAAAGTAATGCCAACAATTTTGATTAGAATTAAACATGTAAATGTGTTAAATAATGTGGAAGCTTTAACACAGAAACTTAACTACCAACACAAAACAGATTACAAATACAAGATCATAAACTAAAAAGTTATATACTAGAACAAGTTAAAATACATAAACGAATACAAATGCAAATATAGCATTATATATAGAGATAGAAAACAATTTACCTACCCTAAATACATAAACTTAACACATGTTAACGACAATGAGAACTTAACCAAGCCTTTTTTATATACTATGCACTAGTAACTACTACAACTACTGCTAGCAACTACTACATCATTAGATTTCCTTTTTTATTGAGTACATACATATATACATAAATACATACACAGATATTGTCGCATGTGTAAAAATATTAGTATAAATGGGTAATTGTGTTAGCTGTTATTGTGTTTCTTTTTTTTTTATTGCGTATGTAAGTCTAAAGTAGACCCTGACCCTTAAAGCAATTTTTCTACACACAATCACAAGTTCATGCATTAGTTAGCTTTCGTATGTTGTTGTTTTTGATGTTTTTTTTTTCTATTTTAACTTACATTCAACCCAGCAAAACCGTTGCTTATTTGGTTGCAATAACAACCGTTGGAAGCAATAGATTGCTTACTTAATTGCATACAGCTTCCGTGACTTGTCAAAATTCCCTCGTAGTTATATGAAATGCAACACTATTCCCATCAAGTACCACCTGTTAATAGACTACTGTCAAGTTTTGAGCAAGCGTCGTCATTTACTCGTAATGATTATATTATCCTTTTTACAATTTATGAGGAGGTTTTATAATATATGCATTACTGAAGCGCATATATAATGCATGCTTTTTGTTCGAAATGAGCCGCCTAGAAGCAATACAAATGGGTTTTAGAGCTTCTCGGAAGCACTATGGTAAGGAAAAGAATCTATCAATAACTTACGCTATTGCATTGTTGGAAACTACATAGCAGCTATATGCAATTAAGTATGCAATCTATTGCTTCCATTAGTTGTTATTGCATCCAAGTAAGTAACATTTTTTTGCTGGGAAAGCGTTACAATTTTATCCCAAAACAAAAAAAAAAAAAAAAACAGAAAAACGAAACAACAACAACATTGAAACTTGTTTATAAAATTGTCCTAAAGCTCTTCATACATTTTTTTACAACATCTCTTAGAAATTGTTTGTTATAAAATAGGGGCAAAATAATTTCGTATGTGTAAGTAGCACCTAAATGTAATTGTAATTGGGAGGGTTATAGAGAGGTAGAGTACTAAACAGTATGATATTAAATACTCATCTAATACTTAAGTGGAAAACCTAAAATGCATTTATAATCATATACTTATAAGCACAAGTACTTTTACGAATATACAACTAATACTCTCATATGAAAATATATAAACATATTTTGAATACTTATCTTAGTGTGTGTATGCGTTTGTAAAAAGCGGAAGTGTTTGTAGGTAATTTAGCTAGGTATGTATAAGTAAGTTGCTAAGAAAATAAATTATAATGTTAATGGCTGTAAGTGAGTGTGAATATAATAAAAAGGAAAATTCTACAAAAGAAAATTAAAATTATGAAATTATAAAATTACAAAATTGTAAAATTATAAAATTGCATAATTATAAAATTACAAAATTATAAAATAATAAAATTACAAATTTTTAAATTGCAAAATTATAAAATTATGAAATTATAAAATTGTAAAGTTATAAACTTATAAAATGTAAGATTATAAAATTATTAAAATATAAAATTATAAAGTTATAAAGTTATCAAATTGTAAAATTGTAATTTTATAAAATTATAAAATTCTAAAAATATAAAATTATATTATAAAATAAAATTATAAAATTAAAAAAATATAAAATTATAATATTATAAAAAAATTATAATATTATAAAATTAAAAAATACTATAAGAATTATGCAATCAAAAAATTATAAATTAAAAAAAATTATGAAATTATAATATTGTAAACTATAAAGTTGTAAAGTTATAAATTTATAAAATATAAGATTATAAAATTATTAAATTATAATATTATAAAGTTATAAAATTATCAAATTGTAAAATTGTAAGATTATAAAATTATAAAATTGTAAAAACATAAAATTATAATATTAAAAAATAAAATTATAATATTATAAAACTAAAAAAAAAACTATAAGAATTATGCAATCAAAAAATTTATAAATTAAAAAAAAATATGAAATTATAATATTGTAAATTATAAAGTTGTAAAGTTATAAATTTATAAAATGTAAGATTATAAAATTATTAAATTATAAAATTATAAAGTTATAAAATTATCAAATTATAAAATTGTAAGATTATAAAATTGTAAAATTATAAAATTACAAAATTATAATATTAAAGATGCATAAAATTATAAAATTTAAAAAATTATAAAATTATAATATTATAAAAAATTATAATATTATAAAACTAAAAAAACTATAAGAACTATGCAATCAAAAAATTTATAAATTAAAAAAAAATTATGAAATTATATTATTGTAAATTATAAAGTTGTAAAGTTATAAATTTATAAAATGTAAGATTATAAAATTGTAAAATTATAAAATTACAAAATTATAATATTATAAAATCATAAAATTATAAAATTAAAAAATTATAAAATTATAATATTATAAAATAAAAAAATTGTAATATTAAAAAACTATAAGAATTATACAATCACAAATTATAAAATTATAAAATTAAAAAAATTACAAAATTATAACATTATAAAAATATAAAATTAAAAAAATATGAAATTATAATATTTGTAAATTATAAAATTGTAAAATTATAAAATTAAAAAATTATAAAATATTATAAAATTATACTATTACAAAATTATAGAATTAAGAAACTATAAAATTAGAGTATTATGAAATTATAAAATTTTACTATTACAAAACTGTAAAATTACAATATTATAATATTATAAAATTATACAATTATAAAATTGTAAAATTATGAAATTAAAAAACTATAAAATTATAATACTATATAAATATAAAATTATAGAATTATAAAATCGTAAAATTAATAAATTATAATATTATAGAATTATAAAATTATAAAAGTACGAAATTATAAAGTTATAAAAAGTTGTTCACAATAGATTGGTTATAAGGTTATGTGATTATATAGTTATATTATAAACAATAAAATACCTTACTTATTTAAATTTTTTAGTTTCCAACACAACAAATAAACACATAATCACATAATCTATAAACTAGGGTATGGGTTGAGCAAACGCATCACTAGCAACCTTAAAAAAATATAAAAGTATAAAACTACGAAATTATAAAATTAAAAAAATTACAAAATTATAATATTAAAAATTATAAAATTGTAAAATTAAAAAATTATAAAATTAAGGAACTATAAAATTAGAATAATATGAAATTATAAAATTATAATATTACAAAACTGTAAAATTATAATATTATAATACAAAATTTTAAAGCCATAAAATTATAAAATTCAAAATTATATAAAGCAAATATTAATTTTCACATATCTAAAGGATTATTACAGTTCAAATCTTAAAAAGAAATAGTTTTAATAACAAATTGTTAATTGGGCGGAAAGGTCCAGTGAGATTAATGGCCACAAATGTAAACTAAATATTCATTTTCGGATCAAATGGGATAGCGAAGCACATAGTAATATAATAAAATTATATAATTATAAATTATAATATAAAATTATAAAACTATAAGGTTGTAAAATTGTAGTTATAAATTTATAACTTTGTAAATTTGTAATAAGTTCTTTATATTTTATTTTCTATTGGATCCTTACTGTTTTCTTCCATAATCATTTTTTACTGATATGATTGTTTATAATACAAACAATAAGTGATACAGGGGTTTGTTATGAAATAAAACATTTTCATGCACAAGTCATTAGATACATTTACTTAAGTTTATGTGAAAAATATTAAATATGAATTCATATAAAAACTAACCCCTAGTTGAAAACGATTTTAATTCTTGTAATTTTTCAGATAACACACATTTTATTTGCTTAACTTTTTTGTTGCAAATACTGGTGTTGTGTTTTATGACACTCATAATTTTTTTTTTTTATTATTAAGACTTTAACAAACAGTTTATTATGAAGAGAAGTATACTTTAGGGGGAAATTGGAATAAAAAATAAAATTGTAAGACTAATTTCATATATAAATATAATTAAAAATAATTATAAATGTAATTAAGTTTAGTTTTTGTTATTTTTTAATGAAACTTGAGGTTTAATGTTAAGCAATAATAAGTGGAAATTTGTTTCTAATGTTTGGCTCTTTTACAATAATAATTTCTTTATCATGACCGCATGATATGTGATAAGTAACATAATGGCGTTTAAATTTACTTAAACTAGGCAGTAAAATATATATTTCATACACTTAAGACGATAAACATAAGTTCCCTTTGACTTAAGGAAAATATTTAATATGTTTCTTAAGATATAAAGTTCAGTCGTACTTAATTTTATGGCCACTGGTGTCAAAAACCTTTTTCATAGCCACTAAATTACACATTAAAACAAAAAGTTATCACATAAATTTCAACATACACACACACACACGCACACACTGGAAAATTTTATATGCATATATGTAATATAAATTTTAAGTATAAATATATGAAAATATAAAAATGTTGGTTAAGGTTTATTATAAATTAAAGAGAGAGAGAGAGAGAGGTTAAATATGGATGTAAACTTAATGTTAAGAATGCTTTAGGAATTTTTATTGTTTACAATGAATGTGCAGAAATCCTGTCTTTATACTACATACATGAATGAATATGTGTGCACATGTGTGGCAAAAAGTTTATGAATGAGAGATTATATTAAATGGAAAATATTTGAGTTGTAATTATGACTAACACTTTTACGGCTTAATTATTTCACAAAAGAATTGAACATTATTAATGCCACAAAAGAGACAAACCACAAAATGAAAAATAATACAAGACAAGTTAAGTCAAAAGTCACAAAAGAATGTCTATTCTTATTATTAAAGATTGTGATTACAACAACACAGAAAAAATTTGAAAAATTGGTGAGAAGTTTAGAAAGAATTCTAGGTGAATTCAAAGATATCTTTGTACATATTAACAAATATTCCTCCAAACTATCCCAACAGTGTGAATATGAGTAATATTTAGATCCAAAAGGTGACAGATTAATCATACGCTCCATTCGTTATAAAATTATATAATTTGTAAAATCATAAAATTATCAAATTATAAAATTGTAAAATTATAAAGTTATAAAATGTAAAATTATTAAATTATAAAATTTTAAAAATATAAAATTATAAATTTTTAAAATGTAAAATTATAAAATTGTAAAACTATAAAGTTATAAAATGATCAAATTTTAAAATTACAAAATTGTAAAATTATAAATTTATAAAATGTAAGATTATAAAATTATTAAATTATAAAATTTAAAAATTATAGAATTATAAAATTATATAGTTATAAAATTATCAAATTATAAAGTTATAAAATTTAAAATTATTAAATTATAAAATTATAAAGTGATAAAATGTAAAATTATAAAATTATTAATTAAATTATAAAATTTTAAAAATATAAAATTGTAAATTTTTAAAATGTAAAATTGTAAAACTATAAAGTTATAAATTTATAAAATCATAAATTATTAAAATTATAATGTTATAAAATTATATAATTATAAAATTCTAAAACTACAAAAGTTATAAAATTATCAAATTTTAAAATTATAAAATTGTAAAATTATAAATTTATAAAAAGTAAGATTATAAAATTATTAAATTATAAAATTTTAAAGTTATAAAATTATAAAATTGTAAAGTTATAAAAAGTAAGATTATAAAATTATTAAATTATAAACTTTCAAAAATATAAAATAAGGTTATAAAATGTAAAATTATAAAATTACAAATTTATAAAATTGAAAAATTATAAAGTTATAAAATTATATAATTATAAAATTATAAAATTACAAAATAATAAAATTGTAAAACTATAAATTTATAAAATTATAAATTTTTTAAATTATAAAATTATAGATTTATAAAATTATAAAATTATGAAATTATAAAATTTTATAATTACAATATTATTATAGAATTCTTACGTTGTCAAATTAATTAATTATAAACATCAAATTATTCACCAAAATTAATTAATATTGTCTTAACAATTTCTGTTCTGCATATCTCAAAATTGTACCACTGTGTTATTCCTTTATTTTTACTTACTCTTCTTATAACCGAAACTAAGAAATCAAACTGTTGCCCATGATTTTTTTCCCTTCATTACACCTTATTTACTTAACAAAGTAGCATAATCATGTTACAAAAAATAAAGAAAAAAAAACGTATTCAAGATTAGCTATGAGAAAAGTTCTTGTTGAACATTTTGCTGGCTATATTATTTGACTTAAAAAAAATATATATATACATATATATATATATATATAAATATATATAAATGAAAAACTACAAAAGAATGAAAATATTATAAAAAGGAGATTTAAGAAAATAAAATCATAAAACAAATGAAACTTACACAATATTTTCGCAAGTGCACATAACATAATATTACAGCAGCAGCAAAAATAACAATAATAAAAAATATATAACAACAAGAAAAATAAACATAAAAACAACAAGTAACGATAAAAACAAAATGTTAAAAATAAAAACAATAAAAGTTACTTAAAAAAAAACAGCAACAACGAAAACAAAACAAACCCTAGGAAACAAAAAAAAAAAAAAAAAAAACAAAAAAAACCCCTTCTATATGATTTAATAGCATAAGTAATATTCTCCTCTCATACTTTATACTCTCCCAGCTCACTTATAGTTACTCTCTGTAATGCATATAACATTGAAATGTATTTATTTTGTTGTAAGGCTATTTAACATTTATATTTCCATGTAAGGGAATGTATGTTTTTGTTTTTTTTCAATGTAAATATGTATGTATGTGTACATTTCCTTTGTATTCAAGTTTATATCCTCATTTTTCCTTCAGTTTTTTTTTTTATTTTTTGTGTTGAATATTAAAATAAAACATAGAATGAAAAAAGGGGGGACTAAAGTAAATTTGAATAGAAATTATTAGGGATTAAAAAATCCTTATAATACAAAAGACTGACTTTATAGAAAATATTTTCATGTAAGTCATATGTGGAAAAATAAAAATGTGGATTTGTAGGCTTTATTAGCAAATGTTCTGCTTTAGAAAAAAGCAAATATATATGTATTATGTTTTATATAAAATGAATCTTAAGGCTTTTATTAAGAATATTGAATTTTTAATTGAAAACTTTATTATTATTATTATATATATATATATATATATATATATATATATATATATATATATATATATATATATTATTATGTTCTTTAGATTTAAAGAAAAGTTTTTATTGGGGAATATATTTGGGGAAAAATCAAATATGTAAGGCCTTAAGAAAAAATGTCTTTCTTAACGGCACATTTAAAATACAGTTTGTACAAACATAAAGTAAAGTAAAGCTCGAATGCATGAAGAATCAGTTCGCGTTAATCATTTCGTACAGGGGGCGCGAGAGTTATTCCGATTTTAAGTTGTACATATAAAATTTATTACAAACTAGAATTTTATGTATAATTCTGGTAAAAATTACGCGTAATATCAAAACCTACTGAGTTATTCAAATAAAATATATGATATTTTTAAGGTTTGATGTAAATGTAAAAATTTAAAAAAAAAAATTTTATAATAAAAATCGCTATTTTTAAAAATTTTGCGAAAAATGGGGATCGAATATAAGTTATTTCGTCATATGTTGTACGAAGATATATTTCATTAGAGTTTATTACAAAAAAAGCTTTTCATATATACACTAGTGTATATTCCTAGAAACTCACATCAATTTTTTTAATCAACTTACCAAAAATGAGGCTAAGAAATAACTCTAAGGTGCTACAAATTAATTTGTTTTATAACAAAAAACTGGCATGGAAACAATAACTGTCAATTTCTTCCCAGGCTTGCTTATTTTAGTTTTAACTCCTTTATTCTCATTATGGTTTCGTTCTGTGCATTTCTTAAGTAAACTTTACAGGCCATGTACCTCCACAGATCCTCCATTAGATTTAAATGCGGACTACAAGCCGGCAAGTTCAATAGTGGAATACTATGTTCATTAAACCACGATTTAGATTGGGTCGGGACATGGATTGCAGCGTTATCCTGTTGGAATATGCAATGCCATCATCATCCCTTTTTTTCTTCCATAAATGAGAAAAGATCATCTTTCAACAGTTAATTATAAATTGCACTTCTCATTTTAGTTGGAATAATAACATATTTTTAATTTTCCTGCAGCAGAAAAGACTTTCCAAACCATAACACTGCCTCTACCGAAATTGCGTTTCGACATACGAATTTTGTTCGATCTCAAATCATGCTAATAGCAAGAATCTGGACCTTCCAAATTGAATTTCTTTTCATCAAAAATGATTATTCTATTTATCTGTCCATTTCATGTATTTGTGGCCAAATTTTAAACGATTTTCCTTATGATGTTGTTTTAACATTGGCTTAAAATTTATTTTCTTCCTTTTTATGTTACCGTGTGATCGCAAAATGTGTGCAACATGTTTGGAAGTGACAGGAAGGTCAAGTTCATTTTCTATTTGAGTAGCATTTAATTTATTGTTTCATTTTATTATTTTTCCTTTATGTTAATTTTTGATTAGCTTCTGTTGGTTTCCGCTCTCCGTATTTCTACCCTGAGGATGAGGATAATCTCACATCTAATTTCTCTGTTAGAACAGCTTTGACCACGAAAAAATTGAATTTTAATATTTGCCTGAACTGTAAGAAAACTTCCTTTGGGCATCCTTTAAGCTGATGAAATTTCCCAATTAAAACAAAAATATTTTCAGTAAACAGAGATGTTGTTATCAGAAACTTACCTTAAATGAAACAAACAACTAAAACTGTTAAAATTTTTTAATATTTTTATCTTTAGTTTTTGTTATTTTTTTTTTTTTTTTTTTTTTTGCAATAACTTTTTAGACAAATTTTTCTCGACTGCGTTTATAGGAATGTTTCACTGTAATGGTCACCAATAAGTTCTGATTGCTAAATTAAAGAAAACAACAAAAGCAGAAACAAATATTTCATACATAAAAAGGTACCGTTATATCGCGAGTTATTGTAAGAACACAACATCGTTTTTAGTTAAGAGAAACGAAAAAAAAAAATTAAATGCGTTTATAGGAATACGCACCAGTGTATATAAAAGAGTAACGTTACTAAGTGATTGACTGACTGACTTATTTACTGATCCACACGCCAATCGCCTGAAACTAGGAAGTTGAAACTTTTGCTGTGTGCTGGTCTTCCATCAAATAGATCCACTAAGACGGGATTTTTGAAATGGGATAGAAAAGGGAAAAAAGGTTAAACTGGTTAACCTTATATCTGTGAAACTGATAGAGATACAAAAAAGTTTAGTACTTACCGTTATAGTGCCTAGTACTTTCTTGGAATTCATCTCTTTTAGGGAGAAAACGGGTAAAATTTATATTTTTGTACTTTTTGACATCCTATGTATTTTGTAATCCAGTAAAAGCAGAAATAAAATATTCATTGTAATCGCAACAAATGACGAATGTGAATTTCGTGCCTTTTGGAAATTTGAACGTTTAAGGAGTAAAAATTACTTCTGTTTTTGGAACTTTTTTTTCTATTTATTGACATATAGATATAGATATTTTATTATTCAGTTCTGATTTGGCGATATTTTCTTTTTTGTGATTTTTGTCGGTTGGCGCTTTTTTGTATACTTATCGTTTTTGCGATTTTACCGTTTATATGTTTTTTTTGTGTTAGCGATTTTCTTCTGTTTATGCTATTTCTTGTCATTTTGTAGATTTTTTTTACAGTTTAGACAACTTTTTACTTTGGCGATTTTTTTGCGTTTTTTTTTTTTTTTTTTTTGTTCCATTTTTTAGAAAATTTTTTCTCATTTTGGCGATTATATCCGCTTAAGAAATTTGTTTTTATTTTGGCAATTTTCTCTTTTTTATTTTGTCTTTTTTTCGTTTTGGCGATATCATTTTCGTGCCGATGTTTTTTCTTTCGGCGTTTTTTTTCTTTTTTAGTGATTTTTTCCATTTGGATGATTTTTTTTTCAGTTCAGGCCACTTTTTTATATTGGCGATTTTTTTCAGTTAGTAGATTTTTTTTATTTTAACGTTCTTTCGTTTTGGCAATATGCTCGTCATTTTGGATATTTTTACATTTAGAAGTTTATTTATTTTAGCGTTTTTTATCCGTTTTGCCGTTTTTTTTTTATTTTATTCGGTAAGTAATTTTTTTCATTCTAACGTTTTTTTTTTTTCTTTTTTGGATATATACATATTTTCATTCTTATTTTTGCGTTTTTTTTTTCGTTTTGACTTTTCCTTTATGTGATTAATTTTCTGTTTGGCAGTTTTTTTTTGCACTTTTTTATTTAGGTTTTTTCCATTTTGGCGATTTTTTTTCGTTTCAGAGATTTTTTCCGGTTAGTCGATATTTTTCTTGTTGAGCATTTTTTATCGTGTTTTCATTTTGGCGATTTTTTTTAAGTTTAGGCGTTTTTTTTTTTATATACCATTTTTTCCTTATTTTTTTGCCTCTTGCATTATTATCAAAATTAGAAAATAACTTTTATTTTATAAGAGAAAAAAAAAAATCATAAAATAACTGTTACTTTTTCCTTACTTGCCAAAGTTAGTTTTATTGAAGTCATTCTATTATTTTTATACGTTTAATAAAGAAAAACTACTCAAGCCATAATTTTGAATTTAAAAATTTTAATTTTTGTTGTAGACTTATTTTGGTTTTTCGCTCATATTTTTTTCATTTTAAAGAAATATTATTTTTTATATTTTTTGTAAGCTAACACTTTTAGAAATAATTTTGTATTAAATTCAAATAATAATAATTAATCCCCATATTCAGAAAAATATTTGGAATTTAATATGCATTTAGAAACAAAATTATAAATTATATATAAAAAAATTTGATTTAAAAGGCATTTTAATTTAAAAGTTATTTGTGAATACGGCGGTAAGTCAGTTAATAGTATATAAAACTCTCAGAGTCAAAATTATGAATTCCAAATATTTTTTATTTATTTTATTTTTATTTTTTTAATAAATCTTTCTTAGAACTTTTTTTTTCTTAATTTAATAACTAAAGACATCAAGCAATTCAGCTAGATTTGTATATACAATTTCTAAAATTTAGCTCAATATTCCATAAAATAAACCCCTTCCTATAAATTTAAATACACTACCTCAAATTCTCAAGCAAAAAAAAATACTATAACAAAAATAACATTAATTTCAAATTGTTATTTATTTCAACAGCAATTATAATTTAAATATTTTAAAAAATTTGTAAAAAAATATTCTGGTAACATAAATCAATTTGAATAGACTTGGTTAAACAAAAAATAAAACTATACTTACAAACAAAGAAAAAAATTAAAACAAATAAAAGGAAATAAAAATTGATGAAAAATCCGTTCCAAAAATCAACAAAATAGGGAAAAACTGTTCACAAACAAAATAGCTTTAATAGCAACAGTCGAAAGCTGAAAAACTTAACTACTGAAACGACTAAATATACGACTATAAATAAAACAGCTTGAAACAGTTAAAAGCAATAACAGAAAAAAAACAAAAATTTTAACTTGATTTTTGCATCCTTTTCATAGAAAAAAATTTACATCCTTTCTTTGAAGTTTGTTGTTAGTAAAAAAGCAAAAAAAAAAAACAGAAGAAAAATGAACATTCAAAAACCCTTCACAACAACATGCCATCAAACTCAGACATTACATATACATGCACAAAACTCTTACAAATATACTCACTTACTCGAACAATGTAATGGTTTCAATTTAAATGTCTGCAGTATCCTTTTTTTTTTTTTTTTTTTTGTTATTTGCAATAAAGATGAAGACATAGAGAGGAAGAGACTGTGTTTGTGTAGATATTTTTAAAAGATTTTCCTTCTTAATCTTATTTCCTTTTTTTCAAGTTTGTCTGTCTGTCCTTCTGTCTGTATGTTTTTGACACTTGAGTGTATTGTTGTTACATTTGAATGAATAACCCTTCTTTCAATTTCAGTTTATTATAGCTGCAGCAACTGCTGCTGCAATTACATGATTTTCAAGACTTGAGCTTATTTAGCGTAACATTTATACGTTACAGACAACTCAGTCATGACAGACAGTCAGTTCGATATTCATTCATTGGGTCCGCCATTCGATATCAATAGAGTTGAATATGGTTTTTGTTATTGGCTAAATTAAAACTGGCAGTTTTTTTATAAAGTTCAGTTACAAAACACTCGATATATTCCCTAACGAATTGAAATTTTAAATGGATATTTTTTTAGTTGCTTTAAGCATGGGCTCCTTGTAATTTGTTACTAAAAAATATATTGTATTAAAATTACTTTTGAATTTGACATGTAGTTAAATATTTTACATGAAACAGAAAAGATAAAATTAAAGTTTTTATAAACGGTTTGAAACCATAGGAAATTCACAAATTATAAATAATATAAATTAAAAATTTATATTATAAGTTATTTATTTGTAAATAGTAAAAACATTTTCTTGAAAAATACATATTATTTCCAATTTAAATATTTGTTTTATTTTATGAGTTTTGTGTGACTAAAACCTTCTTCTACGTCTAGTAGAAATTACTACAACAAAAAAAACGCAAAAGAAACTTTTCTATTAATAAAATGGTCACAACAATAATCGGAAATGGAAAGTTTTCTTTTATCTTTTATTTTATAAAAAAAAAAAAAAAAAATTATTTCTTTAGCAGCCTATAAACTTTTGAAACTCCTCTCTCTTTCTTCCCCTAAACAAATACAATAAATATGTGTTTGTATGTATATGTGAGCTTGAATGAGTGTGAACATAAAAGCCATTTATGATTTTTTTATTTTATTTCCTTTCTCATCCTATTTGCTTTCTTTACCAAAAAGAAAAAAAATATCAAAAGCAAACACCAACTGTTTCTTTTCAATTTTTATGACCTAAATGGTGTAAAGTGTGTTTGTTTGTATATTTGATAATATGGTAATAATATTTATTTCCTTATACACTTTTTATAACTGTATATTGAAGAAGGATTTCAATAATATCTGATTATCGTTTTTACGATAAATGCATAATTAAAAAGTTTCTTTTTATTTCTTCCACACTCTCCCATTTGCACTTTCTTTGGTAGTTGTTGTTGCTACACATCAACAATTTGTTAAGTTAAATGGCCATAACGTAACAAGAGCTTTTATGGAGATTGTAGGACTATAAAAAAAGGAGATTTTATTAAAAAGGAAATTTAATTTTTATGTAGAACAAAAGTGTAATTTTAAAATTGATTGGGTTTTTAAAAGATATATTTTTATTTTGTACAAAAAAAAAAATAATAATAAAATAATGTAGACTATAGTCTGAATAGTGTATACTATAGTTTATTCTATAGTCCATACAATAGTCTATACTATAGTCTGGACTATAGTATACTATAGTCCAGACTATAGTCTATACTATAGTCCAGACTATAGTCTATACTATAGTCCAGACTATAGTCTATACTATAGTTCAGACTACAGTCTATACTATAGTCCAGACTATAGTCTATACTATAGTCCAGACTATAGTCTATACTATAGTCCAGACTATAGTCTATACTATAGTCCAGACTATAGTCTATACTATAGTCCAGACTATAGTCTATACTATAGTCCAGACTATAGTCTATACTATAGTCCACACTATAGTCTATACTATAGTCCAGACTATAGTCTATACTATAGTCCAGACTATAGTCTATACTATAGTCCAGACTATAGTCTATACTATAGTCCAGACTATAGTCTATACTATAGTCCAGACTATAGTCTATACTATAGTCCAGACTATAGTCTATACTATAGTCCAGACTATAGTCTATACTATAGTCCAGACTATAGTCTATACTATAGTCCAGACTATAGTCTATACTATAGTCCAGACTATAGTCTATACTATAGTCCAGACTATAGTCTATACTATAGTCCAGACTATAGTCTATACTATAGTCCAGACTATAGTCTATACTATAGTCCAGACTATAGTCTATACTATAGTTCAGACTATAGTCTATACTATAGTCCAGACTATAGTCTATACTATAGTCCAGACTATAGTTTATAATATAGTCCAGACTATAGTCTATACTATAGTCCAGACTATAGTTTATAATATAGTCCAGACTATAGTCTATACTATAGTCCAGACTATAGTTTATAATATAGTCCAGACTATAGTCTATACTATAGTCCAGACTATAGTTTATAATATAGTCCAGACTATAGTCTATACTATAGTCCAGACTATAGTTTATAATATAGTCCAGACTATAGTCTATACTATAGTCCAGACTATAGTTTATAATATAGTCCAGACTATAGTCTATACTATAGTCCAGACTATAGTTTATAATATAGTCCAGACTATAGTCTATACTATAGTCCAGACTATAGTTTATAATATAGTCCAGACTATAGTCTATACTATAGTCCAGACTATAGTTTATAATATAGTCCAGACTATAGTCTATACTATAGTCCAGACTATAGTTTATAATATAGTCCAGACTATAGTCTATACTATAGTCCAGACTATAGTTTATAATATAGTCCAGACTATAGTCTATACTATAGTCCAGACTATAGTTTATAATATAGTCCAGACTATAGTCTATACTATAGTCCAGACTATAGTCTATACTATAGTCCAGACTATAGTTTATAATATAGTCCAGACTATAGTCTATACTATAGTCCAGACTATAGTTTATAATATAGTCCAGACTATAGTCTATACTATAGTCCAGACTATAGTTTATAATATAGTCCAGACTATAGTCTATGCTATAGTCCAGACTATAGTCTATACTATAGTCCAGACTATAGTCTATACTATAGTCCAGACTATAGTTTATAATATAGTCCAGACTATAGTCTATACTATAGTCCAGACTATAGTTTATAATATAGTCCAGACTATAGTCTATACTATAGTCCAGACTATAGTCTATACTATAGTCCAGACTATAGTCTATACTATAGTCCAGACTATAGTCTATACTATAGTCCAGACTATAGTTTATAATATAGTCCAGACTATAGTCTATACTATAGTCCAGACTATAGTCTATACTATAGTCCAGACTATAGTCTATACTATAGTCCAGACTATAGTTTATAATATAGCCCAGACTATAGTCTATACTATAGTCCAGACTATAGTTTATAATATAGTCCAGACTATAGTCTATACTATAGTCCAGACTATAGTCTATACTATAGTCCAGACTATAGTCTATACTATAGTCCAGACTATAGTCTATACTATAGTTCAGACTATAGTTTATAATATAGTCCAGACTATAGTCTATACTATAGTCCAGACTATAGTTTATAATATAGTCCAGACTATAGTCTATACTATAGTCCAGACTATAGTCCATACTATAGTCCAGACTATAGTTTATAATATAGTCCAGACTATAGTCTATACTATAGTCCAGACTATAGTTTATAATATAGTCAAGACTATAGTATATACTATAGTCCAGACTATAGAGTATACTATAGTCCAGAATATAGTCTATACTATAGTCCAGTCTATAGTTTATAATATAGTCCAGACTATAGTCTATAATATAGTCCAGACTATAGTCTATACTATAGTCCAGACTATAGTTTATAATATAGTCCAGACTATAGTCTATACTATAGTCCAGACTATAGTTTATAATATAGTCCAGACTATAGTTTATAATATAGTCCAGACTATAGTTTATACTATAGTCCAGGTTATAGTTTATACTACAGTCCAGACTATAGTTTATACTGTAGTCCAGACTATAGTTTATACTATAGTCCAGACTATAGTTTATACTATAGTCCAGACTATAGTTTATACTATAGTCCAGACTATAGTTTATACTATAGTCCAGACTATAGTTTATACTGTAGTCCAGACTATAGTTTATACTATAGTCCAGACTATAGTCTATGCTATAGTCTATAGCCCAGGCTGTAGTCCAAACAATAGTCTATACTATAGTCCTGGCTATTGTACTGACTATAGCCTGTATTATAGTCCGGTCTATAGTCTAAGCCATAGTTTATGCTATGGTTAAGTTCATAGACAATTTTATAGTCGACTATAGTCAATTCTATAGTCAAGGCTATAGTCTACTCTATACTCTAACCTTTAGGCCAACGTATGGTCGGGTAGATAATCCAGTCTAGTATGTAGTCTATAGTTTAGTCAATCAAATATTTTAAAAAATATAACTGAGTCATAATATTTTCTACGAAACCCTAATAATCTATTAAATGCCTGTATAATGCTGATAACAACAATTTATTTATTAGATTTTAATGAAACATTAAACTTGTCAGAAAATTTTGAGAAGATTTTGCTATTATAATGTCCTTCATCATTCATCTTTCATTTTTATTTTTTTGTATAAAATTAATGACTCAGATTTAGTCTTTAATGAAGTTGCTATAAATTGAAACCATTTTGGTTATTTTTCATAACGTGTTATGTTTACAAACAATTAACTTTTTAAATTAAAATAAATTATTTCTTCTTGGATAAACTTCATCACACACACACACTCATACATTTCAAACTAAAACTATACAAACAACTGCAAGAGTAAAGAAATATTGGAAATAATCAAATGGAATAACAGTTTAAAATCATCAAAATGAACACAAGGATACGAAATCTATATAAATATTAATGAAAAACAAAAAAAAACGTGATTTCATCATCGTCGTAACTTTCGTATTTTTATGCTAACGCAGTGAAACTAAACATGATGTGGTGGTA
Source organism: Protocalliphora azurea (assembly GCA_932274085.1). Classification (NCBI taxonomy): domain Eukaryota; kingdom Metazoa; phylum Arthropoda; class Insecta; order Diptera; family Calliphoridae; genus Protocalliphora; species Protocalliphora azurea. The sequence goes on from OW026519.1 coordinate 53,839,875, forward strand.
GTGGTAGGGGCAGATGGATGGTAAGGACACGAAAGGAAATGAAATTTATATCATTATGAAAACAAATATTTTATAAGCAAATTAATAGTACAACGACTAATTAATTTTTGATATTAATTGTCTTTGCTTTTTGTGTCTTCTCTTGATTTATAGAATTTTTTTATATTAAACTTGCACAACTGATGATGGCTTTGTAGTAATTACTACAAAAATAAAAGCAGTATACGTTTTCTACTGCTGTCGTCTGCTGTTAGTGATAAATTTTAAATTGTACATTGTTAGAAAAATGTAGGAAATGTTCATATTATAATGTTTTATTTTGTTTGTGTGTATATCTTGGCGGCTGTCTCAATTAAATTTAAAATATATTGAAGGAGCTCCATTGAAGTATAGATATTTTTAGAATATTTTCCGAATCACTAATTTAAATAAATTTAAAATTAAATCCATTAAAATTTATGCAGTAACTATAAAGTAAATTATCTTTGACAAATTTCTCTTTCTATCTTAAATGTTTTTGCTGGGTTATTGTAGGTTGCTTTACAATTGAAACCAGTATTTTATGTTTAATTATTCATTAAACATTTTGTAAAAGAGTTTTGTAAATGTCAATACAAATTTATACATATGTTTCTAGTGAAAATATTTTGTTACTGAGAGACAGACTATTTTAATTTTATTACTCTGTTTAATGATGCCCAACAAATCATTCATTCAATTTGAATTCTTTATGGGCTTAAACAAATTCAAATAAGGATTGAAAAGTTTTATAAAGTTAATGAGAATTTAATACTATTTAAAATTGATTTTTTTTTAATAGATTTGTTAAATATAAAAGGAACCTTAAACTTAAATAAAATATATTTCAGAAATTTTCTAATTGTTATTGTTCGTACTGAAAGTACTTAAATTTGGCAATTTAACTTATCTACAATTTAGATTTTTTTTTATATCAAAAATGACTTTAAATCTTAAACATATTTGTTTGCTTTCCTAAAACAAAATAATATCCTAAGAGACCAAAAATGTTATATCATTGTATTTTTTCTCCCCATTTTATTAAATGCCAATTTGTATTTACGCAAGAAAACTAGACAACAAACGAAAAACCTTTTTGAATTTGCCTAAATGTATACTATAAATTTTTGAGCATATACACAATAAAAACCTGCTTCATTTAAAAGCAGTTCTCTGGTTTATACTCATAACACCACTAATATAAAAAACATTTAACATTCTAGCATAACAATCGACATGAAAATCAACACATACATATACTATTTTAGTTTTCTCTATGGCTCACAAGACTATTATCCCTCCTTTACATTCCTTACACTACTAACTACTGCTATCTTAACTTAGTTCTCCTTGTCACTATTTGCTTTTTAACTGAGGTTAAAAATAAAATAATGTTGAAGCAGAAAAAGAAAAAATTTTCATTCTTCAGGAATTCCTTAAGTGTTTCATCATCAGAATAATTGACTACTTAAGGTTGTGTGTGTGTTGCGTGCTAAGCAGGAAAGTGAATATGTGTTTGTGTATAGTGATGACATATATAAATTGTTTTTGAGCCACTACATATACAATATATGTATTTAAATATACACACACATATTTATACTTGTATACTCACTTCTACTTAGGAGCTGCATATACAAAACAAAACACTTTAAAGTCATTTCTTATTAAGGACTTGACGTTTGTTATTGGTAGAAGTAGTTTTTTTTTTATTCACAACAACTACAAACATAATTGCTATTGAAGCATTTCTATAGTTTGCAAAGATACACGAAGCTGCGTTCAATTTAACTTATAGTGTGTAAGTCTTTGTCTTTGCATACATATGTGTGCTTGTATGAGTGTGAGTTAAAAGAGGGAAATTAAAATTTGAAATTGCCTAGAATTCAGTTTCATTTTTCTTTTATCTTTACGGTAATTGAAGAAAACTACAAAGGAAACTGTCAGTATTGAATTAGTAGAAAAAAAAGAAAATAAATGAAGGCAAGAAATAGAAGCTACAAGAAATGCTAATGGGAAAAAAAATTAATGAATATGGAATTTAAACAAGAAGGTTTCTAGGTTATGAATGTTTAAACAAATGATAGCATTTTCTTACATTAGCCTATCAACTAATACAAAATATAGCTTATCGATTGAACTATTATATAGCCTATCTTCTAGTATGTAGTATACTCTACCGATAAGCCTATAGCCCAATCTATGTAGTATTCCTTATTCCAATCTATCTTAAAACATACAATCTACTTTGTCAACTAGTCCATAGTATATTCGATCAGTCCTTTTAAAACTGAACTAGAACTGAACTACAACCAAACTAGAACTGAACTAAAACTGAACTAGAACTGAAGTAGAACTGAACTATAACTGAATCAGAACTGAACTAGAACTGTACTAAAACTAAACTAGAACTGAACTAACTTAGAACTGAAGTAGAACTGTATCAGAACTGACATAGAACTAAACTAAAACTAAATTAGAGCTGAACTAGAACTGAGCTAGAACTAGAACTGAACTAGAACTAACCTAGAAATGAACTGAAACTAAACTGGAACTGTACTAGAGCTAACTTAGAACTAAACTAGAACTAAATTAGAAATAAATTAGAACTGAACTAGGACCGAAATGGAAATTAGTAAGAGCTGAACTAAAACTGAAGAAGAACTGAATCAGAACTGAACTAGAATTGAACTCGAACCTTACTAGAACTAAGCTGCAACTGAAGAAGAACTGAACTAGGACTGAACTAGAACTGAAACAGAACTGAATTTGAACTGAACTAGAACTGAACTAGAACCGAACTAGAACTGAACTTAAACCGACCATAAACTATAAAATATACTATGCTCAAGTTTATAAGCTAGTCTAGTTTATGATGTAATATATAATATAGTTTATATTTTTGTCTATTGTTTACTCTATAGGATAGTCCATATTAAATTTTATTAGTGTATATTGAAGACTATGGTTTGCTCTATAGTCTAGCCTATATGAATAATTTATATTCCGGACATAGTCTAGTTCACAACATTGTTTATATACAAGTCTATTGTTTAGTCCATAGTCCTGTTTATATTGTAGTCTATGGTTTAGTTTCCCAGCAAAAGAGGAAGTGAAAAAGAGCTGAAAAAGTCATGGCTTTAACATTGTGTGCTGAAAAAGAGCTGCAGAAGTTCTATTTTTAAACCATGATTGTCATCAGACGCACTGCTTTTAATCTTCTTCTTCATTGCTTTTGAAGTACTTCTCTTAAAACTATGGTTATAAGATTTTTTATGTAAATTCTGTTTTAGCCTTATTAAAAGATAATGAAAATACTTTAAAATTTGTATGATTTTAATTTTCTTAGAAAATAAATAACATTTTATTCCCGCTAAAAATACCCTTATTTTTGGAAGTAGTTACTAATTAACTTCCAAAAAAGCTCAAAATATAAACTTAGTTCTTGTTCTTCCTTTAGAAGTACTTGATAGTTTTTTTGCTGGGCTATATTTAAGTCTATATTTTTATCTATAGTACAGTCTATAATCTATATAACATAGTCTATAGTTTAAACTATAGTCTAGTCTATGGTTTTTTCTTTATATAAATTTACTCATCAAATTTACTTAATTTTCAAATACAAATTTTTTAACCTATTTAATCGTCCACAAAAATATATATATTTTATACATATTTTGATTACAAAATAACTAAAATATTTATAACATTTTCATTTAAACTTTTGTATCAAAAACACTCATATTTGATCTAAAGAAAAAAATCATTTAAATTTAATTAAAATACGAATTTTTAATTTATAATGAATATTAAAATAAATGTTTGCCAAAATGACAGAAAAAAGAAAATAATTTTTTTTTTTTTTTTTTTTTTAAAACATAATTAAATACATACGCTTTACTATATTTAATGTGAAAAATTAATTAAGTGAAAAAATAATTTAAATAAAAATTTCTTTGTCACTTGCAACTATTTAACAAAAACACACATATTAGTTTGAATAATTAAAAAAAAAATAGTTAATTTATTTAATTGATAATTACACAAATAATGAGGTAATTAAAAAGTAAATTATTACTCAACTCAAGAAAATATGTTTTATGAAACATGTCTTAGTATTGTATTTCAAATATGACAAGTAAGTGCGAGTCTGCCTAAATTTATGCTACACTTTTTTTTTATTACAAACACCTTTTTTACACAAACACAATTACAAATGTTCTTGTTTATTATTTAAATCATTTCAAAACGTCTTGTTCTTTTTTTTCTTTATTGCAGAAAGTAAAACTTGTACGCCCGATGAATTCACTTGTAAATCGGGCGAGGGTGAATGTATACCCTTGGCCTGGATGTGTGACCAAAGTAAAGATTGTTCAGATGGTTCCGATGAGGCTTCATGCAGTAAGATTTTTTCTAAATTCAAAACGAATTATTGCTTCTCTTTTTTGATTTATAGTTTTGGTTGTAGCTAAAAAAAAAAAAAAAACATTCTTGTTTTATAATATACACTCCTCTTTGTTTACAATATTATGTTTAAAAGCACTTTTAGTATTTTTTTATGCCTTCTGTAGTTTTGCTTTCATGTCTCATTTACTTTAAATGGTTACACTTTCTTTTTTATACACAAAACCCACACGCACACACACACATGCACTTTAATAAGAAAATATTAGAATTTCCCCTGTATTTTCCTAAAATTTTGCACAATTTAATAATTGTTTTTTAGTGATCTTAATTTATTTATTTATTTATTTATTTATTAAAATAACTAATGTTATTAATTTTGATATTTTTTGTATTATTTTGTAGGTTTGGTGGTGGTTTTTATATTTTGCAATAAATTTATTTGTATATTTTGTGATTATTTTAGATGAATATTTTTTTTGAAATTATGTTAAAAGACTTTTGTAAGGTTTAATTGATTTTTTTATCAGTAGCTTAACAAAAAGCTCTAAAAGTAGGCCTTGAATATTAAAAATAATAATTTTTAAAACCCTGTTTCATATTTTATTATCTTTAAAAAATAGTACCAATTCAGTAGCTGTTTTTTATTAAATTGTCTCCTTAAAGTATGCTCTTAAAATATAATTTTAAAATTCCTAAAAGTATACTATAGAAAAATATTAACCATGTATAATACCTAAACGTTTTTTTTAATTGATCGCGGATTTTGACTAAATTTTCTACTTAAATTATGGTCTTAAAATTTAGTTTATAAATTTGTAACATCCCAGCGAAAAAAGAACTGAAAAAGTGCTGAAAAAATTTTGATTTTAATAATGAGTTGGGAGGAAGTACATAGTGCTGAAAAAGAGCTGCAGAAATTCTTTCTTTAACCCATGATTGGCACTGGTAGGATGTTCTTCTTTTATGGCTCTTGTTCTTTACTTTTGTAGTACTTATCTTAAAACTATATTTATAAAAATTTAAAAAAAAAATATGGTTTTAGCTTTGTTAATAGATAATAAAAATACTTTTCAAATTATGAAATTTTTATTTTCTTTGAATTTATTCACCTTTTTCCATGTTAAAAATACACTTATTTTCACTTTTTTAGAAGTAATTTAATTTCAAAAGTGCAAAATATGCACTTAGTTCTACTTTTAAAGTGGTAAAAAAGTTCTTTGGAAGCTCTTGCTCGTTTCCTTGCTGGGAATATACTATACAAAAGCCTTAATCATGTGTAATAAAGACAGCTCTTTATAATTTACTTTGAGTCTAAAAGTTTGTTTTTAAAATTTATTTAAAATATCCTAAATATATGCTATTCATTTCATCAACTATTTTATTTTGATATAATCCTTATTTCATAACTTTTAAGGTTTTGGTTTCTAAAGCAATTTACTTATGTATCTGTGTAATATATGTATTTTATTTTTAGTAGTAAATTCCTTTAAAAAATTCCTCTGTATAATATAGTTCAATCACTTACTAATCAACTAATATTTAACCAAACTTACATTTCTTTCAAAATTTGTTTTAAAATTTATTTGGTTCATATTATTTTAATATCTTTGTAATAAATTCTAATATTTATTATTTACATTTTTTATATTCTACTTTCTTAAAAAAAAAACCCTCTAAATTTCAAGATGAAACTTGTCGCTCGGATGAATTTACTTGCGGCAATGGACGTTGCATACAAAAACGTTGGATGTGCGATCATGATGATGATTGTGGTGATGGTTCTGATGAGCAAAATTGTGCTAAAGTGCCATGTGATGCTCATGAGTTTACTTGTACAAATGGTGCCTGTATACATAAGAAATGGAAGTGTGATGGTGATCCAGATTGTTATGATGGATCCGACGAATTTGTAAGTAGAAATTTTAATTATTTAATAAATTCTACGAGACCTATTTAATTTTCTTTTTATACATTATTTAAAATATTAATATACAATAGAATATATATATATATATATATCTCCTAAACTAAAGTTCAGAAAAAAAATAATTTTTTATACAACCAAATTTAAAAGTGTTGGCTTAAGTTTCCTGAAAAAATAAAAAAAAAACATATTTTGTTATACTAAAATTATGCATTTATTTAAAAACACACGAAATAGTACCACAGAAATACATGTTTTTAAATAAATGCATAATTTTAGTATAACAAAATATGTTTTTTTTATTTCTTCAGGAAACTAAAGCCAACACTTTGAAATTTGGTTGCGCATAAAATTATTTTTTTCTGAACTTTAGTTTGAGAGATATACTTAATTAAAGTTAAAAAAATGTGATTCCTTATTCAAGTGGCGGGCAGTGTATTTAAATACCTACATTTTTCCATTTTCTTACATTACGGACCATACATATATTTTTATTTTACGGACCGTACATAATATCCTTAAAACAGTTAGTTATCTCTAATGAATTTTTATTTTAATCAAAAATGACAGCATACATGAGAAATCCATTATTACATGATCTATTTGTAAAAAAGAGATGGTTTGTTGTACTTTTTGAAGGTTCTTTTAATAAATATTTCGTTTTTTTTTTTCTTATTCTTATATTTGTATTTAGTTAGTTTTTTTATAAAAAAAAATACACTGTAGATTTATAATATACACAAACATACAAATTTACACTTCATTCATTAAATATAAAAGCCCGGAATCGTGTTAGTACTAAAACACTGTAACTGAGTACAAAATAATTGTACATTTTACTAGAGTGAAGCTTAACCACAGACAATGATGTATTCATACATGTCCTGCAGTTCTGGTGACTTTCCCAAACTAATGTAACCAAAAGATACGTATCCTAAAACTTGAAAGAAAGATATAGTCGGTCTTGAACCCCCTACACCATTGTGTACGAGCATAAAAATTCGGGAACGGCAGTTATATTACACCTGTGGCCAATTTTAATAAATGTAAAATAAAATATACAAATACGGAATAATGCGTAATACTAACATCTAGATGATTTTATGCACTTTCGGGCGATTCCTGGAACTGGGTTTATACGGGAGCTATGGTATATTATATACCGATTTCATAAAATTTTGTAATGTTGTTTCTACTTGCATAAAACTTACTTGTGTCGAATATTAACTTGATACAAACATTTGTATGGGATTTATGCAAGTTAAAGTGATTTTCGGAAGAGGGTGTTATATGTGGGATCTATGGTCAATTGTGGACCGATCTACATAAAATTTGGTACAAAGATTGATACTTGTATAGAATTTCTTTGCACTGAATTAAAATATTCTTATTTTTAAAACATTTTTGAGTGTTTAAACTCTATTCCGGGTGGACATTTGTATGGTATGATTCTGAGTCGATTAGTTTACTTTAAGGTGGGTGTTGGATAATTTTTTCTATGCGTTACAAACATGAGCACAAATAATACCCCAACCACGTAGGGTGGTGTAGGGTATAGTGAATTTCCGTCTAGCCAGCCAGCCAGAAGGACGGACATCGTTAGATCGTTTAAAAAAGTGATTCTGAGTCGATTGGTTTACTTTAAGGTGGGTGTTGGATAATTTTTTCTATGCGTTACAAACATCAACAAAAACGCATAACACCCCAACCACGTAGGGTGGTGTAGTGGGGTATAGTGAAGTTAATCCATAGATTAAAAACAAACTTCAAACTACTCGTAATATAGATTACTTAGAGATACCTAATTAGCTAGCTGACTGTTTTTTTTTTTTCTTTTACTAATAATTAATAAATGTGATCTAAATGAAGTTAAATTAAATTACTTTTACCATTAAAACTGTAGGGTATTATACCATTCTAACAGTTTTATATGTTCTTGTTGCGTTACGGCCATGACTTAAAAAGTACTTTTATTTCTATACAATATAAATACATTTTAACCTAAATAAAGTATGACCGCAAAACCATGAAATTTAGCTTTGAGTATAACAAAAATATTTCTGACTATAATAATTCTTACTGACTTTTAGTTAGATAACTGAATAAGTGAGGAAAAGTCTCTGTTAGACTAGTTGGTTGGTTGTTTGGTTGGTTTAGTTGTCAGACTATAAAGAACAGTAGTTGTGAGAGCAATAGAAGTATAAATAAGAAATATACACATTTTATAACAAATACACACTATACATTATATTGTGACTTACAGTTCTGGCATTAAATGTCAAATTAGTGATATAACTAACTTTTTAAAGTCAACTTTATTTAACAAGCAACTAAAAGTTGTTGTACTTGAAAGTACTTACTTGTACTTAAGCACGGAGAAAATTAATAGACTTTCCATAAATTAAAAAGATACATTTGAGCGACTTTAAACTATATACTTTCTTCATAACCTAGGGACAGTAAAGTAGACAATTGATTTAGTTTTATAATTAAAATGTTAATAAGAAAAAAATAATTATAATTAAAAGTTAATAAGAAAAAAATAAACAAACAAAAACTAAAGAGAGACATTAGATCAGATCTGAACAGATCTGTAGGATAGTTGCCGCAATATTTGTAAAGTGGCATAAGGTCATACCCAGTTGGAAAATCTTCAAGGACCTGCTAATTTTTTACACCATTAAAGCTAGTTATTTAAAGCAAACGAGAAAAATAAATTATTTTTTTTAAACATATATTAACGGATTCTAATAATTTGCTTAAATTTATTAGATTATATCTTATCAAATCATAAACAATAATTTTGCCTTTTTTAGGGTTAGTCCACTGTTAAGCTTTTTGCAGTGTTGCCAGATGATGGGATTCGTCTTTCATTTGGGGACAGATTTTCGTGGGGTAGGATTTGAGGATTCTCGTAAAGTATGGGGATTCTTTATTAAATAATACATTTATTCCCTTTTTTTGTTTTTATGCCTTTTTTAATGAAAAACTATATTAACTTCGTTGGTTTCGCCTTACAAATCCAAAACAGTTTTCAATTAATTTTTTTTTTTTCGAAAACCAAATAAAAACTACCAAAATAATTATCTATGAAGAAACTGTCTGTCTCTCATTTCATAACATTAAGCTCTCATGGCTTTCGATAAATTTTCAATTTATAGAAAAATAAAAAATACATTTTCTTTTTATAGAAAAATTCAATACATTTTTTGTTTTAAAGAAAATTTTTGAAAAATTTTCCTTTTTTAGGAAAAAGGTTTTTATTAAAAAATAAAATTTCATTAAATAACCTTTTTTAGAAATTTTTGAAAATTTCCTTTTTATATAAAATTATTGATAAATTCTATTTTATTGCAAACAGTGATAAATTTTCTTTTTATAGGAAATATTAGATATTTTTGTTGGGAAATTTTTTAGGAAATTTGTTTTAAACATAATATAAAATATTGTTAATGATTATTAGTTACTCGTAGAAAATTTTCAATATATTTTCAATTAAAAAAAATTAGTGAAACACCACCTTACTTTGAAAAAAATTTTCATATGGAAAGTTTTTCAAAATGAGGTGAGAGGTTAGTTTTATATTAAAACATTTTGGGGAAAAAATTGGGAATTTACATTTTAAAATGGAGATTTTTGAAGATTTTTAGCTTCTGGTTTGGGGGATATGAGGCAAATTTTTTCTGGCGGCACTGGCATAAATATATATATATATATATATATAAAATTCTTGTGTCATGGTGTTTGTAATTGAACTCCTCCGAAACGACTTGATCGATTTTGACGTAATTTGGTATGTGTATTTGTTAGGTATGAGAATAGATCGTAAAGTATATTTCATATCGCTATAAGACGTAAAATAGGCCACAAGGGATAAAAGCTCTCCCTCCCTATATCTATGCCCATTTTCTTGAAATTTGTCAATCAAATAGTGTAACATCTAGAAGGAACTGTGGCCTATAATTTTCGTTATTTAGGGCGTAAAATAGGGCAAAAGCTCCCCTTTCCTATATATTCCTAACTAATCAGTCGATTTTCTTAAAATTTGGCAGGAAAATAGTGTAACATCTGGAAGGAACTGTAGTCTATAATGTTTATTATTTAGGACGGGAAATAGGGCAAGTGGAGTAAAAGCTCCCTTGCCCTATATCTTCTTAACTAATCAACCGATTTTCTGAGAACTTAGCACGCAAACACTGTAACATGTGAAAGGAACTTAAAGATATAAATTTTTTGGAAATTCAAACATTTAGGTCATAAAATAGGATGAAACAGGTAAACGCTCCCCCTACTCATGTCTTCTTAATTAATTATCTGATGATACCAAATAATAAAAATAAACCAAAATAATCACTAGAAATAAGCAACGTTTGCCATACACAGAAAACTAAATTTAAACTTTTATAGTTGTTTTTATTTTATATTAAAATTAATAACTATAAACAAATTTTCAAGTTTAAAAAAATTTATGAAGAATTTGATAAAATATTTAAAAAATATATAATAAAAGATTTAAATATTTCTTTTTCTAACTATAAGCTTATATTAACTGCTATCAAATTATAAAAAAATGTTGCCTTTTTTAATGTTATATCTCCACAAAGTTTTCTATAACAAACTATTTAGGGACACATAATAAATTGAAAATTTTTAAAACTCTGCAAATTTTAATAAAAGATTAAAAAATATATATTTAAGGATTTCATTAATATTTTGTTATTCAAAGGCTTATAGAATCAGTCTACTATCATATAAGGAAGACAAATTTTAAACTTTATTAATAGTATTTATTTTACGACAAAAGTAAAAATATTAAAAAATCGTAAATTAAAAAAAAATATATATGAAGCATTTGCTAAAAGATTTTAAAAGCAGATGTAACCAGATTTAAATAATTTTTTAAAATTTATTAACTTATATAAGTAACTAACAGATATGTAGTAAATATCTGCTGTCATTTTAAACCCCGTAAAGCTTTCTATAGGAAACTAGAAACTAGCACATGATAAATTGAATTTTTTTGAAAATTCTGCAAAGTTTGATGAAAGATTAAAAAATATATTTTTAAAAAAATATGATTATTTTTTTTTATTTAGTAGTTTATATTGTTTGCTATCTCCTCGTGAAAACAAGTTTTGAACTTTACTAGGTTATCTTATTTTATAACAAAAGTTGTTACAGTAGACACTTAGAAATTCGAACTCTCAGAAATTCGAATTTCCAGAATCAGTAATTTCATTACATTTGGCGCCCTAAAATTAATAACCAAAATTCGAATTTCTGAGCGGTTTTTTCTTTTTTATTGTAAACACTAAAATGTTGACAATTTAGTTTACCAAATACAAAGTAAAAAGGGGAATCCTATTTTAATAGATGATTTACAGATCTTGTTGATGTTGTTAGAGACAAAGGCGTTGAAGGAAGCGTTTAGCATTGGACGTTAATATAACTGCTTCTACCATTAGCTATATTAAATCGAATAGAAAATCAATATTGGATGCTGCTGCCAAAACTTATCAACATGTATCTAATAAAACTTTACATAGTGCTGAATACCCGAAAATGGAAAGTTTTTTGTTATATTTCGTTAAGTTTTTTATAGTTTTTATGTTAAATAAACTAAAATGAAAAAAACATAGTTTTTTATATCTTTACGGTCAAATTTACCTAAATTTTTATATAAAAAAAAAACAGTCCAGAAATTTCCGAATAATTCGGAAATTCGAATCGCTCTAAAAACAAAGTGGTTCGAATTTCCGAGCGTGTGCTGTAATACAAAAAAAAAATCGAAAACTTTAAATAATTTATGAAGAATTTGATAAAAGATTTTAAAAATATATATAAAGAAATATAAAAATTATTCACATAGAAAAATTGCAATTTTATTAGACCCTAGCGAAGTAGGAAAGTTGCATTGATTTCTCTAAACACAACAACAACTACATAGAATAATATTTTGCACAACTGTTGCAAAATTGTCAGCGTAGAAGCAATTGCAAAATTATCAGAGTAAAAAGTTGCATCAATTTTAATAATATTGCCACTCTGTAAAAATGTGTAAATAGTACCAAAAAATCAACTCTAAACTGGAAAACATCACTAATAAATCAAACTATGCATAAAAAACGGTTTTCGGAATTTAACAACAACAGTAAAACAAAAAATTTAAACTGAATTAAAACATATAAAGCAAGTGTCGTCATTTACTTTGCGTTTAACAGCTGTTCAAAACATATAACCTCGTGTACGAGTATTTTTCTAAAAATGGAAAAAAGTGAATTTCGAGTGCTCATTAAACATTATTTTTTGCGAAAAAAAAACGTCAATCAAACCAAGGAAAAGCTCGGTAAATACTATGGGGACTACGCACCGTCGATTTCAATGGTAAAAAAGTGGTTTACTGACTTTCGTTGTGGTCGCACAAGTACAAATGACGCTGAACGTTCTCGACGGCCAATTGAGGTCAGTATACACGAAAATGTCGAAAAAATTCACGATACGGTGTTGGCCGACCGAAGAGTAAAAGTGCGCGAGATTGTTGATGCCATAGGCATTTCATATGGCAGTGTGGTTTCGATTTTAAATGATCAGCTGGGTTTAAAAAAGTTGTCTGCAAGATGGGCGCCGCGTTTGCTCTCAATTGACCATAAACGTAAACGTGTGACAACTTCAAAGGATTGTTTGGAGTTATTTAACAGTAATCCGAATGAGTTTTTGCGGCGTTTTGTAACTGTGGATGAAACGTGGATCCATTACTGTACTTCGGAGACCAAGCAGCAGTCTAAACAATGGGTTTCTCCGGGTGAACCTGCTCCGAAGAAGGCCAAGGTAAGTTTGTCGGTCAATAAGGTGATGGCAACTGTTTTTTGAGATGCGCGCGGGATAATCTGCATCGATTACCCTCAAAAGGGAAAAACAATAAACGGCGAATATTATTCCAACTTATTAGACCAATTTAATGAGGATTTAAAAAGAAAACGACCCCATATCGCCAAAAAAAAGTTTTTTTTCATCAAGATAATGCACGGGTGCACACGTGTGCACTCTCAATGACAAAACTCTATGAATTGGGCTATGAATTGGTACCCCATCCGCCATATTCTCCGGACTTAGACCCTAGGGACTACTTCCTATTTCGAAACCTAAAAAAATGGCTTGCTGGAAAAAGATTCAGCTCCAAAGATGAAGTTGTTGACTAAACAAATGCCTATTTTAAGGACCTGGAAAAATCCTATTTTTTACGCAAATTAAATGAAGACTCTTGCTCAGAATTTGAAAGTAGTCTTCTAACAGGTGGTATTTGATGGGAATAGTATTGTATTTCACGTAACTACGAGGGAAGTTCGAAAAGTCACGGACTTATTGATCCGCCCTCGTACAAAAAAAATATATTAGAAATGAAACACCCCTATTTTTGATGTCTTGAAAAAATTGGTTTTACTTCTTTTTGCAAACTTGATCTAAATTTTTCAAAAGTTGCTTACGTCAAGTTGAAACATTGCAAAATTTTTAGGGTTTCAAAATTTTGAGGTGAGTACCTTCATTAACAATTCTCTTAAATTTATTAGTTTACTTTAACTATCTTATTTTTATTTTATAAAAAAGTTATAAAAATTTTTAAATAATTTGAAAAAAGACATCAAAAATTATATATTAACTATTTGCTTAAATTTATTGGTTAATGTTATCAGCTAAGATAATAAACAATAATGTTATCATTATTATTGTTAAAATATTACATCGCTTTTTTACATCAAAATATTTATGGAATCGTACAAAAAAACTATTATTCCTTATATTTTTCAATTAATACAGCTGTATAATTTTACATCAAAATTGAATTAACATATTCAAGCAAAAATAAAATAAAAGAAACAGTAAAATTAAATTCAAGATTTTTTCTCACTTCAATTTTTAAGTCATTCAATCATTTACTTGATTGATTTAATAAATTTTTTAATAGAAAAATTTTTCCGTTTTTCATTTTTTACAGTTATTAGTAATTGATGTAATTATTTTGGTGATTTGTGAATTTTTTCAGTATAATTACGTAAAAATTTGAATGTTTTCATGCCGTACATTAGCATTTTTATGGATGTACTTAGGCTACTTTCAAAACAAACGGTTCATATGTTTTTTTCTTTTTTTATAAAAAGTTATAAATTCTCCTTTGTTTACAATAAAAACTTTTCATCTTTAAAATAGCTTAAAAACTTAAAGGGTTATTAAACATTTTATAAACTTTATTATCAAAAAGTTCTTCATATACATGTTCTCGTACAAAGTATTTTGTTGTATATTTTATTTGGTGCATACTTTTTGGGGCCAAAATGATTGATATAAGTTTTAGTAAGTTGTTGAACATAAAATCAAATAAGTTTTACAGTTTTTGTCCAATTTGAAAAAAAAAATAAACTAAATCCTGTTTAGATTATTGAATGAATTAAAAATTGAAATTTTATTATTTTATTTTTTCTTGAATATATTAATTAAATTCTGATTTAGAATGAAACAACTGTGTTAATTGAAAAATACAAGGTAATATTTTTTTCTGTGTATTTAATTCTTAATTCTTATAAGATTTCCATATGAATAAAGAAAAAGACCTAAATTGGGATAAAAGCATTTTTTTTTTTTTTTTTTTTTTTTTGATGAAAACTTAGGGCATTTTCAAAATAAATGGCTCATATGTTTAGTCTTAAGAAAAAAAAGTTTAATGTAGTTAAAAAGCTATATTTTTAGCTTTCGAAATCATATCTAAAATTTTAAATTGCATTAAAAGTTTGAAGAGCTTCGAGATTTCTAGTGCAGGAACTACACTCAAAACGGAAATTGTTATGTGATATCCTTAAGATAATCAACAGCCCACATTAGATCTTTATTCGAGTGAAAATAAAAAGTGCCGCTTTATAATTTATGAAACAATTTTTAAAATATTTTAATAATATCATTTATTGTTTTTTTATGTTTGAATTTATTACCTTATAGTGAAAGAATTTAAAATTTAATAGTTTACAATTTTTTTAAGAAACATTTTTTGTAAAATTTATAAAAAAAATTTGATTAAATATTAAAATGTATATTTTATTAGATAGCTGATAATATCTACTTTCTGATTATATTAAAATTTATGGCTTTTCATAGAAACATAATTATACTCATAAAATTATTAATTAAAAAGTAAAACAATTACTTGATTGATAGTTTTTCTAGTAAAATATTATCTTTCATTAACTTCTTCTTTTAACAATTTCCATTTGGATCTATACGAAAAAAAAACCAGTGAGAATCTTATATTAGGCTTGGCCGAATTTATATACCCATCATCTCCAACTATTTAAAATTTTTAGTTATATGGGAGGTGCTCGGTAAAGTGGGAGGACCACGCCCATTTTTTGTTTCAGAGTTTATCAAAATTTCATTGATGTACATACTTTGGCGAAAAGCATAAACTGAAGTTACAACGAACCCCACGCTTTCTTGGATTTTGCTAATTTTTAATACCAAACAAACCTTTTTTAAGACAAATGTTTGAGCCAAATTTCATCCCCCTAGAATATCTGCTTTCAACAGACAGACGGACGGACATCGTTAGACCGTTTTAGATTTTCATGAGGACCCAGAATATATATATTTTTTGGGGGTCTTAGATATTTATTTCGACATGTTACTCAAGGAATGACAAACCTAATATACCTCCCATCATTTTTTGATGTAATGTATATATATAATACCCTTAGCACTGAATAATTTTATAACAACAAGAGCTTTTACTTCAGTATATTACTTGACTACCACGGTTTGCTAAAATTACTGCATACCGAATAGCATTACTACCTCATGCCACAATAGCTACATATTACAACTTGCATTCATTGGATTACAGTTTATGGTATGTTGTGGAAATATAGTATACGCATGTATCAACTTATATAAGAATATTTTGCAGAATATTTTATTTACTATATAAAATACTAAGTGAAATAGTTATAATAGCAGGATTATAAACAATTTAACCGGAGCTATTTTATTTTTATTTTTTAATTAAAGTCGCTATAATCTTTTCCAAAGTTAAGGCCACTCTAATTAAAAATCATATATCTCAGTATTGTTTGGTATGGCTCTAATATTATAATAAGCACTGTTTTACTGTCTCTATTTCTTATTTTTTTTTTCTATGCACAGTAAATTTAAGCGCATTGTTTCTTTTTTTATACTTGTGTTCATGTTTATATTCAAACATTTAAGTATCTTTATACATCTCCATTTCAATGTGTATATAAGTTCATATATAACCCAGCGACAAAAATGTCAAGGCCTCTATCGTGCAGGCCTTCCAAGAGGTCTATTTAAACCTTTTCTAAGATGCAGTGGCTCATGCGAATCAGCAGTGTTGCCAGAAGGTGAGAAAAAAAGGTTAAATTAGACTTCATAAAAGGTCAGAAAAAGCTAAATGAACCAAAAAATAAAGGCTAGAAAAAAAGCTAAAATTTTTTATTATTTAAAAACTTATTTTAATTATTTTTTTGTTCTTATTAGTTTTTGATTTTTTTTAAGGATGCTGTAGATTTAAATATAAAACATAGAACGGCTGTCAACAAAAATGATTCAATGAAAATTATCATACAAATTTGGGTTATATTTCATATGAAAAATTACTTATCTAATGTTTTGAAGTGATTTCTCGTAATTTTTTGATTATACTTAATACTTTTTTGATTAATCACTTCCAAGTTTTTGGGCGATTTTTCTTTTTTATAAGATTTTTTTAACATATGTATTCATAAATAGTTTCTATGGTTAATGGACTTTATTAAAGAACAATTATAATAATTCATTAAGTAAAACCATAAAATGAGTTAAGTTATATTTGATTTGGAGAATGAAGGGCCGCAGGCGAAAATTATTGTCAAATATAAATAATCTCGATTGTTTGTGCGAATTGATACACAAAATAAAAATAAAATTAATAAAACACTTAAGAAATTATTTTATTCCTAGTTGAAATGCTGAAATTTTAAATCTTTTAAGGTAATTTAAAAAATGGAAAAAAAGGCTAAAACGAAAATTTTGAGGATAAAAGCAAAATAAAAAGACTAGATTTAGTCTAAAAAGCTTGTAACACTGCTAACCAGCCTTATATAGTTAGGCCTTCAAGAATGCCTTATCCTCATTGCATTCTAAAATATACGGTAGAATTTTCAACTTCCTTTCTCTTAGAAGGTGAGAAAGAAGCTGTACTTTTTTTTAATATATTTCATTTTAAGCAACAACAAATTTAAAATATACAGCGTCTTAATACCCTTCTCTTAGAAGGGAAGAAAGATTACAATATTTTTTTTACTTTAAGAAGAAACAAAACCATTCCTAAACCGTTACAAAAACAATATCAAAATTCAAAGAAAATAAGAATTCTTTTTGGTTTTTGGTAATAACAACTACTTATTAAAGTAGTTTCTCGGTAATAAGGCATGATTATTATTTGCCTACTCTGTAGTACATAAATAAATACTCAATGGTATAATATCAAAGTAATATTGTAATCACGTAGATGAATTGGCTAGAGCGCCGGATTAACAAACAAAAGGTTGTTGGTTCAAACCAATTCTGATGCTGTAAGTTTTTTATAACAAAATGTTTAAAAAGATATTTTATACTAAACAAAGTATATATATATATATATTTATGTTATACATGAAAAATCTGTTAGAAAAATAATTTTTAGAAATTTGCATAATTTTGCTCGAAAAAAAATTCATATATTTTTAAATTTTGTTCATAAATACTATGAATCGAACATGACTTTTTTCCCAAACTTCTTTCATAAAAAATAAAATTTTATTCATAGATATTATTAAATTGTTCATAACGAAAATTTTAGGAATTTTGTAAAAATTTTGTTAAATCTTTGAATTAGTTTTATTAGATTTGATTGCAAATGGTAAATGAAAATAGTTATATATAAAAATATTAACAGCAAATGAGCTAAAATGGCAAAATTCCAAGGAAAATCTATTAAAAGAAATAATTTTTAGAAATTTGCATAATTTTGCTCGCATTTTGCAACACATCATTTTGATAAAAAGCGCTTCTGTTTTGACCCCAAAATGTAGCTAAAAATCATTAAAAACTTAAAATTTTCCAAAGAAAATTTCAAACATTTTTTTTTTAAATTGAAAAAATAAATAAAAATTTAAAAAATTTTTTTAGTCTTCTTGACTTTTGATTCGCTTAAAAAAAATATAAAAAAAGTTTTAATACTTAAAAAATTGTGTTTAAATATTATGAGCTGAAATCAATGAAAGTAAATTTTTATATTTATGTACAAACTTTTTTCTGTGTAAATAGAAAAATATTTTATTAAATTGAGCAGAAGACCTGTTGACAGTTTTTCTTCACAAAGTTCGTTGGTAGCACTTTTTCAGAAGGCCTGCTTTGAGTTTTTATTCAAGACAGGAAGCGAATGTGAAGGCCTTACTTTCAGTGACATCGCATGAAAAAAAAACATGAACATAGAATGCAGGGAGAAGCTCTTCTGACTATAAAAAAGGCCTTTTAGAAGAGCTTCTTATACCTTCTTTTTACCACTGGGTAAATTTATAACACACACATACACTCACGACATTTACAACACAATTCTATTAACAAAATTACTATTTACCCATTTCATTTTCTATGTGTGTATGTCCTTGTTTTACTAAGAACTATTTGTTAATTTTTTTTTTCTTTTTTTTTTCCTTCAAACACACATTTAAACTCAGTTGAGGTTTTGTAGTTTTTCTCATTTAATTCAAACTCACCAAACCCCCCCCCCCCCCCCCCCCACCCGTTTGCTTTCACCAGAAGAAAGGAAAAATGCAAGGATTTTAAATAAATGACATTTCGGATTTTATATAAAAATAAAAAATCTTTGTATGCGTATACAAACAGGACTTTATTATTCAATCAAAGAGGAAAAAAATTACAAGAGGGTAATTGGGTTGGAGCTTTTAAATTATTAGAGACGTTTGCAAAAAATAATAGAAAGGGACATTTTCTGGTTTGCATGTAATTGATTAAACAGAATTTTTTTTGTTGTTAAAATAAAATATTTTAAATGTTTGGGAAAGAAAACTGAACTAAAAATAAAAGAACTTAATTTAGTTTGGTTAAGTTAAAAAAAAAACATTTTGAAAGAATAACTAGAAGAAATACAAATTTAATAAGGAGAATTCAGAAAAAAAATTTACGTAGTATCTAAAAATGATATAAGGAAAGCAAAAATTTTGTTAATTTTGAGTAAAAATATTTTAATCTTTTTTCTTCTGACACTGACGTTGATTTGTGGTTTTATTAACGAATATTCATGTATGCAAAGTCTGTTCACTTTAATCATTTTTATTAATGCGCGCATAAATTGTGTAGGTTTAAAGTCGAAAGTTTCAAAAAAGCCTTAAAAATGGAGGTTTCACTTTATCAAAATAAAAACAATGCGATTTTGTAGAACTTCTATGGTGCTATCAGCACATGTCAGAACTACTACAATGTTTTCAGTATTTATTGAAATACACTGAAAACAAAAATTTTTAATTTTATTTTTATCACAATTTATTGGTTAAAAATCTTCAAAAATTGAGGTTAATAATAGACATATTTTGGTATATTATGCTGCAAAAAAGTAAACTAAATTCAGTATTGGTTTGAAAAATATAGTCGTTTAAATTTTAAACATTTATCTTATTTACTAGCAGAGAAAAATTATAGTTGTAGTGACCATAATCTAAGAGCAAAATATTATGATTGAAACATATGATCACAACAAAAAATAGAAATGATTATAAGAAATAATCATTATGGTACCATCTTGTCCGATTTTATGCTTTGTTTTTTCATGTTATGATTCTAGTTTTACATATAATTGAACAACCTTACTGCAACATTATCCCATTATATCAGATTATAATTCGATGTTATTATATTATTATTCTCTCTTATTATATTATACCACTTTGTCATATTATGATTCCATTTTTTTCAGATTATTCCATTTTATCATATTATTGTCACAGTATTATTCGATCTTATCACATATTAAAATAAAACGTATTAATACAAAATTATTTATTGAAAATAATGAAGAAAAGTTTTCATTAGTCAGAAAATATATATATATATTTATATATATATATATATATATATATATATATATATATATATATATATATATATATATTATCTTATATTGCTTGAAGTATAACCAAATTTTTTTTATTTATATTTATTCATGTACAAACTAAATGAGAATTGGAAAACAAACATTAGTTTGTGAAAATGATAAGTATTATATTTATTTGATATATTTTATTGTCATGGGAATAATAATATTAATATGGTTTAAAATCAGAATATGATTTAAGAACAAGGAAAAATATTTAATAGTTGTAGAAGTAATGATATTTGTCATATTAATATAATTTCGTTTCTGGTAAAAATATTTAAAAATATAATTTTTGCAGTCAATTATATTAAAATTTTTTTTGAGTGTAAAAATTAAATGACAAAAATTTAAACAAAAATATTGCTATCATGAACACAGAGTTATTAAAATTCAAGAAAGTTAACAATGAGAACATAATATTGTTTTAGTGATACTGTTGCAACCATGTTTTTTTCATATTAATTTTAACCATAAAGATGATTCTTTGTAGATAACATTCAGTGATCTAAGGTCATATATTATATTATACGGAACCAAATTTGGAAAATTGTTGAAAATTTGAAAAATTTCATAAAATTTTTTTTAACGTCACTTTGACCCAGAAGTGTCATTTATTAAAAAATTCTGTTTACGAGATATTTTAGACAATTTTAATAAAATCTGTAGTTGCCGGTCACTAAAAACATAACTTTTGCTAATACTTACGATAGTTATATGGAAGTTTGTGATGTGGCTATCCCATGCCTGGCTTCCTGAGATCAAACTGTAGAGAAACAGCTTGTCTTTAAAGTACTGTTCTCTAAATTTAAATTCACTTATACGCACAAATTTTTTATCAAAAAAAAAAAAAAAAAAAGCTGCGAAATTTACAAAATTTTTGGTTTCAGTTTTTGTTGACGCATAACTTTTCATCAGATAGCAACAAGGTAAATTGTTGTACAGCATATGAATTTCCTATGTGGTGTCCCTCGACTGGTTAATAGTTTGAATCTAAAAGATGTAAATTGTCTGTGCAAAACTGGAAGAAATCAAAAAATTTCTGAAAGTTTCAACTCAGTTTTTTTTAATTCCTTTTAGCTTTAAATGACTGTAGTTTCGTAAGATTTTATGTGAATCGCCTAAGATTTTGAATTTTTAGTTATATTGTAAGAATGTATCACCAGTTTTTCTATTTTTAAAGCAAACTTTAAAAATACAAGACGCATAAATTTGGTTTCAAAGAGTTTCGAAATTGTTTAAAATTCCTCATATATATTAAAATTATATATTAAATAAAAATTTTGCCTTCATTTTGCCCTTTAGTCTTTTTTTTGCTTTACTATGAAAAAAAAAAATGTAATAATGTAAATGGGTCAGGTATTCTATTCTAATAGTGTTGACCTTAAATTTAAAAAATATGTTACACTTTATTAATAGCAAAATCGAATATTTTTAAGAGAAAATTTTGTGTTTAATATTTATTGCTTTAAAATTGTTATTACATCAAATTATAAAAAAATACAAAATCGAAAATTTCACCAAAAATCCCAATAAAATAAAATTTTACCCAAAACCGATAGTCCGCCAAAAATCCAATATTTCAGCAAAAATATCACACTTCACCGATAATTTGAAATTCCACCAATCTGATATTTCACAAAAAACTTAAAATTTCACCAAAAAATCTAAATTTCGCCACAAAATCAAAAATATCATAAAAATTCGAAATTTCACTAAAAACTTTAGAAAAAATTAAAAATTTCGCAAAAAGTACGACATTTTCCTAAAAATTGAATATTTCAACAAAAATTATAAATCTCAAAAAGCAAAGGAATAAAATTTCAGAAAAAACTTACATTTTCACAAAAAATATGAAATTTTACCAAAAATTAGAACTTCCAGCAAAATTTTGAAATTTCACCAAAAATTAAGAATTCCAGTAAGAATTATAAATTTCGTTAAAACTCTGACATTTCTCTAAAAATTGGATACCGTAATAAATTAAATAAATTAATGTTACCAAAAATTTTAAATTTCAACAAAATTTGGAAATTTCGCCAAAAAATGAACATTTCACAAAAAATTCGAAACTTCATAAAAAAAATCCAAATTTAAAAAAAATTGCATATTTCAACAAAGATTCGAAATTTCAGTAAAAATCTTTTTCTTATAAATACTTAAAAAAAAGTTACACAATTACAGAATTTTTAACAAATGTTTTATTCTACTATTATCATAAAAAGAGTACCGCTTTATAAGGGTGGGGGTAATTTTTAAATAATGTTACACAATAACATCTTTCTTCAGAAAAGAATATGCTATAAAATAATTTTATTAAAATTTCGATAAATAATTCCACTTCATCTCATTTAAATCTTAAATTTTACCTCTAGAATTTCATTTTGCAAAATTAATTTTATTAAAATTTTGCAGAGAAAAAATATAGTTGTAGCGACCATAATCTAAGAGCAACATATTATAATTGGAACATATTGTCACAGCTAAAAATAGATATGATTATAAATAATAATTGTTATGATTCCATTTCATCATGTTGTGTCTGATTTTATGATTCGTTATTTCATGTTATGATTCGAGTTTTTCATATTATTATAGCACCTTACTACATTATTGTGATATGATTATAAATAATAATTGTTATTATTATACTATTACATTATCCCATTCTATCAGATTATTATTTCACTCCATCTTATTATATTATCATACTATTATTACATTTTATCATATATTATTCCATCTTATCATATTATAATCCAATCTTATAATATTATGATTCTATTTTATCATATTATTATTTCGTCTTATCATATATTGAAGTAAAACTAATTAATTCAAAATTCTTACTTTTTAAACTGTTTATTCAGCCCGTTACGTTTGTTTGAAAATAATAGAGAATGGTGTTTATTAATCATAAAAGGATATTTACATATTATTTGTTCATTAATTAATTTTATTTATTTGTACCGCCATATATTGTGCAATATAATACAAGATATTTTTTATTAACTAAACCCTTTAATAGTAGTTAATCAATATCTTAATTGCCTGAATCATACCAAATATAACAAAATCTTGTCCACTTATATTAATGCATGTATAATCTAAAGGACAATTATAATGTAGGTGGAAAACAAACGTTAAAACAAAACACATTGAAAAACAAAGAAGTTATATATATATATATATATATATATATATATATATTTTATTTATTTATTTTTATAATTTTATTTTTATGCGAGTAATAATATTTATATGGTTTGATAACAAAATATAGTTTAAGAACAAGGAAAAAGATTGATAATATTTAATGTTTGTAGGTTATAATAATATTTTTTATATAAATAAAATTTTGTTTTTGGTAAACTATATTAAAATTTTGATTGAATGTAAACATTGTTATCATGAACACAGTGCTAATAAAATTAATAAAAATTAACAATAAGATCATATTGTTGTTGTAGTGATAATGCCGTAACCATGTTTTTTTCTGAGTATATTTACTTCACCTCATCGTACTTATAAAATTTAAAACTTTCTCAATTATTTTTCTTATCAAGAGTTTCAATTTTCTCCTTAATTGAATTTCCACAAAAACTTTTTTACGCTTAATTCGAAAATTTAAATTTCTCTGATAGCAACAAAAAATAAAAAAACTACACTTGAAAATTTATTGCATATTTCCATAATAAAAATACAATAATATTTTCTTGCATACTTTTAGGCAACAATTTTAAGTGCAGCAAGCAGTATATTAAAATTTCAAGCCAAAATATAGAAAAAGTTTTTTGAAACTCTTAACAATAAATTTAAATAGAAATATATTTTGTTAATAATAAAATAAGGATAAAGAAATTTATTAAGAAAAAGAAATGCACCAAGCATAAGCTTAAAGTATTAGTGTCATCAAAATTTTGTGGAAAATCTTGCAGCAAAACTAAAAACTTTTTAAACAGGGAATTTTTAAGAGTATGAGATGAATGGAAAAAAATAGTATAAATGAAAGAGTTGAGAATATATTTCATTTAATTTACGTGATAATTAATACAAGCCTTAAAGCTAAAAGCAAACAATTTTAAAAGCCATAAATTGGGTGACTGACAAATTCTTTTAGCAAATATAAGGATGATGATGAAGTTAGTAAAAACTAAAATCTAATAGTATTCATGAAAATGCTGATAGCTTAAATTACTTGCAGACTTTTTGTGACCACCGAGGCATTGAAAGGATAGTTTTTCTTGGTTTCCTGGGTTTTAAATTTGACTTGTTTTAGTTTTAT
Organism: Protocalliphora azurea; assembly: GCA_932274085.1. NCBI lineage: Eukaryota > Metazoa > Arthropoda > Insecta > Diptera > Calliphoridae > Protocalliphora > Protocalliphora azurea. The sequence goes on from OW026519.1 coordinate 53,864,703, forward strand.
AGCACAAAAAAAAAAACAAAACAGTTTTTCAGGAAACGAGAACACAACAAAACCTTTCCTCGTAAAATCCAAAAAAAAAAACTCAAGCCTTCAGTGTTTGTTGCAGTCTGTATTAATGATATTTATATTTGATTCTTTAGTTTTTTCCAGTTCTTGGTTAGTTTTTCTGGAAATTCTTGACAAAGAAAGGAAAAAATCTCCAAAAAATTCTAACAGGATGTTTATACAAACCAAAAGTCAAGTCAATGTTGTTGTTGTTGCATTTCCTTAAAATGCAAACATTTACTTACATACTCATCTATACCTAAGGTCCCACAGGCATTGAGCTTGAATTTTAGTATAGTCTTTGTGCCTGGACAGGACTAGAAACATAGAAAACAACTACAATGAAAAGTTTATAAAACAATCATAGTAAACGTATAAAAAATACATAGCACATCCTGTTTTTCATATAAACCTTGCTCTCTTCCCGCAAATGTGAGAGAGTAAATGGAATACAAAATTTATTTCATGGAAACTAAAAAAATGGAACTCTTGCACCATGTTCCTATTCTTGATACTATGTATTATAAAAATAACAACTGAGAAGAGAACTATTTTTCTGTTAGCATCCTTAAAGTATGCTATGAATTTGATGGAATCTATTTATACTTACTTTTAAGCATTAAGTAAAAAATAAAAAAAATATTTTTTTTTTGCTACAATTGTTTAGTAGTTCCTGTTTTATTCTTCATAAAAATAAACACAAATTTTTGTTGCTTAAAGGATGCCAACCACCATTGAGAGTTTTGCAGGGAAAGGGAAAACAATATAAATGCTTGCATATCTTAAGGCTTTTTTTGGTTAAAAAACATAAAGTGTTTTAGTTCTGGTTTAAAATTACCAGAAAATTCATTTAGTTAATTTAATATACATAAAGTTTGTTAAAACTAAAAACCATATTTCAGTTTTAAATGTGAAAATTGCTTTAAATTTAAGCCAGCCCAATATTCACTATATATCATTTAATAGAGCATTTAGGAAATAAAATAAATTTGCTTTAAAGACATAATACAGTTTTTAATCTCATTACCAAATTTTATTTCAATTTTAACTTCAAATTGTGTAGTTAAATGTTCATTTCCATAAGTAATATTTTTACTTAAAAAGATTTTTATTAATTTTCATGATTTTTTACATTTTAAATCTATATAAACTTCAATGCGGAAATTCACTTACAAGGCTGTTATTACTTATTGCCTTTTTTTAATTATAATAAAAGCTAGTAATATGAAAATCTACTTATTGCAGTTATTTATGTATGCATTAAAAACAAATGATGTCAGTTGCATACATTTGGGCGCTTAAACAATAAAAAATAAACTTAAATATAAAATAGTGCATTATTTTAGGTTTATTACTTGTAAAAAGGGAAATTATTGTACAGATAAGTATTTAAAAACACACAAATGGATAGTAGAACAGTTAAAGCAAAATAGAAGAAACTTTTAAAAGCAAAAAAGGAATTATTTAAAAATTACGCTTTTAAAAATTTTAAGGAATTCACTTAAATAATTAAAAATAAAATTTAATATAAAGTTAAGTATTCAAAACTACTAAGACTTTTATAAGTTTATTAAGTAGATTATGAAAATCTATTGAAATTATAAAATTTTTTCTAAAAATAATTTTAAAAAAATATTATTTTTTTTAGCAGAATTGTGGTTTTTGGTTAAAATTGTTAAACAAATTTCTTGGTAATTTAAAAAGTCTAATTTTATAACTAGAGAAAACTGTCATTAATTGTAGGCAAATAAAATTATGATAACTTTATTTCGAGATATAATTTAAGGCTTTTAAAAATACATTTAAAATTTTAAGAAAATGATTAAAAATTTAATTTTAAAGAATTTCCAAAATTTCAAGAAAAAATATATTACATTTACTTAAAAAAAAAAAAAACAATAATTTTCTCCTAAATTTTAATCACAAAAAAAATTGGTATAAATTTTACTAAAATTTGGAAAATTAAATCTTTTTCTAAAAATTTATTTTTAAAAACCAAATTTGTCATTAAATAAATATTATAGCAAAACTTGTTTTTAGAATTTGTTTCTCATAATTTTTTAAAAATTTGTATTTTCAAAATTAAATTTTTTTGTACAGAATTTTAGTTTTTTTTTTTGTAAAATATTTTAGATATTAAAGAAAAAAGGAAACAATATAATTTTTTTAATAACAACTATTTTTATATAAGTTTTTCATTCCGTTTGTAATATCCACAATTTTCATTGGAGAGTAAAAAAATTTATATTTTCTGGACCCTTGTAATCCTTTGTCGATTGAATGGCGAAAATGCCATATATAATATATATATATCATACAATCGGAAATCCTTTCGAGAATTTTGCTATTGAAATACAGTAACATCGATTCATAAATGGCGGAGATATATAAAATAAACCAGTTTTATAAATCAGATTTCGATTTTCTGACGCCCCTAAATAAGCTAGAGACTTTGTTTTTGCAAAGAAGATTTGCAAATTTTTTTCTGAATGTTTATGCTGAAGAAATTAACTAAATCGGTCCAATAATAACCAAAATGTCTGGCAAAGCTCATTTTTCTGCAGTCCTTGCTTAAGCTATGGATTTTGTTTTTATATAAATCTGTTATAAATATTTTTATAAAATTTAAGTTTTTTGAATTCTCCATATCGGTCTATAAACAACCGAGTTATATTATTTAAAATATACGCACACAAACATATATAAAAACACTGCAATGACTTTCAGTGTTGTTATTTTTTGTATAAGCAAGTAGTGGTTGTATATACATACACACAATCGTTTTTATATATGTTTGGACGTTTTTTTAGTTTGAAATAGAAACATTGCAATGCCTCAGTGTCGTTGTTTTTTGTATAAGCATGTATCTACATACAAACATATGCATATAAATTTAGTAGTTATTAAAAGTTCTCAGTGTTGTTGTTTTTTAAAAGAAGCCACGCTTGCTATGATTTTTTTTTAACTGAATAAAATTAATTTAATTTTGTATACAGTTTTGTAGTTTGGTAAAAAATGTGAAAAATGAAAGCATATTTTAAGGCGTAAAATTTATTATTTGTCGGTAAGGTGGTGAAGAGTATAAAAGATTCAGCCCAACGGAATATAGCTTGTTTTTTTTTCATTTTCTTAAAATTTAACCTAAAAATTTATTTCAAAAATGTAGATTTTGTACAAAAAAAGAAAGTTTTTGTATTAAATGTTATTAAAAAAAAAATATTTTTATAGTTTTAATTATTTTATATTTTTTTAATTTTTTTTTTTATAAAATTTCACAGAATTTTAGTTTTTTGGAAAAATGTTTATACATATTTAAACAAAAGAAAACATAATATTTTTTTTTAATTATTAAAAATTTTTTTATAATTTTCATTTTTTTTTTAAATTTTTCCTAAATCTTTATTTTTGAAAATGCAGATTTTTCACAAAAAATTTATTATTGAATCCTATTGAAAAATGTTATCTTTACTGCTTTCATTTTAAAGATTTTTCTCGAAAATTATTTTTTGGAAATGTACATTTTTTAAATACATTTTTAAACAAAACAAGCCATAATATTTTTTTTATAACTTTCATTATATTTTTTTTTAATTTTTCACAGAATTCTAGATTTTTGCTTAAAATTTAACAGAAGTGTTTAAATATTTTTAAAAAATAAAATATTAAAAACAACTGTCAATAATTCTATATTTAATAAAATACAAAAGTAAAATTTTTAGACCATATTTGAGTCTTATCAAAATAACCTTAAAATTTTTAATTAATTTAAGTAATACCAACACTATTAAATCCGCTTTCTAAAGATACCAAAAAATTTAGAAAACAATTGAAATTTTTCTACAAAAATAAAGTGATAAACTCAAAAATTAGCCAAATTATTACAAAAACTTGGAAATTTTCACTTTTTTGTATTAAAAATTAAATTTACAAAAAGAAAAAAAGAAAATGTTATATTTTTTGTAAACATTATAAAATATTTATTTATTTAATTTCTAAAAAAATTGCACAAAACTGAAACTTCAAAAATTAAATTTTTCCAAAATTTTATAAAATAAAACATTTCGTAGCAGTTTTTTATAAAAAAGCTAATTTAATTAATAATTTTAGTTTTATTTCTTATAGGTCTTACTAAATAAAAATTAATTATTTAATTTCTGAATAATTCATTTATTTATCTATCTATTTATTTATTAATTTTTTTTTTTTTTTGTCTTAAAAATTTAATTTTGGAAATTTAAAATTTTAACAGAATTTTAAGTTTTAGTTTAAAACTCAACAATTTTATTTTAATATTTTCTAAGATGTATTTTCGTTTTAAACTACAGACAACTGCCGACAATTATAAAAACAGTAAGTTCCAAAAAAGCATATAAAATCTTCGTATATGAAGCCTTTCAAAATTACCCTTAAAATTTCCAAAAAATGCTCTAAGTTGATATTTTAAATTTAAAAACAGTTTTAATGGAAAATTATTTCTTATTATTTAGGTTAAAGAAAAGCCTACTATATAAGCTTCTCAACAATGCCAAACGTTTTAAAAGTGTTGTAAAAAATCAAGAGTCCAATATTAAAAAAACCTAAAAATTGTAAAAAATTTTTAAAAATCTACAATTTATTGTTTTGAATTAAAAATAATAATCATAATAATTTTTAATAAATTAAGATTTTTTCCCAGAATTTTAGTTTGAGACTGAAAATATTAGACAATTTTTTATTTTTTTTATTATTATTTATTATTATTTCTATTTATAATTTATTAAAAAGTTTAGGTTTATAAAAACTAGAGATAACTGCCAATAATTTCAATTAAAATATATTAAACAAAATCAATTCTAGCTAGTATTTAAGGACCTATCAAAATTATATTAACAAAATATATAAAAAAAAATCAATGAAATTTATTTCAGAAAAATTTTTAAATTTTTAAAAATTTTAAACAAAATTTTAAATAGCTTTTTGTTCCAAAATGTATTGAAAATTAAAAAGAGTTAAAACTCAGAATTTTAACAGTATATAAAAATAAAAAAAAATAATCAAATATAAAAATAATTTAAAAAACACAAAATCCAAAATTCAACTAAATCAGACAAAAAATTTTAAAATTAATTTTCATAAAAATTCTGAAAAAAATTTTTTTAATAAAATTTAATTTATTTAATTTATTATTTAATAATAATAAACAAAAATAATTATTTCTAAATTAATTACTATTATTTTTCTATTTAATCTCCTTCTAGAATTGTCGCAATACCACCGCCGTACCTCATACGCCCTGTTTGGCCAATGAATATCAGTGCAAAGATCGCATTACCTGTTTACATTCTAGCTGGTTATGCGATGGTGAATGTGATTGTCCCGGTTGTGATGATGAGATTGGTCAAAATTGTAAAAATAATACCTGTCGTCCGGATCAATTTCAATGTGCCGATCTTTCTTGTATTGCTGGTCATCTTATTTGTAATGGTGAATTTGATTGTGCTGATAAAAGTGATGAACTTAATTGTGGTAAGTTGGGAGGTGTGGAGAAGGAAAAGAGGAATAATTTCTTTATGATTTTGATTGAAAACAAATTATAATGCAAAAGAATATGTTCATCTTTTATGTGTTTTTGCTACAGGCATTCGCAAGGAAACTCTTTGCAATGCTACCACACAATTTGATTGCGGTGGTGGTCAATGTATTCCTGTTGCCAAAGTATGTGACAAACACAAAGACTGTCCGGACGGTGAAGATGAGCCAGCCAATAAATGTGATATTAATGAGTGTGCAACAAATAATGGCGGCTGTATGCACAAGTGTATAGATCAACCTATAGACTTTAGATGTGAATGTGAAACGGGGTAAGTTTAAATACTTTTTTTTTTTTTTTTTTTTTTTTTTTTTTGAAATTAAAAATAAAAAAATAATAAAATGAGAATTATGTGAAATGAAAGGCTCCAAATTTATCTAAAATATAATTTCATAGATTTTTTGCATTCGGGCTTAAGTTCATTGAATAATTGTAGAATAATATGTAGAATAATACATTGTTAAAATTTTATTGAACACTCGGCAGAATAGAATACATTTTCTAATCAGTTACGAGGGCAGATCAATAAGTCCGTGACTTTTTGAATGAAACACAGTTTTTTTTTTGCAAAATAAAAACTTATTTTTCAACATAATCTCCTTTTAACTCACACACTTAGTCCAACGTTTCTCCAGTTTTTGTATCTCTTCCAAAAAATAGTATTTTTCGAGGTCCTTAAAATAGGCATTTGTTTGGTCAATAATTTCATCGTTGGAGCTGAATCTCTTTCCACCGAGATATTACTTTAGGTTTGGAAGTAGGAAGTAGTCACTAGGGGCTAAATTCGGAGAATATGGCGGGTGAGGTACCAATTCGTAGCCCAATTCATAGAGTTATGCCATTGGGACTGCACACGTGTGCACCCGTGCATTATCTTGATGAAAAAAAAATTTTTTTCTTGGCCATATGGGGTCGTTTTCTTTCTAAATCCACATTAAATCGGTCTAATAAGTTGGCATAGTATTCGCCGTTTATTGTTTTTCCTTTTTGAAGGTAATCGATGTGGAGTATCCCGCGTGCATCCCAAAAAACTGTTGCCATCACCTTATTGGCCGACAAACTTACCTTGACCTTCTTCGGAGCAGGTTCACCCGGAGAAACCCATTGTTTACAGTAATGGATCCATGTTTCATCCACAGTTAACAAACGTCTCAAAAACTTATTCGGATTGCGGTTAAACAACTCCAAACAATCCTTTGAAGTTGTCATACGTTTACGTTTATGGTCAATTGAGAGCAAACGCGGCACCCATCTTTCAGACAACTTTCTTAAACCCAGCTGATCATTTAAAATCGAAACCACATTGCCATATGAAATGCCTATGGCATCAATAATCTCACGCACTTTTACTCTTCGATCGGCCGACACCATATCGTAGATTTTTTCGACATTTTCGGGTGTACTGACCTCAATTGGCCGTTTAGAGCGTTTAGCATCATTTGTACTTGTGCGACCACAACGAAAGTCAGTAAACCACTTTTTTACCATTGAAATCGATAGTGCAGAGTCCCCATAGTATTTATCGCGCTTTTCCTTGGTTTGATTGACGGTTTTCTTTCGAAAAAAATAATGTTTAATGAGCACTCGAAATTCACTTTTTTCCATTTTTAGGAAAACACACGAGGTTGTTGACGACACTTGCTCAAAATTTGACAGTAGTCTATTAACAGGTGATATTTGATGGGAATAGTGTTGCATTTCATATAACTATGAGGGAAGTTCGAAAAGTCACGGAAATATTGATCCGCTCTCGTACAACCGTCATCAGCACACTTCAGCGTCCTACTGTGGTGCTCTCTGCAAACATAATCTATTTAGTTCACAACTTTTCGGGAAATGGAATCTTTGACTTCTTTTCCCTATATGTTATTAAGTTAGACGAATGATTTACAGGTATTTTGATTTACAGGTTTTTTGTATTCTTCTTTTTCAATTATTATTGTTTGTATGCTTAAGCTACCAATTAGGTAGCAAATGAAGCAACGTATAATTGTTGTTATTAAGTAGCAATGAAACAACGTTGTTGTTGTTTGTTTTGTTCCTTTAGTTTATTTTTATTTTTAGAAAACACAGCAGTCAAGTAACAAGTTTACCCCGTGCCCAGTGTGAAAGTGTGAAGTTAAATTAGTTTGTAATTTTTATAGTTTTTTTTTTATATAGAATTCAATGAACTTAAGCTCGAATGCAAAAATTCTAAAAAACTCTATAAAAAGTTCAACAAAAATAGCAAACTAATTTTATTTCAATTTTTTTTTTTTTTTATAAAAAAATATTTATCTTAAAGAAAATTTTAAATTGTAAAATTTTTTTTATCAAAATGTTTGTTTTTTGCTAAGATTTCAAAAATATTTAAAAAGATTCATAAACGTTTTATATGTTATACAACTAGAGATAACTGCCAATATTGCTAAAATATAATAAAGCTCAAAACCTATAACATTAAAAAAAATTTAGTCAAATAAAAATGACTCTTTAAATCTTAATCAAACAAAGTTTAGATTACTTAATTTATTTTTAAATTTTAATTCGAAATATCTTAAATTTTTTATTTTTTTTTTTTTTTGTAATATTAAAAGATTAGAAAAACTGTGTTTTAAATTGGTAACAATTTTTAAAATTCATAAATTTGTATGGCTGTTCTGGAAGCATAACTAGAAAAATTTGTTAAAATTGATTTAAAAATTTAAAAAATTCTGAACTATATATGTAAATTGTTTAAAAAATTTTAAAGTAATTTTTTAAAATAATGTTCTAGATTCTAAGTGAAATTTAAAAATTTTAAAAAATTATTTTTCGAAAATTTTCAACAAGTTTTTAGTTTTTTGCTCAAATTATTAAACATGTATTTGCAAATTTATTTAGGTTTATTATTTAATAGAACTAGAGACAATTTCCAATAATTTCATAATATAATTCATTTATAAACTTAGTTTTAGTAGGAAATTAGAGATCTTAGAAAAGGTTTTTATTTTTCCTTAAATATAAAAATTTACTTTCACTGATTTCAGTTCATAATATTTAATCATAATTTCTTAAGCATTAATTTTTTTTTTTTTGTATTTTGTCAAGAAGACTGAAAAAATTATTTAAATTTTCATTTATATTTTCAATTTGTAAACAAAAAATGTTTGGAATTTTTTTTTTTGGAAAATTTCAAGTTTTTAATGATTTTTAGCTACATTTCGGGAACAAAACAGAAACTCTCTTTATCAAAATGATGAGTTGCATAATGCGGGCAAAATTATGCAAATTTCTAAAAATTATTATTATTTTTTTAAAAGATTTTCCTTGGAATTTTGCCACTGTAGCGCATTTGCTGTTAATATTTTCATTTACCATTTGCAAACAAATCTAATAAAACTAAATAAAAGATTTAACAAAATTTTGCAAAATTCCTAAAATTTTCATTATGAATAGTTTAATAATAACTGAACAAAATTTTATTTTTTATGAAAGAAGTTTGGGAAAAAAAGTCATGTTCGATTCATAATATTTATGAACAAAATTTTCAAATATATGAATTTTTTTCTCTCTTTGTTTTTAAGTTATTTAAGCTACGAGTATTAAAGACTATGAGAGCAGCATTTAAATTCTAATAACTGATTTAAAATTTTTAAATTTGTAATGGCTATTTCTTGAGCTTAAGTAGAAAATTATAAAACTTTTTTTAGGAATATAAAAAGAAATTTTAAACAATGCTTTTCAAATATGTCATGTAAAATATTTTAGAGATGCTGAAATTGTTATTCCAAAACAATTCGTAAAATCGTAGAAAAAAAATTTTAATCCTAATTTTTTTTTTTCTTTTTTTAATTTTCTACAAAATTTCAGTTTTTTGCAGAAATTATTAAACAAATTTCAAAAGATTTATTTACTTTTGGTACCTTGTAAAACTAGAGAGAACTGCCAACATATTTGGTATGAAGTAAAGTTCAATATTTTGAGCTACAAAGGAATTTAAGCCATTTCATAACTAATCTTAAAATTTTTATACATCAGGCGAAGTTAGGTTTTTTAAAATATTTTTTTGTTTTTAAATAGAAATATATTAAAGTTTCTAGTTTAAAGTTTAAATCAAAAAAATTATTAAATTAACCTCAAAAATATGAAAAATGTAGAAAATGATTTAAATTCTAGGGAAAAATTTATTAAAATTAAATGTATAAGATAATTTAAAATAAGAGAAATTATGTTATAAAAATTTAAAGCAAATAAAAATATTTTATTATAAATAAATTTAAGCAAAAAAGTTAAAGCGGAAATTTTATTTTTTGATATTTTTTTTTTAGTTTTGAAATTACATTTTAAATGAATAAGAAATCTACTTTTTACATTAACCAATTTTAGCATAATTTTTCATTAATAATATTTTGCTCTTATTAAATCCTCTTGCTCATATTTTAATTTCAATATTTACCAACATTTTAATTTATATTTACCTTATTGTTATTCTTCTCATTTGCTTTTTTTTACAGCTATAAATTAATTAATAATAAATCTTGTGTGGATATTGATGAATGTGTCGAAAATCCAGGTGCATGTTCACAAATATGTATTAATGAAATTGGTGGCTATAAATGTGAATGCATGGACGGCTATATGCGTGATCCACGAAATCATACACGCTGTAAGGCTACCGAAGGACATGCATCTTTGCTATTGGCTCGACGTCATGATATACGTAAAATAGCTTTGGATCATATGGAAATGACATCAATTGTGAATAATACAAAATCAGCGACAGCCTTAGATTTTGTATTTCGCACCGGCATGATATTCTGGAGTGATGTAACCACACAAAGTATTTACAAGTAAGTAAGGAAATTTATGGATATCACTGACTGTCATTACTAAATAAAATCATGGTGTGTATAAATGTTTTGAATAATGATTTTTTGTCACGCACATAAAGTGACAGGAGGACTATGTATTTATTTTTGTTTGTTTGTAATGATTGTTAAATTCAGAGGGGAGTGTAGAAAGGAAAACAAAAAAGGAAATCTGTTGAAAAATTCCATGAATATATAAATAGATTTTTTGAGCTAAATGTAGTGGTAGATTTTCTATTGAAAATTATAATGGTATTTGTTTGTAGAACTAAAATCCCAAAAAAGGGTTGTATATTAATGGAAACTTCATGGGGTATTAGAGTTTTGTTTCACTGTTTAATTATATCTGTGAGGTAAGAGTGGGTAAATTTCCTTGTTTTAATGTGATTTTTTGTTTCAAAGACAGCTTCATTGTTCCCAGCGAAAACCTCTAATTGCATATGAGTTTTAAGGTATTGCTAGGTTACCTAATGTAAATAAAAAAAAAAAGACAAAAGGAGGTCTTTATTATTTATCATAAAAGGCAGCTTTTTAATTAAAGTTTTTTGTTTTATGAAAATATTTGTTTAGCTAAAAGGTTCATTTTGGGCGAATGGAGAGATGGAAAGGAGAAGCTGAAATCTTAAAATAGATTTCCTAATAAAACGAAAATGGTCTGTCTTAATTAATTTTCATTTTTATTTGAAAACTTATATAAGATTCCTAGAATTCCAAAAGTACTCACATATTTATGCAGTATTTTAATAAAATTTTTATAAATAAACTTATAACGAAAGAATACAAAGAATGGAAGTCTTTCCAAAAAAGCCAAACTCTGTTGCCAAAAAAAAAAATAAATAAAAACTGACTTTAAGATTGTGTTAGTCAAATTTTATTTATATGTATTAGTGCTTTCAGTACATATCGTTTCACAACATATCGTAAGCACACATAGTTGCTCCAAATAGTATTCAAAAATTATAAAATATAATTCATCACAATTATATTCGCAATTACATTTTCATCTTATGATGCGGATTGCATCCACCAAAAATAAAAAAATAATAATTTTTTGTGTTGATGAATATTAAAATAATTAATTTTTTTTTAATTCTGTTTTATTTCTAATATCAAAAGTAGCAACTTCGTTCGTTCAATTTAGATTTCAGCATAGAAAAAAGGAATGTCAAAAATAAAAAAATATATACATTTTTTTCGGCTTGCGGAAAATATTCGTGTTACTGGCGTTAAAATGCAATAAATGTGCACGAAAATATAATAAAAATATTGTGTGCTAGTGAAAAAATTTGTCGCGTGTAATTTTCTGAAATTTTGAAGGAAAGTTTTTTTTATTTTGTGTTGTTTTTCTCTCTCACAAGTGTGTATTGAATTCACACAGAACTAATATGTGACTAGAAAGAAATGTTGTTGTAGGAAATTGAGCCAGTTTCTTTTCTTTGTATTCTCTGAACTTAAAATACAAATATGTAGTATAACTAAAAGGTCAAATAGATTTAAGCAAAATATATACAGTAGCCCAGCAAACACAATGTCAAACGTTTGAAATATGATGATTTTAAAGTTTGATAACAAACGTGTTTCTCGAACTTGTTTCAAATGTAGGTAGATGTTTGAATTTTGATTTCAAATTGAGAATCGTTTGAGTAAAGACGTTTGAAAAAATGTACATTCTCAAATTTTTATCAAATGTTATTATTGAATAATTCTCAAACCTAAAGATAACTTTAAAAATATTTGAAAAATATAATATATAAATATATTCTTAGTTTGGTATTAAATGTTATTATCAAATCTTTCTTAAAGATATTCGAAACAATATATTTAAAAAATATATGAAATATATAAAAATAAATAAAATTATTTAATCAAATATTTTCTAATTAAAGAATATTTATATTGATAGCACAAAATTACAAGTCTATACAAAAGAAAACTTCACAAAAAATTAAAAATGCAAATTACTTTTACATAGATTCCACATATGACCACAATCCACTTTTGAAAAAAGTTTTAAAATTGCATTCAACAATGATTTTTCAATTTGACAATTAATTCCCCTTTTTTGATGAGGAAGATGTTTTTTTTTCAATATGTTCTCGAACATTTGCTTGATTTCAAACCACTCTCAATTTGATATGAAACATTTTTGTTTGCTAGGAGCACCTGACTTTAAGATTGTGTTAGTGAAAAAGTACCTGACTAAGTATCCCAGCACACCAAAGGTTTGATTTAAAATATGAGAATGATTTGAACGTAAATGTTTGAGAATGATTTGAGAATAATAGCATTCTCAATATAAAGACGATTTTTTTCTCCAATTTTTATGCAGATTTATATTAAGCTTTATATCATAGCTTTGATGTCAAAGAAAAAGGACATCATGTTTCAAACGTTTGAAATATGTTGACTCTGTGTTTGTTGGATTGTGTTGATAATAAAAATTTAATGTTTTTGTTTTTCCCATTTAAATTTAAACTCTCAAAAATGAATAAAAGAAATATTTTGTATTTTGTGCGAATTCAAATTACAAGTGGATTAACGATGATGTAAAAAAGTGTACAAATCCTTAATAATTTAATTATTTGTAGGTATTTTTTTTTTCTTTGTATTAGTTCTCTCACAATTCACACGATATCCGTATATGAGAGAGAAAAATATTACCATCTACTTGTATATAATTTGGTTTTAATATTTATATAAAATAATCTTAATGTAAAGCTTAATTAAATTTTAAATAAATTCAATAAAATAGCTTAATAATATTAATAAAAATATTTTAAACAAAAACAGAATATTAAGGATTTTAAAATTTTTATTAAGAAAAAGTAATATTAAGAATTCATTCCTAATTTTAATCTACTCAACTCTATTTTCTATAATCTAATAATTAAATATTTTTGGATTTAAATACTTCTCAAAAAAAAGTCTAAAATACCGGTATTGTTCTTTTGAATTTTATAAACAATATTCAATAAATAGCCTAAATTCTCTTTAAAATTTCCTTAGAATTTTAGTATTTTAACAATTTAGTTTTAAAAATACTAAATTATTTTAAAAAGTATTGTTTCATATAACATTTGATACAACTGCCAATAATATTAATACATATTTCATAACAAATTTTTTTTTATTTAATATTACCAATCCAGTCAAAATGACTATTTTTTTAAATAAGAAATATTTCTTTGCTGTATATTTTCCTAAAAGCTTTTAAAACAATCTTTAAATCTTTAATTCATGCCATAAAACATTTTTAGAAAATTTCTTTAAAGCCAAAATTTTAGCTAAAATAAATGAAAAACTTGAAAAATTCTTTATTTTTCCTATGAAAAACTATTAGAATTTTAAGAAAAAATGTAGAAATTTATTTTACTAAAATCAATTAAAAATTAACAAAATTAGTAATTAAAAAAAAAAAATTGGAAATTTGGAAATATTTTTATAAATTTTCTGCTATAAATATAAGCTTTATAATTTTAATATTGTCTTACAATAATAAATTTGTAATTTAATAATTTTAATTTAGATTCGTTAATTTTTTTTCTTTTTTCTCTAAGTTAAACATTTTCCGACGAATTTTAGTCTTTTTACAATATTGTTTTAAAAATATTTAAGAGCTTTAATTTTTTTACCTCAAATAAAACTGCCAATAATATGAATTATACAAAAATTTTAATTTCTTTGAAATTACAAACCCAGTGAAAATTATTCTAAAAATTTTTAAAAATTAAAAAAAAAAACTTCAAACTCAAAAACTTTTTTTAATAAAATTACAATATCTTCATTTTAAATTAAATTTGGGTATAACGATTTTTTTTATATAAATTATAATTTTATTTGTAAGAAATTATTTTTGTAGCTTGTCGGCGTTTTATTTTCTGAAGTTATTAAAAATTATATTATAGAAAATACATTTTATATTTTTTTTTTATTTTTTGAAAAATTTTGTCAGAATTTTAGAATTTCGAAAATATTTTTTACAGATTTTAATACTGAGGAATAAGTTTTATTTTATTTAAAACCTGAAATAACTGCCAACAATATGCAAAACAAATTTTAAGCTGGATTATTATTTTTTAAATATTGACACCCAAGTGAAAATGCGTCCTAAATTTTTTTAAATCCTCCATACAGTTAAATTGTTTAAAAAATTTTCAATATAAAAAATAAGATATTTTTTTGTTATATATTTTTTGAAAACTAACATATAAATCTTTAAATTCAGGGGAAATTTTTAAAATTTTATGTTGAAAGAAAATATTTGGGAACTGTTCATATAGAAAATTTAATTAAGATATTTTGAAAAGTGAAAAAATTCAAAAAATTTCAAAGTAAATAATGAAATAAAAATGTAGGTAATAGGAAAATTTATTTAAGAAATATTTACAAATACTTTGTTCCAAGTTTTTTTTTTTTTTTTAATTTAAAGGCCAGTTTTATAAACTTAGTTAAGTAACATTTAAGTTAAAGCTCACACTTCAGTAATTTTTACAGTTTAAAACTTAAATAACAAGAAAATAATAATAATAATAAAAAGCACTTTAAGCTTTTATGTATTTACAATAGTGTGGTCCCAACTTTCCAAACGTTTTTCTTTTACAAAAAATCATAGATATATTTTATTTATTCTAAAATGTTTTATCCTAGTTATGTTAATCTCTTATTGAATATCTTTTAATTTAGATTGCTATTTGTATATGATAATGCCAAACATCATTTTAAATATCAAACTTACTTTTTTTGGCCAAAACATTTTTTAATGCCGCCCTAATGTGGCGCCAAAAATAAATAAAAAACCTACGATCAAAAAAAAAAAATATTTAAATTACTTGAAAGATATAAAGAAATCTTAAGCTTATGGGCTGTAAAATTAAAAAAGCTGTTTGTGCGAAATATATGACCACAGATAAAATATAAATTGAGAGCATATTTTGAAATCTTTTTAAAATTTGAAATAATTATATTAGATTTTGTATTTTTATTTATTTTCGTTTATTTTCAATAAATATTTTTTAAGACATAAAACAATGTTCATACTTAGGAACAAATTAACGAATAGAAAAAGAATACTTAAGTTTTTAATCATAAACAGTGTTGCCATGGCAAAAAATTTTTTCTAACCAAAATTTTGGAAAAAATAACCAAATTTTAAAAATTCAAAGTTATTACATAAAAATTAATATAATCTTTATATATGTATTCAGGTTTTAAATATTTTACATATTAATCATAAACTTTAGTAAAAAAAAGTATTTAAAATTTAGTTGTTTAGAATAATGTTTATCAAAATATGGTCCCTGATCCAATTTTGTAGGAGTATCCCAACCCTGTAATTATTGTCACATCCTTATGATATTATACCGAAAGCAAACTAGATTCGAGTAAAATTTGGAATTGCTAAACAACTGGGTCGAGCAGTAATACAAAATAAGGTTGTCTTTTACAATTAGTATGTGTTTGCAGAAAAATAATGCCAGACTTATTTTTTATAAGGACTTAGCCAATCTCATTTGGTAATATGAATTCCAAAATCTAAAGATTTAGAGTAAAAAGTATTTAATTGATAGGTTTGGCGAAAAAAAAATTCAGTATCAATCGTTCCAAATCGTACCAAAACAGATGTATTAAATTTTAATAAGATAATTTTTAAATTGTGTACAAAATTGTGGTCCAATTGAAAATACATCGGGTTTGATAAAACACTTATATTGCAGTTATTTTTAAAATAATTTGGTGCCTTTTTAAATTTTTTTTATTTAATTATGTTATCTATACCAATCGAGTCGTAATCTCCTTAGCTGGTCGAAATTGGTTCATTATTTCACCTAGTGCCCAAATAAATGTTCTTTTGGAGTAATATTTTAAAGCTCAAATATCTTAAATGCATATAAGTGTATTTTACATACATATAAGTGCACAAATGCTTATGTACCTACATAAGATAATGGATTTAGTTTCAAAAAGATCGCTTTAAAATTAATTGTAGCTCTGTATATGGTCCTTTCCCGAAAATCAGTTAAAAGTATTTAAATCCCACATAAATTTTATATGTCAATAAAATTTACCTTAAATAAAATTTACCATAGCACCCATAGTGTAGGATATCATATAGTCGGCCTTCGCCGAATATACATTTTTTTAGTAGTAATTCATTTTGTAATTACAAGTACTTAGATTGTGTGTTACATCGTCAGAACTTCCTCACAAAAATCTCCCAATCCATTTAAGTTTTTGGTTAAATATTATAGAAAATCTATATTTTCTATCGATTTAAATTTAAATTAAAATTGGAATGAGAAATTATAGGAACCTTTATTTTTTAAATGTTAATGTATAAATGTAAATGTAGCATACCCTCTTTTTATTGTTTTTTTATTGATGGAAAGATTAACATAGTCAATAGCATTTTTAAAAATAATAAAAATAAAATTTTGATTAAAAAAAAAAAAAACAGAAAATAATAAAAATGGAAAATCATCATTTCCACATTGAAAAATAAAGTAACAAATTTTGCTTAAAAATAACCAAAACGGGAACACTGATCATAAAACAATTTTAAGAACTTAAGTGCGATTTTGCCACAAAGTGAGCAGTATAATACCGTGCCTAGGACTTTTTTAGTAGCCAGGGATGTGATTGTTATATAAGTTTTTGAAATTATTTAATCTTTTTAAAAAATTTATATTAAATAATACATATGATTTGTACTTTATAAAAGGAAGTAGTATCTATTTAATTTTATGCCAGCTAGTTTTTCGTCAGGATTGGTATTGCAATACTGAATATTTTTTTTTTTTTTTCTCAAAAAAAAAAATATTTTTAATCTCTTTTGTATTGTAAAACATTTTAAATTCACTTAAACATCTTTTTTAATTTTTTTACTCATAGTTCATTTTATGATTTATTTTTTTTATCTGTTTTCTGTTTCCTTTCTATAGAGCGCCCATTGATGAGGGCAATGATAAAACAATTGTTCTAAAAGAGCATACAGTAACCTCAGATGGTTTGGCTGTCGATTGGATTTACAATCATATATACTTTACAGATACCCGCAGATGTACCATTGAATTGACAAACTTTGATGGAAATATGGGTAAAGTGCTCATAGAAGATGAATTGGATATACCACGTTCAATAGCATTAGATCCCATTGAAGGGTAAGTGAATAAGAATAATGTATATTGATCTATAAAAAAAAAAAAGAAAATGAAGTGACAGCAACCACATAAACAACATACAAAACGATAGTAGACAAACAACACTTAATATTGTAAAAAACGAAATAGAAACAAAATAGCAACAATTTTGTAACAATAACAAAAAATGATAGAATATCCTTTTGATTGACACTTGACATGATGATGCTGCTGCTACTGTTGATAAAAACAAAAAATATAAAAAAGCAGCATATGACATGACCTCCTTCAAACTTAAGTTTTAACAATAAAACAGGACCACTAACAGCAACAACAATAACAAAATACACAGTATTGTAATAAAAACCCATATGACTCTTTACATTGCAAGCTTCGTATACATACACCAACTTATTTTAACCATGTCATGGTGTTTTTTTTTCCTGAATAACGAGAACATCCAATACAAATAAACACTTTTGGTATTTCAAAAATGATTACATACAATATACTCTGCCACAGAAAGAACATAATACATAAAATTTATTTTTGCCATTTTTGTTGTTAAGGACATGATATCCTACCTACTTTACAAAATATATTTTTATTTTCTCCATTTCCTCTTTTTCTCTTCATTCATTTTTTTTCTTTTTTTTTTAGTTGGATGTATTGGTCCGATTGGGGTGCCTCACCACGTATTGAACGTGCTGGCATGGATGGTTCACATCGCACCACAATTATCAACTATGATGTCAAGTGGCCAAATGGTATTACTTTGGATTTGGTACGCAAGCGAATTTATTGGGTTGATGGTAAATTAAACATCATCTCGTCTGCAAATTATGATGGTTCACAGCGACATCAGATTTTATATTCAACGGAATATTTGCGTCATCCCTTCTCTATAACAACATTTGAGGATTATATTTACTGGACAGATTGGGATAAACAGACCGTATTCAAGGCAAATAAATTCAATGGACAAGGTGCTGAACCCATAACAGCTGTGCATATGGTAAGTGTTTGTTGAGAGTGATTTTTTTTTTATCTTAAAATTAAAACAAACTTTAAGGTGTTAGAAAATGTCAATTCTCTTGACACTTTAAAGGATGAACTAATAAAAATTTTACATAATTTTCTTTGAAACACTAAATCGTTTTGAAAATTAAATGAATGATTTTTTAACAAAAAATTTGGCATGTTTTTAATATTTTTTGCAATTGAAAAAACGTTTACTTTATTTTATTTAATTTATAAGATTTAAAAAATAAGCTTCATGTAAGCACTTCACTTTCTGTTAAAATCGATTCCTTCTTTTTAATTTAATTTTACGAAAGGACACATAAAAGTAAAATTTTGACTTCATGTCATTCAATCTCAAATTCACTAAATATATTCTCTGTGAAAATTTTATAACTTTTGCTAAAAAAAAATTAAAAACCATTATTTTTATAACTTTTAGTGTAGGTGTAAAGGATATATATTAGTTTGTCATTCCGTTTGTAATTTCTAATATATTTATCTAAGACCCCAAAAAGTATATATTTTCTGGATCCTTACTGATAGCAAAGTCGATATACCGATTTCAGTCTGTCCGTCTATCTTTTGAAATCATTTTTTTTTTTAGAAATCCCCAGTTATCGGATATATATGTTTTATACATCAAATTATAGGGAATATTCCTTAAAATGAGACTAGTAAAAATGAACAAAATCGCTCCATTAAAGGACTCTAAAAACCTATTTGGTTTCGTTTTTCTGAGCCCCAATATAAAAGCTAGCGACTTCGTTTTTTGTGGAAGAGATGAACAAAATCGATTCATTAGTAACGAGATATCGGTCAAAACGCATTTTTGGACTTTGTGAAGTTTCTATATAAATGCTTTAGAATTCGTTTTTGTACAAATCTGTTGAAAATATTTTTCTAAAATTTCAGTTTATTGAACTAACCATATCGGTCTATAAAAAAAATTCTTTAACTAAAAGTCAAGATATATTTTATTTATCATAAATGTTTTTCCTAGTTCTGTAAATTTTTTATTGAATATATTTTAATTTTAATTTAATTACCTTTATGGTAATACCAAAAATCATTATAAATATCGAACTTATTTTTTTTCAGTTTTGATGCCACCCTAATGTTGCACCAAAAACAAATAAAATACAAACATATTTGAATTAACTTGAAAAGTGTAAAGAAATCTTAAGCTTATGGACTATAGAATTAAAAAGAAAATATAAATCTAGAGCGTATTTTGAAATCTTTTTAAAATTTGAAATAATTATATTAGGTTTTGTATTTATACCCTGATGTTAATAACGCATAGAAAGAGTTATCCAGCACCCATCTTATCGATTTAGAATCACTTTTTAAATCGATCTAACGATGTTCGTCCGTCCGTCCGTACAATTTTAAAGACAATACAATACAAGGACGAAGCCTATTGAAATTGTTTGTGATCGGTCCATTAGTTCGCCTAGGTCCCATACAAATGTCCTCCGGAATAGAGTTTAAACACTCAAAAATGCCTTAAAAATAAGAATATTTTAATTCAGTGCAAAGAAATTCTGTACAAGTATCAATCTTTGTACCAAATTTTATGTAGATCGTTCCACAATTGACCATAGTTCCCATATAAACCCCTCTTCCGAAAATCACTTTAACTTGCATAAAATCACTTTAACGTGCATAATTTACCATACCTCCCATATAATCCTACTTCCAGGAATCGCCCTAAAGTGCATAAAATCATCTAGATGTTAGCACTAACGCATTATTCTGTATTTTTATATTTTATTTTATATATTATTTATTCTATATATTATTTATTTTATATAAGTCCCCTTCTCGAATTTTTATATTCGTACACAAAGGTGTACGGTATCGGTCTTGACCGACTATATCTTTCTTTTTTGTTTATTCTAAACAAACATTTTTTTAAGACGCCGAACAATTTTCAAACTTGGGAAAAACTTAAAAGATGGAAAAGGAATACTTAAGTTTTCAATCATAAAACAGTTTTAAGAACTTAAGTATTATTTTGTCACAAAGTGAGCAGCATAATACCGGGCCTTAGTTTTAGTATAAAAGTTGTTTAATACAAATTTTTCTTTCATATTATTAAATCAAACCCTTGTATCCTTAATTCCCTGTAAATAAATTATTTTAAGAGGTTTTTAATTTTAAACGTCTAGTATAATTTCCCTTTAAAAACACTTTCCTTCCTATAAATATTTCTTAGTATTTTTAATACTATTGTATTTTTATAGTTTTATAAAATATTACTTTCAGCTGCTGAGACTTTATTCTATTCAGCTTTAAAAAAATATACACCATTTTTTCTCTGATTTACCTGTGAAATTAAAAAAAGAAAGCAAAAATAACGTCCATTATCCTTGCAAAATTCTTGGAATTACAAATATAATCCTTTCCTTTTTTCGGTAAGCTCACAAGTGTGAACATTGTGGCCTCTCATAGTTCTACTTTGTTTGTTATAAAAATGTCTTTACTTCGGTTTTTTTTTTTTTGCACTATATTTTATTATTTGTTCCTTATGGTCCCATGATAAATTATGTGTGTAGTGTGTGTATGCTTTTGAGAATTCCTTTTTAAACAAAAGTGCACACTTTTTATAGTTCACATATACATAAACTCTCTTTTATACATAAATCTTATAAATTATGAAAGATATTCTGTCACGACAATGTTTATACACATACTCGTATTAATATTAAAATGTAAATATGTATGTAAAGTTTTACATACACACATTGTTGCAAGGAAAAAAGTAGCAAAAAAAACCAACAAGGATTTCCTTACCAACACATAGTCACATACATATTAATAGTCGTGTATAAGTACATAAATTATGCAATAAGAACGAAAACATTCGCCTTGTATTTTATTAAAATGGAATATTTTGACCGCATCTGTTTGAGGAAACAAACTGCTGCTGCTTTTTGGTGCTTGTCTCATACTGCTGCATGTTGCATACACATGTTCTTGTTAGTATTATGCCAGAATAAAAAACGAAAGAAAAGAGGCAATTTTATGGAAAGTGCAAAATAAATTTGTCTATTATGTGGTGAAGTGTGTTCATCCTTGGAGATTTCATGCTGTAAATTTTAGAGTGATTTTGAGAGAATGCGCCTTTTTTTGTTGGCATTGAAAATTGAAAAGTGAGATTTTATAGAAAAATTTTTATAATTAAATATTGTCAAGACAGTTTTATGATGATCAGGAAAAAGTTGTTGGTAGAGGAGATGAAATTTTGGAACTTTACAGTATACGAGGGCGAATCAATAAGTCCTTGACTCCCTCATCCTTAACTCCCTCGTAGTTATATGAAATGCAACACTATTCCCATCAAGTACCAACTTTGAGCAAGTGCTCAAAACGTGACAGTAGTCTATTAACAGGTGGTACTTGATAGGAATAGTTTTGCATTTCATATTCATTCGAAAAGTCACGGACTTATTGATCCACCCTCGTATAAATTTATACTTATAGTTTATAAATATAAATATTTTCATAAACACAAACACTTTTATGAAAATAATAGTTTTGAGAAGTTTAAGGCGGTCTAGAGAAACGAATACGTTTAGAATGAAATGTTTTCCATAAATATAAATTATTTTATAAAACTAAAAGCTTTCTCTAAAGTTTTAAACAAACTAAAAAGTCTGAAGTTTTATAAAAAGCTAAAAGCTTTTCATATTAGTGTGAAATAAAGCTTTAAATCTATTAAAATCCTTATCTAGTTGAAGGCCAAGTTTAAAGCGATCTAAAGAAAAATATGCACTAAAACTTTTTTGAAATTAAGTTTTCTCCATAGATACAACTTTTTTAAAACTCAAAGTTTTCCATTAAATTTGTTTACAGTTTTAAGGTTTGTAAAAAGCTTAAAGCTTTTTTATTGCTATGGAACTTTATACAACTAATAGCTTTAGAAAATTTCAAGCGGCTGAAAAAGACACAAATAATAAAAACATTCTTTAGAATTAATAGGTCTTTAGATCAAGCTTTTTGCGAAACTCAAAACTTTCTATTAAATTTGTTTGAATTTTGAAAGTTTGCAAAAAGTTTAAAGTTTTCCATATCACTGTTAAGCTTTATAAAATAACAAATATGTCAAAAACTCTATTTAGAATAAAATTTTTCTGTAAAAGTAAAGGTTAAAAAACTCAAAGCTTTCTGTAATATTTGTTTAAAGTTTTGAAGGTTTATAAAATTCATATAGCTTTTAATATTGCCATAAGGCTTTATAAAACTAGAAGCTTTTGAAAATTTAAGTGGTCGGAAAAAAAGAAATACTTAATACTTTTCTATAAATATAGAACTGTTTGTAAAACTTATAACCTTCTGTTAAATATGTTTAAATTTTGAAGGTTTACAAAAATCTTAAAACTTTCAATATTGCTTTAAAACTTAACAAAACTAAAAGATTTTAAAAGAGCCATATGTTTCTGTAAAGTTGAGTTTAACATACGGGTTTCCGTAACCTTAAATATTTTCTACAATGCTTTAAATACCTTTTTATAGTTATAAGCTTTACAAAATATTTGAAATTTTTCAAAGCTTTTAAAAATGTTGACAATTTTTTGTTAATCTTACAGCTTAAAATTTTCATAATATATTAGGTTTTTCATAAATCATAAATAATTTAATATATCAGTTAATAGAGCTACATTTTTCAGTAAAGTTTTAAGTTTTACACAAAGGTTTCCGTAAAGTTAAAAACTTTAGTTTTTTTTAAGTTTAATTCCTTAAAACTAAAACTATTTTATAAAGTTATAAGCCTTTTATAAAGCTTTAAAAATACTTAAAGCTTTAAAAAATGTTGGAAGGGGTTTTTTTAATCTTATGTTTTTTATAAAGTTTAAAACATTTTTTATAAGACTTAAAACTTTTTATAAAGCTTAAAACTTTTTACAAAGCTTAAAGCTTTTCATAAAGATTTAATAATTTTATTAATTTCAAAGTATTTAATAAAGCTTAAAGCTTTTTATTAAGGAAAAAGCTTAAACCTTCTCGATAAAAGTTTTACTTTTAAACTAAAACAAAGCTTTTTATAAATATAATATATTTCAAAGCTCAAGACTTTCTATGAACACAAAAGCTTTTTATAAAAAGTAATGCTATTGTGAAATAAAAAAGCTATTTCAAATATCGCTTTTTATGAACATGAGCAACGATGATGAACTTAAATACTTTTAATAAACATCTACATACATATTACACTAAAAGCTCTTTGCAAAGGTAATCCTTTTTATGAATATAAACGACTACGATAAAGCTGTATATTTTTAACAGGTTTTTAAATTCATATTGAATTCAAAAGCTCTTTCCAAAGGCAATAGTTTTTTTTATTAAACTTAAACGTTTTTGTAAAGCCTTTAGCTTTTTATAAAGCTTAAACATTATTTCAAACACTACTTAAAGGCTGTTTGTAAAGGTTTAGGAATCTTAATAAAATTTTGGTGCACTATTCAGCTTTTAGCGGGCACATTTCCATTTAACTTTAAGTATTTTTTAAAGTGAAACTTCTTTACTTTTCAGTAATAAATAATTTCTCACAAGATAAAGCCCAAAGCTTTTATTTTTTTTTTTTATAATCATTCTTTTCTTAAAAAACCCATTATGATAAAATTAAAGCTTCTTGTGAAGCCTTCATTTGTTGCTAAATATTATTTGTCAGTATTTTAAAATTTCATTAATAAATATTGTAAAATATTATATTTTTTATTTCTTTTACAGCTACAACATCCCATGGTCATACATGTCTATCATCCATATCGCCAACCTGATGGTGTCAATCATTGTCAAGCTGTCAATGGACACTGTTCACATTTATGTCTGCCAGCGCCGCGCATTAATGAACACAGTCCACGTATATCGTGTGCCTGTCCCACCGGTCTCAAATTAATGGACGACAGACTGATGTGCGTCGAAGATCGTAAGTAAAAGAGATTTTTTTATTAAAAATAAATTTGAAATATAAAACAAAGAACCCAAAAACAAAAAGCCACCTAAAACTCTTTGGTTCTTTATAACTTTTACTTTTTATTTTTAAAAACAAGTTTTTCTTTTGTTAATAATATTTATTTTATTTAATTTTATTTATTAATTTAAATGAAACAAAAACATAAATTCTATACAAATGTTGTTGTGATGTTTTACTTAAATGTTTGTTTGGTAACTTAAAATTACAAAAAAGCAGCTTTGCAAAAACAACGTTTAGGTGGACTTTCACCTGCCACAACAAAACCAAAGATGTACTTTAATTTAACTTCTTCACCATCGTACTCCTCGCCATCGTCTTCATTCTCGTCGCTATCAAACTCATCATCTGAAGCAGACACAGTGTCGTCTGTTAACAATCTACCTCAACAACAACAAAATTCAAAAACTGAGCAAATGGCTCAGGAACCTGATAGTAAGGGTATGAAATGAAACCTTCTTTCTATATTTTTGTTTTTATTTTTAACCTCAAAAAAAAAAACTATTATTTCTATTATCATTATTTCTTTCTTCTCCTTATCAACTAATGTTTGTTTTCTTTAACATTATTTTGAAAATATTATGGAAACAAAACAACAAAAACAACATCAACATGTATTTGCCACCAAATTTACTTGTTTTCCAAAACTTACCTGCTCGTCTAATGAAAATAAATTCATTGATCAGAACATTTTATTTTGTCTGCTTATGTTTTAAAGAATTGGTGATGGTCATTTGTATTTTTAAAGCATCCTGTAAAACCTATCCCTTTCTCACCCCTATTCAACGCATTTTTACACGTCAGTACTACCGCACAGTGGTTCCAAAACGATTTTTTTTTAAATTAATTCTGGAACTTGTGAACCCTTGGAAATATTTTAATAAAATTTCACTTGGCCAGAAATGAGGTGTTTTCTAGCTTATTTGGAGAGGCACATATTCCAAGAGGGGAGTGGGTAGACCCCCAAAGATGGTCATCTCGGGTATGTAATTTTTTTTAAATCGCCAAAAATTAATTTATGATTTAACAGAAAAAAATTAAATCTCTACAAAAAATTCTTTGTAGGTTATCTCTTTTAGTTTAAGAGATATTTAGACCGAAATATATTGTTTATATATATATATATATATATATATATATATATATATATATATATATTTACGAGGCGAGTTTAATAATATATTCACAAGATTCCTTACAAAATTCTAAACACTATTGCTAAAGTTAGAACTTTAAAAAGTTTTCATATTTTTCGGGTTTTTTTCAATTAAGTGTCAATATTTTTTCAACTACAAAATTTGTCTTTTGTTTTGGCTTATATAATTTTTTTTTAATGCCTTCAAAAAGAATCTGAGCTTAGATGCGTATAAAGTAAACCCGAAGATGCTTGAAGCAACGGCCTCCTCACAAGCCCTATCCAAACTTTGTAAATTTTCCACATTTTTTTTTTAATTTGTTTGTAAAATTCTATTTGTATGAAAAAAGTCCATTTTTAAAACATGTTTTCCGGATTGGGATTTTGGGTATTTTGATATAAAAAAGTGGTATTTTTTCTGTTCTTAGCGAAAGTTTTGTCTACATTGTGCCAAATTTTCATTGAAAGATCTATACTCGTTTAAACTTTATTTAGGTCAAAATATTAATATTATTTCCCAAAAATATACTTAAAATCTAAATTTGAAGTCTTTCGGGTCACGGTCTGGAGAAATTTAAGCATATTCTTTGTAGAGATTTACTATGTACTATCCATATGTAAAATTTTGTTCTGTAAAATCATAAATGAATTTTTGTTGATTAAAAAAAAATACATACCCGAGGTAACAACTTCTGGAGGTCTATCTACTCCCCCCCCTGACCGACTAGATATCTGTGCTACTCCAAATCAACTAGAAAGCAACTCATCTCCGTTTACGTGAATTTTTATTGAGATATTTCCAACGGTTCACAAGTTACAGAATTATTTCCAAAAAAAAAGGCGATTTGCAACCACTGTGCAGCGGTAAACAAGAACTCACAACACTGAAACCTCAAGAAAATTGTAAAATGTGTCCTTGATTTTTGTGTTAAACAAATTTTAGCCTAAAAATGTATTTATTTTTATGTTTTATGTGTCTATGTTTAGTTTTTTTAGTTATTTAGTGTTACATATGTGCAACCTTGAATGTACATTTTATATTTTAAAATGCTTTTAACTGTTACCAGCATTAAACAAAAAGAGAACACTTACAAGCCCAAATAACAAAAACAAAATAATGCTTGAAAAAAAGAATAAAAACTAAATAACTAATTGATTTAATGAGGTTCATGTTTTGTATTTAATTAAAAATAAAAACATGTTAAATTGAAAACAAATATTAGAATTCTAAAGCAATGTTTACATTTGACAAATATTTGTTCAAAATAGCGTGACCACTAGTTTTACAAAGATATTGTTTGCCATTATTTGATCTTGCGGATATTTTATAAGAGAAAACAGCATCAAACAAAATTCGATAAAATGTCAGCTACTATGATTAGTAGTGATAAGTAAAAATATTTTTTCATTAAAAAAGAAAAATTAGGAAATATTTAATATAGTGGTTACGTTATTTTGGTTAAATATTTGACTAGTGTAAACGTACCTCAAGGAAACAGGGATTTAATTTGATCAAACATTAACATCAGGAGTAAAATAAAATAAAATAAAGATTAAGCAAATTCATCGATAACACATTTTGCTTTTCAATCAAATGAAAAGTATTAAGTTTTTCTAGTAACAAAAATATTTATTTTATTCTGGAAGAAAAATTTATAAATTGTGATGATGTGTGATTTTGAAAATTTTGCTTATCGAAACCCCTACAATTATTTTTCGAGTTTTGAAAAAAAAATAGTTATTCTGATGGAAAACCTTTCAAATAACTAAAAAACAAAGAAAGTAATAAGAAAATATTAACCGTTGTTAAGTAACGGTAGTTTGAATAGCACTGTAATTGAAAACAAAGTACAGTGCTGTTGGTGAGAAATTTTACTTTGAATATATGTACCTTTTTGTTTTAAGCAAGGTCTTTACGATTTTTTTTTATTTTGAAGATTGATGTGTTATCTATCGTAGAAAATAATAATTTGAAAAAGTTTATCAAGATAAAAATTTTGGAGATTTTTAGTCTTCAACTTGTTTGCCATTTTTTTTTTTTTTTATAAATTTCTATTAGGCAAAAACTAAAAAAGTTTCACAATTAATTGCTGATAGGTGGTCTTCCAAAATCATTAATAAAATCCAACTTCCTCCTTTTCAATTAGCAGAGCAATTACTGATCATGTGTCAACGTATTTCTCGCCAAAAAAAAAATTTTATGTTTGGTTGCTTGCGTCAAAAAAAAAAAGCAGAAAAAAGAAACTATACAGCTCACTAGAGGCCTGTTGCATTACCCTAATAGATCATGTGAATCTGTTCTCACATGTCCGAGAATAGGTTCGAATCAAACCAACCTGACACACGAATAAAAGATCTGATCCGTCTGACATCGATTGCAGAGAGATCAGATAATCCGTGCATGTTTGGACTAACAAATTCAACAGTCCTTATATTCACAAGAGCAGGACAGTGACAAAGAAAATGTTCTACTATCTCTTCCTCCTCCTCGTTAAGGCAACTTCTACAATAGTTTTTAAAAGGGAGTCCTAGTCTCCCTAGCATGTGCAGCAGCAATACAGTGAACTAAAAAAATGCCTACAAGTGTTCGTAGGTGATACCTTGGAAATCCCAGAATGAAACTCGACCGTTTCTGATCGTACTGGGGCCATAACTCAATGAGGCCATAACCTCAATCGATCCGTCTTTTATAATGAGATCGGCTGAGATTGAAACTGAGAAGCCTCTGTCCAGAAAGGGTTTGGGAATACAATAATCAATATTGTCAGGGATATCATCCGAAACTGCCAAAATGGTCGCAAGGAAATAGCTCCTACCGTTCCATGCACCTATAGTATAGTCGCTGGCATGATGGCGATTTTTTGGCCATCACATCCACTGGTATCCAGTTTATCAGAAAGAATAATGCCTTGCATGGTGTTGTTTGCTTTGCGTTTTTTTTTTTCTTTTTTTTTTTGAGTTTATTTCTGAAAATATACAGAAGCCCAAAAAAGCGTAAAAAGTCTAAACTTTATTTTATAAGAACAGTATTTATGTGCTTTAATAAACAAAATATATTTGTTAAACAATAAAAACTAAAAGTAAATAACAATTCATTGGTTTTCCTTTCCAAAAGTAAAGTAATAAACAAAAATCTATTCCAGTCTTAAAAAATATCACAAAAAAGTTTTTTAAAACGTTTACAAATAAACCTTAAATCTAATATTTTTTGCATCTAATACCGTTTGCATACGTCGAGGCATTGATCCAACTAACTTTTTGGTAAAATCTGATACTATTTGATTCCATTCATCGGCTAATACTCTCTTGAGGTAATCTTTGCTCGATATTTTATTTTTTCGGATCCTTCTGTCCAATTCGTCCCATAAATTTTCAATTGGTTTAATGTCCGGAGACTGAGGGGGATAATGAAGTCCTTTGAGAATATTATATACAATAAGAGAGGTTTCTTTCGGATTATTATCCTGCTGGAAGAGCCATTTGTCCGTAAGCTCCATTTTGGTAGCGGAATCTTTTAAACTGCATTTCAAAAGGTTGAGGTAAAAATCGTAGTTCACTTTCGTGTCAAAAATACTACAGCAGCGGACATGCATCCCCAAACCTCCCCCATGCTTTACTGTTGGTAATAAATTTTTAGTTGCTAAAACTCTATTTGGTTTTCCATCGTATCCGAATATATTAAATTTCGATTCGTCACTAAAAATTACGTTTTTCCAATATTTAAAGTTGTCATTTCTGTGGACTTTCGCAAATTCCATGCGTTTTTTCTTGTTTGCTTCACTTATAAAGTGCTTTTCTCTTGGAATAAGGCTGTGAAAACCGTTGGCTCTTAAAACATTTCAGATAGTTTCAGGTTGAATACTAATTTTTTTAGATGTTTCAATGTCTTTTGCGATACTAATAGCACTTGTTCTAGGTTCATTTGTTACAATTCTAATAATAATTCGATTTTCACGATCAGTAAGCTTATTTGGTCTGCCCGATCGTTTTTTGTGTTTTTGTGTTATTATAATTTTTTACAATTGTTTAAACAGTAGCGCGACTTACTCCAACTATTTTCGAGATTTCTCCGTATGATTTTTCCTCTGATCTTAACTTTACAATCATTTTTCTGAGATCTTGAAAAATGTCTTTGCGTTTTTGCGAATGTTGCGACATAGCACAAAAAACTACAAACTCACTTTAGATGCTTAATAATTTTATTGACCTTAATTTAAATTAGCAACACAACTTAAAAAACAATATACCTTTACGTAAAGGTAGGGTTCTTTTATGCATTTTGTGATGACTTTCTGCTTTATGTAGACTTTGTTGGGCATGAAATTGGGAAAAATTGCATTTAGTACTTAAAATTTTATACACGTAGAGATTTTTTATATATTATTGTTAAAAATTATTCTAATTCACATTTAAAATTTGATCGGATTTAATATAAATCGATTTTATGGTGCTGCATATGTAGTCTTTATTAAACTACTGTATGTACAAGTTAAATTTAAAACAATTGATAACGAATCAATAAAATAGTTTTCAAACAAAACAATTAATAAAATTCAAAATTGTTGTTAGTGAAAATAATAAAACCTACATTTTTCAATTCAAACAGAAATTGTTTGATTAAAGAGATTGATTTATCAATGTATGTTAAATCCTTCACTAAACACTTGTGCCAGGCCCAGTAAATATTTCTAAGATTTTTCAGTTATAACAAGAAAATTAAAATCTAGAAATCTTCCAAAAACTAATAATCCCTATAAGGTACTGATATCAGCCAAAATATAAATGCGTTCAGTAGGAAAACGTTCATTTGCTGTAATTGTTAGTGAACTCATATTATATCGAGTCCTAACCGCGAAAATGTCTTAAGTGCAGAATACAAAACATCATAGGAAAAGCATTTTTGTATTTGTTTAATATTGTTATAGCGAATTTATCGACATTTTCTATAAATAGCGAACTTATCGAAAATTTTCTATAAATAGCGAATTTATAGCGAATTTTCTGTAAATAGCGAATTTATCGAGAATTTTCTATAAATAGTGGATTTATCGAGAATATTCTATAAATAGTGGATTTATCGAAAATTTTCTATAAATAGAGAATTTATCGAAAATTTTCTATAAATAGAGAATTTATCGAAAATTTTCTATAAATAGAGAATTTATCGAGAATTTTCTATAAATAGTGGATTTATCGAAAATTTTCTATAAATAGAGAATTTATCGAAAATTTTCTATAAATAGAGAATTTAGCGAAAATTTTCTATAAATGAAAATTTATCGAAAATTTTCTATAAATAGTGAATTTATCGATATCAAACATTTGAAATATGATAACTTTAATGTTTGATATCAAACATAATTGTTGGTGAATTCATATTATATGGAGTCCTAGCCGCGAAAATGTCTTAAGTGCAGAATACAAAACATCATAGGAAAAGCATTTTTGTATTTGTTTAATATTATTATAGCGAATTTATAGATATTTTCTATAAATAGCGAACTTATCGAAAATTTTCTATAAATAGTGAATTTATCGAAAATTTTCTATAAATGGAGAATTTATCGAGGATTTTCTATAAATAGTGGATTTATCAAACAATTTCTATAAATAGTGAGTTTATCGAAAATTTTCTATAAATAGAAAATTTATCGAAAATTTTCAAAAATTGTCTACAAATAACGAATTTAACGAAAATTGTCTGTAAATAGCGAATTTATCGAAAATTTTCTATAAATAGAGAATTTATCGAAAATTTTCTATAAATAGAGAATTTAGCGAAAATTTTCTATAAGTGGAAAATTTATCGAAAATTTTCTATAAGTGGAAAATTTATCGAAAATTTTCTATAAGTGGAAAATTTATCGAAAATTTTCTATAAATAGAGAATTTATAGAAAATTTTCTATAAATAGAGAATTTAGCGAAAATTTTCTATAAATGGAAAATTTATCGAAAATTTTCTATAAGTAGAGAATTCATCGATGTCAAACATTTGAAATATGATAACTTTAATGTTTGATATCTAACTTATCGAAAATTTTCTAAAAATAACGAATTTATCGAATATTTCCTTTAAATAGAGAATCTATCTAGAATTTTATACAAAATAGTGGATTTATCGAAAATTGTCTATAAATAGTGAATTTATCGAAAATTGTCTATAAATAGTGGGTTTATTGAAAATTTTCTATAAATAGTGAGTTTATCAAAAATTTTCTATAAATAGAAAATTTATCGAAAATTTTCGAAAATTGCATATAAATAGCGAATTTATCGAAAATTTTCTATAATTAAAGAATTTATTGAAAATTGTTCATAAATAGAGAATTAGGCGAAAATTTTATAAAAATGGAAAATTTATCGAAAATTTTCCATAAATAGAGAATTTATCGATGTCAAATATTTGAAATATGACAACTTTAATGTTTGATATCAAACTTGTTTCAAACTACTTTCTCAACAAAAAAAAAAGACGTTTTTTTCTAAAGAAACAAATTAGCGAATTATTTTCTAAAAAATATCTTTTTTTCTAAAGAAAACAAAATAATCGATTTATTTTGAAGAAAAAAAAATATTGATTTCAAAAGAAAAAATGAAAGATTTCTTTCTGAAGAAAAAATTAACGGTTTCTTTCTTAAAAAACAAGTTATAGATTTTTATTAAGAGAAAAAATATAGATTTTTTTCTAAAGAAGAATTTCAAAACAAAAAATTTGGAAGAGTGTGGAATCTACAACCTAGCAATAAAGAACGATTACCCCTAAGCCACTTTATACCCATTAGGAACCCTATCAGGTTACTAAGTCCTTTGCCCTTAACCTCCTCTAGTTCATGTAGTATGTGACTTCCAAACCACTGAAGCCCTACACAATGGGCGAATTTATGCTCCACTGTCTTTACCTCCTCCACATCATCGCACATCCTAAACAAGTCTGACTTGCCAATGTCCCACTTATTCGTCACGATTTTAGGGTAACAAATTGGAATTTGGTCCCCGAGATATATTACAATATATAGTGCAACCTCATTAATTTGATTTTAATTAAAGAGAGTGATTTATAGGCTTAGAACTCCGTGATCTTGTGTATCTTAATTGAATGTGAAGATCTGTACTTGTTTATTATAGTGTCTTTTAAAGAATTTTTTGTAATATTCTTCATAATTAAATGTAATTAATTAAATTTTAAATTTTAAAATGTAATTTTTAAAATATATTTATTAATCTTATTTGTTAAAATTTAAACAAAGCAACAATTATATACATACAAATGTCTGTAAATCATTTTGTCTTTGTCTCTTCCATCATTTTAAATCACTATATGAATTTTTCAACATTTTATTTTATTATTATTTTTTTTTTTTTTTCTTTCTCCTTTTCATAACAATTTTTCATATTTTCATAATAAATCATCTAAATGCACAAACACATTTCCATTTATAAATACATTTTACAATAAAAATATTAAAATTCATGCAGAAGATAAAAAGGATTTTATGAACAATTCATCACCTCTAAACGAAATGAATGCATTTGCATCACCTGAAATAATACTCAACAAAGCACCAGCTCTTACCAATAATGAAACTCATGGTGATGGTGATGGTGTTGGTGATGATGAAGCGCAGCAACAGGAGCAATCAATTATGGAATCATTTTACAATAATGTTGATGATGATGATACTTATGCTGCAAAATATCTCTATGCCATGTGTATAGAATTACAACACTATGATGACCAGAGAGACAACAATATGATGCAGGAGAATTATAAACGTAATGATGCTAAAGAACTTGAAGATTATCACCATAAAATAGAACAGAAATTGAAACGTAATATTTTACCAAAGGAACAGGAAGGCAAGCAGATATACACCAACAATAACAATAACAATAAAACTAAACAAAAAGCAACAATAATTGAAGAGAACACTCAGAATGATGCAAATAATAGAAATAATATTGAAATCTATAATAATAAATTGTTTGTGATTAAAGATAAAAACAGCAACAAAAATGTTACTAGCAGCAACAGCAGAAATATCAACAACAACAGTATTATTAGTAGTGTTAGCAATAATATGCTCTTGAATAAATCTATAACACAAGGATTATATGTTGAGAATGATTATAACATAATGACACCAAATAATGATAAATTATCTTTATTAATAAAATCCATAAATTATAATAAAACTGTTAATGAAAGAATAACAAAATATGAAATTATAAATAATACAACAAATTCAGAATACCTATCCCCCGTCACTGAAATATCTAAATTAAAATGGAAAAGTTTAAACACAAGTCAGGAAAATTTTAAAGAAATTATAGAAACATCTCTAGAATATAAAGAACTTATTAATGAATACTTAAAAGATACAATAGCTGCAGGAGAAAAAGAAGAAGAAGAAGAAGAAGAAGTTTATGATACTAATACTAATACTGTAGATGTAGATGATGTTGATGACACAGCCATCTATTATGATGAAAATTTTTATGACAGTGATTATTATGTTGAAGGAGGAGCTTTAGATAGAGTAAAATCCAACGAAACAGAAATATTAATGAAATTATTAAATTCTACTACAAAAGCTCCAACTTTTATCATGATCAATACAAAAAGCCCTAACTTTTCTTCAGATACAACAACATCTTTTAAAACATTTTTATCATCATTTTCACATACATCTCCATCGCCCAAGACATCAACATTATCTTCATTATCACCTTCATCAGTTGTTCGCTCTCATCATACATTCTATACTAATTATGATATACCTGTGGGTTATTTACGTTGGTTGTGCAAACGTTTGCCCATAACTATGACGACGAATACATCATTACCACAAAATACTTCCTTTGATGAAAGTAATATTTTCAAAGAAATTGAAGTGAATGAAGTCCCAGGTATAAAACAAAAAATATTTTTAGAAAAACATTTGTTAATATCTTGTTACATACATGTTGTAGTCATTTTACAATAACTACTCGTTGTCGCACTTGTCCACTAGTATACACGTACATATGTATGTTTCAAGTGTATTTAGGTTAAACTGTATATTTTGTATTGTCTTAGTAGTTGTGATGTCTTAATTTTAGTAAGATTTGTAAATGAAAATTTGATTATTTAAAAACTAAGAAGAAGGTGTTTTCATAGCTATATTTCTTAACAACTACATATTTTCTAAAGCACTGCACAGTGATTCCAAAATTTTTATTTAGAATTATCAAATCAATAAATGAAATAAGCTAAGTGATGATATCTCATTAGAAAATAACAATAGAAATATTTTTTTTGTTTTTATAAATTATTTTATAACTTTTTGTATAAATTATATATTAGGCACCTTCACTTAGGTGTGAATAAATTCATCAT
The DNA here is from genome assembly GCA_932274085.1 of Protocalliphora azurea. Lineage (NCBI taxonomy): Eukaryota > Metazoa > Arthropoda > Insecta > Diptera > Calliphoridae > Protocalliphora > Protocalliphora azurea. The sequence continues at coordinate 53,899,795 of OW026519.1, forward strand.
TTATGCATCGATTTCAATGAAATATCTCTCATTTTATTTGAAACCTACCTCGCTTTATGATAATAGAGATAAAAGATAATTTCTGGCCCTCTTGGATTTTTTAGGATTTTTTTAAAAACTAAAATTTTTAAAATTTTATTTTAAATACAAATAAGATACGTTCACTGGATTGTAAACAAAGTTGTCAATTATGCATCAAGTATAATAAAATATATCTCGTTTTATTTACAACATATCCTGTTTTATGATAGAGGAGTATAAATACCATTTTTTAATGTTTTTGATTTTTAAAGATTTTTTTTTAAACAAAAATTTTTACATTTGGTACGAAATTTAAATTTTTTGGTACTTTATGAAATAAAATCAGTTGAATCTTTCACGAGATATATTGCAATATGTGGTGTAACCTAATTAAATATTTATATCACGATCTATTTCGAAAATTAAGTTAATTATATCCTACACCAGCATAGGTGGTTGGGATATTATGCGTTTGTGCTAATGTTTGTAACACCCAAAAATATTGGTTTACATTCCACTTAAATGTATGCCAATCGGCTTAGAATCATTTTTTGGGTCGATTTAACGATGTCCGTCCGTCCATGTAAACCTTGTCAACTAACTATAGGTTGAAATTTTTTAAATAACTGAATGAAATTTGGCACATATGTCTTCTATAGCCCAGAGACGAAGCCTATTGAAATTGGTTATGATCGACGCATTATTTCACCTAGCCCCCATACAAATGTCCCCCCTGAATAAGGATTTAACCAATATAAATACCTAAAAATATAGCAATTTTTCTAATAAATTTAGCATATATAGGTTTTATATAGGTAAAATTCTATATGCAAAATTTCATTAAGATCGTTCTATAATTGACCACAGCTCCCATGTAAACCCTACTACAGTTTAACGTGAATGAATTCCATACAAATGTTAGCTTTAAAGTAATATCTGATACAAATAAGTATTTTGTAAGTAAAAATCATAGTGGTAAATTTTATCACAATCGGCCTAAAATTAACCATAGGTTCCATATAAAGCCGGAAAGCAGCCTGAAACGTATAAATAACATAATACAAGGCATATATATTTTTCATAGAAATATACGATAATTTTAATAAAAGTATCGATCACCAATTAACCCTAGGTCCCATATAAGACCCCTTCCAGAACTTTTAAGTACAAACATAGTGGTGTAGGGTATCCTATAGTAGACCTGTACAATTCTCACTTGTTAAAATAGGTAATTTAGGGGTATAGAACTGACTGAGAAATAATGTCTTGCCAAAGCATTATTGCCCTGTGTTATTAATAAGTTAATATTTTTGTTGTTTTTGCAAACAATTTTACACAAGTTTATAAGTTAAGATCAGCTTTTGGACTAGAGTAGATGAGAACTAATCTTTATGTAATTGGAGCGCTGAGTTTAAATATGAAATTCATTTCTTAAGGTTGGTTCTCGCACTCTGGCTGCACTGTGCGGTCATTACAACTCATAAAAGAACGCATTAGAAGGTTAGAATTAGATTCGCCACAATTTAAAATACTTAATTCGACCACTATTTATTTCTAATTTATAGCTTTTTATTCAACAAAACTTAAATTATGTGTTAAATATGTTTAAAATTGGTTTTTACCTATATCGCTAAAACTGGAATCAATTTTGATAAACGGAGTCAATATTCGAATTTAGCGCCACAAATAATATTATAATCAGTTATTGGTTGCTCTGGTTCAAAACCTTGTATACTAGTGTTACTTTTGTATTAATTTATAAATGAGATGTCTTCACTTAATTTTTGAATCAAATCGGCAATTATGCATCAATTTAATTGAAATATATGTAGTTTTATTTGCAACATATCCCGCTTTATGGCAAAGGATATAAGGGATCAAGGATGGATTTTTAACATTTTTTTTCTCAAGCAATAATTGTTTAAATTAAATTTTAAAGGTAAATGTGATACCTACACTAAATTGCGAATAAAGTCGCCATTTACGAATCGATTTTAAAGAAATATAGTTCATTATATTTGTAGCATATTCGGCTTTATAATACATTACAAATAAGAGCAATTGTACCCATTTTAAATTTTTAACGATAAAAAAAAGATTTTGATTTTACAAGAACTTAATTTATATATATATTTATATAACTCTTCAATATCTCCAAAACTATGGAGCAAATTAAGAAGTGATATAAATACAATTTGGAGATAATTTTAATTGACCAAATCAGACAAATTTTTTACATGCTATGTTGTAATATATGTTTATTATGGTTTATGTCGAAAACTAAAATCATTTCAAAAAATATTACTTATAAGCTTCCAACTCCATGATCACATTTATATAAATTAATTGAAAAATTCCGAGCCACAGAATTAGAGTTGAACTGTATCAATAATAAATTCATATTTTTTTTTTTTTTGTTGTTGGAAGCAGTAATTTGATTATTTTCTTAATCTTTTTTAAATGAGAGGGTCCACGTATAGTTAGGTCCGATTAGTAAAACAATAAATATCACTTGATAGTTCAACGAATATGAACAATTAATTAAATTTTACTATTTTCTTCTGATAGGTCAACTTATTAAGAATAATAGCGCTTGCTCAGAAATCTGCATATAATTGAGTTCAGAATTGGGCAGTCGAAACTTATTTGTGACAAATTTATTCGAGATACAATGAATATAATTTTTTAGAGTAGAACAGTTATAGTAGATATGGTCAACTATGGATCAGTTTTCACGGTATAAATTTCTCTAATAAATATTATATAATTTCGGAATACATAAAACATTTCCTTGAGAACATTTGTATAGGGGCTACTTCAGCAAATTTTATTTACCAAAATGTGCTTTTTCAAAAATATGTTTTGACCCGAACTTTGATCCCAAGGTTAACATGGATATTTTCGTTATGTTCTTTTAATAAATAGCTGAAACTATTTTTGTATAAACTGAAAGATAAAAAAAAACTGAAAGGATTTTTTTTTTCGATTAAATTTAACTTAAAATTAGTACTAATGAAAATTTAACGTTAATATAATAAAAAATCTAAAATCCAATATATTTCAAATTTTTGTTTAAATAATGAGTGAGTATTTAACTTGTGGTTATTATTTTATTGTCTACAGGAATAAATGTCATAAGTTTTGAATATAATCTAAACTGATTATATAAGTTAAAAAATAGCAATAAATTTCGAATTCAAAAAATAGTTAGCCAAATAATTCAACTAATTTTATAAAATATATTCTCAAGATTATTGGAGCAAAATTTTGTTCATTTATTATTAAATACTAAAATGTTGCAGATTTATGAAAAGAAATTGATAACAATTTTACACTGTGTATCAGTCTGAACAGCTTTAATTAAACAATATACAATTTATAGGTTAAAAGTAATTTAAAAGTTCTCTTAAGACTTATTTAATTCTTTAAAATTTTAATGTGATATTATTAGCTTATCCAAATTTCTTTTCCAGTTCTTTTAAGATTTTTTAAAATAAATATTGTTGCTTACATAAAAAAATATGATCTGTTAAACGATTTATCAAAAATAAAAACTATTACAATTATTTCATTAATTGTATCAGTTACTCAATTGATCAAAATTCAAATTTTCTAAAATTTTTTACTAAAAATAAAACAAAGCCGAAATGGCTTTCAATTATTTTTCTTATTGTATCAGTTAATAAATTAATCAAATATAAATAAAAATAAGTGATAATCAAATAATTGAATACACAATTTTTCATTAGTTGAATTTCAATTAATAAAATAACTGAATATGTATTATTCATAATTGTAATTGGATTATAGATTTTTCTATGTAAAATAAAAAAAAAAAAATTTTTTGGAAAAACTTTAAATTAAATTATTAATCAGAATTTTGAAATGATTTCAAATATTTTTATAATTAAATAAATTACTCAAAATTAAACTATTCTAAGAAATTAAATTTTAATTTTACATAGAGAAATCTAAAATCCAATTTCAATTACGAGTAATACATATTTAATTATTTTTTTTAATTGAAATTCAACCTATGAAAAAAATTTTATATTCATTTAGTCAAATTGTCACTTATTTTAATTTATATTTGATTAATTTATTAATTGATACAATAAGAAAAATAACTAAAAGCCAATAAATTGTTTTATTTTTAGAAAAAAAAAAAAATAAGAAAATTTGAATTTTGATCACTTGAATAATTGATACAATTAAAAAAGTAATTGGAATAGTTTTTATCGTTGATAAATAGTTTAATAGACCATATTTTTTTCTGTGAACAATTTTACATAGAAAAATCTAAAATCCAATTTCAGTTGCGAATACTACATATTTTGTTATTTTTTATTGAAGTGTAACATATTAAAAAACTGTATACTCAATTATCCAACTTATCGCTTATTTTGATTTATATTTGATTAATGTATTAATTGATGCAATAAGAAAAATGATTGAAAGCTGATAAATTGTTTTATTTTTAGTAAAAATTATTAGGAAATTTGAATTTTGATCACTTGAATAATTGATACAATTAAAAAAGTAATTGCAATAGTTTTTATCTTTAATAAATTGTTTAATCGAACGTATTTTTTCTGTGTATTCTAAGAATGTTTAAATTAACATTATTTTATTCGTATATACATGTCTTAATTTTAAGGAAATTTCTTTTACTGACTTTACAATTTTTATTTATTATTCCATCTGAAGTTTGTTTATAAATTTGATGCAAACTAAATTATTTTCTCTAAGGCCTACATTTAGGCTTATAAATCCTATATTATATTTTTAGGCTATTGTTTGAATTTATTTTGTTTTGTAACAAAATTACCATTTTTTTCTAACTTAAAAACTAAATAAATGGCAATCCCAAAGTGCTCGTATTTCTTCTATAGATATCGAACAAATATATAAAATTTATTTTTCTTTTTTTTTTTTTTTTTTTTTTGTAATATTAAATGCAATTTTTTTATTAACAAACCTTTAAATAGAAAAATGCCAGTTACAGAGATTTTTTTTGTATAAAATATTTAAAAGGTTTTTGATAACTATTTTGTTAGAGAAATAAAAAAAAAGTATTGAAAGTTGTTAAATCAAAATAAGCATTTTATTAAAAGTACTTATGTGTATGTATGTGTGTATTTGTTAGAAAGCTGCTTTTTTTTTTCTTCATATAAAGGTTTTGTTTATTTATCTCTTAAAAAAAATGCTTTAGAATTGTGTTTTCATTTCTTTAATGTTTAAGGTTTTGAAAAGTCTATGACTTAAGCTTTTGACTTAAGGATATTTTAAGTTCTGGTTTTATCAAGTGTTAAGGCAAGCAGTTTTGTTTATTTAACACATACATATATAAATGCTGTATAATTTTCTTTATATATTTATTTTTCAATGTATACTGTGTTTTGGCAATAAAATATACATTAATTTTACATTTGTTCACTAGCAACTTTTTTTTAATGTATGTGTTTTTCTACTTTTTTGCGTTTGTTTGTTTTGTGGGTTCGACACTTTAAGTGTGTGTGTGTTTAAAATAAAAATGGTAGCTAAATGGTTTTTTTATGCCACAACTTTTAGAAAAGGGCAAAAGTTTTATTTTTCTTTATTTTGTTGCCATCACGCGAAAAGAGTTAAGTGTTTGTATTTATGCTCAAGTGAAATAAAAAAAAAACACTGAATTGAATTTATTTATATATTTTGTTAACTACACCCGTTCTAACATTCTCTTTTCTCTCACTATCACTTTTTGTATAAAAAATCTTTTATAATGTATTTTGTTTATTTAGTTTTTTTTTATGTTACCCTTAAAGTATACTCCAGATTTTTATTTATTTATTATTCAAGTATAAGTTTTTCTTTTCAATACATACCTACATGCATATATTCATTTTTATTTATTATTTATACATATTTTTATATTTATAAATATTTCATTTTCGTTTATATTTCTCCAAATAGTTGTTTGTTATTAGTTATCGATATGGTTTCATGGTTTTATATGGTTTCTGTTTTTTTTTTTTTTTACTATTTTTTATCGCAAAGGAAATTTATTATGACATTTTTGTGGTCGTATAAATATGTGATTGAAATCGTTTTTTATTTCAACTGTTTATAAAAAAATTATTGCCATTATATTTAGTATTCCATAAATAATAATAAATATGAAATATTTATTTGTTTGGGTTTTGATATACAAACTGTTTTTTATAAGGTTTGATTTTATTTTTCTAGGGGTAAAATCAGGTTTTTATTTATAATCTAAAGAAATTTTAACAAAATATTAATATTTCATTTTATTTGAATATTATTGAAAAAAAAAAAAAACAGAAAAAAGGATCATAAAAAATAATGACAAAAATTAAAGCTATTTATTGGAAATGAAACAGGGCTTTAGCTTTATTGGATTCAACTAATAAAAATTTATTTAAAAAAATAGTAAATGAAATGTAAAGTATTTAAAAATTGCGTGCTACAGCAAAAATCCAAAAATTTTTCTCACACATGAAAAATTCCATATACATGTGAAAATATAGACTTAATATATAGCATAACTGTGTTTTCAGTTTTTCATTTTGTGTTCGGTTTTCCTTTTTAAAGGACTTAAAAGTTTTGAAGGATTCGCGAGATTTTATTATGCTGCTTTGTAATTACAATGAGTAATTATAGGATGATGTGGGTATCAAATGAAAGAAGAGAATTTTTAACATTATATCAGATTACTTTTTGTTAATATATTCTAAATAAAACTTGGCAAAAAATAACCTTCGAGTATTTAATCCTTTAATATCGTTGAATATTGCCAATAAATAATTTCCAAAATAATATATGTTAAAGAATCTAATATCCAGTTTCAAGTACCAAAGTTTTATGATTTTATCTTTATTACGTTTATTACATACAACTATTTGAAAATTATTCCCATATAGAAGAAATTTAATTTCGTATTTCATTAACAAATTTATGAAATCAATTAATTTTTTTTTTATTAAAATCTAACCTATCACTGAATTATGAAAATCAAGCATTCAAAACCCTAAAAGTTTAATTGGAAAATTTTTTTTCTTCTTAAATTATTTTTACTATTTGTAAATTTCAACATTTGAAAATCTTAATAAAACTATTTTTTTTAAATAATAAAATTTTTTTTAACCAATAAAAATAATATTTAGTTCTTATTAGATTTTCAAACAATATTTATTTTTGATTTTATAAAATGTTTAAGAACATTTTTAAAAAGTGATGTTACAAGATTATTGCATTTTCTATAAAATAATAATGTAGAATTTTGATATTATGATCAACATGTAAGTGTATATAAATTTAAAGTTGAATTCTTGATATGAAAGTGTATAATAAAGTAGATAAAAATTAATTATGAATAATACTTAATAATAGAAAAAGTAAATAATGTAGCAAATTTTTTTGACACTTCTTCTAAATTACAATTATAATATAATCGAACTAAAAGAGAAACCAATCGTTATTAAAATTTAATGTACTAATTCTAATTGAATTATAATTACCATTCACAGTTTAGGAAGATTTTTAGGCGGAATGAATTATGTCCTCATGTATCCTTTAGTTAAGCAACTACCTAATAAATACGGATAAAAAATCTGGATAAAACTACAATTGAACAAGTGATGGTGTTAAGATCAATTATGACTATTAGTGAATGGTATGAAAAGTTAATAATGGATTTCCGATTTTTCGATTAACCATTTTAATTTCGATTTTGATGGTCGATTAATTGAACCTCATAATCGATTTTTTAATGGATTATTATTTGTAAAATTAATAAAAATTACTTAAAATTAAATTATGTTTTAAAGGACTATTAGACGTTAAAATATGTAAATCTGTCGATAAGTTTGACAACAAAACCAGAGAGTATACTCTTTGAAATAAATATTTTGGCGATGAATACAATAATCTTACGACTGTTCGAAGAAGATCAAAAGATGAAGTGGGTTCGTTTACCCAAAAAATTTTTACTGTTCAGTGAAGACTTTTACTAGACTTGCGTTCGCGTAGCCAAAATCCAGTAAAGTGAGAAAAAATTGAAGGAGAAAATCACAGTTAAAATCTGAATATTTAAAAATTTTACTGGTTTTATTTTGGCTTGAAAATCCACTAAATCATATGGTAAACAAATGTAAACAAAAAGTAAACATAAAGTAAACAATGAAAAGAAAATGTAAACAATGAAAGGAAAATGTTAGAAAAATTAAAAAAATATATATATTTTTACATTCAAATTTTACTAAAAGTACATACAAAAGCAATAAATAACTTATAATAAAATGAAAAATTAAGTTTTGTTCATTAAAGCGCAAATATTTCGTTAAGAACTTTATTGTTTTTTGTTGACGTTTTATGTTTATTTGTTTGTAGTGTTTATTTTACTGGATTTTAAAAAAAAATCTGTTGGCGTACTTTTTTGTTTACAAGTTTTTGGAGAATAAAATTTTTACTTTACTCACTAAATACTCAGTTTACTGGATTTTACTAGAAAAGTAAAAGAACGGACCTATAATAAAAAGAATTGATACCAATAGACGTCAATAAATGTCTTAAATTTAGAACCATAGAATTCAAATACATGTATTTTGTAAAAAAATAAGAAGTTAATTAATCATTTCAGCAAATATTCAATTACATAAAATATTACATATAAAACATGCACTAGAAGCGAGTCTGAAAATTTTCTGCTAAGCGCGCACTTGTTTCGGAAGTTGGACTATCGATTTTTATTTGAACGGTCATGCCACAATGTAGTAGTGAAGTCGTAATGTTCACTCAATACTTCTTAGAGAAAGTATTCGTGGAATCGAAATGGAGAATAAGTGCACAAGAAATTGGTAGCCTACGGATATAATGGAAACACAAACGGATGATCATATTGCTCTGTTCGAACTATCAAATAGGGGCTTCCGAAAAGGATTACTGTCAAAGTTTATTTTATTAAGAATTTCTAATATTTTTTATGTGATCGTCCGGCACTGTGAGAACGCATTTTGAAGTAACGTTCTTTTACGTATGTAGATTTTAAATAACTCATACTCAAAGTTGTTTTTAAAAATAAATTTTTAATTGTATTTTTAATGATTTTTTTTTTTCATCAAAGTCTTTTAAAAACTTGTCGCAATACTTAGTTTTTGTAAAGTTGAAAATTTTCCTTTGAAATTTGTACAATTTTTTGTACAAAAAAACTACCTCGTTGTGCAGTGTTGATTTTTCGATTAATAGAAGGCTAAAAGTCGATTTCAGTATAAAATTGGCTCGTATGAATCGACCACAAAATAATAGTTTTTTTTTTGACAAAGAGAATCGATTTTCAACCATAATCGAAATCGAGTCACTTATGACTGTGTATGTGTATGAGAATATGTATACAAAGATACTACATGAAGCAAATTTCGTTTAGTGTTTTCTTGAGAAACTTGAGTATATGTTTAACTATATTCCAAGTCTTCTAAAATTATTTACGAACAAAATTTACATATATATAGAGAGCGAGCTAGCCGTTCAAACTCCCATACGAACGTACATTGTCGAATGAACTCATAGGATGGTATGGTATGGCATAATAAATCAATATAACGTACATATTTTATGTAATATCTTATTATTTTTGAATCAGCTAGAACAACGGTTTCCAAATAGGGGTTCACGAAGCCCTGGTGACCCGTAGCAATATTTTAGAGTGTCCCCAAAAAGGTCCCATATAATGAATATATCTGATCCACTTTAATTTTTAACCTCTCGTTAACACTGCCATTTCTTCCCAAGTTTTTCCCCAAAATTTAAAATTTACGCAGAATATTTCTCATTGTACGTCTCTACATATACACTAAATGCAAGTAAAACTGCGGGTGCTTGATATATAATGAAATTTGATATGACCGAAAAAAGCTCTATACGAAGAAAAGGAACAATTACAAACAAAACATTCCGCTATTTTTAGGTGTAAAGATTATTACCTACGAGTATAAATAGAATAATAAAATTTTAAGTAGTAACAATTACACTGGACGGCAGAAAAAAATCCTCTCTTAAAGACGAATATGTGAACTATATGTAATTTAACATGCTGATCACAAATCTGTTTTTCGTATTTTTCTATCGGGTCTGAATTTTTTTCCATAGCTATGTCTAATATTTTCGCCTTTGGAGGGAGTTACATTATAACTTACCGATACTACAAGCAATTGTTTTATTTCTTTTGCATTTGTAATATCAAAATATGTCTGAGGATCAGTAGAAAATAAAAAAAAAATATAAAGTAATCCTGATCTAGAAGATACGTAAATATAAAATATTACAAAAATCTGTACGGAAATGAAAATAACTTAACTCTCATTATCATCAAATTGCATTTTATAATTTTTGTTGCATAATTTGCATTAGTTAATTTGTATTCTTTCTGAAATTGTCAAAACACGAGAAATTGTTTCAATGTTTTATGTTGGTTTTGAAATTATTTACAACCAATAAATAAAATAATCAATTTATTATTAATTATTTTAACAAAATTTTATTTAAAACCAAAAAAAAAAATGATTTATTAAAAGAAATTCCAGTCATAAACTTTTCCATGTAAGAACAAAAATACAAATTAAATTTCCTGTTAACTGAGACTTTGAATATGAAAAACCTATATAACCACTATTGAAGTCATTGTATTTAAATTTTAAGTAATTCTTATTTTAAGTGTTGTATGACAACATTATCTGGAATATATTTGAAACTTTGAAATATATTTGAAACTTGGAACCACGATAATTTGCTTGTATTTTTAAACTGAGGAAGGACAGTATACTATGATTTTTATATTATATTTAATTTTGTTTTATGCATAAATAATATGAAGAAAAAAATGTGTAGTCAGTAAAGCACGACCATGTAATAGTCTACACTATAATGTAAGCCCGCTAAACTGATTTTCGGGTGAGGTCCTTATATAGAAACTATAAATTTTAGACCGCAGCAAAATTTACCATTTACCAATTTACCTAGAATCGTTCATTAGAGTTGTTAAAAGATATTGTGTGAAATATTAGTGAAATCGGATATCGTTAAACCATGCCGCAGCGGACCTGAAATTTGCATGTTGCGTTTGTGTGGGAAAAATATGTCTTTTTTAAAGTTTTTAGAAAAATTTAGTAATTAAGTATTTTGCTTTATAAAAATATGCTACAAAATCGTAACCTAAACATAATTGTCCATCAAACAAGATATAAAAAAGAACAATCAATTTAAAAATGTTAAAGTTATTATGAATTCCCCAGACCATTAATGTGTTTTATAGCACTTGTGTAAAGAGTTTAAATAAAATGGTATTTTTATTAAAATTTGTACCATAATTGTTAAAAAATATGTTTTTGCTTCTGCAGGATAATTCAAAACCCTTCCCATGCTTGGTTAAAAAATTTTGATTTTTTTAAGGCTGCTTCAAAACTCTTATTTCAAACTTTTAAAAATTTTGTTAAAGAAATTTTAAAAAAGTGAAAATAATACTATGCAAATTTATAGACAATACTATAGCAAATAAAACTAAAAAAATAATTATGTCAATATTTTTTATGACTAAACCGTAGCTGCGATTTGAATTTTATGGATTTCGCCAAAAATTCATTATTTTGCGGTTTTTTGATTTTTTTTGAGACTAAACACAATTATTACAGAATAAGATAAAACATATCTCAAGAAATACACGTTGAAGTTTTTCGGAAAATTGGACAAAGACAATCTTTAAAATACAAAGGTCAAATGTCACAGGTTGATATTAGCAATAAAAAAGCCAAATTTAACCCACAGCATTTTTTAAACGCACCTTTTCTTAAGTATTCGCGAAGTTAATTTTATTAATTGGGTGCCCCGATGGCCTAGTTGGTAGTGAGGTAGTCTGTCAGTCTGGGGGTTGTGGGTTCGATTCCCACCAGAGACTCTGGTCTGTTTCACTACAACGAGCTAAGGTCTTCGTTACTCCGCTCGGTTAAAATTAGAATATAATTTGTAATTGTATTGTAATTATTAAATAAATAAATAAATAAATTTTATTAATCATTATCGTGGACAAATAAAAGTATAATTACCTCATTTTGACAAGTAAAGTCATGTCAAACCATTCAAATTCCTCAAAGAAATCATCTCAGCCAAATCCCGATGAAAAAAATAAATAAATTCTCGTGATGTTTTCCTTAAAAATTTTAAATATTGCAAAACCTTGTCCAATTTTCAAAAAAAAAAAGAAAAAAAATTCGGTATATATTTCCTGAAACATGGTCTATCTAACTGTGTACTAACTTTGTTTTGACTGAATATCAGCAAAAAAAAAATTGACTTTATAATTAAAAAAAACTGTAAAAAATGCCTTTTTGCTGAAATTCGCAAAATTCAAATCGCAGGTACGGCTTAGCTATACAAGTCATTGACCTAATTATTTTTCAAGGATATTTAATAATAAGGTATTTGAAGGACATTTTTGACAATATAAAGGCCCGAAGGGTTAAAACAAAAAATTTTGCTGGAGTTTCTTAATTATATTCAATAATTTAATACCCATATCGACATTGTTGAGCAACTAACTGATTTTAAAATAATTCATAAAAAAAATTTCAAAGTCCCTTTAAAAGGATATACGAAAACGAAATAAAAAACTAAGTACGCAGTCCTGTCATAAAATGTCTCTACTTTTATATATACATGGTTTGGTTTACGTGTGAAAAATGCTATTGTACGGTGTAATATTCTGAAAAGATAGCATAAAAAATGGTCCTTTATAATAAATATTTCTAATTTAACTGCCTTTTTTAACATTCCAATTATGTTTATTTTAATTTCTGCTATTGAAGTCAATAGAGATCTATATTTTTTTAAGGAAATGAATTATTGTTTTTTTTTTTTTTTTTTTTCTTTAACATTTGCGACTACATTTCCTTATTTATATAATTAAAATTATTTAGCAGCCAGCACGCATCGTGCGAAAAAACCCACAAAAATACGAGCATCAATTTGAAACCATATAAATCCATTAAAAATATTTTTTAAACATAACAAAGTGTTATTGGAAGTATAGCGAAAAACTACTAACAGAATTCAAGCTTAATTTAACTATTTCCTTCCGTTTCCGTTAACAACAAAATACTGCCACACGTCCCATTCACACACACACATACCAATGTTAGAGAACAGCAAAGAGTAAGAGAAATAAGATGGCTAAAAACAGTGACTAGCAAATGAAAACATAGTAAAAGACTCGCATCCCTCCTCTCAGTAACTTGATTTATTTTCAAAATTATAAAGCTATAAATATTTTTTCAATTTTTGCAAAAAAATCCCTTTAAGGACTTTTTTTTTTAAAGGAAATTTAAAAAAATACAAAATGAAAAATTTTTGCTTCTTAATTTTGTTAACAAAAAATTTTTGAAAAAATTTTAAATAATTTTATTTATGGGGAATTTTAAAGAATATTTATAATATAATTGAATTATGTATTATAATATAGTATTATTCTCGCAAAATGGATTTTCTTTAATTACCTTTTGGGAAATCAAAAAAGTCGAAAAAAAGGAAATTCAAGAAATTTATTAAATAATGTAAAGATTTTATCATTTAAGATGTTTTTTGTAAAAACCTATTAAAAAATCATTTTAAATAATAATATTTTGTTAGAAAATTTAAAGAAAATAATGAAACTATTATAAAACACCATTTTTCCAATACAAAAATTTGTAAAACAATAGTTTCTAAAAAATTTCCCTTTTGGGAAATTTTAAGGGAAATTTTTTAAAAATCTCAAAACATTAAAAAAGGCGGAATTATATTATATGCCGTTTTCATTCTCAGAAAAATGTTTAAACCAAAAAATATATATTTTAATAAAATTTCCTTTTTTGGGAAATTTTGCAAAATTGTTCATATTTTTGTTCAGTAAAAAAAAGAAAGAAATTTAACTAAAAATTTCATATTTCTTAAAAAAAAAAACTCCAAAAATGTTTTTCTAAAAATTCTTTTTTTTTTTTTTGGAAATTTGTAGCAACAAATTTTTAAAAAGCTTTCATTTTGAAAAAGAATTTTATTTTAATAAACAAATTTCACAAAATTTTTTTCCAAAATTCCCTTTGGGAATATTATTTTTTGTTAAGTTCTTAAAACAGTTATAATTCATTAGAGAGAAGAAGAATTATATATTATAAATGCTTTTATTGTCTAAAATGCGTTCATAGGCCAAAGAACCTAATTTTTTAAAAATGGTAAATTTAAAAAAATTTTTTTTTTTTTTAGAATGAAAAAATATAATAAATTTAATTAAAAATTTCATATTTTTTCAATAAACTACCAAAAATATACATTTTCTAAAAATTTACCTTTGGGAAATTTAAGGGCAAAAGCATAAAATTAGAAAATAATGTCTTTTTGGGGAAATTTTAAAAATATTTTGTTTGAACGTAATTTTTTTGAAAATTCGAAAAGAAGTTTTTTTTATTATAATTATATATTTTTTAAAAGCATCGAAAAAAAATCTTTTTTTTTTTGCAAAAATTCCCGTTTGAGAAATTTATAGAAAAATTTTTTAAAGTCTAAAAAATTAAAGAAATTAATAAAGTAAAGTTTTTGTAAAAAAATATTCAGCGAAAATCATATCACAGCAAAAGCTTAGCAATGGCATGTAGTTACGGATGTAGTTACTTTCCAATGACAAAAATATCATAGAAGTAGTTGAGTAACTAGTTACTTATAACTGGGTATATAATAACTGTTTTCTGAGGAGATTTTTAAAAATCATTTATTTGAAGAAGGGATAAATATAAGAAAAGTCAAAACTTGGATATGAATTAATTTTAAATCTAAAATAGTTTTTAAAATATTACATTTTTGATCATTGTTAAGTTATTAAAGTCAAAATTTAAAGAATTTAAAAAAATTTATGATTAAAATAAGAAATTCTTCTTATTATATTATATTAGCTATATAATTGTATTATATTAATTATATTAGTTTCTTAACTTATTATATGGCAACCAATGTTTTTGCTAGCACCACTTTGAATAATTCCCTCTTAAAGGAAATTCTTTTTTTTTAATATTTTGTTAGGCAATTGTAAAAATAATAAAATTATTGTAAAATACAGTTACTTCAATACGGAAATTTGAAAACTAATAGTTCTTAAGGATTCCATTTTGGGAAATTTTAAGGGACATTTTTTAATATTTTTAAGTGTCAGAATTCATTAAAGCAGGGAATTTAAAAAAAAAATGTAAGAAATAACAAATTAAACTAAAAATTTTATATTACTTAGAAAAACTCAAAAATATTAGTTATTTCCGTAAATTTCCTTTTGGGAAATTTAACAACAAAACAGCAACTTAAAAAAGAAATGGGAAGTTTTTAAAAATATTTTGTTTTAGCGTAAGTTTCCTCAAAGTAAAAAAAGCAAAACGATAATTTACTACAATTTTAGATTCCTTAAAATATATGAATTTTTTCTTCAAAAATTTCCTTTTGGGGAATTTTTCTAAAGTATCAAAAATTAACCATTTTTTTTTTTTTTTTTTTTTTTTTTTTTGTAAAAAGATGTTTAACAAAATTATCATTTTGAAGAATTTCCTTTAGGGAAATTTTAAAGCAAATATGTCTTTTTCATATTTTGTTAATTAGATAATCAAATTAATGTAAAAATATTATTAATCCAATACACAACTTTTCAAATCAAAGATTTTTAAAAAATTTCAGTTTTGGAAAATTTTAAGGGTAATTTTTAGAATGTCAAAAAACTGTTTAAATTTATTTAAGAGGCACAAAATTATATTCGATAGCTATTTTCGTTTTCAAAAAAAAAAAAAAATTAAAATGCTAAAAGAAGCTAATTTAAAAATCCGTGTTGGGAAGATTACCGTATAATAGATTTTTTAGCATATTTTTTGGTGTAAATAAGAAAAGGTAAATGATATTATTCCTTTAAAAATAACGAAATATATATCTCTATGTATATTTCTTGAAAGAGACAAATTAGAAAAATAATATTAAAAAAAAAAATATTCTTTTGGGGAATTTTCAGAATATGTAAAGCCTCAAGAATGAAAGTGCATTTCATTCTCGAAAGAAATGCAATTAGTCAAAAGAATAAAAAATCCTGGTTTGGGAAATTTTTGAAAAATATATTTTTAGCATATTTTTATTTCAAATGTGAAAAAATTATTAAATTTTCTAATTTTTTCTGTTTTTTTTTTTTTTTTTTTGTCTGAAAGATAACAAAAACATAAAAATTTTGCAAAGAATTTCCTTTTGGGAAATTTTATATAAGTCTAAAAATTTAAAGAAATTTTTTAATAAAGTAGATAATATTTTTTTTACTTAAGGTATTTTGTGTAAAGATATTAAAACGTGTTAAGTTTTAATGATTTCCTTTTTGGAAAATTTCAAAAAACAAGCTTTTTTCAAAATATTTTGTTAGATAATAAAAAAAAAAAAATCTGCTTAAATAACATTATTTCAATATATACTATTTTTTTTTTCTTTTAATTCCCTCTTGGGAAATTTTAGGGAACATTTTTAAAAAGCACTTTTTTTGTTTGCTTGCTTCAAAACGAAAAAAAGAATTATCAACTAAAATGTTAAAAAATATCGAAAAATATTTTTTTTCCAAAAATTCCGTTTTAGGAAATTTTTCATACCTTTTTTTTTAAATTCCCTTTTGTGAAATTTAAAAAAAAAATGTTAAAAAAATTCCCTTTTGAGAAATTTTGAAAAGTGATTATAATTTTTAACAAAAGTATTAAAAAAGCAGAAAATCCAAAAAATACTATATTCCTTAAATTAAAAAGAAAAAAATCTCGAAATATTTATTGAAAAGAATTCAATTCGTTAAAAAAAAAAAAAAAATACATATTCAGAAAATTTTTAACAAATAAGCTTCTTAACTTAAAATTAATTTAAATTTGTATTTCTTTATTTTGCTTGCCACTGTAAACAAGCATGCCCTGCAAAAATATTTTTGATGTACGTTCTGAACAGCAAATTTAATTTAAAAATAAAAGTTAAAATTTTTCTACCAAAAAATAGCAGAAAAGCAAAGAGACAGAGTTAACGTCTATAATACAATTTCATTAAAATGTGTAACGTATGATGACCACAAGCAGTAATTGAGTTTAACCATAAGAAAAAACCAAAAAATATAATAAAATAAATTTATAGGAAAAAAATACAAACAAGAAATTATATTCCATAAAATAAAATATAAAAAAATAAATTTATGAATTTTATAAAAATATACCTTGAGTCAACTAACCGACTATGGAAATACATTTAACGTTAACAGCAAATATAAAATAATGTAAAATCAATTACACTTTAACAAAATATGTAGTTTGCCAAAACCCAATCAATTTTCTCAGAAAAAAAAACTTGTATGAATATAAAGATTTCCGACATAATTGATGCTCAAAAACTTTTTTTGCCTTCTCTCATACACCACATCTTTATCTGTGTAAACATTTATGCTGCATACTTTTAGGTGTAGAAAAAAATCTATTTTGATGGAGTACTTGCCTTAAAAAATAATGTCATCAATTCAACAGTTTAGTAGGAGATAGTCAAAAACAACAAAAAAGAAAAAATCTATTATTTACTTTCACTTACACTCCATTTGAGTATTAGTTGTGCAGCCGTATTAAACAATTTTTTTTTATATAACAAAAGAATTTACCTAAATTTTTTTTATAAGGATTAATTTTATACACACAATTTGATAATAATGATGACATTCAATAGGGATTATTCTATCTATATCTGTTGCTATCAAAAAAGAAATAAAAATAACATAAAATAAAAAATGAGTGGGTATATTTATAGTGATGTAAATGCTGAAATTGATAATGATTGATGTGCTTAAATAAAATGTAAAAAAATATATTGCCTATTTTTAGGCAAGGAATTGGAAAAAAATTAAAAATTCTTCATTTTAAAATTTTTAAAGCTTTACATAAAACAAATGGGCCTTAAAAACTAAAACAATCAAGCTTGAAATTAAAACTCAGAAAAAAAAAATTATTAAAAATATTATTCACAAATTTATATAATAAAAAAATTGTATGAATACCTGTTTAAAATATTTACAAATACGTGTTGCATATTTGTAGGCTAACATTTAATATTTCGTATAGCCTAGATTAAGACTTTTTAAAAATTTGATTTATTTTTCAACATTTTCAATTCTACTTTACCAGTATTTAGGGATTAACGATCAGGTGTCAAATCATCTACCATTTCTCCTCGTCTGGTATTTTCATAAGAAAAACAAATTATTGTTAAACTTAACAGGTTAGATTTAACTTTTCATTAAAATTTTTGTATTATTACTGCATGTTATTATACTTCATCTGTAAAATCTCAACATCAGTAATTAAAACTTTTACTTGCAATATTATTTTATTTTAAATAACCCCTTAAATGTGAGAAATATAGTCTTGTTTAGACATGGCTATATATTAGACCTAAAATTGAAACAGAGACTGTGGATAAGACTATACGCTAGACTATTGACCAGACTATGGACTAGATTATAGACTAGACTATAGACTGAAATATAGACTAAATAATAGACTAGTCTATAGACTAGACTTTAGACTGTACTATATATTAGACCACAGAAGAAACTGTAGACTAGACTAGTTATAGACTAGGCTTTAGACTAAACTATTGACTTGACTATATATTAGACATACTCGAATGTGGACTAGACTATAGATTAGACTTCAGGCTATAAGACCATTAGACTAAATTATAGATTAAACAATATACTAGACTTTAGACTATATTATGCTATAGACCAAATTGTAGACTATACTATAGACAAGAATATAGACTAAGCCATAAGCTAGACTATAGACTGGAATATAGACTAGGTCATACATTAGTCTATACAATATATTACAGACTGGACTTGAGACTAGACTATGGATTAGACTATAGATTAGACGATAGACTACACTTTAGACTAGACTATGGACTAGAATATATATTAGACTATAGACTAAAGTATAGACTAAGCTAGGCTACTATAGACTAGACTATAGTTTGGATAACTAACTCGACCTTAGACTAGACTATAGATTATAGATTATATATAGACTATAGAATATACTTTAAACTACTACGATAGAGTAGCCATATAGAATTTAGACTGAACTATAAACTAAACTATAGTTTAAACTATAGACTAGATTTTTTTTCCTATTAGGCAGGTGGAAATCTGTCATAAGATACTAGATGCCACTTAAGGATCAACGGGTTATGTCGGATTCTTACCGCCTAAAGTCACCTCCTTCGTCATCCTGTCTATTACGATATTGAATCGCAAGGCCGGATAGGCTTAGTTAGCCTCTATCGAGTTTGATAAAAAGAATTTTCTTCTTTCCTGCTCCATCATTAATTACTTGTGGATATCAGCTACCATGCTACCTATGGCTTCCCAGTGCTCTTTCTTGCATTATATACTGATGATGTTCTAAGCAGTTAACTTTTGACCGACTTTTTCTTCCGTATATTCTCGTGCTTCACTAAAACGCTGGCAGTAGAACATGACGTGCTCGGGATCTTCAACTACGTTGGGACAGTAGGGACATATCGGCGATTAGTCCAAACCAAACCTGTGTAAATAACTTCTATAGCCTCCGTGACCAGAAAGAAATTGCGTAAGATAGTAATTTATTTCTCCCTGTTCTCTATTTAGCCAAACTTGAATGTCTGATATGAGCCTGTAGGTCTACCTTTCTTTTAAACTTCTTTCCTATCGATACTACCATAATACCATTGATGTATTTCTCTCTAGTTTACATTTAATACCAGTAATATCTTCCTCTCTTTGCTTACGATCGGCTTCGTCGGCTAGAATGTCTATTGGAATTATTCCTGTAATGACAAATGCTGCATCTTCCGATGTTGTACGAAAAGAACTGCCTATACGCAACACACATAGCCTATACACTAATAGGAGTTTTTTTTTCTACCGATTTCATTTTAAGGGCTCTTGACCATATAGGAGCCGCATAAAGAATCAGCGAGCTTACTACCGTGGTAACTATTTTTCTCTTAGATTGCCGGGGGCCTCCTACGTTTGACATCATTCTGACCTACATATTCCATATGTGCTTTGAGGTTTAACCTTGAATCTATAATAACTCCTAGATACTTAAGGTTGGGTTTGGATGTCACTTCATACTTCTCCACCTTGATCCTTATGTTTTCGAGTTTCTTACGGCTTGTGACCAAAACGACTTCCGTTTCGTGCTCTGCTAATTCAAGTCCAGCACTCAAGTCAACTATAAAGTATAGAGTAGTATATAGACTAGAACAAGGACTGAACTATAGACTTCATTTTAGACTACGCTATAGACTAAACTTTAAAATAGACTATGGTTTAGACTATAGACTGTACTATAGTCAAGACTATAGACTAGACTATAGTCCAGATTATAGACTAGATTACAGTCAAGACTATAGACTGGACTATAGTTCAGACTATAGAATAGACTATAGACTAGACTATATTCAAGACAATAGACTGTGCTATAGTCAAGACCATAGACTAGACTATAGTCAAGACAATAGACTAGGATATAGTCAAGACTATAGACTAGACTATATTAAAGACTATAGACTAGACTATATTAAAGATTATAGGCTAAACTATAGTCAAGATTATAGACTAGAATATATAGTCAAGACTATAGACTATGCTATAGTCAAGACTGTATAGACTAGACTATAGTCAAGACTATAAACTAGACTGTAGTCAAGACTATAAACTAGGCTATAGTCAAGACTATTGACTAGACTATATTCAAGACTATAGAGTAGACTATATATATTAAAGACTATAGACTAGACTATAGTCAAGATTATAGTCTAGACTATAGTCAAAATTATAGACTAGACTATAGTCAAGACTATAGATTAGACTATAGTCAAGACTATAAACTAGACTATAGTCAAGAGTATAGACTAGATAGTCAAAACTATAGATTAGACTATAGTCAAGGCTATAGACTCCATTATAGTCAAGACTATAGACTCGACTATAGTCAAGACTATAGATTAGGATATAGACTAAACTCTATACTAAACTATAGATTTGAATATGGACTAAGCTATAGACTAGGCTATATACTTAACTATATACTAAATTATAGGCCAGAATACAGACTAGAGTATAAACCAGAATATAGATTAGGCTATAGACTAGACAATGGACTAGTCTATAGACTAGACTATAGTGTAGTCTATAGCCCATACTACAGTCTATAAATTCCTTTTTTACTTAATTTTAATACATTTTTTAAATTTTCTTTGCACACAAAATTTCAATTTAAATTTAAACATGTCTTCACAATATTCATACCTATTAATTATCGCGATTATTCTTGTTTGTGTATATAATTTTTAGAATGGAAAGTTTACTTTAAGGCGTTTTTAAGGGATTAAATTTTTGACATATGCCACACAGCAATGTAAATTACAAAACATTAAATTAAAAGTATGCAGCAATAAAAAAAATAAAATATCCACAACAGAAACATGATGCTGCATTTTATCTTTCATCTACTACCACTACTACAGAGAAACACTCACACTTACATATAAAATAAAACCATTAAACAAAATTACGAGTAACACACATACTGTAACACATATACATAGTTATTAACATACACACAGACAATAATAAAAACATTTTTATGCACTATTATTTATAAAAGTTTTTCCTCATTTTTTTTATTTTTTTTTTTGCCGAAGTAATTATTGCAAAAAATGAGCAAAACATATCAAAAATGTGAAAAAATAAACTGCAACATCATATAAATGCAAGTTTGTATATCTGTAGGGAATATACAATATTATTTGATTTTATTTATATGTTTGGTTATATACATATGTAAATATGTATATATGTGTGTATGAGAAAGAGTTCATGTGAATAAGTATTATTGTAAATGTGTTATTGTTGGTTATTTCTGTGTATATTTTTATAGTATTCGGATGCTATTTATATTTATATTGAAAAAAGTTTATTTTTAATATGTAAGCAATTTAGCACACATACACATAAATTTTGACACTTGACTGGAAAAACTGCAATGGTTACGAATAAATATGAGGGAAAAAATAAAATGGGATGTCATTAAAATGATTACCGGCTATAACGAAGTTTGAAGTAGGCTACAGAAATGGGAGTAATGCCAGGAAAGTGGTTTTAATACTGTACTATGGATATAGTATGTGAAAAAGTTATAGCAATTAAAAAGGGTCCCTTTATGTTGAAAGGTGAAAAAAAATCTTAAATATTTTAAAGTGACTAAATTCTGAGCAACACTTAGTTTAACACAATAATCTGCCATCCTGTTTGACGTAAATTTTGTTACAAATGAGATGACTAAAGCATACTTTAAGGCTTTACAAGAAACCTATATTAGTGAGTTGCCAACTTTTCTAACTTAGGTTTTTAAAAACTATAAAAATGATAGCATATTTTATGGCGGTTTATCAAACAATAACATTTTCTTGTTGCTTATTCTGTTCGTCTAGTATTTAAGAAAACCTAAAATTTTTTGTCAAATTTGAGCGACAAAAAGTAAATAAAATCTTAAATAATTTTATTTTAGTTCATTAAAAAAAAAGAAACAAAAAAAAAACAAGATACAAAATAGAACTGATAAAAAATTGTTAAGTGACATTTTATAATAACACTAAAAATAATTTAATAGAAAAATGACAAAAACAAATTATATAAAAAAATATAATAATGATGAAGTAAAAAAAAATTAATTATTAAAATAAAAAATCTTTTTGAAACATAAAATCGCTTAAAAAAACTAAATAAAAAAAAAAATTAGGGAAATATAGAATTCGAAATCTATATTTTCCGATATAAACCAAATTGATATTTTCTGTAAAATCGAAACATTTTCAAAATTTGATAGCAATTTTGGAATTGGAATATCAGTTTTTTCTAAAGCATTTTGATGTAAATGACTTTACTAAGGAAAAATTTTATAAGGATTACTTAATCTCAAAATAAATACAATTATCATACAATCAGCATCCAAAGATATTTAAATGTTTTAAAATGAATTTTATTTCAACTTACTATACAAGACAGAGAAAAGAAAATTTGTTTTGTGAATTTTAAACTGAGAAAACACATCTAATATACAATGACAAAATGAACAATAGCAACTATACTTGCAATAACAATAATAACAATAACAAATTTCTTTATGGAAAAGGATAAAAAAAATTTTCTTAAATTGAAAAACGCTAAAATGTTGTATCGGTAAAATGAAATTAAAAAAAGCCAAAACAGAATTAGATTAAATAAAAAAAGCTCTAAACTAATTTTGAAATTATTTTTTTTTCTTTTTTTAACCAATTAAATATTTAAAAGGCTTAATAAATAACCTGATCAAAAAATCGCCACAATGAAGTTTTATGAAAGCGTTAAAATAAACTCACCATAACAATTATGGAGCACTAAAATAAGATTATAAAAAATGTCAAAATTTAAAAACTGCTTAAATAAAAAAAGCGCTGAAATGAAAAAAAAAAAACAATATAAAAATCCTTTAAAATAGAAGCAATATATGAAATTTTATAAAAAAAAAATGCCGAAACAAAATTCCTATAAATTAAAAAACGCAAAAATATAAAATCGCTGAAATAAACAATTAAACGTTTAAATTAAAAAAGGTCGCTAAAATAATTTTAAAATTCAATTTTATAAAAAATATGAGTACAAATTCAAAAAGCTTAAAAAATAATCTGGCTAAAAATGTCGTTAAAATGAAGAACATGAAAATAAAATTTTATAAAAGCATCAAAAACAAAATCACATAAACAAATAACGAAAAAAATGGAATTTTATAAAAAATTGATTTTCTATAAACTTATGCAAAATACACAAAATTAAAATTTTAAAAATAAAAAATCAAAAATCGTTTAAATAAAAAAAAAGAAAAGTAGCAACGAAATTAAAAGCAAAACTAAATCGGAATTAGTTCAAAATAAAATTGATAATATATGAAATTGTGTAAAGAAAATAACGCCGAAACAAAAATTTTCTTAAATTAAAAAGGTTAAAATACAAAATCGCTAAAATTAAAAAGTTTAAAATTTCATTTAATAAAAAACCAAAGGTAGCTTAAATAAAAAGTAATTTTATTAAAAAAAAAACGCGAAAATCACCAAAACTCAATTTTATACAAAAAATCCAAACATTTTTAAAATGAAATTCTTGCAATTGTTTTTAAATTTTATTTAATAAAACGCCCAAAAAATATTTATATAAAAAATAATACATGAAAATAAAAACGCCAAAAAACGCTTATACCTAAAAGAACGAAATCAAACTTTATTAAAGAAATTGTACTAAAAACTATAAATTTTTTCTAAAAAGAAAATTTAAAAAGGGAATATTTAATAAAAAAAATTTTAAAATCGCCCATATTAAAAATATTACTTTACAAAAACGCCAATAGAAAAAGCGTTTATATTAAAAAACTGTAAAAAGAAACTGTATAAAGGAAAATATATTTAAACGTATTTATAAATCAAATAAAAAAATATTTTAAACTTGAACTTTACAATATTATTAAATTTGGATTATAACGCTTCAAAAGAACAGGGAATTACGGCACTTTATGCTTTAAAAGTTCCTGGCTGAAAATCTGCTAATAAAGTTTACTTTATAATAAAATATTTTCATATCTATGAGTCATTTAATAGAGATGAATATTACATCTAATCTTACCTGAAATAAAGACTAAAGAAAATAATAACTAAAGCGCACAAAAAATACTTCAAATAAAAAATCAATAATTCAAGCCTAAATATTTATAATAACCCTATATTAATTTTATAGCCTATTTATTAAAAATACCTAAAAATTAATAACCTTTTTAAATCTTTCACAGTTTTCCATCTTAAAATTATTCCGAATAACTATAGTTCCAGCTTATTTTAAACTATATTTGATACAAGATTTTCTTTAGTTTATTTTTTACTTACTACACAATGCAACACGAAAGAATTGTCTCAAGAATTTTAACACGAAATGAAAGCGTACCAGTGATGTAGCAAAACCCCCAAAGGGGTTTTCAAAGTTAGTTTAAATTAGGGCCTTATGGCCTCTTGAATTTCGACATTTTTGGAATCCTTTTTGTAATATTATTGGAAATAGAAATCATTTAAATCATTTAATTCAATTTTTACTCTATGTTGTTGTTGGGTTTTTTTATAGACTACTAGTATTATACTAGATTTTTTCTGTAAACTTATTTTTTCATAATATTGTTTATTTTATTTAACTTGACCTTTTGTTTAGACTACTGAACCTATTAAATTTAAAGTTGTCTATCATTGAAGGAAATACTGCCTAGATATCTCACCCACTTTAAAAAAAAATGGTTGCTTCTAGTTTCAAAATTTATTAAAATTTTGATGACAGTATTACAAACGATCACAGTATAACAAAAAAGGGCGAGAAAGAGGCGCTGTACCCATACACACATATTAAATTTTATAATACACATTATATTCGATCCCCTACACGCATAAAAAAATAGTTACAGCATGATCACTACAACAATATTATATTCTCATTGTTCATTTTATTGAATAATAATAATAACTCTATGTTCATGATAACAATAATTTTTATACAATTTTGTCATTTAATGTTTACACTCAATAAGAATTTTAATATGATTGACTGCAAAAATTGAATGCTTTTAAATATTTTTACCAGAAACAAAATTCCACTAATATGACACATATCATTACTTCTACAACCATTACAAATTTGCAGTCTTTTTCCATGTTCTTAAACCATATTCTGTTTTTATACCATATTAATATTATTCCTATAATAATAATATGTTACAAATAAATATAAGACTTATCCTTTTCACAAACTTAGTGCAAACCTTCAATATTTGTTTGTTTTTAAATATATATGTGTTTCTTTTTTTTTTATTTGTTTTCTAACTTCAATCTAATTCTCATTTAGTTCATATATGAATAAATATAAATAGACAGGGTTTGATTATACTCGGTGTAATATAAGATAAGATAGATTTGAACCACATATGGTGGTTGAAACCAATGAAACCAATCTATATATATATATATAGATATAGATATAGATATAGATATAGATATAGATATAGATATAGATATAGATATAGATATAGATATAGATATAGATATAGATATAGATATAGATATAGATATAGATATAGATATAGATATAGATATAGATATAGATATAGATATAGATATAGATATAGATATAGATATAGATATAGATATAGATATAGATATAGATATAGATATAGATATATATATAAATAATAATAATATGATAAGATTGGATACCTATATGATAACATGAGGTAGTAATATGATAAAATAGAATCAAAATATGACAATATTTTATAATAATATAATAAGATTGTTCAATTATATGTAAAACTGTAATCATAACATGAAAAAACAAACCATAAAATCGGATACAATTATTACTTAAAATCATCTCTATTTTTGGATATGATCATATGTTCCAATCATAATATGTTGCTCTTAGATTATAGTCAAAATATATATATATATATATATATATATATATATATTTTACATAATTACTTATTGAGTCAATTTAACATTATAAATATTTCAGAACAGTTGCTGGATTCAAAAACTTACTCTCTAGTATTAAACACCCATGTGTTCGACTATAATAGACCACAATTTCCGTATATTTCTTGTAATTTAAACATTAAAATGTGTTGGAAAAAGTAGTTATTCAAGTAAGAAATGAATATTATTGATGATCATGAAAACCTCTTAAGAATTATAATTTTATTAATCTATTTTTTCACTTTTGTTTTTACAATATAACTAAACTGTGTTTTAACGTTAAAAAGTGAAAATGTGGACTTTAAAATAAAACTTTTAAATCAATATATCATTTGTGGGTTCTTATTGTTTCATAAAATGCAAAACTGCTCCTGGATATTATTATGTGCGATTTTTATTAAATGCCTCTCCCTTTTTACGTCACTTTTCATAACTATTTTGTTCGGATTATATGCGTCTTTACATTATTCAAACAATTTAACTGATCTTGTTATGAAAAGTGGGCGAAAAAGGGAGAAGCATTTAATAAAATTCTTACATAATAATAATATCTTGGAGAAACTTTGCATTCCTTGAAGCAATAAGAACCCTCAAATGTTAAATTTTTTTATTTTTTATACATAAATATAAAATATACGAAATTTTTAAGTGTCCATAAAATCTAACTTTGCAAAAACCTTTGGAAATTTTATTAATCTGATGTTATACTTTCATTTCCCATTGCAATAATTGATACAACATTTGAAGACCCATAATTTGTCGCACTGTGTTAAAAGTATAGTATTAAAGTATAAGATAGACATTAAATTATAATCAACATTTAAAAGTTTCCTATGGTTTCTTAATGTTTATCTCTCCACAATAAATAAATGAACACAGAAAAAAAACACACTCTAAACTGACCAAAAATACAACAAAAAATTTCATACAATTTGTATTTATTCTCTTGTTTCGGTTAGAATTTCTCTAAAACTGTGGCTCTGAGTCTGTCTATTTATATAAATAACAAAAGAATTAACCCTTTGAGGTGTGATAGGGTTGATTCGAGTATGCTTGATATTAAGATTTTAAAATGCGAACAAAATTTAAATTCAGTTTCTTAAAGGATTAAGATTTAGTATAATAAATTTTTAATGTTGGCAGAAAAAAAAAACACATTTAAAATTCGTAAAGATGTTGTTGTTTTTTGGCTTATATAGATATAAATGGAAATTTTTATTAAGTCCACTTATTCCTATAAATAACAATATATTTTATTTTATGTTTATTAAATAATTTATTTTATTTTTTAAAATTTAAAAAATCTTTCATAAAATTTCCCTTAAATTTTAAAATTTAACTAGAAATTTATTTTACTTGTGACAAATCTTTTACGAGACATTAAATTTGCATCTTTATAGTGTTCAATATTTAAATTTTTTGATTTACCTAAAAATTCTGTTAAGAAATTTAGGATCTATTGATTTTTAAATTATAAATTTGTTGACATTTTTTAAATAATTTTAATATTATGTGTATTACTGAAGTCTTTAAGTAGACCACAAAATTGTATTCTTTTTTTTTTTTCAATATACACTGCCTGCCACTTGAATAAGGAATAACATTTTTTTTACTTTCATTAAGTATATCTCCTATACTATAGTTCAGAAAACAATAATTTTTTGTGCAACCAAATTTCAAAGTGTTGGCTTTAGTTTCCTGAAGAAATAAAAAATATGCATATTTTGTTATACTAAAATTATGCATTTATTTAAAGACATGTATTTCTGTGATACTATTCCTTGTGTCACTTGAATAAGGAATTCTTTTAATATTAATCAGGAAGGTTATGATTTGAATTTCTTTCAATATAAACAGCTAGAGAATTTTTAATTTGATAGTTTTTAAATAGTTTTTATTCAAAATAGGACGTGGTAAGGCTTTTAATAACTCTGAAAAAGAAAAAAAATCTGATTTTGAAATCGCAGGATTAGAATCCGGTCCAAATAGTCAAAAACATTAACAGAGGAAAGACAGTTGTGTACAATTATTTAAATAACGTGGAAAGATATGGAAAAAACATGAAAGCGCGGAAGAAAATGGCAACAACTCCAAAAGAAAGACGAAAAATTCTTAGAATTGCTTCAAAATCTGCCATGACGGTATCAAAAATACGTGAAAAAAGTGGAGGCAGTACACCATGTTTTAAAGTCGTGCCCATACATAGTCCGACGAAAACTGCAAAAAAAAACACCACTTAATAAAAAGCGCAAATCACAACGTCTACAGTTTGCCAAAAATACAATAACATGGTCAGACAATTGGTTTAAAGTTGTATTTTCCGATGAAAAAATTTTAATATTGATGATCCCGACTGGTATAACTATTACTTCCATGACCTAAATAAGGAGGAATTATTTTTGAGCCGCAGACACAGTCGAGAGGGCGAGATAATGATATGGCATGCCAACAAAATGACTGCAACAACTTACAAAAACATTCTGGAGAAAGCATTTCCAAAACTTAGTGATTTCTTTGGATCCATACCTTGGAAGTACCAGCACGACAACGCTCCGATTCATACTGCCAGAGCAGTAAAACAATGGATTAATCAACAAGGTGTTCAACTTATGGATTGGCCCCCATATTCACCAGACCTGAATTCAATGGAAAATGTCTGAGGTTGGCTTGCAAGAAAAGTTTATGAAGGAGGAAAACAATTTGAGACGATAGAATCCTTAAAGGATTCTATTTCAATTCAAGTTCGCTAAATTTCTTATAGTCATTATACAAGTCGATGCCAAATCGCATTTTTGAGTTTTTTTCTAAAAATGGTGGCAGTACTCAATACTAATTGAATGCTAGAAGATAATAACTTTCATTTTTATAACCTAAAATATAAAAATAAATTACTGTTTGCTTAGTTTTAAAATATTCCTTATTAAAGTGACACACGGAAAAGTTCCACAGAAATACTTGTCTTTAAATAAGTACATAATTTTAGTATAACAAAATATGTATATTTTTTATTTCTTCAGGAAACTAAAGCCAACACTTTGAAAAAAAATGTTATTCCTTATTCAAGTGGCAGGCAGTGTATATACATGTATGTGCTTGTCATGTTATTAATATTTCATTGATTTTACAATTTCCTTATAAAATTTATAGCTAGTTCTTAACAGCAGCCATTAAATCCGTTTTAATTTTTCTTAAGGCTTAACACAAACATAAACACTTTATAATAATTTTCTTAAAAACACCTGTTTGTTTTTAGGTAAAGATAATGAAATATTCACATGTTATTAAATTATTAAATACATTTTAATTCCTATATGCCTTAAAGGTGTGTTAAAATATTAAATAACAAGAAAATAAAGTTTCTCAAAAAAAAGTAAATAAATAATTAAAAAAAAAAAAATTTCTATAAATTTTTAAATATTATTTATAAGCACTTCCTAGACAATTTTATTTATTGTATACTAACCTTAAGGTTTTATTTTAAATTGGCGTTTAAAATTTTTAAATGTCTTAAAAATTAAACAAATTACAAAGATTTTTCTTAAACAACCTCTTAATTAATATTAATCATACGCTCTAGGGTAATAAAACTAATCAATATTTAAAATCTTTGATTTAAAACTTAAATATAAACAGAGAATAAAGGCGAAATATTTTATAGGTAAATAATTACGTAAAGTTTTATTTCAAATGAGAAACTAAAGTCAATTTTTTTTTTTTTTTAATTTAAGCAAAATTTTTATTTAATATTATAGATGTATATAGATGTAGTTTGAAAAGGTATCTTAGTGAATACATTGTCTCAGTGAGACCATGCCGGTTGAGGATTCAATTGTAGTTTAAAAGTTATTTTACTTACACTTTAGCTACTTTTAATTTTTTTCGTTTTCCTTTTCAATTTAAAACACAGCATCACTCTCAATTCATTGCAATATTTATTTATATACTAAGTAACTATTTAAAAATATTTACACATTGCAAAACATCAAAATAACAAATTATTATAAACCGAATACACTAAAAGTCAATCCCTAATTTGTCAACGAAGGTGATCTTCTCTTATCTTTCCCCTCACTTCCTACATAGATATGTCAATAAAAATTTAAATTAAAAAAAATTGTGAAAGACCATAAGTATATTTGTTTTTATATATAGAGAAATCAAAATACAGATGTTTGTCTGTCTGTTGAAATTTTCTTTTTATAGATTTTGAATAAATTAATGACTTGAGTTATATAGAAATAAATCAGAAATTGTAATTAAAATGTTGCAATTGAGTATCAACACAAGTGCAAAAAACAAAACAAAAAAAAAAAAAAGAAATCAAATATCTTGTCGTAAAAATTTATTTTTTGAGAGAACTTTTCTTACTAAATTTTATATATCGAATTCGAAAAAATACTACATTATAAAAAAACATTTTTCTTTGTTAATAAAGCAAATTATCATAAAAAAGTTTTTCACTGAATACACGATTTTTTTTTTTCAAGCAGCCCTACAAATTTATCGACTTAGTTTAGCTTTAGTTTACAAGCCTCAAATGTTTTCGTTAATTTATTAAAAAAAGTGTTTAAATACCTTTAAAACTAAGAAAGTTATTAAAGATTTTCTTGAGCAACCTCTTAATTAATTAATTAATTATTCGCTCTCGAGTACCAAAAGAAAGCTAATTTTTTTTTTTTAAATTCGTCTTCTTGACAGTTTGTTAAAAGTTTGGTTTTTATTAAAAATTATTTTCTAAAAAATTTTGTTTCTTTAATTTTAATTTTATTTAAATTGTGATTATTTCGGGAAAATTCGTTATATTCATTTTGGTTTTAGCGTATTATTAATTTTAATTAAGAGGTTGCTCAAGAAAATCTTCGGTAAAGTTATTTTAAGTTATATATATATATATATATATATATATATATATATAATAATTATTTGTATTTATCGAATAAAAATAAGTAATCAATTAACTTAAAATCATTTTAACAAAAAAGTAAAATTTTTTCTTTTAATATTTTTTAACACTTTAAATATGCTTTTTTGGTACTCCAGAGCGTATAATTAATATTAATTAAGATATTGCTTAAGAAAATCTTTAATAACTTTCTAAGTTTTAAAGGTATTTAAAATCCTTTTTATAAAAAATTAAATAAAACATTTCAGGCTTGTAAACTATTTCGATAATTTTGTGGGGATGTTTGTAAAAAATCGCATTTTTAGTGGAAAAACTTTTTTTTATGATAATTTGATTTATTATTAAAATAGGTTTTTGATAGATTCTGTTTCCTTTCTTAATTTGATTTTCATTTAAATTATGATTATTTCACAATTGGTTTTATATTGGTTTTATAACCTTTTCTTGATTTGTGTAATCTAGAGCGTATGATTAATATTAATTAAGAGGTTGCTCAAAAGTTTAAGTTTTTTTGACAAGAAATTTAAGAAAACATTTGAGGCTTGTAAACAAGTACGAAAATTGAAGAGGGCTGCTTGGAAAAAATTAAAAAATTTTTTTATTAATATATTTTATTTTTATATCGAATAATAATAAGTAATAATTACTTTAAAATCATTTTAATAAAAAAGGAAAATATTTTTCTTTTTTGTATTTTAGGTTTAAACATAACACTTTAAATATGTTATGTTATCTTCGATAACCTTCTTAATTTTAAAATTAATCATACGCTAAAACCAAAATGAACATAGCGAATTTTCCCGAAATTATCACAATTTAAATAAAAATAAAATTAGAGAAAGAAACAAAATCTTTTAGAAATTAATTTTTAATAAAAAACTAATTTTTAACAAACTGTTACCAAAAATTAATTTTTCACCAATAATTACGATGACATACTAGGAAGCGGAGTTGAAATAGCAATCCGTGTGTAGGTTGCCAAAATTAAAAAAAAAAACCAAAGCTGACTAATAATTTGCTCATAGACATACTTTATTAATTCCAAATACATAAAACAAGAAACTAAATTCATTTTTCCTTTATAACTAATCTTTAGAACCTTTTTCCCTTTGTGTAACCTAGAGCGTATGACTAATATTTATTAAAAGGTTGCTCAAGAAAATGTGTTATAACTTTCTTAGCTTAAAAGATATTTAAACTTATTTGATAACAATTTAAAGAAAACATTTGAGGCTAATAAACAAGATTAAAAATTATATAGAGCTACTTGGAAAAAATTTAGAGAAACGTTTAAAAAAACTAAACAAAAATCTAAAAACGCATCAAAAAAAAGAAAGGCATATAATATTTCGCACAGCTATATAAACGCTAAGCAGAAGCGTTTGCAAAAAAGAACCTAAAAACGTTTTAAAATGGACATAAATATTTTTAATATTTATTTTACATTTCTATAACAAATTTCTAGCTGCAACACACGTATTGAGCGAATTATTTAATTTTTGAAAAGACTTTATTTTTTATTTAAAATGGTTTAAAATAAGCTGTATATACAAAATAAATTGAAGTTTATATTTTTATTTATAAAAACTTGCTATCATTTTATCTCATTTAAATTAAAAACGATAAATAAATTTCTCTACTAAAAAATCTCAACGTACATATAATATATAGTTTAAGCCGCTAAAAATATACTAAAAAATTTCTAAACATAACTAATTTTATATAATTTTATATACATAAAAAAAATTATTGCTTTTCATACATATCCCTATTTTACAAAACATTTAGCCTATAATGATAGAAAGATAGCAATAACGTAATATTAGGAAAAAAATGCTTAAATAGCAATATGCCAGCAAATTCTCCTAAAAGTATGCTTTAAATTTCTAACAAAATATCTACATACATACATCAAATGAGATTAAATAGACGTGTGTATATAGAAAACGTTTGCCTGCTGTTACAAATTCTAAATATACTAAAATAAAATATATTTTTAAAAATATACATATATAAGCTTTGTATTTAAGAAGAGTAATTGTTTCGCTAGTATCTAAAAATATAGAATAAAAAAAAATGTACATAAATTCTCTTAACAAAACTACTATGGATAAAACTTTTTTAAATATAGAAATCACAGGCTGGTTATAAAGATAAATTGATTTTATTTTATTTATGAAAAATATTTAAAGTTTTAGTTAAATAAAAAATAATAATAAATTGTTATTTAAAAAACAAAGCCTATTTTAAGGCAAGGTTCAATGCAAGAGATTTAATATAACCAAATAAATATAAATTTGAAAATGCACTTGTTGTATCTTAAGTAAAGAATTTTCAAATTTCGATAGCTCTATTTTAAAAAGAATTAAAAGGAAATTTATATTTAAAGTAGCATCCACTCTATCATTATTATTTTTCATTATTATTTAAAATTCAAAATATCTACAAGTATGCATGTAAGATATGTCAAATATTAAAAGAAAAAATTAAAAATTCAAATTTTCAAAATATTTCTTAACGCATATTTTCACAAAAACATTAAAACCCAACAAATCCACAGATATGTAAGTGCACACAAATAAATACTTACACAAACATATACCTACATACATAAATGTATGTATACAAAGGCACCCACACTTTAACTTTAATAAAGTAAGAGCTCAAACATACGTTTAAGTAAAAGTAAGAATATGAAAAAATTTGGACACAATTGGATTTATACACACTTTAAAAAATGAAACGAACAAAAGTAAAATGTGTTTAAATTTATTTTCATTTTTAATTTTATAACTTAATTTTTATATTTTTTTTTTACAGCATTTTTTTCTACCAATCCTTTCGTTTACATACTTTATTTCATTTAAATGCTAACAAATATATTGCTTTAGGTATGAGCGTTTATTTGTTTTTTTACATTTTGCAAGATAAACATGATTTGAAGGGTGATGTTTAATATCTATCTAAAACAGTTCTAAAAAGGTATTAATTCGTGAAGATACTTTATTATTACTTTAAAATATAGGAAACAAAACAACTAAATTCGTTTTGGCCTTGAAACCAGTATTTAAAAATCTTTTTTTTATTTATGTAATCTGAAGCGTATGATTAATATTAATTAAGAGGTTGCTCCAGAAACTCTTTTAAAACTTTCTTAGTTTTAAAGGGATTTAGAAATGTTTGATAACAAATTAAAGAAAATATTTGAGGCTTGTAAACAAGTTTTAAAATTGTATAGAGCTGTTTGGAAAAAAGTGAAGGAAAAATTAAAAAAAAAATGTTTTTATTATATATTTTTAAATATGGGTCTCATATTTTATTAATTTCTTTATTGATTAAAAAATCAAAGAATTTTTTTTCATATTTTAACGTTAAACCTTACGTTTAAATTCTCTATTGTTTTGTTATTCTAGAGCGTATGATTAATATTAATTAACAGATTGTTGAAGAACATCTTTAATAACTTTCTTAATTTTAAAGCTACTATAATTTTCTTGGTAACATATTAAAGATAACATTTGAGGTTTGTAAATCAGTTTGAAAATTGTTTATGGCTGCTTGAAAAAAGGAAGGAAACTTATAAAAACTATTTTAAATATTTTTCGTAATTATTTTATAATTGAATAACAGCAAGTAATTGCTTTCAACTGATTTTACTAATTTCTTTATTGATAAAGAAGTCAAAGATTTTTTTTAATATTTGAAGTTTAAACATAACGTTCTACTTTTGGTATTATAGAGCGTAATATTATTTAAAATATTGCTCCAGATAATGTTAAATAATTATTTTTTTTTAATTTTGAAGATGGTTCAAATTTTTTGATAAAAAAAATTAAAGAAAAAACTTAAGACTAGAAAATATAGTTCAAAATTGTATAAGACTCCTTGAAAAAATATTAGGAAACGTGGGTAAATTTACAAACTTCTATCTTTGTTTTGATTAAACGATAAGTAAACATTTGCTGTAAATCTTTACATTAATAAACTTATTGATTAGAACAAGTAACTATTTGTATTTTTGCTTTAAAATCCTCATTTCAATCTCTTTTTGGTTGCAGTACACTAGAGCGTATGATTGATATTAATTAACAGGTTGCTTAATAAAAATTTTTAATAACTTTTTAATTTTAAACAGATTTTAAAGTTTTTCATAAGAAATTAAAAAAAAAAGACTTTCAAAAATTTATATGACGACTTGAAAAGTAGTGAAATTTAGATAAACTCCAAAGTTATTCTTTAAAATACCTAAAATGAACTCAACAAAAAAAGAAAAAATAATAATAACTGTTTGCCTACAAATCATGTTGAAATAGTAACACCAGTAATTTTATTAATATTTATAATAAATTAGATATTTTTATTCCTTTTGTGTACTCTATAGCGTATGATAAATAATAATTAGAGAAATTTTTTAATAACTTTGTTTAATTATGAAATATTTAAACAATTTCTAAAAGCAGATCAATTTAAATATTCCAAACTTGTATATTACAGTTAAAAATTAACTTAAAGTAGCTTTAGAAAATAATGGGAAAAATTAGAAAATGTTAAATATATTATTAAGAATACATTAAAATATCTCAAATAAAACATAAATGTTAATATTTTAAGTAGTATTCGAAAAAAATATTAATTTTAGATTTACACTAGGAACTTTAAACCATTTTTTAATTTTTATTAGTCTAGAGCGTATAATTAATATTAATTAAGAGTTTCTGATGTAGAACTTTAATAACTTTCTTAATTTTTGAACAATTTTAAAATTTTAAAAACCAAATTAAGGATAACACTTTATGTCTATAAACAAAATTTAAAATTATATAAAACTTTTCAAATATAATTTTCAGAAAGGCTAGAAATACCCAGATTACTGGATACAAAAATAAAATAAAATAATTTTTCTAATACGTTTATTTTTTCGATTATTTGAATTTTAAAATTATTTCCTTTAAACTCCTGTTATTATTTTATTTTTTTATTCATTTTTGTTCAGCCTTAAGAGATGCGTTTCTGATGATTTCTAGTGAAGTGTAAGGAAATGGATTTTTTTTCTTTTATCGTTCATTCTCTCTCTTCTTCATTTTTTCTTAGCCTGGTATATAGAAAACATTTTTTTTATCCTTTAATGTGAAGTTTAACACTCCCGGCAAAATGTATGTATATTTTTCTATGTGTGTTGACGTATTTTCTTAACTTTAAAAGAAAACTCATATGTTGTACATATGTATGTATATAAATGAGTGTTTTGATCTCCTTAAGGCGGTAAAATGGTAATAAATTAAAAGTTTATAGTAGAGCTGAAAATGTATGTATTTTTCCTTTTCTACATTTTAATATAAAACTTTAGTTTACTTTCTTTCTTATCTTTTTATATATTTTTTAAGTTGAGTATTGCAATCAATAAGAGGAAGTTAAGTAGGTGTATATAAAATTGAAAAGGCATTGATTTAATATTGAAATTATAACTCTATAAAGCTGTTGCTATCTTTTTCTTTTATAGCAGCTTAAAAAAGGAAATAAATAAAAATTGTATATAACAATTGTAAAATCTTTAGGAGCTTTATATTATCTTATAGATTTTTATATTATCTTATGTGTAAGCATTTTATTTTTATAGTTTTTTTTAGGACTTAAAAATAAAATTTCTACGATTTGTTTCTTTTTTACGAACAACAAATTTTATTAAAAAAATTCTTTTTATACAGAAAAAAGGATATTTACGCAGCTGCTTTTGTTTTAAATACTAATTGAATTAATTATCTTAACTTGTTATTATATTTTATGTTTAAATTAAAAACATCTAAAATATTAAACTTTGTGCTAAAAATATAGTACCCTAGAATAAAATACCCTATTAACTAAGGAAGTTAATATAACCGCAACATAAAAAAACCATAGACGGAAGTGATAAATATATTTTCTCCCTTAAAAAAACACATTTACCTAAAACCTTAAACCAAAACAAAAAAAGTTTGTTGAATATAAACCAAAAGAATAAAATTAGTAAATTATTAAATATGTGTAAGATAAAATGTTTAACTTTACTAATTAAGGCAGTTGTAACAAATATTAACTTGTTTTTTTTTAACCTAAAATTATACTTTGTTTTCTAACTATTAGACAAAAGAAAGTCTATTAAATAAAATTACAACTTAATTATTGTGTTTTTTTTACAACAACAAAATATTTATTTTATGTATTTTTATTACTAAATAGAAACTGTACCCTAGTTAATACGTATTCATAAATTTAAGAGCATACTTTTGGGAGTTTTTTGTTGACTTTCTTTCTGTTTATATGGGAAGGAAAGGAACATGATAAATAAACCAGCAAACAAATAAAATTCACGAAATTTGTTTTTAGTGTTCATTTAATTATTTGTTATTAAAAGCAGGGCTCCTTAATGTATGCTTTACAACAATTAAATGGTCCTTAACCATAATTAGAAATAACTCCCAAGCCTTTAATTAAACTATTAAGAAGTCGAATTCAGTTAAAAGATAGAATTTTAATACAAAAGTTATGTCCGTAACAAAATATTCATAA
Organism: Protocalliphora azurea; assembly: GCA_932274085.1. NCBI lineage: Eukaryota > Metazoa > Arthropoda > Insecta > Diptera > Calliphoridae > Protocalliphora > Protocalliphora azurea. The sequence continues at coordinate 53,937,953 of OW026519.1, forward strand.
TAAATATGGTAAAATAAAATCTCGGGAATCATACTATCATCGTCAGAATTGAAGAATATTTAAATATAATTTAAATTTCTCGCTGGGTTTTTTTTACAATTTTTATGTTAAGTATGAGAGGGATTTTAAAATGTAATTTGTATAAATAATAACAACATAGCAACTACAGAAAAATATTTAATTAAACTAATAGAAAATATGAAGAAAAACTGGAACCCTTTTTTGTGCTATTTGTTATTTTCGTTATGCTCCTTATAAAAATGTAAATTCATTTAAAATTTATATACGTAGATAAAAGATAAGGGAGCATACTTTTAGGTGCTAGTGATAAAAAATGTAAATAGTAAACAGTTTAGAAATTAATTAATTTACTTAATGGAAGATAAGGTTTATAAAGAGAAAAAAACTAAAAAAAAATATAAAAAAATAATGTAATAAAAAGTTATAAAGAGAGAGAGAGAGCTATTAGGATATTTTTATAAAACAAAAAAAGATCACTATTGCAAGAGAGAATTTTGTAGTTTAAGAATCATCTGACTGTCTGTCTGTTGTAATTTATTTTTCAAAGGCTCTATATAACAGAAATACAATAATATTTCGGAAATGCCACTGAGAATTTTGTTAGTATAAATCAGAAAAATTTAAATAGTAAAATAAAGTAAATAAAACAAAAAATCACTAAAAATTTATTTATATTAAATTTAAATTAGATATTTTAGGCCTTTTTAAATTTTAGTAGCCTAGAGCGTATGATTAATATTAATTACGATATTCCTAAAGAAAATCTATAACAACTTAAAGAAAACACTTTAAAATTACAAACAAAATTTTAAATTATAAAATTTACATAATATCACCTTGATTTGCGTCCGAAAATCACATCTTTTTAAGTATGAAAAAAAAAATTCACAAAAAAAAGATGTTTTATGGCAGAGTCCATCTGTCTGTTGAAATTTACTTTTGCAAAAGCTCTCGATAATTTCATGGTATGCTTATAACTGTAAATGTGTTCTTAAAAATCTGCAAAAATAAATTTGTTAATGACAGAGTTTTGAACAAAAGTAACAAATTTTGCAAAAAATTAATTAAAAAAACATTTCTTTTTTACTAGAAAATTATTTTATTAAAAATCGATTTTCTACAAAAAAAAACAGTGTGTTTTTTTAATAGAAAAGGGAATTTGAACAAAAAAACGATTTTTTCAACGAAATAACTAGCGCTACTAAAATACCGTATTAAAAAAGAAATAACAAAACGACTTTTCACTTCAAAAAAATTTTATTAAAAATATTAAAAATATTCCTAATTAAACAAGAAATATTTTTAATAATCTTTTTTGAAAATGTTACGATTAAAATAAATAACAAAATTTGTCGTAGAGCAAATAGTTACATTATAATTCTAAAAATATATTACCAAGATGTTTTAATAAGTCAAAAAACTTGATTTTTAAAATCTTTAAAAATAATTTAAATTTATTTTCTGTTTTTCAATTCTTTCATCAAATCTTAATTATTCAATTACATAAAAAATAGCTTTGCTGCTGATAAATGTCTTCAAAATGTTAATAGTCTTATATTTAGTTGCCATTTAAAATTTCCAATATCGTTTGGAAACTTTCATAGATAATAATAATTGTATCGCACAACCTATTAATTATTATTAATCATACGCTCACAATTAAAAAAAATTTATTGCAGAAATTATTATTAAATTAAAAATGTATAAGTTTGTAATTTAAATAATAAATTATACAAAATAGTTGTCAATGTATAAAAAAATCTAATTTCACCGAAAAACTTACTTTTCAACAAAATTCTGCATTTTTAACAAAGAATGTTTAAAAATATTATTTATAAAAATCATGCTATTACACCGAAAATATTATAATGACTTTAAAATCTCTTTTTCTCATAGAGAAATTTTATTCATTACGATTCTTAAATCATATTACTGAAATATTTTATTAATTCAAGAATTTAAATTCTTTTAAATAATTTTAAAATTTGCAATTTTTTAAAGAAACCTTAATTATTAAATTATGTAAGAGATGATTTTTGTTGTCATCAAATGTGTTTAAAATATGAAAATTCTCATATTCAGTTTCTATTTTAAATTTCAAAAATCGCCTAAGAACTTTCAAAGTTATTAATTTTATAAACTGTTAATTAATATTCATCATACGCTCTCAGTTACAAGAAATTAAATTGTAAAAATTTTCTATTAAAAATTCACAAGTTTCTAATTTATGTAATTATTATACAAAATAATTACCAAAGAAGACCAATATGAAAGAAATTTCAAGAAAAAATCCAATTTTTTTAAAAAATTTTGAATTTTTACTATAAAACTATTGTTTATTAAAATAATGGTATTTTCCTGAAAGAAAACCGATTCAAAACTGATCATGTGACAGGTTCTCAAGGAGAGGAACCGTTCACCTTTACATGAGGTGACCATTGGAGGTGGCTAATTAGCACCTTGGTACAAGTAATAGGTCAGATCATAGGACTGGCCCAAGAGAACATGTTTGGAATCGATTAGTATAATAAAAATTTAATAAATAAAAATTAATAAAAAAAAATCGTTTACTTTTGAAAAAAAGACTACTACTTAATGTATAGCTCCTACGTGGTAGAATAAAAAACCTGCCATGCTACACTCTAATATTTGCCTTTCGGTCTAAGAGATCGTATCAGTTTGGCAGGTTCAAATAAATTAACCATTACCTGGACTTGTGCCTGACCAGAGACCTATCACAATATGGTACCATGGGAGCCAGTGGCCCATAGTACAGTGGTGCTTCTTGAAGAAATCCTTCGGGGTGTTCATGTGGTTGCTGTGGTCTAAACGCAAATCGCGGGGAGGTGGTGCAGGTTAACACAAGCCACCAAAAGTGCGGCAGGAGATTAGATAGCTCAAACTCCTAAGTAAGGGGAAGTAACTTATCCAGAAAATGAGTCACTCTAATTGCTACCTGAGTGTCCTAAAAAGGCATTTGGGGGCGTTGGTAGGCGCATTGTACTCACCCGGTGCTAAGACCACCGTGAGGCAGGTACTCACGTTAATCATGAGCACATCTACGCGCGAGTTGCTAATTGTGCACTTGACAAGCATGTTAGAAATATACTCTTAACTGATATTTAGTGAGTGTGGTGTTATCAGCTGGTTCTCAACTAGAACTTTGGTGATGAGTAAGATGTCATTTGGTACTCAACCGGTACTGAGGGACCGGTAAATTACTGCAGTTTCCATCAATTTCCCGCAGGGTTATTATAATATAATTTCTCATTAATATATTATGATTTAATTTCTCAAGGAGAAATTAGATTCGTTAAGATTCTTAAAAATATTTCTTATTAAAATTATAATATTTCACTAAAAAATTTATGATTTTTAAAATCACTATTTCTCATGGAGAAATTAGATTTGTTACGATTCTTAAAACATATTTCTAAAATGTTTTGTTATTTTGAAAATTTTTTTAAATATCTTAAAAGTGTATAATTTTTTCTTTAACTTGTTTAGAAAAACTTTAGTTATATAAAAAACAGTTTTTGTTGCTATCAAATGTATTTAAAATTTTAATATTCTCTTTCAGTTGGCATTTTAAATTTAAAAAAAAAAAATGTTTAAAAGCTTTCAAAGATATTAAAGTTTTTATCACACAACTTGTGAATTAATTAATATTAATCATACGATTTCAGTTGCAATAATAATAATAAAAATAAAAAATAAAATAAATAAATAAAAATAAAGTAAAATAAAATAAATTGTATAAATTTTCTGTTATAAAATTGAAACTTAATAAGATTTTAATTTAGATAGGACTTACTTCTATAAATAGTATTAAACAAAATTGGTTTATGTTGAAAAAAAAAATAATAAAAAATAAAATAAATACTCAAATCTAAATTTCAGAGAAAACCCGATTAGAAAAAATATGAGTAAAACGATTTTGAACTTGAATATAAATGCGATACAAATATGACCATTTTTTCTTTTGTATAAAAAAATTTTAAATTTTCACTTAAATGACAAAAGAAACTTTAAACTGTCCAAGAAGATAAAAATGAAACTAACTGCTTCACATATAATTCCATCATGTTACCATGAATTTTCGATATTTCGTGTTGCAAATAAATTTATTTTTGTTTGAATATTTTAATTTTAGACTTAGCTATAAATGTAAACATTCTCTAAAAATACGAGTATTCCACTTATTTCAAAATTTTCTTAAGTACCTAAAAGTATGCTTTATTTGTTATTATTTACTCCATACAATATATAGGCTACTTTTATTTGATTTCCTAAGTTTATTATATTGTTTTTAATATATTTTTCCCTTGAAAATATTCACTGTAAAGAAATTTATTCAAAAAAAGAAAAAATACTGAAATAAATTAACAAAAACTTTTACTGAAAATTCAACTAAATAAATGTCAAATGCTGCACTTACATACTATTACAAACCAACAGAAATAAATTAAATGTTTTATGTTTGTTTAATGTTACTTATATTTGCAATTTAAGGATTTCCTCTATTGTCCGCGTAATATGATTTAATTTTTTTTTTTTTTTTTGTGTCTCTTTTTAACATTCAACAAATTTGTTATTGCGGCTCTTATAATTTGTTACTAACAGTTGTATGTTGTTGTCGCTGACAACTCAACGTTGTGTAAAAATTATTGTCACAAACATCATCATCGTCATCATTACATTCATCAAGCAAATCATCGCTTACATGTCTATCGTTCACAACATGAATATTATGTTCTTTTGGTATGGAATATCATTTGTAATATTTAAAATATTTATAAATGTATGAAATGTATATATGAAAACAAAAGTGAGAATATAAGACTACATGTTTTATGTTTGTAGGCTGTTTTCCGTTTAGCACAATTTTTAGTTCCGGTAAACAAAATTTTTGCTGGTAGGACTTTAGTAGTAGCAAGTCTTCTTTTTCTTATTATTTATTTAATATTCAAGCTGTTTAAGTTTTTTTCTTTTTTAATAAAAAGGAAAAAATGCTTCCTAGTCAGATTTAATTATTTATGTATGTCAGTAGTCCTTTTCTCTCTACTTTAGTTATAACCAAGTATTAGTGTAAAATAAACCTTAAGTGTACAGAAATTTTTGTTATTTTTCCATCATCATTATGTGACACTAAGCAACAACAATTTTATTTAATATTATTTTAAAAATACAAATAAGTGGTTGAATGCTTTTAGAATTTATTTTCTTTTTTATTCATTTCATTTGGTTTTTATATTTTACTTTCTTTTTCTATTATATTCTTTATTTTTTTTTTATTTTTCTAACGACATTATCTAATAATAAAAGACTTTACACGGTAATTGGTTTGTGGTGTTATGAAGAAAAATACATAAAATAAAATGCAAACAATTTGTAAAGAAAAATAAATTCAATAGGATTTGTGTTGAGATTAAATAGAAAAGTTGCTAATTTTTGTTGTGTTTATTAAAATGTGTTAGAATGAAAGAAATTCTAAGAAAATAATTTTAGTAAAATGTCAAACATTTTTACACAAATATTAAAATTAAATAAAGGTCTTTTCTTTCGAAAAATATTAAAATCTTTCCAAGAAATTATATTAAATATAAGAAAATTTATTTAGAAAGATAATTTAGCTCTGTCAAATTTCAAAATTTACAGGAAAGCATTCCTATGCTAAGAACAACTTATGTGTATTTTGTTGGTTTTCTGACAATTCTGAGTAAAATCTGTAAATTTAACAAGTACTGGAACAGAGCTAATATTGGTATAAATAAATTTAAAAATATTCCTTACAAAAATTTTTACATTCTTATGAAAATATTATGATTTTAAAAACACAATTTCTCCTAGAGAAATTAGATTTATTTGTTTGTGGCTTTAAAAACATATTAATAAAATGTTTCATTAAATTAATAAACTCGATTGTTAAAATGTTTAAATGTTAAAAATTTTTAAATTTGCTAACAATACTTTTGTTTAGTCCAACGTATTTAAAATATTAATATTCTTATCCTTAGCTGCCATGTCAAATTTTAAAATCGTTTTAAAACATTCTGAGATATAAAAAATTTTATCAAACCACCTCTTAATTAATATTAATCATACGCTCTCAGTTACGGAATAAATAGATTGTAAGATTATCTGTTTTAAACTTAAAATTTTTATGTTTATAATTTATATTGGATTTATATCATAATTAAACAAAATATATGTCTATGCTGAAAAAATTTAATTAATTTTATTTATTGTTTTTTTTTTCGTTAATGAAATAAAAATGTTTTGCGTTCTAAAGGAATATTGTTAAAAAATTTAAAAAAAAGAGGACAACGTACAGTTTTAAAAGCTTAGAAGATGAATTAAAAAGTTATTTTGATATTTTTATATAACATTTAAATTTTCTATTTTTTTTTTTGTAATTTGATAAAAAAAAAAAAAAATAAAAAAAAAATAAAAAAAATAAAAAAAAACTAAAATAAACAGTTTTTAGAAAATGAAGTTTTTAACATTGCTAAAAAGTAGATATAAATTTATAGCTTTTACTCTTATTTAAATATCGAAAAAAAAACTACATTTCCATGAGCCTTTCATTATATTATAACAATTTGTGTATTGATCTCATTTAAAAAATTCTCTGAAACATTTTTACATTCCCAATATTTTTATATAAAAAAAGAACATATTATTACTTGTTCTTTATTTGATGAAATCTTTTTTATAGCCTCATTTGTAGATTTTAGTTTTACAATAAAAACTACCAAAACTATTTTTAATCTAAAAGTTTTCCAGTAAATTCATTATTTATTTATAATTTGTTTGTTTTCATTTATTACATGTTTTTAGTTTATTTTCCTTTTTCACAAAATAAAAATAATAATAATAACAATAATTGTTGGTGTTTGGTTTTTTCTATTATTTTATTATTGATATTAATTTTTTGTTTATTTTTTTTTTATTTTTTTAATTTTTAAACTTGGTGGTGGTTATTAGCAGTCGAATATATATTTTTTTAATTTAATTGGAATTATAAAAAAATATAATTTTTTCTGTTGTTTTTTTTTATAAATTAGTAAATAAACATCCCACCGGAAATGGCACCCATAATAATGATGGCAGCCCTATATCATCAACAACACAACCAGATTCCGGTTATATTGCTTTAATAGTGATAGGAAGTTTATTGGGTACATCACTAGTATTGGGAGTGGTAAGTAATAAAATAATAAATTTTAAATTAAAATCAAATTTTTAGTAATTCGATTTTAAACCTGTGAAATTAAATCAGCTTTAGCGCCTTAAAATATACTCTAGATTTTTAATTATGTATATTCATTTCTAGCTTCTTTATAGCGGTTATCGCTATTGCAGCAGGCGTTCTATTAATTCTATGAATTTTGAAAATCCTGTTTATCGTAAAACAACTGAGGATCATTTTAGTTTGGAAAAAAATCTACCCGTGCGCATGTATCCCAGTACGGTTGATGAAGAGGTAAGCCCGCATTTGATTAATGATTTTAATTATATGAAATTCTAGAACAATTAATAATTTCATTATTAATATAATCTAAATCTAAAAAGACAAACGTATAAATAGTTAAATATATATATTTATAAATAGTAAATTTAATATTAAATATAAAAACCACAAAAAACGTAGTTATAAATTAATTAAAAAAAAAAAATACATAAATAAATTTTTTGTACATAAAAAAATTTAAACCCAAATTCGTATCATATAAAATAAATCCTTTTCCGTTTTTCATTATAAAGTAGTTTTTGGTCTATAGTAATAAAAATAATATTAATGTATTTTTTCATATTCCCCTCATTTAACATTTTACAAAATCACAATTTTATGGCAACTTTGTGTTTCTTTTTCTTTTTTTTTCGTACTTCTTTTTTTCCTTAATTTTAGCTGCATTGTTCACAAAGAAGACTGTTTGCGCAGTATTGAAAATAAAAGTAAACATTAAACAAAATTTTTTCAAAATAAAAACTAACAAAAAAAATTTTAATTATATATCATTTGCAAGGAAATATTAATTATTTTTTTAAATAACTATAATTTATGTTTACAATTAAGTGTATTTTAAATTAAGTATTTCGAAGAGTTATTATAATGATAAGAAAACGAAGATTTTAAATTTTTTAAAAATTAATTAATATTGAATACATAAAATCATTAAAAGAAATTAAAAATGAATTAAAAAGAGGACAAATATTTTATAATTTCAAAAAATAAAAAAAAAACTTTTTTTCGTCTAAATTGATTTAGCTGAATTTAGATAGAAAATTGCTTACGACAGAAAAAAATAATGTTTCTACATTTCATTGAAAAAATTTTTTAAATAATCTATATCTCCTAAACTACAGGTCGGATCGCAATGATATGTATATGAAAGTAATAGAAGAGACCTAAGAAAAAAATATGTTGAAATCCCCCTGTTATAAAACGGGATGAGCTTAAAGAGTATCAAAATTTACCACCTCGATTTTGAAAACGTTTTAAAAAATGAGGCTCTACATTTAGATGATTTTTCAATTTAAGTAAAGATTTTTACCGGATAAATAAAAAATATGCCTAATGGTGTTTTTCCTGTCTAAAATATTGCCTTTACTCTGCTCTAAAAAAAAAAACTAGGTAAATGGGTCGGATGTTCTTTTCTAATAGTGTTGACCTTAAATATGTTACATATTTTGCCCTCAAATTAAATAGAGGGTAAACACTTTATTAACAGTAAACTCGTAAACTCAGACATTTTTAGCCATAAGATTTTTTTTAACATTTACTGCTTCAAAATTGTTGTTTCAGCAAATTACGAAAATTTCATGAAAACCCCAAAACTTCATAAAAAAAATATAAGATTTTACCAAAAAATTTTTTTTCACAAAAAATTCAAAAATTCATTAAAAAATTCAAAATTTCACCAAAAAATTTAAATTTCACCAAGAACCCATAATTTCAGAAATTTTACCAAAAAATACGAAATTTCAGCAACAAGTCGAAGATTTATCAAAAAAGATTTCACATAATATTCGAAACTTTACAAAAAAAAAATCGCCAGAAAAAATTAAATTTCACAAAAAATATCACCAAAAAAATATCACTGATATATCACCAAAACAAACAAAAATACGAAATTTCACTAAAAAAAAAATTCAAAATTTTAACATAATTTCGAATTTTCCCAAAAAATTTGAAATTCACCAATAATGCGAAATTTTGCAAAAATCAAAAAATTCACCAAAAACAAAGATTCCCGAAAAGTCCGAAATTTAACAAAAATGCCGAAAAATAAAAAAAAAATTTACTAAAAATTAGCATTTCACCAAAAAAAATTTAATTTCACCAAAAATTTTAAATTTAAATTTAATAATCCAATGTTTCTCCAAGCTCAAAATTTCACAAAAAGAACTTAAAATTTCGTCGAAAATCCGAAACTGCAAACTTCGCCAAATACTTGGTTTTTTACAAAAATTCAGTTTCACAACAAAAGAACAACAAAAAAAAAATAAAATTCACAAAACAAAAACAATCTGAAAATTCACTAAAAAATTCAAAATTTCAACAAAAATTAAAGTTTTATTAAAAAATTAAATTTTACTAAATATTTGAAATTTCACTAATAATCCCAATTTTCACCAAAAACTAAAAATTTCCAGAAAAATTCTAATTTCAACACAAAATCCTAAAATTTCAACGAAAGCCCACTTTCACAAAAAATATAAAATTTCATCCAAAAAATAACCCAAAATATTTAACGAAAAAAATCGAAAATTCACCAAAATAAAATTTATAAAAAAAAAAGAAAAACACTTAAGGTTTCACAGAAAATGGAAAATTTGAAAAAAAAGATTTCACGAAAAATTGGAAATTTCCCCAAGAGCTTTGAATTTCATAAAAAATTCATTTCCACAAAAAAAAATAAAAAAATCAAAAACAAAAATTCGAACTTTACTAAAAATTAAATTTTACTAAATATTTTAAATTTCACCAATAGTCCCAAGTTTTACCAAAGACCCAAATTTTCAAGAAAAATTCTAATTTCAACAAAAAAAAAAAACAAAATTTTCACCGAATACCCAATGTTTCACAAAAAGTTAAAATTGCACCCAAAAAAATTAACGAAAAAAATCGAAAATTCACAAAAAAACGGTTAAAATTTCACCGCAAATGCAAAATTTGAAATTTCACCAAAAGTTTGAATTTCATCAGAAATTCAGTTTCACAAAAAAAAAAATCCAAAAATTCACTAAAAAATTCAAAATTTGAATAAAAATTTCTCAAGAAATTTAATTCTACTAAAAATTTTAAATTTCATCAATAATCCGAAATTTCACCCAAGACTGAGAATTTCACCAAAAAAATTTCAAGAAAAGATCTAAAAAATTTAAAAAAAAATTCACGATAAATTGGATTCACAAAAAAAAAGTATCACCAAAAAATTCCGAAAATTCAAAAAAAAATTGATATTGCAACAAAAAGACCAATTTTTAAAATTAAATTTCATCAAAAACTTTAAATTTCACTAGCAACCCAAAATTTGAATAAAACCTAAAATTTCACGAAAAATTCAAAAATTCACCAAAAACTTAGAACCACCAAATATTGGAAATTTCACCAAAAATCCAAAATTTCACCAAAATCTTCCAAATTTAAAATTTCACTAAAATTTCGAAATTTCATTTTTTCTCATAAAAACCTTAACAGTACATTTTTTGTTCTAGCGTTTGAATTTTTACACTAAAGGACAAAATAATAAGAATTTAACAGAAAATTCCTAGATCTCTCAGAGTAAAGCTACGCATTTATTAATTTACTCTGACGTGTGGAGACATGGTTAGAAAACTGGCGAATACAGGTAAATGAATTAAAAAGTAACCATGGTACATTCAGCCTAAGAAGAGGAAAATGTCTGCCTGTCACACTTTATGGTGTAATTACATAACAGTCAGATCATGTCACATAGAATTCATTTCGATAGGCGACTTACTTGGCGTCGTGAGAAACCAAGAGACTTCATATGAAGTTAAAACCTTCTAGCCTTCACTGGTTAATTAACAGTCAATAAGGACTAAGCCTTGACAATAAAGTCATCCTGTATAAAGCCGTATTAAAACCAGTTTTTACTTATGAGAGCCAAGTATGTGGTATGGCCAATAATACCAGCATTGATTTTATACAGAGGGCTCAATCGAAAAATTTTAGAATCATGATGGTTGCACCATGGCACATAGGAAATGAGAGTATACATAGGGACTTAGATATACCACTGGCAAAGGAAGAATTCAGAAAATTCAGTCGGTAGGCCCTTTGCTAAAGTCAAAACTTGCTCAATGCAAGACTACCTAACCTGTTTAACGTCCTAGCTCTCCGTAGAGAGTAAATAGTTTTAATTTTAGTTTTAAAGATTTAAATACTCACTATTACACCTGCTAAAGGCAGAGTCTGTAAATAAATGGAAAGTAAATAAAAAAATCTCAGAATTTTTTATGAGAAAAGTTTTATAAAGGCTGGACTGAAAACACACAAATTAACAAAAAATTTCTGATGGGAGCACTAGAAAAAATGAAGCAAAAGAGAAGACGAAAGTTATTAAGATGAATTTCTTTCTGACAATCCAGCAATTTGTTCACAACTCTTGCCCAATTAAAAGGTATTAAGCTCTAGTAAAATAATAATTTAAAAAGCACTAAAACTTCTGTAAAAATAAAATAGATTTAAAAAAATGGACTCATTTCAACAAACACAATAAAAATTATAATGGGTGGAAGGTATTTTGGAAAAGATTAAATATTCTGCTAAAAAACTAATAAAGTATAAAATATTCTTTTAAATTTCTAACTTGAATGTAAATGTCCTTAATAAAAACCAGATATCAAAAAGATTACCCTCTTAATTGCAGTATTATAACCACAATTGTATGCACTAATTAATTCGTGCGCACTATTTAAAGGAAAACGGATGATTAGGAGATACAGATTTCTTAAAATTTAATTAATAAGTTATAATAAATTTCATTTAATCCCTAAAAACAAATAAAAACAATATTTGTATTACTAAAAATATTTGTCCTTTTTTTAATGTCTTTCTAATAACATTTTTATAATTTATTTCTTATTTAAAATTGATACTAAAATTTAAATTAAAATTTTCAAAATTATTAACAAAACACAAAAAACATTTCATCATCATTCACTAAAAAAAATAAAAATAAAAGAACAACAAATACGTAGTAAATTTTTTTAATATTTTTAAGAAAACTAGAGCAACTAAGTTTAGATTAAAAAGAGAAATTAAAATAAAAGATAAAATAAAATTTTGAACTAAGTTTATGTTTTAATGTTCCTTAACAGAAAAATACTTAAAAAAAAACAAAATTAACGGTCATGTTCTGTATTTCGAAGTGATTTCGAATCGAAAATGAAATCCATCTATCATTTTTACTGTGTTCTGAAGATAGTATAAATTATATTCGATTTCATTTTTCATCGATTTCGTTTAAATTTTGTTCCAGTTAACTGACAGTAAATCATTTTGACAAAATATTTAAACACATTTTTTTATTAGTAAAAAATTGTAAAAACAAAATTTTATTAATTTTTCAAAGAGAAAAAGGGGTTGATCTTTTAAAAGTGTTTACATTTCAAATAAATTCCTGTTATTTTGGTCGCTATTTATGCCAAACGTTTGAATAGAAGATGTTCCTTAAATAGATTTATATAAACCACATACTCTAGCAATTGCTTCCATATTTTGCGACATAAATTGCTAGGTTAGAATAGGTTAAAAGGGCGACGTCTTCACGCCTCCACCCAGAGACCAGCCGGAGGAAAGAGAAGAAAGAGAAAAACCTAAGCAGAAGAAGACAATAGAATAGAAAGACAACGAAATAAAAGAATAGTGTGGAACCTAAGACCCACCAATCAACCCTGACTATCTCAAAGCCATTTTATAGCCATTACGAACCCTATAAGTTTGCCCAGTCCTTCTCCCGTAACCTCTTACAGTTCGTGTAGAATATGGCTTCCAAACCACTTCAGTCTATTACGCTGAAGCCCTACACAATGGCAGAGTATGTGCTCCACTGTCTCTAGCTCCTCCACATCATCGCACAATAAACTACAATAATCTGTCCCACTTACTGGTCATATTTCCTATGGCGAGGTGACCAGTAATCATACCAATAATGACCCTTAGACTTCCACTATTTATGCCCAGAAGATGCTTCGAATCTGCTGGTTTAAGACTAGGCCATAACGCTCTAGATACCTTGCAGTCCATTCTGCTCCTTCAAGCAAGATTCGTCCTTCCTAAACTTCATTCCCTTATGGCCATGAAATATGACCCAATTGGAAACCTAACCGATACCTCCACAAAGGACCTATTCCGGCTCCGAGCCCTTATGAGCTAGCTCATCGGCTATTTCATTGCCGAGAATATTGCAGTGACCAGAGACCCAACAGAGTCTTATTCTGTAGGCATCCATTAGCTTTCTAAATTCCTTCCTACACTCAAGCACTAATATGGACCTGACGCAATAACTTGTCATTACGAGTAGTGCCGCCTGACTATCCACATATATAGTCACCTCAGTGTCCCTCTCAACATTCTCCTCCAGTAATACTAGGGCCTTGTAAATGCCTAGGATTTCTGCCTGGAAAACGCTGCAACTATCAGACAATCTAAAAGACCGTTTGATATTCGTTCCCAAGAGGTAAACACCCGTCCCTGTGTCTACATCCACTTTCGAGCCATCTGTGAAGATAGCACATCCTCCATGGAGCTTTTCCGCTTCAATCCAGAGGCCCCTACTAGGGATTTCGATAGCGGGAGTAGCCAATTATAGTACCGACATAATCCGTTTGGGCAGCCAAGGATAATGTTCGACTATCAAGCTTGACTTCATTAAGTATGCTAATATGCCCCGCTGTGAAACTCCCTATTAATCCCAATTCCTTCAAACAGGCCCCGCACAGTGCCGCCTGAGGTGTACTTCTCACGACACCCGTAATGTCAATTGAAGCACAACTCTGAACTTTAGAAAGATGTGTATATCCAATATAAAATTACCGGTTTTAGACCCCAGTTCTTCCCTATAGAGTTCCTGCATGCGTAGTAGGCATTAAGCCCCTTTCTGGCCCTTTCCTGAGTATTTCTCTTCCAAGACAATTTGCTGTCCAGGTAAATGCCCAGGTACTTGGCCTCCCTTGACAATCTGAGTTCTGTCGCATTCAATACTGTTAGACTAAATATCTCAATCTTATATCTCCTGGTAAACAGAACTAGTTCAGTCTTTTCAGGGTTGACCAACAATCCATTACCGTTTAGCTATTGGAAAAGTTCTAACAGCCCAGATTACATAACCTCGCTGATTGTGGATAGAAATTTACCCGAGACCAACATTACCACATCGTCAGCGTAAATTGCTAACTATATGGCCTCCCTAGAATGATATATTTTGTTGAGTGTGTAATATATTTAGATTCTTATAGGTAAAGAGTCATTTCTGCTTTAATTAAAAACTATGCTTTTTGCAACCCGTATACATCCTTTTAAATAGTACCTATACTATTTCGCTCAGTATCACTTTTTGAATCGATTTAACGATGACCGCCCGTTTGGCAGATAGCTGTTCAAGTGAACCTTAAAATCTATCCTCTTGTGTTAGGGTTTTAACTTTCACAATTGCTTTAATTATATTACTATTTTAATAAAATTTGCACAAATAAGTTTTATATAAAAATCTAAGCGCCAAAATTCATGAAGATCGGTACCATAATTTACCTATAAAGTCCTCATTCAATAATCACTTTAAAATGCAATTAAGACATAATTGGTTTTATGAATTTGAGGCTTTACACACTTTCATATAAAACTTGTGTAGTGTCTTGCATTTGATGGAAACATCTTAACGTATCTGAGGTCTTACCCGGATACACTGGGTATTTATCGCCACTGGGAGCTGGATTGCTACTCAGTTTGGGAGTCAGCCAAGAGGTAAGACCTAATAAGTTTTATGAAGGAGCTAGATTGTTGGTCAGTTTGAGGTATTGACCGAATCGACTAGGGATTTAGTGCCTAAAGCGCTAGCGACCCGAGGTCTGAGTCAAATTTGTAACGAATCCTGGCAGCCGCGAGTTTACCCCAGCCCCTAGTCAAAAGACATCATTACAATACAAATAATATTTAATACAAATAAGTTTTTTTTTTATAAGTAAAAATAACAGTGGGAAATTTCATGTCTATAGATCCATTACTAACCATAGCTCCCATCATAGGGTCGGCCTTAACCACCTATGATATTCTTACTTCTTTTAAATTGCAGAATTCTATATTTTTTTCCATAATAAATCAATTTTGTTAAAAATTTCACTTAGTCTTCTGCTAAAGATTTGAAATCATATAAAATAAAGTCATTTTCAATTTCTGGAACACAAAAATTCCTGAAAAATTGTTGCAATAAAATGAAATCGAACGAAACTAAATTTTCGAAATTCATAACACAAACTCAGTGTAAATTTTAATTTTCTCATGTAAATGAAATGTAGGACATGACCGAACATTTTTAAATTCAAATTTGTAAATTTATTTAAACATTTTCTTTTTAATAATTTAACTGAAAAAAAGGCAGGTAGTTTTATTTAAAAATATATTTGTTTTTTTTTTTTTTCTCTCTCCCTCTAACCTAAATACACAATTTAATTGAATGATTATTAAAACAGTATGTGAATATATAAATAGTTTTTTTTTTAAATACCTATATTATACATATTTATATTAATAAAATTTTATCTCTTTTTGTATTTAATTTTTTTTTTAATACATTTGCTTACATATGTTATGCAATTTTGTTGTTAAATTTTAACAATATATACAAATAAAAAATGAGTTGTTAAAATAATTACAAAATTGTATAAAAAAAAAAATAACACAAAGAAAAAGGATTTTTTAAAAAAAATTTCAGTGGTAAGTTCATAAATATTAATAAAAAATTAATACTTCATTCATATATATATATTTTTTTTTTTTGTTTATTTAAATGCCATAAAAAATTATGCTAATAGTTTATTATTTTAATTTCTCTGTGTTTTAGTTTAGTTTTTTTTTTTAATTTAAATGATTATTTCAGTTATAAAGTTCATTTATTATTTCAATATTGTTTAAATGTAAACAAAGTTTTTTTTATAAAATTTTATTAGTTTTGAAAATATACTGGTGCATATTCCTATAAACGCACATACATTTTTTTAATCAAATTTCCAAAAATGGAACTAAAAAATAATTGAGGTGCTATTAGTTACTTTTTTAAATTATTGATTGATTTCACTTAAAAAATTAATAACAAAAACTTAATTTTTTTTTTTTTTTCACTATAATTTTAGTAGCTTAATGCCATTTTCCTATATACACACTTAAACTAATGAAGCAATTTAGCATTATTAATAATGTGTTGATAAACCTTTCTTTTGGATAACTTCAAAAATTCGGTTTGGCATTGAACTCTACTAATTTTTTAAGAAAATCACTGTCAATTTCTTCCCAGGCCTGTTTAATTTTTAGTTTTAACTCCGTTATTGTCATCGTTTCATTCTGTGAATTTCTTGAGTAAACTTAACGGGACATGTACCCCAACAGATTTTGCATTGGATTTAAATCCGGGGCCAGTCCAATAGTGGAATACTAAACCACGATTTAGATTAGTACGAGACATGAATTACTTTTCATCCATAAATGAGAGAAGAGCATCTTACAACAGTTCATTATAAATTGCACTGTTCATTTTAGTTGGAACAAAACATATTTTTGATTTTCCTGCAGCAGAAAAAGCTGCCCAAATCATAACACTGTCTCCACCGAAATACGTTTCAACATACGAATTTCGTCCGATCTAAATTCATGCCAATAGCAAGAAAATGAATAGAATTTCTTTTCATCAGAAACGATTACTTTATTCCCATCACATTTTATGTATTTGCGCGCAAATTTTAAACGATTTTCCTTTCGATGCTGCTTTAACATTGGCTTACATTTTGGTTTCTTCCATTTTAAATTACCATGTGTTCACAAAATGTGTGCAACATGTTTGGAAGTGACAGGAAGATCAAGTTTATTTTTTTTTTTGTGTAGCATTTAATTTATTGCGGGTGGCTCCTTCTTTTACTTTATTAATTTTAATTTGCCTTTTTGTTAATTTTTGATTAACTTTTGTTGGTTTCCGCACTTTGTATTTCTGACCTTTCTTAAAAAAGCTTCGAATAACTCTTTCAGAACGAATAATTTTTCGTCCAATTTCTTTGATAGAACAACCTTGATCAAAAAAAATTTAATTTAAATTTTTTTCCTGGTCTGTAAGAAAAGTTCCTTTGGGCATCCTTTAAGCTAATGAAATTTCCTAATTAAAAGAAAAATATATCCAGTAACCAGAGATGTTGTCATCAGAAACTTACTGTAAAAATGTTTTAATATATATATATATATATATATTTTTTAGAATAACTTTTTAGAGAAAATTTTCTCGACTGTGTTTGTAAGAATGTTCCACCAATATGTTCTGATTGCTAAATTAAAGAAAACAACAAAAGCAAGAAAAAAATATTTCTTACATGAAAAATACCGTTATGACGCGAATTATTGTAGCAACACAACATTCTTTGTGGTTAAGAGAAACGAATATACCTCAAAGAAAAACAAAAATTTTAAGTGCGTTTATAGGAATATGCGCCAGTATATATATATATATATATATAGAATAAAAATAGAAGTTAAAAAAAAGAACAAGACTTTACAAACTCTTTTAAAGTTTAGAAAACAATTGTATAAATCTTTTTCAACCTTAAAAATACGCGCAGAGAAAAAATACAGTTGTGATGAACATAATCTAAGAGCGACATATTATGATTGCTTTAAAAAATTTTATGGTCATAAATAATAATAAATATGATAATTATAATCATAAACCGTGTTGAAGTATTATCCTAAATTCTCAAAAATAATATGCTAAAATCTGCTAAATCTAAAATCTTTTTAGGACCTGAAAGAAAACTCTATAAAATCAAATGATTTTTTAAGGAAGAATAATATATTTACAAACAAATATGCCGAAAAATTAGATCCCAAAAATAGGAGGTAAAATTAATAAGTGCAATGCCAGTGTTTCCTGCAGTGAAATGGCACTATTGCAATAATATTAACTGATTTCCGTAAAAAAAACGAATTATTTACTCTTACTACTCTAAGAAGATTGAGAAACAAAAGGCATAATGCAGTAGGAAAATGATCTTGAACTGTTAAGTAAAAAATCAAAGTTTAGAATACAGAAATGTTTATATTTTTAAATATTGTTAAATTTGTATAACTTTCAAGTTTTTTAACTTCAACTTTAATTTACTGTAGCACCATTTGTGCTTCAGTTACTTACATCTGTCAACAATATTCTGAAAACTTAACTCTGTCGGTGCCCCATGTTTCATCAAGATCGGCTTAGCACTTTAAAATATCCAGATTTATTTTGAAAAATGCCCCACTGTGTAGCATAATATATGTAAGCAGTTATTTTCCCTTAGACGAAACTACCAGTGTTGCCGTTTAGCCTTTTGGAGGCTAAATTCAGCTTTTTGCTTTTAAGATTAAAAATTTTCGTTGTATTTTCTAGCTTCTTTTCTAGCATTTTTTTTATTCTAAAAATTGCCTTAAAAAGGCTAAAATTTTAGTATTTCAACAAAGAAGAAAATAATTTATTATTTACTTTTACTAATTTCATTTTTACAGAATCATCTGTATTAATTCGGACAAAAAAACTTTCGCCTGCAGTAAGTTTTGGGCTTTCATAATATTGAAGATATTTTGTACCTCATCTAAAACTATATACATAAAGCTCTATTTTGAAAGGGATGTTTAAAAATTAGTTGCTTAGATTTTGATTTACTTTATATTAAAAAAATATATCTTCATCTAAAATGTAAACGCCTGTAACCACACTTTTTAAGTTTTTATAGCAGAAGCAAAAAACATTATGAAATGCAAAAAGTCGTAACCAAAATTTTTAATTTTTTGCTTTAAAATTAAGCAATTAAGTATTTTTTTTTTTTTTATCGTTTACGTAAAACAAAAAATAGATTAAACACAAAAAACTATTCAAAATAAATGTTTCTTGAATGGAACTAATTTTAAGGCTGTTTTGTTTATGAAATTGATGATACGGCTTTTTGACTTTTGGTAATATTGATGTCATTCTTAAGGATATGAATATGAAATATTTTGTGTAGATGCATTTTGGATTAATAAATCATAATTTAATAAAAAAAAAATATAATTCAGTTTTAGAGTTGTTACGGGTTTTTGGATTTTAGGTGACAATAGGTATATCAATAGTTTGAATTAATTTTCATAAATTTGATAGCTCATTTTAGCCAATTTCATAAATAGAAAGAAAATTTTAACAATTTCAAGAATTTTAAGCTCTCTTCAGTTAAGTTATCATGTTATTTAAATATTAATTTTAATTTCTTTAATAATATTAATTTTGTTTTAAAAGTAACTCAATTACTTTTTACATATTTTATCATGTAAATAAAATTAAATTCATATACCTTTAAATCCTTTAACGTCTTAAAGGGTTGAAGAAAAATTCGCAAAATAATATTTACTATCTTTCGACTGACATTTATGATTGATGAACAGTAAATATATGATTTTATTAGATAATGCTAACTCATTTCGAAATATGCCAAATTATACGCTGATACTAACATCTTCTAATGTTACAAAAAATTGAGAGCAACAATCAATCAAATCAATCCTTTTTCATAATAAATAAATCACTCAAAAATTGATGAAAATTAAAAAAAAAAAATTGGCATAGAATAATAATGTTTATATACACTTGAAGATTATTTCAGATATAAAACAAAAATTCCATAAAAAAAGGGTTCTTTTTATTGAAAAATATTATTGATATCTTTTAAAATAATAAAAACATTTTTTTAAAGGAATGAGAAGAAAAATTTTAACATAAATTTCTTTTTTCCAAAAGTTAAAAATTATCAAATAATTTCTAGAATTGATTAAAGTTTAGTTGATACTTTGATGGTGTTCAGTTGAAAGTTTTAAAACTTCGAAGTGCTTCTTGTGATATTCAGTAGTTTTAAATTAATCTGTACTCGAAAGAAAATTAGAGGATTTGTTCTAAAATAATTAGTTATAGAACTAATGTAATTAGTACCACTTCAAATGTCTTAAAACATCCTTGGAAGCAATGGTGTCGCGACTAATTCTAGTCAGTTTAAATTGGTTAGAAAGAATGTTTTTGAGAATCAATGCTCTACTCTAAATAATTTACTAGTTCCCAAATAACTTCCTAGAATTGTTTATAAACTATAAGAATTTATAAACAAATAAAATAGAGTGCTATATAGTCGGCTGCGCCGAATCTTATATACCCTTCAATCGTATTGGTATGTTATAAATATGAAAAATTAATAAATTTTAAAATTAATAAAACAACAATACCAAACGATGACATTAATTAAAACAAGTGAAAGTGTTAAATTCGGCTGAGCTGAATCTGTTATACCCTTCACAAAATCTTTATTAGATAAATATTAAGCGACTCATTTAAAAAAGTTATTTGGGTTTCCCCCCTGAAAGTAAACCTTGGTATGTGTTATGAGGCTCCCAAAAAAGTCATATTTTAGTTTTCTGAAAATTTTTGTATTTTCTTCCAAAGCAACGCATAAAAAATGTGGTAAATTTTAAAAGTTATTTGGAAGACGCATTCGCGGTATATTTCTATATTCCACAAAATATCCTATTTTTGAAGTTTTTTTTTTCAAAATTAAAAATTATATATGACAGTTATCGGTGAGCTTTGTAAACGCTACAACAACCGGCAAAAGGACGAAATGACATGATTATTTCGATATCATTTCTTATAAGGATCCCAAAAAATATAACTTTTTTGCTCTCAGACGAAAATTATGGAAATTGCAAACGGAATGACAAATACATATAAATAGTCTTTAAACCTGTGGTAAAGGGTATAAAAATAGAGTATAATAAATTCAAATTGATTAGGATGGAAATCAAGATCATTGATTTTAACAACTGGTTTTTTAAACCTTTCTCTAAAGCTTCTATATAACTACGAATGTAGGAATTTGGAATAAAAATCATTGATTAAAAAACTAGCTCTATAACCGTTCTCTAGAATGATTACTAACTAAGCAACATTTCTACAGAACCAGTTCTGGGTGAGAATTTCGAATAAAAATCATTGCATCATCAATGAGTACAGGCTAATTTCATACGTTCTAGAAATATTTGTAGAACTAATAATTTTTTCTTAGCTAATTTCCTTCTTTTTTTTACTAAAACAAAATTTAAATAAAATTAAATTTATTTCAATTCAAGTTTAATAAAATTGAATTATTATGAATGTTAATTAAATTGTAATGGATTACATTATATTACACACACAAACATTTTAATAATATTACCAATATTTTTTTTATAAATTATATTACATTTGTATATTTAAATATTTGTATATTTAAGTGCGTGAATTTAAGAGTAATTAAAATAGAGGAAGAGTATGAGAAAGTAAATTGATAATAAAAAATAAATAATAATTGCTATGGTATTCCAAATTATACTCTTATGTTCGGTTAGAGCAGCTATTAATTGTTCTATAATTAATATCTACAGTTGGACTCAAATTTAAGTTCATACTCAGGTTTAATTATTTTAGCTCATTAATATAACTTTCCCCTTTTTCGATTCAAACGAAAATTCTTTATAAATATTAAATAAAATAAAGTTCAATCGATTAATAAATCAGAAACAGAGTAATTAACTACCAGCAGCTTTACTTTGAGTAAGAGAAGTATCAAGTTTTATAAAAACCATTTCGCTTAAAAATACCACTTACAGAACAAGTATTTTTAGGTGAGGTTAGGTTAGGTTAAGTTAAAAAGGCTGGCGTCGTCACGCCTCCACCCAGGTTAGGCTAGGTTAGGTTAAAAAGGCTGGCGTCGTCACACCTCCACCCAGTGTCCAGTCGACCTTTAAAAAGCCCAGAAGACTGGGCAAGAAAGGAAAGAAGAAAAAAAGTGACAGAGAAAAGAGAGAGAGAGACTTTATTAGATAAAACAATGGAAGAGTGTGGAACCTGCCATCTAGCAATTATCCACATTACGAATCCTATCAGGCTACTAAGTCCTTTCCCCATAACCTACTCTAGTACATATATTATGTGGCCTCTAAACCACTTCAGTCTACTACGCTGAAGCCCTACACAATGACAGAGTATATGTTCTACTGCCTCTAGCTGCTCCACATAATCGCACATCTTACAGAAGTCTGACCTGACAATGTCCTATTTACTATTCATATTCCCTATTGCGGTGTGACCAGTAATCATATCCACAGTGACCTTAGACATCCACGACTCATGCACAGAAGATGTTTCGAATCTGCTAGTTTAAAACTAGCCTCTAGATATCGTTGTATTCTGCCTAAAGTCCATTCCCTTATGGCCTTAAAATATGACTAAATTAGAATCCTAACCGATGCCTCCACAAAAGACCTGTCCAGCTCTGAGCCTTTGCGAGATAGATCATCGGCTATTTCATTGCCGTGAATGTCGCGATGACCAGCAACCCAACAGAGTCTTATTCTGTAGGTATCCATTAGCCTTATCAATTCCTTTCTGCACTAAAGCACTAATCTGGAACTAACACAATGACTTGTCATTGCCACCAGTTTTGCCTGACTATCCACATAGATAGTTACCTCAAAGTCCCTTTTAACGTTCTCCCCCAATAATTTAACGGCCTTTTATATGCTTCGTATTTCTGCCTGAAAAACGCTGCAACTATCAGACAATCTATAAGACCGTCTGATATCCGTTCCCATCAAGTAGACATCCGCACCTGTGCCTACTTCCATCTTTGAGCCGTCTGGAGCTTTTCCATTCCAGTCCAGAGGTCCCTACTAAGGATTTCAATAATGCGAGTAGCGCCGAAGTCAATTATAGTCCCGATATAATCCATAGGGGCGACCATGGAAAATGTCCGACCATCAATTTCGACTTCTTCAAATAAGCTAGCATGCCTCTCTCTGAAGTTCCTTATTAATCAGCAAGTATTTTTAAATACCTAAAATTCTTTTAAGATAAAATAATTTCCGATAAGTATTGTAATTAATTTCTTTATAAAATAACATAATACCCCACTTTATACCATACAAATAGACACAAAAGTAACCAGTTTCTTATATAAAAGTAAATTTATGTTTTACTAGTTTTGAAACTGTTAGTTTTATTTAAATCATATTTAATTTACAATTGTCCTTCTTCTTTTTTTTTTTTTTTGCATTACTTTATATATTACTAAATATGGTATTTTATCGCATTTACGTTTATTTTCGTATTTGTGGATGGTTAAACAAATATTTAATTTAAAAACTAATGTGTATGAAAAAAAATCCCTCTCTCTCTCTCTTCCACACACACACACACACTTTTATCTCTTATTTGCACAAATAACCACAATTAATTAAATAATTCCATATATGTTTTTTTTAATATTAAATAATATCAAAATGTGTAAAATGGTAGTAAACCTATTATTTTTTTTTTCTTTTTTGTTTTATTCCAAATG
This sequence comes from Protocalliphora azurea, assembly GCA_932274085.1. Classification (NCBI taxonomy): domain Eukaryota; kingdom Metazoa; phylum Arthropoda; class Insecta; order Diptera; family Calliphoridae; genus Protocalliphora; species Protocalliphora azurea. The sequence continues at coordinate 53,961,632 of OW026519.1, forward strand.
ATTTTAAAATACATATTCAACTTTGTAATTGCTAAAAATGTTTATAAATAGAAAACTAAATAAATAAAATTGTTTTAAACAAATATTGTTTTAAAATGGTTACTAAATATTATTATTATGAATTTAAGTCACAAGGTTAGGAAGCATATTAAACATTTTAAATTGAAATATATAAATTAATAAAAAAGGGTTTTTATAAATATAACTATTAAAATCAAGAAATATAATTGACAATTTTGTTAAAGATTAGAGTTAAAAACTTTATTTTTAGAATTTCAAGAATATATATTTTAAAGGAAGTTGATAATGTCTTTTTAACCCTCTAATGGTCAGAGCAAAAATTTATAATTTCTGTAAAATTTTTGTAGGTTTTGAGGTCCAGATATTTAGTTTATTATGTAACTAATTAGCCAAATGATTGGAATACGAAAAAAGTTAAAATATAAAATTAAAAAAATGTCCGGAGGCAGCCTTGAACATTAGAGGGTTAAAAAAAGAAAAATATATATTTTTTGTTTTTTGGTTTCTGTAATACAAAAATGTTTTGAAGCAATTAGTTGAAATATAATTAATTATTATTTTTTTTTTTAATCTACTACAAGTTCATAAATATTTTGTTATCAGTTATAGTGTTTTCAGCATGACAACAAATCATTTTAACATTTCTTAAAATTATCAAACTTTTATGGAATATAAATAGAAATACTTACATATATATAAGTTCTAACAGTTTAGGATGCTGTCTTTCGAAAAGTGAAGAAAAAAATGTGATTATTTTAAAACAAATTAAATTTTGTTAATACTTCTAGTAATTTGGAGCCCTTCAAAATTACTTAAGTTTGATTAAAAATTTAAATATTTTAAATAATATTCGGCCATTTCAAAGCTTTTAGTATTATCTTTGGACTTCACGAGAACAATTTTAACATTTATAGATTGAACTACTTTTTTATGAATATATTTTTTAAATATTTTTTTAACAAATATAATAGCTCAAATTTTAAAAATATTTATGCAAAATGCAAATAAATAGTACTAGTTCTTCAACTAGTTCCAGAATGCATGAAAATAGCCTGCCTGTAATATTTCTAGTTTGATATATGATTTTTATTCGAAATTCTTACCTCCAAAACTAGTTTTGTGGAAGCGTTAGCCAGCCAGTATCAATTATATGTAACAGTTCTAGAACTAATTCGTTAACCAATAATTTTTGTTTAAAATTATCACATTCAGAACTAGTTCTATAGAAGTATTGGAGAACGGCTCAAGGTTTTAGTTTTCCTTTATTTTTATTATTTTTTAAATTTTTAAACAGTTCTACAGGAAGTCATTTGGAAACCAGTTATTTACTCAGAGAGGTGATGTGGAAGTAGTAAAGAACTAAATCTTTAAATTTGAGTCATAAAAGTCAGAGGATAACAGTAAATTTAGTTTAAAAAAATCGCAAAAACGATAAAAAGAAAAAAAAACGCTAAAACAAAATCATATTAAGAACTAGTTCTTTAAAACCAGGAAACGCAACTTTTATCATAAGAGTCAGAGGATAACAGTAATTTTAATTTTGCGAGCAGAAATAAGAAATCGTAGAAAAAACGCAAAAATAAAAATCGCTAAAACGAAAATAATTGTAAAAAGAAAAAACGGAAATTATATATATATATATATATATATATATTCTACAATTATATAACTTTTATTTTTTGGATTTTTTGTTTTTTTTTTTTTTTTTTTTTTTTTTGCTTAAATTTTTTGATTTTTTTAATTTTTAAACCGTATACAGGAAGTCATTTGGAAACCACTCACTAGTTCTTTAAACTTTAATCATAAAAGTCAGAGGCTAACTTTAATTCAATTTTGCGAGCAGAAATAAAAAACGTAAAAAACTCCAAAATAAAAAATCTCAAAAACGCAAAAAATTGTAAAATTAAAAAAATGCTAAAACGGAAAAAATCGCAATAATAAAAATAAGTGCCAAAAAGAAAAAAAGGCTAAAATGAAAATAAATAAATAGGATTAATGTAAATTTAAAATTTTTATTTCTTCGAGCAAAATTAAAAAATCGCAAAAAAATTACAAAAGTAAAAAACGCTGAAACGAAACATTTAAAGAACTATTTCTTTACAATCAGGGACCGCAACTTTAACGATATAAGTCACACTTTAAATAAGAAGTGTAAGAAAAAACGTCAAAATAAAAATCGCTAAAACGAAAAATTCGCCAATAAAAAAAACGCTAAAACTAAGATAATCGTTAAAGAGAAAATAAATGCCAAAAGGAAAAACAAACGCTAAAACGGAAATAAATTAAATAAATAAATAGGATTAAAGTAATTTTATAATTTTATATTTTTGAGCAAAAATAAAAAATCATAAAAGAAAAATGATAAAAAGAAAAGAACGCTAAGATGAAAAAAACTAAAGAACTAGCTCTTTAAAACCAGGGACCGCAAGTTTTATCATAGAAGTGAAAAAAATTTCAGTAATTCTATTTTTGCGAGTAGAAATAAAAGAAATCCAAAATATAAAAGTCCGTAAAACAAAAAAAAAATCGGCAAATTAAAAAAATCGCCAAAACCAAAAAAAAATCGTAAAAACGAAAATAAATGCCAAAAGAAAAAAAACGCTAAAACGGAAACAAATCAATAGGATTAAATAATAATTTTTATTTTTCGACCAAAAATTAAAAATCACAAAAAATCAACAAAAAGAAAAATCCCTAAAAAAAATCACAAAACTGACAAAAAATGTCAAAACAAAAATAAAGCGCCAAAATGGAAAAAACGTTTTTTTTCGTTTATTGCTTACTAGATTTTTTCGTTTTTAATTTTTTTCATTTTGGTGACTTTTTTTAGCGATTTTTTTTTATTTTGGCGATTTTTTATTTTGATGTTTTTTTACAAAATTGGAAAATAACTTTTGTATTATTCTTTTGTAATTTTTATTCTTATCGAAAGAATAAAAATTATAAAAGAACTGTTATACTCTGCCTTTTATGACAAAAGCTGTTTTATTCGTTTGGCACTTTTTTTCGTAGGAAGATGTAAAAAATATATTGAAAAATTATCACTAAATAAATCTTTAAATAATATAATAAAGAAAACGTTTACATCTTGTAAAGCATGCATACACATAAATCTTTATATCATAAAGCACGAAAACTAAAACGCTCATATTTTCTGCTAAAATGGATTCTTCAATATTTTTTTCATTTTTGAAAAATTTTTCGACAATTGAAAAACTGAAAAATGGGGTATCATTAATATATTGCAGAGGTGATAATGACCTTACTGAAAAAAGGGCGATATTTGGAGGATAAAAGTAAAAAAAATTTAAATTTTATATGTTTTTTGTTATTTATTGCAAAAATTTTTTAATTGATAAAATACATTATTAGAAAAATACTGCTTTAATAATTTAATTTAATATCTTCCAAATGTTTGTAGTGAACGTCCTTATACTCGTCCCTGCTTCATATTAGCAAAATGTAAATAATTGTTGTGAAGTACATAATTTATTTTAAAGACTAGCAGATATTAAAAAGTAATTTTTGAACTTTTACAAGTTTAATATTTTATATGAAAATTTTTAAATTTTGTTATTAAAAAAAATATATGTTATTTACATTTCTTATATATTTTTTATTCGATTTATTTAATAGCATTTTATAATTACTTTTATTATTATTTTATTTAGTATACTTTTTATCTTTTATTTTTAATTATATTTAATTTATAGCATTAACAAATATATTTTTAAATAATATTTTATTAAACTTTTATTATTTTTTTAGTTATTTTTTTCCTGTTTTTATAAATTTAACTAATTTGCTTTCTTCTCTTTTTCTCCCTCTCTTTCTTTTCAGTCCAAAGAACCTTTAAAGGAAGTGGGCACTGAGTGTGTTTAAAAAAAGATTTGAAAAATGTAAATCTCATTTCAAAACTACAAAGAAAAAAAGACCAAAAATTAATGTTTTTCAAATTTTCTTTTGAGAGAAAAAGAAAACAAAAACAATCACATATTTGAAAACAATAAAAAACTTACCTTTCAAATGTTAAAAACAAAATTTTAGTAAACTAAATTAAAGAGAAACCAAAAAAAATGCATACTGAAATCATTCAACTAAAAAATAGTTAAAAAAAGATTTAACACAACACCTCACTTTTATTTAAACAACTTTTTATTTTGTTTTTAGGAAATAAATTAAGTAAAGAAATAATACATACAAAAAACACACACACTCATTTTAACACACACTTCAACATCATCAACTATCTTGAAAAAAAAAATGAACAACAACCTCTCAACATCACAAACCACAAAGGAAACGAAAATAGCAGTATTGTTTGTTAATATAAAACAAAATGGACTCTTAAAGGAGTTTTTCCTACAAACATAAACAAAACCTGCATTTTCTTACACCTACACAGACAACCAGCCACAGGCAATTCAAACAAATATAAAGAAAAGAACAACTCTTAAACAAAAAAAGGAAGTCCTGCCAATTTTTTCTTTAAGAAAATGAAATTATTTAACACTATTACAGTTTTATTTAAGGAAAAAAGATAAAATATATTAAATTCAATTTAATTATTTTTCTCATGTTTGTTTTTTTTTTTCTTTTTAAATTTAAAAAAAAATGTTAATATTTAAAAAAAAATTATAAGTAAACCAGAAATTATTGTAAATATTTGAATAAAAGATAAAAACACATTTTTAAAGTAAATTTAAAGAAAAACAAAAAACACATTTAAAATAAAAACTCTGTTAAATTTAAAATAATTAAACATAAAATGAAATCATTAATTATTTGCCTAGAAATAAAAAAAAAACAAAAAGCAAACTGAAATAAAAACAACTCTTAACAATAAAGTAAAAAAATAAAAAATAAATATAAAAAATAGAAAAATTGTAGAGAAATTTATCACAAAAAAGTAATCACCCCAGAAATTAAAAAAAAAATTAAAAATATTAAAACAGAATTAATAAATAAGATTAATAAAATTTAAAAATTAAAATGTTTCACTTAAAAGTTCTAAAAGATTTTTGGTTTAAATTTAAAAAAAAATAGTTTTCTTTTCTTTTTAAATATTAGACAAAAAATATTAGACAAATTTAAAAAAAAAATTATATTTCTTTTAAAAATTTTCAAAACTTCTAATAAATTAAAAACAAAATTAGTTAATTTAAATTCAGTAATTTTTAAATTATAAAAAAAGAAATAAGAGAGCGTTTTAAAATTAAAGACATTTTTAATTAACAAAGAAATAATAATGAACTTTTTTTAAAATTAAATATATTCAAAATTTGTTATATTCTTTAGAAAAATATAAATCTCTTACTTTTATAAAAAAAAAAAATAAGAAATCTGGCACGATAGGCCTAGAATCTTTGGAGCTAAAAATAAATACTCCAGAAAAAAACTTTATAATTTAAATATAAAATCTTAAATTATAGCAACAATGTGACTAATTTTCTTTAACCCTATATTTTCATACAGGAGGATTTTAAATTTGTAATTCAAATTTTTAAAAGTCTATTTTAGTACCAATGATATAAACTTTAACATACATGCAAACTTTTGATAATAAGAAAATTATAAAAATCATAAATTATATTTTTTAAATATCTTTCAACCTAAAAAGATTTTTCTTCTACTGTAATATCCACAAAAACAGAAATCGATCTTATTTTTTTACAAAATGACACCATTCAATTGTGTATTAAGTTCGTATGTGTTCAAATTGTGAACAATGTGGTCAAATTAATAACTAATAATTGATAAAGCTTTTGATATCAACTTGACACCATATTAATGGAAAATTATATGACTTGGTAGTTGTGAACAAAGCTATACAATATGTTGTCAATGTAATCACATACGTTGTTGATTTTGCCCTGACTTTTTTAATTCTCTAAATGACCTCAATATTTTTATATTTCAATTTTTAAAATTTTTTCAAATCTTGAAACTTTACTAAGGTATTAACAAATTATATATATATAAATGTATTGGCATATTCAATTATTTTATTTTTTATTAAATGCATCAAATGTTCTTTATTAAATATTTTAAAATAATTTTGAATTTATTCCTTAATATACATATTTATTAGCATTTTTGTGTTTCAAAAAATTGTTAAGAATAAGCGTGGGATAATCAAATGTTTAAAGGAGTAGTTCAAAATTAATTTAGTAAATCACATTATGGTCTTTAATAAAAATAAATACTAATTATTTTATCATTATTATTTTCTAATTAAATTTTTTTTTTAATTTTTAAATTTTTAATAATTTTTCAGGAAAGCTAAAAAAACTGTTTAATTTCGCTGTTTTTGGTTACCATGTAAAATTTTTATAGAAATTTTCCTTTTAATTAATAGGCTTAGTAAAGCAATTAATGTGTATTGTGAAAAACAACCAAAATTTTGCAGCGTTTTGAAGAAAATCAACGAAATCTTTACATAGGTAATTTTATAGAACAATTTTTATGAAGATATGTTTCTTCTTTTCTTTTCGTAAGTTCTTCAGCTTAATTAGATACCAGTTTGAGCTATGGAAGAAGGTATAATAGCTTGGTCAAATTTCTACCTAATAATAAGATGGTTAGAACAGTTACTAAACTGTAGCTTTTTAATGATCCCACACGCAGAGAAAAAAATATAGTTACAGCATTATCACTACAACAATATTATGTTAGATTCATAACATGAAAAAATAAACCATAAAATTGGACACAATATGACAAAATGGAATCATAATAATTATTACCTATAATAATTTCTATTTCTCGCTGTGATCATATGTTCCGATCATAATATGATGCACTTAGATTATGGTCACTACAACTATATATATTTTTGTTTTTTGTCTGCGTGCAGAAGAACTCTTCAAAAGAATTAAAAAGGTTCTCCACAATATTAGTGCTACATATATTAAACGTTACCTAAAGAAAAGTTAATGAACCAGAAATTCAGAATTTTTAATAAAAATATTTTCAAGAAGAAAAATTAAAGATTTGTTAAAAATTCGCTAACTCAATAAAGTGCATCATTAAAATTACTGAATGATGTGTCATAAGTTAATCAACAAAATATTTATAATCAATTATTTCGCTTTTGTGAGGTGGATCAATTTTAAAATACCACTAAAAATATTATTTTCGATCAACACTGTACACAACTTTTAATTTTCAATCAAAACAATTACAACATATAAAAAGTAGTGATCGGATATTATTGGTAACTTTTGCGATCTCCCGACTTTTTGCCTGGTCTGATTTAATTAAAAAAAAAATTAAATGCAAGTAATTTATTACGTATGATTGTGATGGCCTAGCTCGATTAAGGTGATTTATATTATCGTTTGACGAATATATTTGGGGCTGAAATATTTTTCTGCAAAGGACACTATACACTTCCATCATTTCATACCCCTTTTCCCTAAGAATAATTGTGCAATAATTATTCTAATATTAAATAGTGTTGTTTTTTTAATTTTGTTCGTCTAATTGCGAGCTTTTAAATCCTTATAAATGTTAAACCATTATATTAAATATTAAATAATAAATATTAAATAATAATCTGAAACTGAAAGACAGACCGATGGACAGACATCATTAAAGTTTTAGATGATGTAAATCACTGTCAGTTAATTTCAATATAATTACCCAGCAAAATATATTGGAAGTTCTTTAAAATTCACAATACTTTCATGAATTAATTGTTCCAAATCAGTTCTTTTGAGTAAGTTATAAATGTTTAAAAAAAAAATAACTATAATAAAGTCATTTGAATCTAATTTCCACAATTATTGAACAAATTTATTTTTATAAACTTTCTAATGAAGCAGTGCCTATGGACTTATTAAAAATCACTTTGATCATAACTGATAAATTTTAAATTATGTCATTTCACTAATAAAATTTAACACCAAAAAGACAATTATTCATAACATGCTATTTAGTAATTTTGATCATTTCCCTCTTATGATAACCAGGTGTTAAATTCATTGACTAGTTCGAGTTTATTAGCATTAGTAAATTTACTAATGAATAGTATGCTCCTTTTTTTGCTGGGTAGTCTTGAGATATTCACTTTTAGGCATCATATCATTTACATAAATATTTTATATTTATTTTCTTTAACAAAATTATTTACATAGATAAATTTATTAAAACATTTTATATATGGTATTACATAGGTAATTTTGTAAATCTTAAACCAGTTGAGATATCGACAAATGCTTTGTTGGTCTTATGTATGACTAATAGGTGAACTAAATGCACCAATAAAAAAAAATCTAAAATCTTTACATAGATAATCAGGTCAGCCCAGGTGTGATATATAGATGATTTTTAATAATTTTCTATATTTAAATAGTTTATATTGTTGTATTTAAAAAAATATATAAAATTTTTTGTTTGTTTAAAATTTTTTCATATTTTTAATATTCTTTTTTTTAATATTAAGGGATTCTTAAATTTGCAAAAACGTAAAAGTTTGTTTTAAGATTATAAAAATATGTATAAATAATTTAATTTTTTCTAAATTTAAAGTAAATGTTATGAACTTTTCTGTAATCCACTAAAATTTTTGGCACTTTCTTTAATTTCAATTTTTTAAAAATTTGTTAAACAACAAAAATTAATTTTTAGGAGGCCAAAAAATCTTCAAAGTTTGGCTTTGAAAAAAAATTCAAAAATCCCCAAAGTTTGGCGAAGCATTAAAATAATATATATAAATGATTTTTAACAACTTTTTGTATTTAAATACTTTATATTATTGGCTTTTATAAAATAAAAAAATATTTTTTTTTTTTAATTTTTTCACATTCTTCATATTTTTTAAATTTTTAAATTAAAAACAGTTTTTTTGAAAAAAAATTTAAAAATTTCCAAAGTGATTTTTGACTATTTTTTGTATTTAAATATAAAAATATGTATAAATAATTTATTTTTTTTTTTATTAAATTTAAAGTACATATTATGAACTTTCCGATAATCTACTGAAATTTTAGCTTTTTTTTAATTTCAATTTTTAAAAAAAAAATTTAAACAACAAAAATTCATTTTTAGGAAGCCAAAAAATCTTTAAAGTTTGGCTGAATATTAAAAATATTTAAAAAAATATATATTAACCAATTTAACTAATGTTCTCTAATTTTAAAGGAAATATTATGATCTTTCAGATAATAAACTAAAATTTTACCACTTTTTTAAAGTTCATATTTTTTCTATTAAAAAAAAAGTTTTTTTGAAAAAAAAAATCAAAAATCCCCAAAGTTTGGAGAAGCATTAAAAAAATATATACTAATGATTTTTAAAAATTTTTTGTATTTAAATATTTTATATTATTGGCTTTTATAAAATAAAAAAAAATAATTTGTTTTCTTTTTAATTTTTTCATATTTTTAATAATATTTTTTGTAACATCAAGATCCTGCTTATTGTTTTAAACCCGTGAAACTTTGTTTTAAGATTATAAAAATATATGTTAATAATTTAATTTTATATATTAGGAATTTAATTTTTTCTAAACTAAAATTTTACCACTTTTTTATAGTTCATATTTTTTCCATTTTTAAAATAAAAACATTTTTTTTTTTTTTTTTGAAAAAAAATTCAATATTATGATCTTTCAGATAATAAACTAGAATTTTAAAACATTTTTATAGTTCATATTTTTCCATAAAAAAAAAGAAAAAAAACAGTTTAAAAAAAAAAAAATCAAAAATCCCCAAAGTTTGGCGAAGCATTAAAAAAATATATATAAATGATTTTTAACAATTTTTTATATTTAAATATTCTATATTATTGGGTTTTATAAAATAAAAAAAAATAATAATATTTTGCCTTTTTAAATTTTTGCATATTTTTAATAACTTGATATTAAGGTCCTTCTTAATGTTTCAAATCCGAAAAACTTTGTTTTAAAGTTATAAGATATATATATCAATAATTTTAAATAGTTTTGGTGTTTCAGTGATTAATATTATAGGGTTTTTAGTTAAACAATAATAATTTTATACTTATTTAAAAATTTCAAGATTATAAGAATTTTTATAACCCTAGAAAAAAGCTAAACATTTCAAAATTTAAAAAATTATTAAAAATTTATGTAACTATATTTTTAGATATAAAACAACTTAATGGTTCTTATTAAGGTCGTTTAGATAATTTGATGTCTGTAACTTATGATTTTTTTTTTTTATATTTTACCTTTAAAATAATTCAATTAACTAATATTTGCTTGAATTTTTTTCTTTAATAACTTTAAAAGCTTAAGCTATGTTCACATATAGAGGTTTTTTGAAAAACGAGTGGTTTTCTCAAAAAAACACAAATAAACAGATTTTTTTTTTCATATATTTCAAATCTAAAAAAATATCTCGATTCGAATTGTATCATTATTTAACACACAAAAAGATATTAAATTTCCATGCAGGAAAGAAGTTTTTAGTATTTTTAGTACATAGAGAATTGGTGGAAACTGAATTTATTAAAATTGCCAAACAGTTTAAAAACAAAAATTTTAAAATGAATGAAATTTATATTTGTACATAAATTTTATATGTTTAAAAATTATATTTTTTTTTAATTAAAAAATCAAAAATTTATGAAAATATTTTGGGAAACGAAAAACAGGCCAAAAGGAAAAACACAATAAAATGATATTTAAACTTATTGTGTTTTTAAAAAAACAAGTCACAAAAACAAGTCAAAAACTAATGTGTGTGAACATAATATTATTAGATAATTTAAAAAATACTATTTATTTTTAAAAATACTATATATTTAAAGTATTTTCAAATATTAAATTTTTTTATATTCAAAATTTTCACAAATTATTGAAATTTAATTTTCTAGGTAATCATTAACACTTACTCATTAGCTCATTATAATTTTAAATATTATTTAACTAATTGAACCAATTTAAATTTGTCTTATGAAAACTTAAAATTTAAACTGAAAATTTTGCTTCTTTTTATAAAACTGGGGTGATTATTTCATTTTTTTTTTTTTTTTTTTTTTTTTTTTTTTTTTTGTTTACTTATTTTTGGTTTCTGTCAGTCTTTGTGTTTAACATATATATTTTTTTAGAGCAAATTTGCAAAATTATTTTCTTTTCTTTTCATTTAAGTAAAATTTCCTTTTTTTCATTATAATTTTTTACATTTTCCTTAAAAAGAATTTTCATTTTAGCTTAATAAATATTGCAAAATAAAAAACAAATATATATCAAAAAATACAAAAAAACAGTAAAATAATATAAAAAAAACAACACAAAAAAAAATAATAATTATAAAATCCTTAAGAATTGTATTAAATGTGAAATTTGTAAAATTTTTAAAGATTTACACTAAAAACGTTAAGAAAAAAAAAAACAATCTACACAAAATAAATTTTTAATAAAAACTTAAACATGAAAATAAAATAGTAAAATAAAAACCAAAACAGAAACATTGTAAATTATAAATAATATTAACCGAAAAAAAAAGAATTAAATTAATGATGGGAAAATATAAAATTTAAATAAACAACTAAAATGAAGAAAAAACTTATAAAAATTCATATAAATAAATAAATAAAATAAAATGCTCAATAAAGTAAAAGTAACAGTAAAATAAATATTAAAAATAAAAATATATAAATAACTATAAAATTAAATTATAAAACTAAAGGAAAAAATTTTTGTGAAATAAATAAAAAAGAAAATAAATATAATTTAAACAAAATATTTTAAATATTTTTTTTTTTCTTTTATTTATTAGAATAATGTATACAAAAGGTAAGAAACTTACTTTGCAGGTGTAAATAACCGGTAAAACTGAAAAGAATAAAAAAAATAAATTTTAAAAATTAAATTCAGAAAAAAAAATAAATAAATAAAATATTTTTTTTAAATTTTTTATTAATTTTCAATGTTCTTTTCAGTAATCTAAAAGAACATTAAAATTACTGAAGAGAATAAAAAAAAATAAATTTTTAAAATTAAATTCAGAAAAAAAAAAATAAAATTAATTTTTTTTTTAATTTTTTATTAATATTCAATGTTAATTTTTAAATTTTAAACAAAATATTTTAAATATTTTTTTTTTTTATTTACTAGAATAATGAATAACAATAAACTGGTAAAACTAAAAAGAATAAAAAAAAATAAATTTTTAAAATTAAATTCAGAAATAAATAAAATATTTTTTTTTAATTTTTTATTAATTTTAAATGTCAATTTTTAGATTTTAAACAAAATATTTTAAATATATATTTTTTTTTTTATTATTTACTAGAATAATGAATAATAATAAACTGGTAAAACTGAAAGGAATAAAAAAAATAAATTTTTAAAATTAAATTCAAAAAAGAATAAATAAATAAAATATTTTTTTTAAATTTTTTATTAATTTTCAATGTTCTTTTTAGTAATCCAAGAGAACATTAAAATTACTGAAAAGAATAAAAAAAAAAATTTTTTTTAAATTAAATTCAGAAAAAAAAGTAAAATTAATGTTTTTTATTTTTTTATTAAAATTCAATATTAAATTTTAGATTGATTACACAGTGCAACAAGAACAAATTTCAATAATTTCAAAGCAAAATGAAAGCATACCAGTAGTCTAACAAAACTCCCGAAGGGTTTTTCAAAGATAGTTAGAATTTCCGTTTTATGGACTCTTGAATATCAAATTTTTCGCACCCCTTTTTTTAATATGATTGAAAATACAAATCAACTAAACTATTTAATCCAGTTGTTATCATATGTTGTTTTTGTTTTATAAACTACTAGTATTATTATATTAGATTCTTACTAAATGTCACATCCTTTTTACGCCCATTTTTTCAGCATATTGTTAACTATATTTAACTTGACCTTATGTTTAAACTACTGAACCGATTAAAATTAAATTTGACACATATACGTATTCTAGAAGGAAGTAATGCCTGGGGCAACAACCACTTAAAAGAATAGGTTGATTTCTATCTTAGTAAGCAAATTTAAAAATTAATCAAAATTTTTTCTGAAAATGGTAAACAAATACATATTACTGTTTAAACTGTATGGGCTTTAGCCCATCATAATCCTGGTTTCACGTCTAAACGGCTGAACTGGCTTTCACGAAATTTGACATACAAATAATATCAGTGTTGTAGGTGGTTATAGACTATGTCTGATCTCGAAAACTAACTAAAACTTAGAAGAGAATGGCAGCTAACCAGATCACCAGCTGCAAAGCTGAGGCTGTCCACAGCAATTAAAAAACTAAGAAAAGTCCTTTAAATAGAAAAAGATCGCCAAAGTAGAAATTACATTTAACAAATAATAAATATAGAAATTTTTCTTTATGGAAGGCAGCGAAAGATAGTAAGCCACGGGTAGAAGCACAAAGTCCTTTAAGGAAAGCTAACGGTACCTGTGCCCGTAGTTCAGAAGATAAAGCCAATTTATTTGCATGCTATTTACGCTCAGTTTTTCAAAGGAATCCCCAAAACAAATAATTTTGTTTCGGTAGAGACACCTGACACCACATTAAATTACGATATAATTATTGTTAACCCAGAGGACATTAATACAGTTATCAACGAAAATATAAATGTTAGAAAATCACCTGGATATGATTCAATCACACCATCCATAATTAAAAACCTACCGAATGTGACAATAATCGTGCTGTCAATAATTTTCAATACGATCTTAGGAACTGGGAGTTTTTCCAAAACTATGGAAAACTTCTCAGATTAAGATTACTATCTTATTTGTCGAAGCTCTTCGAGAAAGTATTTCAAAAGAATATTATTCCATGCTTGAATGATAGAAATATTGTGATGTGACCATTTTATGAATATTGTTTTAAATTTGTTGTTTTCTTTAAATTTATAATTTTGAAATTATTCTAAATATTTTATTGAATCATCATTGACTTTAAATTGTTGTGAAATGTTAAAAATTTTAAAAAAATTATACCCTGCTCTGCTACTTTTATGTGAAATCTTGTGTAAATCCAGCCAGGCGATTAGAAGTTAAAGATTTTTTTCCAAAAAAAAAAATCGAAGAAAAGAATTGTGTCAGAACGTGGTAGAGGAGCAGAATTTTTTACGACAGATATGAAATAATAATTTATGAGAAACAAGAAAATTAAAACAGCTTACCTTAGTAAAAAAAATTATAGATACATTTTGATAAATTGGAACAGGATATTTTTGTTGATAAATTTGTTGTTTTCTTTAAATTTATAATTTTGAAATTATTCTAAATATTTTATTGAGTCATCATTGACTTTAAATTGTTGTGAAATGTCAAAAATTTAATGAAAATTTCTTAATTAGAAAATTATTTTTGCTCAGTACGAATTAAATTTATGTTGTTGTATAAATTAAATTATTAGCGAAATCGTTTTTGGTAAGGTTTGTTACAACATGTAATTGCGAAGATTTAAGTTGCTAAACAGGTTGATGAAATTATTTACATCCTTAGTGTTGAATTCATATTTCTTGGACATTGGATACAATTATTTATATTTCACATCAGTGAATATAAACTTAGCTAAGTGCACATCTTCATATCATTCAAGAAACGTTATCGTTTGTGCTATATTAAAGCCGCTCAATTCCCTCTATAAATCCAACATTTTACAATAAAGTTAAAATACGATCGATGCTAATAGTGGTCACTGTTCGTAAGACGGTTTTGATTTTAATTAATTTAAAACAAAATACACACCATAATTCCTCGAATTCTCCACTAAGTGACCAGATACATATTTTGGTCTTGCTACTGGTGAAATAACATCAATAAAAAACAACTATTTAAACAAATTTTTATTAATTAAACCCATAAAAATGGTCCAATTTTACTTCAAATATTTGAAATATCATAGTTTTCATTGTTGTATTCTAAATATATATATATATATATATATATATTTTTTTAATATTAAATTGATAATTTCTTGTTTTTGCATATAATTTTTTTTTAATTTTTTTATTTGTTCACCTAAATTTTGATATTTATTTAAAAAGAAAGGAAAAACAAAAAGAAATGTATAGAAATATATATTTATAGAAACGAATAAACATCAACAAAATTACACAAATATTTTATTCATAAGGTCACCCTACATTCAGACATTATTCACAAACAAATACATTTGAAACACACACATTTACACCTATAAGTTTAACTTCTAAACACAACATGCACACTTAAATTGTTTACTTTATCACCCTGTCTACATTTTCTATCCAAATTTGCACTAAAGAGTAACCTCAAGTTGTTTTTAAAAGTCGAATATGATATCATTTTCTTATCCAAGAAGAGTCACCGTGCGGGAAGTATTGTGCAGCAGTTCTAATACTTTTTTAGTGACACTATTAAATGCATTTTTTATGAGTCAAATTGGAGTCATTTTGAGGAACAGAAAAAGTCACCATTCCTGTCGAAATTCTAACTTAATACTATCAACATTACTATCCAAACTTTGACTAAATAGTATTCATATTTATTTTAAAATAATAAAAGAAAAAGAAGTTAGTTCCCTATCGAAGAAGAGTCATCGTTCGGGCAAAACTGTATCGCAGATTTGATACTTTTTTAATGACAACTATTAAGTGCTTTTTTTGTGTGACGAATTAGAGTCATTTAGGGTTATTCAAAATCGGTTTTAGTTGTGCTTAGGAAAATCTGACTTTAAATATTCAATTTAAGAGAAGAATTTTTAGATATAAAATTACACTAAATTGCTGATAAAAAAGTAAATATTGAAATCAGGCGCGAATCCACGGGGATAGGGGTGTGTAGGAAATTTACCACAACAGACCATACCACAACAAACCTATACCTAAAATTTTCATATTTAGGAAATAATACACTCTGGTAGTTAATCCGGCGCTCTAGCCAACTCGTCCACGTGATTGCAGTATTACTGTGCTATTATACATACTATTAAGTACTTATTAATGTAATACAGAGTAGGCAAATAATAATGACGCTTCATTACCAAGAAACTACTTTAATAAGTAGTTGTCATTACCGAAAACCAAAAAGTTTTTGCTGGGTAAGAAATGTAGAATAAGTAGATTAAAAATCGAAATTAATGTTATTTGTTTTTGTAAAATTGTTTAATAACAGGAATATAACATTTTGAGAATACTAGAAAGAGTCATTTTTCTGATAGCGGATAAAACTATGACCTAATTTCTGGCAGAGATCCTATTGTTTTGTATTGATTAAAAATAATAACTGATACACACATTTATTCATACATTTTGAATTTAAAAAAAATCATAATCTTAATAAATTAATTAATGCTTTAATGTCATTCAGCGCCTGCTGACATCGAGGCATATTGCAAAAGCAAGATAATTTATATTCTATATTTACACCATAATTAAAAAGAATATTTAATAAATTAAACGTGAAGTTTAAATCACTAATACGCAATGTACGAGTATTAATAATCTTTATATAATTTCAATTTTAAATATTCATAGCATATCTTAAGGCATAAACTACATTTTATAAAACATAAATAAATAAAAAGTCGCCAGATTTTTTGAATTAAGTTAATTTTTTATTTATTTAAATAAGCTTCATAAATTAAATTTAAATATAAATATCTAAATATATAAATAATATAATAAATTTCCAATTATGTTTCAAATGGTGACCAAAATTAGGTAATAAATTGTTATACTTAATATTTTTGAATTATTGCTATAAGTTTTATTTATAAATAAACTAAATTGTTATTCATCGAATATGAAATTTTGAATATTTTTGAATATTTATTACGAAAGGTGATAGTACAAGCATGGGGTGATAAAAATAATAAGGTTTTAGTTTTGTTTTTTTATTATTTTAGAGCTGACGACTAACATTCGCAAAAGTCAGCAAGGAGGGTGGGCTTAGGATATTTCCGATTGTTATTTTTTTTTTTTTTTTTATTTTTATAAATCAAATTGTTTTATATTGCTACCTAAAGTAAAGTCCCTGATAAACGATTTCAATATTATATTATAAAGTTGGGAACAAAACAAACGCAACAACGACCAGCATGGCCGATTTATGAGGTAGTCCTGTTCCCAAAAGTTGTTCAACTAATCTATAAATTGTTTCAGTATCGTCTTAGTTAACCAGTTTGGTTTTTGTGAAAAACATGGAACTATAAAACAAGAGACTACACAGAAAAAAATATTCGGCAAAATTGTTCAATTAATTTGTTACTTTATTTAATTTATAATTTTAATTACATTAGTTATTAATGTAATAAATTTTATAATTGTTTCTAATTTTATTTGACAAAAACTGAGTTATACAAAAGAAAAAAAAAAAACAAACGACAAAATTAAAAATGTTTGAAAGGAAATATTAATTTACATTTCTCAAATGCCGACTTTTTGCAATCTATTTAAGAAAACTGAATGCTAAGCAAATTTTCTTCGCCTTCAGAAGTATCAATGGATATGAAATTACTCGGTGAGTAAATGTTTTAGAAGTTTTATGGGATTATTATGAATTCCCGGGTTATGCTAGATATTCTTTTAGTTGATGCCGTAAGTTACACATATGTAGATTAAGGACTGAATTTGTATGGAAGCTTTTTACTGCATTCATAAAATGAATAATGCACAAAAATTGCTTGTTTCCGAACAAGAACAAAACAATGACGACGAGTGTAGTCCACATGACAAAATTATGCTAAAAAATCTATGAAGGCGGGTAACCATTTAGAAGATAATGTTCTATATTTATTAATATGTCATCCCTAAAGCCCATGATTCATTATACTATTTAGTCGTTAGATCTGTCAAAAAACATATGTATATTCAAAAAGTATGATAGTGTGGATTGGAAGTGAACATATGTGAAAGACTTTTTGGCAAGTCTGTCCTATTTGCTTTTCTTTCTTTCAGATGTGTATTTTATGATGCAGGTAATAAGATAACAACAATGTGTGCTTTATTTGTGTGATAGTGTGGCACCGACAACACATTATCTTGCGATTTTTTTGAGTGGTATAGAATTCTGTCAGATTTTTCACTGACAGAATAGGATAATTATGTAGAATAGTGAATCATGGCCTTAAGTTACAGAGGCTATCTCAGAATACTTTTAATACATTGCTGGCCACGTTTTCAACGAGATTTTTCGAGATTCAAGTAAATATATGTACTTAATTTTATACCTCATATTATATACAATATATTCTTAATTATACTTATTTCATAAATATAAACACATTATACTTTCGCTACCTATATTACTGTATTGTAAATATATTTTCTATTATTTCAATATTAATTATGATGCAATAAATATTTTAACTGAAACTCACACTTGGTGGAAGCAAAAGTTGATTCATGTGATGTCAATATCAGAGAGATCTGATAATACATGTACAAACAGACTTCCAAAATTAGCAGTCCTGATCTCAGCAATAGAGTGACAGTGGTATAAAAGATGCTCCACCGTTCCCTCCTCTTCCTCATCCCGATAACTGCTACAAAAGTCGTTAAAAGAGAGCCCTTGTCTCCTAGCATGCGCACTAGCAATCCAGTGCCCTGTGACAAAGGCTACCAGAATTCTTAGCCGATGCCTCGATAGTCCCATGATGAAGTTAGTTCGAGATTTATCATAATGCGGCCATACTAGCCTCGAGGTTGAACATGTGGATTCACTTGTCCATCTGACTTGTGCAATCCCCGTAAGTTTCGCAGTATTATTGATTTGCAGGTCGAAATTGGTACTCCAACCAGTTGGTCCGTATCTTCACCTCGAAGAAGAAATTCATCTCTAGCTAGTGCATCCGCAATAAAATTACCCGGAGTGCTTGAATGAACCCTAACCCAGACCTGCTCCAGGTTTGAATGTCTCGCCATCCTATTCAGAAATGTTCGGCATTCATGCATTCATGTCGAAAAGACACCCGAGAGCGATTTGATCGCGGCTTTACTATCCACACAAATTTGGATATCCGCTCCGAATACCCGAACATAGTACGTTAACCAGTTAACTGCCCTCTTTATGGCCGAGATCTCTGCTTGAAGAATGCTGCAGTGATCCGGCAATTTAAAGGAAATGTGTTTCCTATTAACGGGAATATAGACACCTCGATTGGATGCCACGCCCATATTTTACTCAGAAAAAACTATTGTTACAATTTTGCACGTTATTAATGAAGCTAATTACTAAAAAACTTGACACACAAATAGTGCTTGCACTCGAAAATATTATAGTCTATATCTCAAACGGCTGAGCCGATTTGCTTAAAATTTCCACAACATCATTCCGTGTATCCCTAAATTCAAATATGGTATTTTATTTTTCTATCGGAGTAGGAGAGATGGTACCCCCATACTAGGCAAAATATTCATTATGGCGTATCTGAAAAACTATTATAGTGAGTGCCCTCCTTCTATATATATTATCATATTGCATTTATGAAATAAAAATACGTTGGGTAGATCCAAGGGGAGAGGTATTATTTTTCGCATATCTAAAGGAGTATTGCTGTGAAAAGTCTTAAAAAGTTATGGAAATCATTTTAATGTCAAATTTCGATCAGGGCGGATAGGTCCAAGGGGAATAGTCTCCATATAAAATAAATATTAGTTATCTCATCAGAAGGGGTAGCGAAGCGCACCGAAGTATGCTATATTTTATATTCCTTATGTTTGTAAAATTTTATGTAAATTATCTTAGTAGCATCACTTTCTTTCAAAATTTATTTTTACCAAAAGTGCGCTAGAAACTGGGTGTGGAATCCAGCTTAGTTTTCTCCACAAAATACTTGATGAGTGCTAAAATACTTTTCATGTCATAATAGAGCAATCTGTAGAGTGGTGTGCACCCCTTTATAAGACTTGGCGCAATATGGGACACATTAAGAGCTAGAGGCTTACTATCAAAATAAATAAACCTCATCAAGGCCATGCACACCAACTCCTCACTACAAGTTTTTCACAATGGGATGATAAGTGAATCCTTTAGCACAAACGCAGGAGTAAAGCAGTGTAGTTCCCTTTCTCCATTTTTGATGGCTTTATCGGGTAAATTTTTTACATTTTCAAATCTAAAACCAATTTTTCTTAAAAATTTTAAAAACTAAATTTTACGAATTTTATCACCTCTTAAAATTTTTAAGTATGTAAAATATTATAAATATAATATAAAAATAGACATGCTTACCTATCCAATGATATACAAAATATCTATAGAGCTTTTTAAATGTAGAAAGGACAGCGGCTTGATTCTAGACAATCAAGGGCAAAATTGCTAAAAATTAACGGACGCAGAACACACGCATACATGTCAACTTTCTTCAGTGAGAGATATTATTTTATGGTTACAAATTTATCTCTCCCTTGATGCATATCCTTTTCAGGATTTAATCGAATAACAGTTTATGTTATATTTTGTATTAAGTTTGCAAATTCTTCTCTGTTTGATTCCATTCCCAATCGATCTAATTCATCGCCAGTTTCTGATGTTTCGCAGTCGAGACATCTGTTTTGTGGCCAATGCTCCGCCTTCCTGAAATTCTTTCTTGGAGTATAAGTAAAAAAAGCTTATATTTTGTACCCCGAATCATATAGCCGAAATAAACCGTTTTTCTTGTTTTAATAGCAAGAAGTAGCTGTCGTTCTATGCTAAACTTCTTAAAAATTCCATGTTTGGAACATGCTCGGTCATGACAATCTTAGAAGCCTTCCAAATTTTTAGTTTGTTCATGTGTGATGTATTAGTGTCCATAACTCCATCGAATAAAATAATATGAACCATATATAACATTTCACTATAACAATTTTTTGTACTTAAGTTCTGGCCATTTCTATCCTGCATTTGAATTACATATCCGCAGACCAGTGCACTTAATTATTTGAATTTGTTGAGTCTTTCAACTATTTTATTATTAATTCTTAATTGCGCATTTATACAAGGTATCTTGTGACGGCTTACTATTATCATTTCGGTTATACTGATGTTGATTTTCAAGCCGTACTAATTGCTGTGTGTATTAATTATCTCGAAAAGAAACTGCAGATCTCGATAATTATCAGATATTAAGGTGGTGTCATCAGCATGTCGAATGTTATTTGTGTACTCTACGTTCACTTTTACAACTTTATTAACCTCATTTAAGACTTCATTAAATATAGCTTCTGCATATATGTTAAAAAGTAGGGGAGTTATGTGAATATTATTTGTGATAGCATCCTTATTCCTAATGTATGCTGTTTGGTTTTAGTACAAGTTTTTTATGCAGCGAAATATATAACATAGAAATATTTCCTTGTGGACATCCATATAAAGCGTGAACCATTTCGAGGTTCCCTACTTTTTTAATGAAAAAAAAAAACACAGAAAATTCAAGTTTAATGGGGAATGTTTATTATCATTTGAAGGAACATTCTTTTGCATTTATTTTTTGAAGATTATGTCTATCAAATGTTGGCCGTTGCTACGTCGCAGATGGTCCATCCGTTGAGTACAATTTTCGATGACTCGTTCGAGCATTTCGACTGGTAACTGGCGAATGACTCGCGTGATGTTTTCCTCCAAGGCCTGAATCGAAGCGGGTTTGTCCGCATAAACTTTAGACTTTACATATCCCCACAGGAAAAAGTTTAGCGATGTGATATCACATGATCTTGCTGGCCAATCGACCGACCTAAAACGTGAAATTATGTGCTCACCGAAATGTTCTCTCATTAAATCCATGGATTGATGCGATGTGTGGAAAGTGGCGCCGTCTTGCTGAAACCAAATGTCGCCGAGATCAATGAGCTTAGATTTCAGGCATCAAATAGTCGGTTATCATGGCAAGATAACGGTCGCCATTGACGGTTACGTTCGCACCGGCATCATTTTTAAAGCAATATGGACCGATGATTCCACCGGCCCACAAACCACAACAAACCGTTGTTTTTTCTGGATGAAGTGGCAGTTCTTGAATCTCTTCAGGTTGCTCTTCGTCCCAAATGCGGCAGTTTTATTTGTTTACATACCCATAGAGCCAGAAATAGGCCTCATTGCTGAACAAAATTTGCCTAGAAAACGTCGGATCTTCTTGGAACTTTTCAAGAGCCCATATAGCGAAGCGATGTCGCTTAGGAAGGTCGAGCGGCTTCAGTTGTTGCACAAGCTGTATTTTGTACGCTTTCAATTTAAAATCTCGAAGTAAAATGCGCCAATTCGTTCCATACGTCAGTCCGAGTTGCTGCGCCGTATCGACTCTCCACGGTCTTCGTGTACACTCTCAGCTGCGACCGCTGGACGTGGTCTATTCGATCGAATATTATCCAATAATGAATGCTGGGTCCCAAAATGGATGATGATGTTGCGAGTAGTACGATCAGTAGGCCGATTATGTTGACCATAAATATCTACATATGGTCCCAAAAGAACTACCTACTCAATAGTATCAGTGTCAGTAGTAGATTTCCAATGACACGCACATATTACAGTAAAAAAGCTTTGCCGGGGGTATAATAAGCCACTAGTACTGGTGACAGTGTCAATAGTGAATCAGTACTGATTAACTAGTGACACTTACACCATAAAAGTACCAAAAGTGTAGATTGGAATTACTAAAATGCACTAGTGAATCACTGCTGACAATGTCTACATATGGTCCCAAAAGAACTACCGACTCAATAGTATCAGTATTAGTAGTAGATTTCCAATAACACGCACATGTTAAATGTCTATAGTAAAAAAGCATGGTCGGGAGTATAATAAGCCACTATTATAGTCGCAATAGTGAATCAGTGTTCATTCACTAGTGACATTTCCTATAGGGATTATAATTTGAATATCTGGAAAATTTTTAAATATTTCTGACAAAAAAAAACATTTTTTTGTCTTTTTAAAATTATTATATTCTGCTTTGTTTGAAAAAGCAAAAAGTTCGATATTTTAAATTTTAATATTAATAAAATGATTATATTTGAAGAAATTTTTTAATTCATAATTTATAATTATGAAGCAGAAAGCAATTTCTCGGCAAATTTAGTAGTTTTTTTTCAACCCTGATTATCTATCTACTATTTTAAAAGAAGCAGAAAACAATTTCTCGACTAATTTAGTAGCTTTTTTTTCAACCCTGATTATTTATCTACTATTTTAAAAGACATATAAGTTATAAAAAATTTAAAGAAAATTCAACCAAATATTAATATTTTGAGAGCTTTAAATATTCCCTTTAATTTCTTAGTACTTCTTCAAAAACAATAATGCCTTTAAAGTTTTCAAATTTAATGTTTTTTATACATAATTTCTCTGTAAAAAAAAAACTTATCTCTTTCAAATGCTTTTAATTAAAGTTTCAAATGTAAAACTTTTATTAGGTGTATAATTTTAATGCAGTTTCTAAAAATTTTAAAAGTTATTTTTCCGGAGAATCTAGATATTTTATTTTTTACTCCTATTATGTTATCCTCAACTAACAAATAAAAAAGTTTATGAAATATGTATGTCCTTTGTATATAATTAGTTATCTATCCTTATATCTTGCTTTTCAAACGAACAAAAAAAAAAGACCTTTAAATCTGGCTTATGGTCTATTATAACTACTATCACCACTAGCTACTACAAACAACCCATCACAATCAATCTCTAGCAAAAAGGTAATAATAATTCACTTTAACGATCCCATAAAAGACACTGGAAAAAAAGAATTTAAAAGGACTAGAAATAAGGATAAGAAGCAGATGAGGTAAATATATTCTCTAGTTTTAGTGTTTGTATTAATAAATGTATGACCATAGAGGCTATAAAAGGCCAAGAGTATTATTAAAATAAATATATGAAATTTAAGTGAAACCTAAAAGGAAAAAAAGGAAATAAATTCTAAGGCAAAAGACGTTAGAGATGATATTTGTGTGTCATTACAGGAAAAGTGTTTAAGGTAAAAAAATAATAATTTTTTAAAATAAATTTATTAAGCTACAAAGAATCTAAATCTAAAATATTTTATATGAAAATGTCTTGTCTTCTCTCTAAGGTAGTTCACTAAAGTCTTTTCAAATGTCTTAAAGTAGTGCCGATCTCAAAAAATTCCCCATAAATCTATACCTTTTAAACTACTGGTGAGCATTTATGAAAAGTGGATGGATACCGAAGCAAGTGGACTATTAGCTAAATTAGTAAAGTGAAATTTTAATTCGTTTTTTTAAAAATTTTTGAACTTTTTGGAAAATTTTTATTTTTTGTAACTTTTTGAAATTTTTTGTGAATTTTGGTTTTTTTTTGTGAAATGTTCATTTTTAGTGATTTTTCTGATTTTTGTTGAAATTTTTAATTTGAGAATTTTTGTGAAATTTTCGATATTTTGGTGAAATTATTTTTTACATTTTTTTTTTAATTTTTGTGATTTTTCGTTTTTTGTTTTTTTTTTTGTGAAATTTTCATTTTTAGTGATTTTTGTTGAAATTTTTAATTTGAGAATTTTTGTGAAATTTTCGATATTTTGGTGAAATTTCAGAACTTTTTGTGAATGAACTGATTTTTATTTAAATTCGGAAATTTTTCTGAAATTTAAACATTTTTGGCGAAATTAGAATTTTGAATGAAATTTAAAATTTTTGATGGAATTAAAATTTTTGAGGGAATTTCAGATTTTGATAAAATTTCGAATTTTTGGTAAAATTTAAAATTTTATATTTTTGATAAACTTTTTATTTTTTATAGTGATTTTTGTTTAAATTTCGGATTTTAATTAGATTCTAGTTTTTTTGTTGAATTTTTTTTTTTTTTTTTTTTTTTGTTTTTTTTTAGAATTTTTGTATTTAGGCTTAAATTTATTGCATAATTGTAAAAGAATACATTGTAAAAGTTTTATTGAACACTCGGCAGAATGGAATGCATTTTCTAGTCAGCTACGACCGTTATCAGCTTCTCTGAAAACATAATCTATTTAAACTACAACTTTTCGGAAAATGGAATCTGTGATTTATTTTCCCTTTATGTTATTAAGTTAAAAGATGATTTACGATAAAGCTTTTTACAATTATTTTGTATTCTCCGTTTTCAATTACACAGTACAATAGCCAATTCATACATTTACCTAATTGTGAATAAATGAGAAACGCGTGCATCGATTTTCATGATCTATGCCTTTTTTTGCTCATGAGTTATGTGACTTTACGCGAAAGTAATTAGTTTTGGCACTTTTTCCATTTTGGATTTTTTATGAATTTAAAAAAAAAAAATATTTAAATTTTTAGGAAAAAAATACTTTTTTCCCTTCATACATTAATTTTTAACTTCGAAAGTGTTGCACATATAGGAAAACGGTATAGAAACAGATTAGAGAAATTGTAATTCTTAATTTTTCTAAATTTGTTTCATCAAAATCGGACAAGTGGTTCTCGAGTTATGTTAAACTACGTTTTTGCCAAAATGTTACAACTAAAAAACATCAAGATAAGGAAAAAATTTAAAATGTCATAAAAAAAAACTGACACATACGAACGCCAAACCCTTTGAGGGTTTTACTATACTGACCTAGTACCATCACCCTCACTTGGAATTTCTCACCCCCCAGACAATAATCCCAAAAATGTTCCACAGTGTTATTATTGTTTATATGCTTAAGATTATTTGTGAAACTAAATTTTTAGTGAAATGTTGAGTTAGGTAAAATTTTGATTTTTTTTAAGTGAATTTTCGGATTTTTGGTGAAATAAATTTTTGGTGTAATTTCGAATTTTCTGCGACATTGATTTTTTTTTTTTTTTTTTTTGAAATTTTGAATTTTTGGTGATATTTAATATTTTTTTTTTTTTTCAGTTTTAGATTTTTAGTGAAATTTTAGAATTTTTGTAAAATTTGCATAATTTGGTAGAGCATCAATTTTAAAGCACTAAATATTAAAAATAAATTTCTCGCAAAAAGAGTTTGAGTTTGTTATTAATAAAGTGCCGAATGTTTACCTTTTACTTAATTTGAGGATAAAACTTGTTGCATATATACATTAGAAAAAATCATTACCCTATAATTGCCTTAAATTTTGATATAACTTTATAATATTGAGTATATTAATTAAATTTTGATGTATAACTTTAGATCAAAATTTAATAAATATATTCAAGCTAACATAAAAAGTAGTAAAATATAATTCAAGTAGTATTCAAGTATTTCTCATTTGAATTTAATTTAATAAAAAAACAAAAACCAAGGACCACCCCCTCCCACAAATGCTTTGCCTAGTTCCGCGCTTGCTCTTGTATAAATGTGATTCTAATTCTCTTATTCTTTTGCTTACTTTTCCTTTTAAAACTCCTCTGGAAAGTAGAAGAAATAGGCTTTTCAACAGTTCACATTTGGTTTCTTTTGGTCAAATATTAAAAGCAAATTTTCAAATAACTTCTAGAAAAAATACAATTGTTCCAACATTTTTTAAGTTTAACGGCGATTTGTTAAGACTTTTTCTATAAAAGCCCATACAACAACGCCATAATTCTTAAGAGAATTTTTGTTGTGAATATAACCAAATTTAATATTTTTAAATTGGACAAAAACTGCAGAACTTATTTGAATTTATCTGTAACAACTTACTAAAACTTTCCATATATTTTTAATTTTATGCTGAAAAAATATATAGAAAAAAAAAACATTTTGTCTTAAAATACACTGGTGCATATTCCTATAAAGGCATTTAAAATTTTTGTTTTTCTTTGAGGTATATTAATTTCTCTGAAATATTCCTATAAACGCAGTCGTGAAAAATTTATCTAAAAAGTTATACTTTTAAAAACTTTTAATAGTTTCAGTTGTTTGTTTCACTTAAGTTAAGTTTCTGATGACAACATCTATGTTTACTGGAAATATTTTTCTTTTAATTGGGAAATTTCATCAGCTTAAAGGATGACTAAAGGAACTTTTCTTACAGACGGGGAAAAAATTAAAATTCAATTTTTTTGTGATCAAGACTGTTCTAACAAAGAAACTCCATTAAAAATTAATCGTTCGGAAGGAGACTTTCTTAAGAAGGAGGAGATATACGGGGTGCGATAACCAACAAACGTTAATCAAAAATTGACAAAAAGGCCAATTAATAAAATAAAAGAAGAGGCCACCCGCAATGAATTAAATGCTACACAAATAACAAATAAACTGAACCTTCCTGTCACTTCCAAACATGTTGCACACATTTTGCGAACAGTTGGTAACATAAAATGGAAGAAATCAAAATGTAAGCCAATGTTAGAGCAGCATCATAAGGAAAATCGTTTAAAATTTGCGCGCAAATAATCTTTTCTGATGAAAACAAATTCAATTTGAACGGTCCCGATTCATATTCTTGCTATTGGCATGATTTGAGGTCGAACGAAATTCATATGTCGAAACGCAATTTCGGTGGAGGCAGTGTTACGGTTTGGGCGGTCTTTTCTACTGCAGAAAAATCGAGAATATATTTTGTTCCAACTAAAATGAACAGTGCAATTTATAATGAACTATTGGAAGATGCTCTTCTCTCATTTATGGATACAAAAATGAATGAAGGTTGCATATCCCAACAGGATAACGCTGCAATCCATGCCTCGAATCAATCTAAATTGTGGTTTAATAAACATAGTATTCCACTATTGAACTGGCCGGCTTGCAGCCCGGATTTAAATCCAATGGAGAATCTGTGGCGTTACATGTTCCGTAAAGTTTACTCAAGATATGCACAGAATGAAACCATAATGACAATAACGGAGTTAAAACTAAAAATTAAACAGGCCTGGGAAGAAATTGACAGCGATTTTCTTAAAAAATTAGTCAAATCAATGCTGGACCGAATATTTGAAATTATCCAAAACAAAGGTTCATCAACACATTATTAATAATGCTAAATTGTTTTATTAGTTTAAGTGCGTATATAGGAAAATGACATAAAAAATTAGTTTAACATAATTTTTTATGTCATTTTCCAAATTATAATGAAAAAAAATTTTATATACATTTTAAGTTTTTTGTTATTAATTTTTTAAGTGAAGTCAATAAATAATTTAAAAATGTAATTTGTAGCATCTTAGTTATTTTTTAGCCCCATTTTTTGGTACGTTAATTAGAAAAATTGATATGCGTTTATAGGAATATGCACCAGTGTTTATGAAGAATTTTTTAATAAGGTTTAGAAAATGCTTAATAACTTTTTGAGTTTCTAAGCGATTTTAAGTAGGTATATCTCAATGTGAAATGGAATATATGAAAGAAAATATAACTTTAGTAAAAAAAGTTTGATATTTTCACACGGCGAACGAACGAATTGAGGTAAACAAAAAAGTTTTCAATACATTGTTTTGTAATATTCCTGTAAATACTTTTTGGTTCTCGGTAACGGCAACTACTTATTAAAGTAGTTTCTTGGTAATGAGACGTTATTATTATTTGCCTACTCTGTATTACATAAATAAGTACTCAATAGTATAATAGCACAGTTGGCTAGAGCGCTGTCTTAACAACCAGAAGTTTGTTGGTTCAACCCCATTCTGGTGCTGTTTGTTTTTCTTTTTAAACAAAATGACTAAAAATATATTTTATACTAAAAAATGTTTAGTCACTTAGATAATTAAGTGCGAGATGGTGTACTGAATAAGATGTTAGTCATTAAAAACGAATGGTTAATTTGTGCCCAAGTTCAAATCTCACTGTCGGTAACATATTTTTGTTTTATTTTTTTCGTTTAGGTACATATTTTTGAGTACCCCTAGAGTCTGAAAATAACTACATGATTTCGTGGACAACTCGAACAAAAATAACTAATTATTCAGGCAAAATATAAGTAGCATATTTTTGTTGTCAATTATAGCTGCTAGCTTACCAGGAAAACAAAATTCTTTGATATCGGGAAATACATTACATTGTGATATTGGAATATTTTTAGACAAATTTTTGCTCATATATTATGGAAATTATTAGTGAACAACAAAACAAAATCAAGGCAAAAAATCAAAAATTCAAGCCAACTGAACTGGGGTAATTCCGAAAAAATTTCAACATATTATTTTGAAATGTTTTGGGAATTTTAGAATATTAAAAAAAATTCACCTCTCTGCTAAGGAAATTATTAGCTAAAATCAAAATAAAGTCGAGACGAAAAATAAAAGCTCCAAAATGCAAGCGCTAACGGTAAAAGTTAACTTAGGTTTATAAACAAGCTTTTATCTCTTCAAATGCTATTTTAAAATTTAAAAATCGTATAAATATATGATAAATCACATAAATCGGCTTGCTTTAATTTTTTAAAAATTACGAACTATTGAAGCTTTTTCCTGATCGAAATGGTCAACTTTGACATCCTGCAATTCATCACATATTATAATAATATAAATTTAAATTTTAAAACGATTAGGTCCTCCTCTTCAACTTTCTCATACAACTCAATTCAATCCAATATGTAGTTTAGGACACTCAGATTTATTACTAATATTTTTGTGATAAGCTTCACTGTGCCCTGTATTTCATCTTGTATTTTAACAGAGTGATTAAAAGGTAATTTTTGTCAAAGCTTATAACAATAATTATGTCTGTCTGTGCATGAAAGTTTTTTTCTTAAAAAAAAAAAATTAAAAATCATCAAAATTATTCTTTAGTTATACAAGTTAGGAACGGACTCTTAAAACCTTTTCTTACTCGAAATGAACACTTTGACACCTAGTAAATCATCCCGTAGTATAACCGAATGCCTATAGGATTATTTTTCTGAATGCTTAGGTTCTGCTTTATAACTTTTCTCTGCATTTAAATTCGATCTGACCAGTAGTTTAGGATATAGATTTGTTAACAATTTCTGCCATCAGCTCAATTGTTTATCATCTCTGTAGTGTATTATGTTCTGGTTTTGTCTGGTGACTCTTTTAACTTCTTGGCTTGTATCTTTTCCAGACTGTAGCCCAGTGTCTTGTCTAAAGTCTTGTCTAATTTATTATCCAGTGTAGTGTCTTGAATTTCTTATCTGGTCTTATATCTTGTCTAGTTATTATTTTACCAAATATGGTATATTCCTCAGCGATATAATGACAATCCTGGTGGAAGTCTTGTCTTATATCTCACCTTTTATTTTAACAGGAACTTTGTCTAGTATCTTGCTTAATATCGAGTTTAATATCTTATTAAATATTTAATGTCTTAACTTCTATAATATCTAGAGATTAGTTTAGTTCTCTTGGGCTAAATGTAATTCTTTCTTCAACCTTTTCTTTATTCCAGCCAATGAGTCTTATTAAATATAATTTCCCAAACTCTCTCCGGATTTAAAATCAGCAAAATTTCAAATTAAATGACTAGACTTGAAATGGCAAACAAGTATTAAAAAAAAATAATAACAAAAAGTAAAAGAAAGAATAGAATTTTTTACAAAATTCGATTACTTGGAATTGGAACAAAGCTCTAAAGGAATTTAATATATAAGAAAACTTAAAAGCTCTAAATTATCTAAGGATGCTGCTCTAAAGGGAAATATATATAATTTAAACTTAACAATTTTCTTTCCTTTTTTTTATTTCTTATTTCTATCGGGTTGTCGCTGCTGTTCAATAAAAACAGTTAAAGTTTGAAGTGTTTTACAGATAAAATAATCAAGATGAAAAATGAAAAAGTAATAAAAGAGAAAAAATATTTATTTATTTAGTTTTTAACATAAATACAACAAATTCTACGTACTTCCCGCCGTCTAAAGGATGCGAAACATTAAAGACGTGGAGACAATATTAAAGAACAAAAGAAATAAAAAATGAAAAAAAACAAAAAACGATATTATTTTTTTATTTTTAGCGTAAAAAGTCAATGATGTGTAACTGTTTCTTAAAAAAAAGTGTCTTCTTTGTAATAACGAGGGTCAAGGGAGAAGAATAAAAAGTTGTTGAAAAATCCTTAACAGACTTTGTAATATGATTCCATCTTTAAATCCCTTTAAAAGGAATTTTGTAATATTTTGCACAAAATTTCATAAAATAATTTATTTGTCAAGTTTGTTTGTAGCCCACCCACGTATTTAGCTGCCAGTATATCCTTATGGCTTCATCCTTTAACCATTAGTTTTCCCACCATCTTTTTTCCTTCCTTCTTTCTTGTTGTTCGCTTGTTTTGTTGTCGCCTTCAAACGTATTGTCAATTGCTATTAATATTGTTGTTAGTTTACTGCTGCTGATGCTCTACAGTTGACGTTTATTATTACTGTCCATTAAATATTGATTTCTTGTCATTGTTAATAACATGAAACGAGTACACTCTCCTTCCACTAGCGTCCATTTATATTTTGTCTTCATCTTTAGTAAGAATGTAGTTATAAGGAATAAGGAAGGAATTTTAGTTTTGTTAAGAAATTTGTAACAGGAAATGTTTTGATTTTTATTAGGATCTAATCCATAATGCTTCTATTTAGTGGGTCATGTGTAGTGTTTTGTAGTGTGTCTTATCATGTCTTGTCTAGTGTTTTGTTTAGTGTCTTTACTATTATCTTTTCTAGTGTCTTGACTCGTATCTCGTCTAATGTCTTGTATAGTGTTTTGCCTAGTGTCTTTTCAAGTATTTTGTTTAATGTCTTTTCCAGTATCTTTTCCAGTGTTAGGTCTAATATCTTGTCTTACGAGTTGTTCGCGGTTCGTTTATCTAGTCTAGTGTTTAATCTGGTGTCTTGTCCAGTGTCTTGTGACGACACTTGCTCAAAATTTGACAGTAATCTATTAACAGGTGGTACTTGATGGGAATAGTGTTGCATTTCATATAACTACGAGGGAAGTTTGAAAAGTCACGGACTTATTGATCCGCCCTCGTATATAGAATCTTGCCTACTATATTGATTAGTGTTTTCCTTAGTGTTTTAGTCTTGTCTAGTGCCTCGTCAAGACTTTTATCTATTGTCTTATCCAGTGTCTTGTCTCGTATCTTGCCTAGTGCATAGTGTTTTGTGTAGTGTCTATTGACTAGTATTGTCTTGTCTAGTGTTTTGTCTGGTATCTTTTCCAGTATTTTGTCTCGTATGTTGTTTAGTGTCTAGTCTATTGTCTTGTATAGAGTCTCGTCAAGTCTGTCATCTATTGTTTTGTCTAGTGTCTTTTCCAATGTCTTGTCAAGTCTTTCATCTAATGTCTTGTTCACTGTCTTGTTTGGTATTTTATTTATTGTATTTTCTAGTGCAGTATCTCTGGTCTAATGTTTTATTTTGAATCTCGTCTAGTACCTTATCTAGTGTTCTGTCTAACGTATTGTATATTGTCTTGTCTAAGTTTTGTCTATTGTCTTGTATCTTGTCCACTGTCTTGTCTAGTGTCTCGTTACGTCTTATCTCGTCTCGTATACTGTCTGGTATTTTGTCTATTGTGTCTTATCTATTGTCTCGTTAAGTCTCTCGTCTAATGTCTTGCCTAGTATCTTGTGTACTATCTTATCTACTGTCTTTTCTAGTGTCTTGGCAAGTCTTTCGACTAATGTCTTATCTATTGTCTTGTCTCGTATCTTGCCTAGTGTTTTGTTTAGTGTCTTGTACATTGTTTTGTCTAGTGTCTTGTCTTGTTTACCATTTTGTTTAGTATCTTTTCAGTGTCTTGTCTCATATCTTGTCTAGTGTTTTGTTTAGTGTCTTGACTCGTTTCTCGTCTAATGTCTTGTATAGTGTTTTGCCTAGTGTCTTTTCTAGTATTTTGTCTAATGTCTTTTCCAGTAACTTTTCCAGTGTTTGGTCTAGTGTCTTATGTTGTATCTTGTCTACTGTCATGTCTCGTATCTTGTTTAATATTTCGTCTAGCACCTTCTCTACAGCTCATTATCTTGTCTAATGTCTTGTTCAGTGTCCTTCGTAGTACTTTCTCTAATGTCTGGTCTAGTGTATTATCTCGTATCTTATTTAGTGTCTTGCCTAGTGTCTCGTCAAGTCTTTCGTTGTCCAGTATATTGTCTCTTATCCCGTATCATATATTGTCTTGACTAAAGTCTTATCTAGTGTTTTGTCTTTTTCAAATTTAAAACTATTTCCAAATTCTTAAACATAAATTTATGTATAGCTCTACTTTCTATTCGTTCTTGCCGCTTACCCCAAATGTCTTTCAATTCTGAGTTTTTTTTTTTTTTTTTTTGTTACTTCAACACTCTACAACTATTTTCTTATTAATTTTCTCAATTCATTTTACATCACCCACTGCCTGCCAATATTTATTGTTTGCTACAACCCAAATTTCATTGTCAGCCATCGATTGCTTTAAATGGTCACGTAATATTTCTAAAATATTATTAATTTCAATGGATATTAGATATTTTTATAGGCGTTAAATTCCCAAAATTATGACAAAATAGAAAACGTTAGGATTCCATTTAATTTAAAAAAATTACCGGAAATAATGTTTATTACATATTTATTCTATATTTAATAAAGATTAGCTTATAAAATCTGTTTAAGAAAACAGATTTTATAATTTTTAAATTTATGTTAATGAGCCTTTAAAACGTAGATATCTGTTTAAATTATTATAGAAAATAAGGATAAAAAGTTTTTATTTTGTACTTATTGAGACGATTAAGATACAAATTTGCCTTTTATTTATTGTAAGGACAAAATCGACTATAGATTTGTTGAAGGATATAAAGACAAAATTAAAAGGAGACACAACAATTTTGTATTTTAATTACATAAGGAAAGAGAAAAAGGCCTAAAGGGTAATCAAAGTTAAAAAAACAGGAGGAGGAAATATATATTAAATAAGAGATTAAAGAAATACAGTTGATGATTTTTAAAGAATTTTTTTAGAAAAAAAAAATGATAGAAAAATTAAATAAAAGCTAAAACAAGTAAGTGATCTTAAATTTATTTAATTTCCCAATTATAAAAGAGTTTAAATTGTTTTAGAAGGATTAACATTAATTTTTATTATTATTTTTCATAATTATTATCACTTTAGCTCTTTATTTAGATTTCATTTTAATTTACTTAAATCTTTTTGGAAAATTTTCCCATATTATCTATAAACTCTGACCTTTATGCATCGTTTAATCTAAACAAATCTACCAATATTGTTACAGAGTATTATGATGATATTAACCAGAGCTACTAAAAACTAATCTATTAAATAAAATAATAAAGATTTAAATGTTGTAATAAAAACATACATAGATACATTTAAGTATGCTTATGTATGTGTATGCATATGCATATAATAAGTAGTTGCCATTATTAGGAAAACTTACTAACCATACAAACCAAACTGTAACAATATATTAACATAAATAAACCATACATCATAGACAACACAGATCCAAATATACACACCCACATTTACATATATATAATATATTATTACTAACACATACCAACATCTACAAAATACGGGATAATATACATACAAACAAACATACGTACATACATAGAGATCCCAGAGTATTATACATAATATTTTGATAGTTTTTGGACTTTATTTCTTCTTAACTGATATATAAAATACGCACACACACACATCAACAGAATTTTCTATAATGTAAATATATTTATTTATATGAACAGCTATGATCCCTGCCAGCCAGCATTTGGTAGAGAGTTTTTTCATCCATCCACTATGAATTATCTTTTTTGAAACTTTTTTATGTTCAAAAGTAGAAAACATACAAATTTAAAATATTAAAATAAATTAGTATCGCATTTCTATCTAAAAAACTTGATTTAGACGACTGTTTACATTCAAGAGCAACGGAAAAGAATAAGCACGACATAATTTCGCTCTGTTTAGATTTCACCACGAATGCCGATGAAGTATGTAGCGGCACAGAAAATACTTATTCCATTCTGCTGGTGTCGCATTATAGTCCACAAACTCTGCATTGGTACTGCCAAACAGAGACAACAAGGCAATGTTCAAGCTTATTTATAGTCCTTCGAGCCGGATGTCGGCTTACGACATTACTGTAATGCAAACTTGTTTATGGTCCTTCGAACCGGATGTCGACTTGCGACACTACTGTAATCACATCTATAACAGCGTTTACGACACTAGGTTCTATCTGTCTTTACTTGCTCCAAACGCCTGTCGCTGTTAATAGAGTCCCCTAAAATTGCGAAATATTTAGGTTTCAACGAAACAAAAATGGCTAAAACACCACAAATACTGACGAAGTGTGTAGTGGCACAGAAAATACGTATTCCATTCTGTTGGTGTCTAATTGTAGTCCACAAACTCTTCTTTGGTACTGCCAAATAGAGATAACTAGGCAATTTACGATTGCAAACTTGTTTACGTTCAATAAATCTATAAATTTTAAAGTGATCAATGTAATTGTCAATGGTATTGATTAAAATATGTGTTAATATAAAAATTATTTTTAAATATTTCACATTTAATTTAAAGTTATAGTGAGTTATTAATTTAGTTTAAAGCGAGTTATTACAGTGTACTTAAATTATAAGATAAGCTTCATTATAATTGAAAATATTTAGTACAAATAGTTGGAATATTAAAAATATATGTTTATTATACAAAAGCAATTATACACTGGTGCATATTCCTATAAACACACATCAATTTTTTTAATCAAATTACCAAAAATGGATCTTGAAAATAATTAAGGTGCTACAAATTAATTTTTTAAATTATTTGTAATTTTAGTAGTTTAATGGGATTTTTTATGGCACTTAAACTAATAAATCAATTTAGCATTATTAATAATGTGTTGATGAACCTTTGTTTTGGATAACTTCAAAAATTCGGTCAAATTTTTTAAGAAAATCACTGACAATTTCTTCCCAGGCCTGCTTAATTTTTAGTTTTAACTCCATTATTGTCATTATGTTTTCATTCTGTGCATTTCTTGTGTAAACTTTATGGGACATGTAACCCCACAGATTCTCCATTAGATTTAAATCCGGGCTGCAAGCCGGAATACTATGTTTATTAAACCACAATTTATATTGATTCGGGGCATGGATTGCATGGTTATCCTGTTGGGATATGCAATCTTCATCCATTTCTTCAAATGAGAGCAGCACTATTCATTTTAGTTGAAGCAAAATATATATACAGCAGAAAAGGCAAACCATAACGCCGTTGTATCGCAAGTTATTGTAAAAATGAGAAATGAATATACCTTAAGGAAAAACAGAAATTTCAAATGCTTTTACAGGAATATGCACCAGTGTATTTTGATACTTCCTTAATGTACTTCTTTACACTTCTAAATGATAGCATTTCGAGACCCAAAGAATTCTCTAAATAGATTTCTTCCCGACTGCTATTAATTACTTGAGGTATCGCTTTAGTTCAAATTTTGATAGAAAATGTTTGCAGGGATTAAATGAATGAACGAATGTAACAAATGCACTCACAAGCATTCATTGAATTCAATGCATTTTTAAGTAAAAAAAATGCAAAAAAAAATAAATTTCAATTACATGACATTGTAAATATGTTGATGTATATGTGTATGTGTGTATAATTGTATATGTAAGTATGTTAATTCATGTGCGTCTGTATGAATGAGTGTTTACATGTGAAAAGTTTACATTAGCTGAGAATTACCATAATCCATTACCAAAATGAGCTGGCAACAATCTGCATATAAATACAATGAACAAAATGGTAAAATTCACTCACACATACTAATGTAAAAAATATATTCGCATGCTAATAATAAGACGTATAAACAGTAGCGGCAGGAGCTGTACAAGAACAATGATCTTAAATAAAAGAAATATAATAGTTGCAGTATGAAGGATTGAAATCAGTTATTAGGGAAATAGTTGTATGACTCGTCTCCTGTTGTGTTTTCCACAAAAGTTAACTAAAATTCGGAAAACTGTCAATTGTTATATTAAGCTGTTCGACTGGTATATTGTCTCGTGCCTTATCTAGTTTCGTATCTTGTCGACTGTTTGGCCTAATATGTTGTCGAGTGTCTTGACTAGAGTTTCATCTAATGTCTTGCTTAGTATCTTAAATTGTCTAGTATCTTGTCTACTGTCTTGCCTAGTACCTCAGCGAGTGTCTAGTCTAGTGTTTAGTCTAATGTTTGTCTAGTGTCTTATCTACAGTCCTGTCTGATTCCACGTCTTATGTCTCGTCGAGGGCCTTGTCCAGTGTCTTGTCCATTAACTGGTCTAATGTCTGGTATAATGTCTTGTCTAGTGTCTTGTTTAGTATGTCATTGAGTAACTTGTCTAATGTATCGTCGAGTGTGTTGTCTATTGTCTTGTCCAGTGACTAGTCTAATGTCTGGTGTAATGTCTTGTCTCATCTTGTAATGTGCCTCATCTAGTGTGTTGTCTTGTATCTCGTCGACTGTCTTGTCTAGTGTTTTGTCTAGTGTAGAATCTTGTACTGTGTCTTATCGAGAGTCTTGTCTAGTGTCTCGTCTAGTGTATAATTTATTAACACGTCGAGTGTCTTGCGTAGTATCTTGATTACGGTCTTGTCTAGTGTCTTGTCTACTGTCTCGTCTTGTATTTTGACTTCTGTCTTGTCTAGTATATTATCTTCTGTCTTGTCTAGAGTATTGTTTAGTGTCTCGTCTAACGGTCTTGTTTAGTATCTTATCTAGTATGTTATCTAATGTCTTGTCTAGTGTTTGGTCTAATGTCTTGTTTAGCGTCATATCTAATGTCTTGTCTACTGGCCTGACTATTGTCTTATTTAGTGTCTCATCGAGTGCCTTGTTTACTGTCTTATCTAATGTATTTTACAGTATCTTACCTAATGTCTTGTCTAGTGTCTTGTGTAGTATCTTGTCTAGTGTCTCGTACAGTATCTTTCTAGTATCTCGTCGAGTGTCTTATTTAGCGTCTTATCTAATTTCTTGTCTACTATCTTGTATAATGTTTTGTCTAGTATCGCTTTTAGTGACTTGTCTATTGTCATGTCCAGTATTTTATCTAATGTTTTGTCTAGTGTCTTGTCCTGTATTTTGTAGTGTCGCATGTAGTTTATTGTTATCAGGTTTTATGCCTTGCCTGGTATCTCATTTAGTTTCTTGTATAGTATTTTGTCTAGTGTCATGTTTTATGTCTTGCCTGGTACCTCGTCTTGTATCTTGTCTAATGTCTTGTGTATTGCTTTTTCTAATGTCTTTTCTTGTACCTCCTCCATTGTCTTGTCTAGTGTTTTGTTTTTTAACATAACAATTTAACTTATATCTTTCCTTATTAGTGGGTAATAAGTTGTAGCACTTGGATAACTTGTTATTGTCATTGTTGCAATAACAAACTTAACAAAAAAACAAAAAAAAAGCAAGCAAACATAAAAATCAGCATGTTGCAAATCTAGTTGTTTGTTCTACATTCATTCTTTCAATTCTTTTTGTCCATTCATACATTCATATATTCATTCTTCTAAAAATTCATTCACCCAAACATTTACCCACTCATGCTCAAATACCCAGCCAACGAAAACAAAAAACCGAAGATTTACAAAATTACAATATTTCACTTGTTGTAGTAGTAGACATTTTTGTTTTTTCTCTTTTGTGCAACATACAAAAACAATGAATACTAATGCCTGCAGTATCCAAAAAGAACAAAAACTCTACTTATATGTATATTAACTTCAACGACAATGATACAACTTAGAAATGGGTTGACACATGTAGGCGTTGGGTGGAAGGATATTATGGGAAAACTTATAAAATTGTTACATGTTGCCTGTAAGCAGGTCTTTGTTTTTGGCCAAAGTCTTTATCAATGTACGTACGTATGAACAACATACACAAGGAGTCAACAAAATGGACTCAAAAGGATATACATATGTATATACCAGCAACAACAGCAACAAGCTACATGTAGCAATATCCCAAAAAGAGAAAAAAACTACATGTTGCAACAACCACGCCAACATCAACAATATTCTGATCAATTCTTTAACAAACAGTAACGACTACTTTGCAACTGAGAGAGACTTAGGGAGTACAAAACTTACACACATACTCACACATCCCTTTTATATACAAACACACATGACTGTTATTGTATGTATGTTGTACAGACATATTCACACACTTATTTAGTCTTGTCTATACAATGTTTGTTTTGTTTTTCTTGTTTTCTTGTGAATG
Organism: Protocalliphora azurea; assembly: GCA_932274085.1. Taxonomy (NCBI): domain Eukaryota; kingdom Metazoa; phylum Arthropoda; class Insecta; order Diptera; family Calliphoridae; genus Protocalliphora; species Protocalliphora azurea. Next base: position 54,000,636 of record OW026519.1, read on the forward strand.
TATTTTATTGTCTGTTGCACCAACAAAAGATTTGTCAACTGTAATTGTCCGTCTATCTGTCTGCCTAAGCTTGAAAATAAATAAAAATTTAAACATTAATATTAAAAAATGTAGACAAATATTAGTATGCAGAGAATTTAAAAGGCAACATTTAGAAATTGGAATATGGCTTAAATTGTAATAATAAATTTATGTTTGCGTAGAATAAATATTCGTTAACATATCCATGACAATAAATTTTTTAAGCAAAAGTAATTTTTACACAATTTTGTAGATTGAAAAAACTGTTATACATAATTTTTTCTGTATACAAAAAAAGTTAACATGTTTTTTCAGTGTACTAAAAAATTTGGAAAAAATGTTATACACAATTTTCTCTATATAAAATACCTTTATACAAAATTTTTTTCTAATGAAAAAAGTGTTATACAGAATTTTTTATATAGAAAAAAATGTTATAGAGAATTTTTTATATAGAAAAAATATTATAGAGAATTTCTTATATAGAAAAAATTATATAAAAAGTGTTTTAGAAAATTTTTTCTATAGAAAAAAGTTTTATACACACTTTTTCTATAGAAAAAAGTGCTATACAGAACTTTTTCTATAGAAGAAAGTGCTATACAGTCTTTTTTCTATAGAAAAAAGTGTTATACAGAATTTTTCCTACAGAAAAAAGTGGTATACAGAATTTATTCTATAGAGAAAAGTGCTATACAGAATTTTTTTCTATAGAAAAAGTTTTATACAGAAAAAAATTGTTATACAAATTTTTTTTCTATAAAAAAGAACAGTTCTATGAAATTTTATCTATAAAAAAAGTGTTAGACAATTTTTCCTATAAAAAGTGTAATAAAAATTGTTCTATAGAAAAAGGCATTATACAAAATATTTTCTATAGAAAAAGTATTATACACATATTTCTTATAAAGAAGAAAGTGTTACATACAAAGTGTTATATAAAATATATTTCTATAGAAAAAAGTGTAGATAACAACTTTTTATAAATATTTTCTGTAGAAAAAAATACGGTACACAACTTTTTGTATGGAAAAAAAGTTATACAAACTTTTATATAAAAATTTTTCTTTAGGAAAATCTGTTGTACTTAATTTTTTCTACAGAAAAAAGCTTGTTATATTTAAATTTTATTAAAGAAGAACTATTATACTTAATTTTTCTTACACAAGAGACTGGTATACTTAAATTTTTAGAGAGAAAAACTGTTACACTTAATTTCTTCTATAGAAAAAAATGTTATACTTAATTATTTTTATACAAAAAAATTGTTATACTTAATTTTTTTTTCTGTAGAGACAAACTATTATAATTAACTTTTTCTATAAAAAACTTTTATAATTATTTGTTTTTATATAAAAAACAGTTATAATTAATTTTTTTATAGAAAAAACTTTTATACTTAATTATTTCTACAAAGAAAATTTTTAAACGTATTTTTTCTATAGAAAAAACTGTTATACTTAATTATTTCTATAGAAAAAAGTATTAGACTAAATTTTCTTACAGAAAAAACTGTTATACTTAATAATTTTCTATCGAAAAACTTTTATACATAAGCTTTTCTATAGAAAAGTCTGTTATAATTAAGTTATTCTATAGAAAAATCTGTTATACATATTTTTTTAGAGATTTTTTCTATAAAAATTACTAATATAAATAGTTTTTTTCCTATAGAAAAAACTGTTATACTTAAGTTTTTCTAAAAAAAAAACTGCTATGCTTAATTTTTTCAATAGAAAAAACTGTTATACCTATATCTTTCCAAATAAAAACTGTTTTCTGTAGAATAAACTGTTATACTTAAATTTTTCTATAGCAAAAACTGTTATATTTAATTATTTCTTTAAAAAAACATTTACATATATTCTTTTTTTTTGTGTTTTTTTTTATTTTTTTTATTTTTTTTATTTTTTTTTATCTTTTTTTATTTTTTTTTTTATGTCTCTATTTCTCATATAAAATTCTTCTTAATATTAATTAAACCCATTAAATTTTTTTTATTATCTTCCTAAAAAAAAATGATATAAAAAAATAAGTAAATGTATTACACTTGAGAAAAAGAGCTTTTTACACCAAAACATATGGAAAGGTCTTAAATTAAAAGAGAAACAATAACATCATGCAGCAATTGAAGTTTATAATAATTCTTAAGTGCAATTACTGGTAAACCATATGTAGCGTCTTTATATTAGGGAAGCACAAACTATTAAAAGGTTTAAAATATTAACAACAAAATTTTGTCAAGTCTTAATCTAATTTAAGAAAGTTTTAACAAAAAGTTAAAAAAATTATGCTTTATGACTTATGTTGTTTTGAAATGTTGCCATAGATATATTTTATTATAATGGTTAGTCCTTTAAATTAATTGCATTTTATTTGGAAATTATATTTGTGGGTGGTTGTTTATTAGTCTTTAAAAAGTATTATTCGATAAAATATATTTTTATATGAAAATATAATACACATTTATAAACAGTAGAATATGCCCAAAATGAATTCTTAATAAAATTGTTTTATCTATGAAATTATAGAATATTTTATAAAATCTAGATTTATGAATTTTTTTTTTTATTTTGCTTAAGATCTTAAATAGTCCTGAGAAAATATTCAGCCAGGTTTTAAACGTTTCACTGTTTACTTAGTACTTACGTATCCCTCAACAAGCAGGGCAATAAAGTAAACGAACAATAAGCAATAAACACTTGACTTAAATACTCCTCTTTTCGTCACACATGCACAAGTAACTCTTTACTAGAAAACTTATTTACTTCACACAGTGGCACAGTGGTCGAAATACCCATTCTAGCGGTATTAAATTCGTAACTGGATAATAACGCAGTCTCGTGTTAATTTTTTAATTAAATTGCTTAAATAACTAATTTCTACACAACATGTGTTTTGCTAGAGCTTTATCGAATGCCACGCCCACATTTTATGCCCAATTTATTAAAACAGTTATTTTTCATGTAGTTAATGAAACGAATTACTACAAATTCGACACATATATAATAAAAAATATGCTCTGTAATTAAAACAGTTACTTTATTGATAACCACGTCTCCATTACGCCCACTTTGATACAACTATGTTGCTATGTTGGCGACAATGTTACTTTCTAATTTTAGAATCTATAAATATGACATTTAGGCCGTATATAGTATATACATTATTGGATTAATAATAAGATATGCCTGACCTTTTGGATGCCCGCCCATATTTCACGTCTGGCATTTTAATAAAAACCCATATCAAACATTAAGTAGTGTGTGATCTTCGTGAAGATTATCTTCAAGCTGCAATAATCTGCAGTGATGATTATTTTAGAAATTTAGTTATTTCATTGCTAATTCATCCCCAGGTTTTCGATTTCAGAAAATCAATATAAAAATTTTTATAAATCACTAGGATCTCGTTTCCTGGCAGCTGGCGATTATAACGCTAAGAATAACGACGTATAACCCCTAAAAGTCGTGTTTGTTTAATGCAATTTCTAAAATGGGTTTCAGTGTTATTTCGAGCGGAAATAAAAAATACTGGATTTCATCGATTTCGCTGTTATGAGGAATTTACTAAGGGAATTAATTCATGTTAAATATTTATTAGAATTATTTTCAGATCATATAACCAATTTTACTATACTATATCTCAGCGATATCTAACACAAGAATAAACTAGTTGAAATATAGAAAATATATTAGCACTCATTGCACGAAAATATCTCTCTCTCTCTCAATAATTTTGAAAAAAGTTTATAACTTGCTACTGAACATGATTTTAATATATTTGAGTCATAATATGGACCGATACTCATAAAATTTCTCACTTTACTTTATAGTTATACAAAAATTGTTTATGCCAAATATAATCATAATTCCAACGTTTATATGGGATTTATACACGTTTATTTGGATTATATGAGAACTAAGATCAATTATGGATTGATCTTAATTAAATTTGGCACACACATTTATAATTAAATAAAACTTATTTGTACGGAATTTTATTAAAATATTAGTATATTATAATTATTTATGAGCATTAAAATTCTATTGCGAGAGGACATTTGTATGGGGGCAAGGTAAAAAAATGAACCGACCATTATTATTCTTGGTAAATTTTATCAAGACACCTTTAAAAGTCCGACCTGTACTTTGGTAAAACAAGAGTTCATTTGGGAACATTTACTGTATATAAAAAGTACACTAACAAATAAATGGGCAAGAATCGGCAGATGGTTTTGGACATTTTACAATAACAATAAATCAAATTAATAAACGAAATAAGAATTGGACCGAATCCAATCGAATACCAAAAGTTACAGTCTGCGAAACTGTGGTATATAACACTTTAAATATAATATCAATAAATATTTTAAATAAATATTTCAAAACTAGATTTTTTTATTTTTTATTTATTTATAATTATTTAGATAAAATGGCTTTGTTACAAGACTAGATATAATTAATTTAGAGATAGTTCATTAAAACCTTACATCTATATTATGAGTAAAGGTTCCCTACTTTTTTAAAGAAAAAAAAAACACAGAAAATGCAAATTTAATAGGGAATGTTTATTATCATTTGAAAGAACATTCTTTGGCATTTATTTTTTGAAGATTATGTCTATCAAATGTTGGCCATTGCTACGTCGCAGATGGTCCATCGTGCATTTCGACTGGTAACTGGCGAATGACACGCGTGATGTTTTCCGATTATCATGGCACGATAACGGTCGCCATTGACGGCTACGTTCACACCGGCATCATTTTTAAAGAAATATGCACCGATGATTCCACCGGTCCACAAACCACAACAAACCGTTATTTTTTCTGGATGAAGTGGCAGTTCTTGAATCTCTTCAGGTTTCTCTTCGTCCCAAATGCGGCAATTTTGTTTGTTTACATACCCATTGAGCTAGAAATGGGCCTCATCGCTGAACAAAATTTGCCTCGAAAACGTCGGACCTTCTTGGAACTTTTCAAGAGCCCGTAGAGCGAAGCGATGTCGCTTGGGAAGGTCGAGCGGCTTCAGTTGTTGCACAAGCTGTATTTTGTACGCTTTCAATTTAAGATCTCGACGTAAAATGCGCCAATTCGTTCCATACGTCAGTCCGAGTTGCTGCGAACGGCGTCGAATCGACTCTCCACGGTCTTCGTGTACACTCTCAGCTACGGCCGCTACATTTTCTTCACAGCGTGCTGGACGTGGTATATTCGGTCGAATATTATCCAATATTGAATGCTGGGTCTCAAAATGGGTGATGGTGTTGCGAATAGTACGCTCAGTAGGCCGATTATGTTGGCTATAAGTTAAGCGAAGTGCACGAAACACATTCCTCACTGAACGTGAATTTTCGTAATAAATTTGAACGATTTGTAAACGTCGTTCAGGCGTAAGTCTTTCCATTATAAAATGCCAAACAATACTAAACAAAAATAACATGACATCATGACACGACTCACACGTGATCTGTCAAAAAAAAGGCTATTGAAAAAAGTATCTCTACTTGAATCACCCTATATTACATTAGTAAGTATATATATATATATATATATATACCCAAAAAATATGACACCATGAATGCTGATGAAGTATGTAGCGACACATAATTTATTCTGCTGGAGTCCACAAACTCTGCTTTGGTACTGCCAAACAGAGAAAGGTAATATACGATTGCAAACTTGTTTATGATCCTTCGAACCGGATGCCGGTTTACGACATTACTGTAACCACATCTTCTACAGCGTTTACGACGCTAGGTTCAATCTCTCTTTTACTTGCCCCAACGGGCGGAACGAGTGCCAATGAAACCAAAATGGATAAGACACCACGAATGCTGATGAAGTGTGTCTAATTATAGTCCACAAACTCTGCTTTGGTACTGCCAAACAGAGACAACAAGGCAATATACGATTGCAAACTTGTCTAATAACTTTCTATAGAATATATATATTTATATGACTCTTTGCAGGAATATTATACAGAATTTTATAAGGTTTCTTGTGAATATTAAAAAAATTAGGACCCAAATTAAGAGCGTCAAGATTAAAAGACCTAAATATCTTTTAAAATAATAGAGATAACCTAAACATGTAAAGGTATTTTTTATAGAGATTTTTAAGGACTATCTATGTTTAAAATCTCTTTACAAAAAGATCATGAATAAGTTTTTGACAATTATTTTTAAAAATGACATACCCGAGGTGAACAATTTTGGAGGTCTATCCAGTACCCCTCTTACCCGCCAAGGGGACTGCGCTGCTCCAAATTTACTCGAAAATACCTCAGCTCTTACCATGTAAAATTTTATTCAGATTTATTTAGCGAATCACAAGTTAAAGAATTATTTACAAAAAAAGGCGTTTTTTGACCGCTGTGCTTCAAACAATAGTTACTGCAGTAACTAAATTACTGCAGAAAGCATCAATATAACCCAGCAAACATAAATTCTGATAGAAAGGAATGTCTAATAAATATTATAATTATTATTGTTCTGTTAAAAAAAATGAACTACAGAAATGTTTGTTTTAATTTCGAATTAAAAAAGTATTTTTAAGATAATTTTCAAAGAATAATGATATTCAAAAAAAAAAAAAAAATTGTGTTAGTTAAAAAATTTTGCTCTTTTTTAATTGCTAGTGTAACATGAAAAGTACTCTTTTCAAGCATTATTGATAAATATAGATCATAATGTTAAAAATATTAATGTATATAAAAATGATGATAATGATGTTATTGCAACATAAAAGCCATTATTTAACAAAAGTGCAAACAGTAATTTTATACTTTCAACTCAACAACACAAACATACACAAACACTCCCATAAATACAAAAACACATTTATACAAAATACATACATAAATGCATGTAAGTATATGTGTTTAAAAGATTAAAGGTAGATAGATACTTCTTAAAAAAAAATAAAAGAAAAAAGATAACGTTAAATAAATATTTTTCTCACAATAGTTTTATATGCTTACAATGAGTAAAAGCCAAGTTTAAAACTATTGTTGTTTACCAGAGTGTGTGCATGCAGGTGTATGTGTAAACATCCTTGTGCAAGTGAAAATGTGTTTTTATATGTTGGTACATAAAGCCTTTAATAGACATTATAATGCAAAAAGAAGAAGAATAGCAACTTGGTACATTGTAAGTATTATCAAAGGATAGATTGTATTTGCAGTGTCTTTTTAAATGTAAAAAGTTGGTCATAAATGTAAATATATGTACGTTAAACGTATCTTCTTTAAAAGTTTATGTATGTATTTGTATTTAAGCTTGTGTGTGTATAGTGTATGTGTAGGTTTATAAATTTTGAATGTATATACAAATGTTTATTTCCTACTTGTCTTGATGAAGCAAAAGGGAAAAAAGAACCACAAATGGTTATTTATTTATTTTTTTTTTTTTCTTTTTTGCTCCATTTGAAAGTATTAAACATTGGAAATAGAGTAACACAAATACAATATATTTTTTTTTTTTTTTTTTTTTAATATGAAATACAGAGATGTTTCCACTTTTTAAAGTAAAATCCATAATTTTATAGCTAAAAAGCTTTTTTTAATTTTTCTAAATTTTTTACTTTCTTCAAAATTAATTATTTTTATAAATTTAAAACTTTTTTAAAATTAGAAGTATTTCGAAAATTTAGAAATCTTTTTTGAAAATTGATGCTTTATGTGAAAATTTATACTTTTCTAATAATTAGATTTTTTTTTAAATTTGCTAGATTGTTGGTGTTTTTTTCTTTTTTTAATTTAAATATACCTTTTTGGGGAAAATACGTAGGGTAGAAGGGGGACCATTTACCACATTTTTGTTTAAAGTACTGTCTTCTCATAAACGTAAACGATATCTGTAAACAACTTAGATATGTTGGCTTCAATTTAAGTCCTTTTGATCTTGACTATCTCCCCCTTGTGTTCATTTTTTAAGGGGTAGATGCGCCAAGTCATGGGGGGCAGAATAGGCAGAATGTTTTTTTGTTTTATTTGTAAAAACAAACAATATTATTAATTGAATTTTATGTAAAATAAATAAAAATTCAATTAATAATGCAGATCCAAAATTACCAAATATTTTTTGTTTAAATTCTGTAAACACTAGAAATTATATGTAAAGTGATAAATCTACAATTATTAAGTATCTCGATCCTGGAGGATAAGTTAGGTCCGGCCTACCAGAATTTTGGTGAATGCTCCCAAGAGGAATGTTAATTTTACTTTATTATTATTATTATTATTATTATTATTATTATTATTATTATTATTATTGTTGTTGTTGTTGTTGTTATTATTATTATTATTATTATTATTATTATTATTATTATTATTACTATTATTATTATTATTATTATTATTATTTTTATTATTATTATCTTTATTATTTTTATTATTATTATCATTATTATCATTTATCATTATTATTATCATTATTATTATCATTATTATTATTATCATTATTATTATTATCATTATTATTATTATCATTATTATTATTATCATTATTATTATTAAACCCTCTGATTTTTATTTTAATTAAAAAATCTTTACTATAAATAAAAATTTTTTATTAAAAACAAAAATTTTTACTAAAAATCAAAAAAGTTTGGCTTTTGTAAAAAATTTAAGAAAAATCGAAATTTTTTCTAAAAATCAAAATTTTTTAAACATCAGTTTTTACTAAAAATAATTTTTATTTTTTTATTTTTATTTTTTAATTATTTTTTTATAAATAATGACTTTTAACAAAAAATCAAACTTTTTACAAAAAATCTAATTTTTTACAGACGAATACGACTTTTAGTAAAAAAAATAGTGTTTGTAGTGAAAAATCTGAATACGATTTAGTAAAAAATGTTAGTTTTAGTAAAAATCTTGATTTTTAGTAGAAACCTGAGGGTTTTTGTTAAAAAAATTTTTTGAATTTTGCCGTTAAATCGAATTTATAACAAAAAAAAAAAATAATAATTTTATTAAGAATTGGGAATGTTTTATTCTTTGAGCAATAAAATAAAAATCACAAAATAATCACTGATTTCGATAAAACCTGTTCTGAGGATTACATTTCTGTATTTAAGACTTCTTTCTGGTCATTCCTCTTGTCTGATTTTTTTTTTTTTTTAAATTTCAAGAATAATGATTATGATTTTTTGATGAAATTTGTACTTTTTCGAAATTAGTATCTTTTTAGAAAATTTGATACCTTTTAATAATTAAATTTTTATTACTTCTTGAAAATAGGTACTCTTTTTTTTAAATAGTAATACTTTTTAAGAAACTTCCGTGCTTTCTTATACCCTCCAGCTAAAAATGATAGGGGGTATACCATGTGTAATATGTCGAAATAATCATCAAAGGCTCCATAAAGTATATACATATTCTTCGTCCTCGTGAAAATCTAAGGCGATCTAACAATGTCGGTCCGTCTGTCCATCTGTTGTAAGCAGGATAAGACTCGGGGCGAAATGTGGATCAAATATTTGTCTTATACAAGGTTTGTTTGGAATTGAAATTGAGCAAAATTGGTTCATAAACAAAAGAAGTTATGGACCAAATACTAGAAAAACAGGAGCTCAGTCGTAACTATAATTTATACTTTTCGGCCGATATCTTTTACAAAAAAGCATGTACATCAACGAAGTTTTGCACAAATAATTCAAGGACCGATGAAAACTTCGCCCAGTTTATTCCCCACCACCCATACAAGGTGAAACATCAACGTAATTTCGTACAAATGGTTCAAAGACCAATATAAACTCGGAAACAAAAAATGGGCGTGTTCTGCCCACTTTACCGCCCACCTCAGATATAAGGTAAATTTTAAAAAGTTGCAGAAGGTGGATATAAAGATTCGGCCAAGCCGAATATAATATTCTTACTTATTTTATTTTTGAAAATTTTTGAAATTAGTCCTTTTTATAAATTCGTACTTTTTTGCAACTCTAGAACTATTTTTTATAATTGATAACTTCTTTCGGGAAAATTTTATACTTTTTATTTATTTGTTATTTTTTTTTTTTTTAATTATACTTTAACAGTACTTCTTTAATTTTGAAATTGATTACTTTTTGATTTTTTTTTTTTTTTTTGATATTTTAAACTATGTTTTGGTACTTTTTAATGCTAGTTTAAGTATTTTTTTTTTTTTTTTTTTTTTTTTTGAAAATATGTATTATTTAAAATTTTTTTCATTTGTTACTTTTTTCAATTTTTTTTTCTTTTTTTTTAATTAATACTTTTTGAAAACTGTAAATTGGATTTTTTGACTTTTTTTCAATTTTGATTTTTTTTAATAAATAGGGTAGAATGGGGTGCATTTGCTATTAATACTAATTAAATTTTTATGATATGAAAATTAATACTAATAAAATTTTTATGGTACTTTCAGAAATGTGTAGATTTTTGAAAATTTAAAGTTTTTTTAAAAATGTATTTATACTTTTTTAAAATTAATATATCTTTGTTTTTTAGAAAATTGGTACTTTTTTGTTAAATTATTTATTTTTCTGAAATTGGTAATTTTTTAAAATTGTTGATAAATGTAATACTTTTTTGGAAAACTATACCGTAAACGATATCTGTAAACGTTCTTTTGTACTAAATTAATTTAAATCCTTTTGATCCTGATTATCTTTGGTTACGTTTATTATTTTTATAAATTTATGAAGTGGGACAGGGGCCGCAACCCCTACCCATGGAGTAAATTCACCAAGTAATGGGGGCAGATTCACTTGCCTATATAAGTTCTTTTCTATTTTATTTTAATACTGCAATTGAAAAAAAAAACAAAAATTTATATTTTTAATTGAATTTTATATAAAATAAATAAAACTTAAATTAATAATAAAGATCCAAAGTAAGTGTAAACACTCGAGGATCTATATGTAAAGTAAAAATAGCCTACAGGTAGTAAATATCTCGTAGCTGATTGCGAAGTTCTTGTAGGATAAATTGGGTCGAATGAATCCCAGGAGAAGTCTTATGCACCAAAGATAATATTTTTTATAATTTTAATGAATTTATTAAAATATCTGTTATCAATTTTAGTTAATTACTGTCGCTTTTTTTAACCTAGAAAAAAATCTTTATTAAATTTTAAAAACTTAAAAGTTATCACAGAAAATACCCACAGAGAAATATTTGGGAGAAATATTAGGAATGAATTGTAGGTATCAAAGGAAGAGCAAAGGTATTAGCGCCATAAAAATTATCACTTCGTTTTTAAGATATGTAGTAATGACAGATGTGCCCCTATGGCGAATCCTCACCCTTATATAATACTCTTTTAAAAATCAGCAATTTATTTTAAAAAGCTTTTTAATTTTTATTAAATTTGGACATTTAGAAATGTATTCCTTTTTTTTATTATTATTATTATTTTTTTTTTTTTTGTTAATCTATATTTCTTTAGGAAAATTTGGTACTTTTTATTTTATGGAAAACTTATACTTCTTTAGATATTTTAATTTATTTGTTATTTATTTATTTTTTGAATTGTTGCTTTTTTATTCTTTAATTTTACTTGGAAACATTTTCCAAAATTGTTAGTTTTCTTTGATAATTCAAAATATTTCAGTTTTTGAAAATTGTTACTGGTATTTTTAAGAAAATTTAATACTTTTTTTCTTGGGAAATTTGAATGTTTTAGAAAATTTATTGCTTTCCTTAAATTAGTACTTTTTTATTTTAATGGGATGCTTTTTCAAAATTGGTACTTTCTTGAAGATTAGTTCGTTTTTAATTTTTTTTTATCATTTGAATATTTTCCGTTTTCGTAAATGGGCACTTTTTTTTAAAAAAAGAGTACATCGTTTCAATAATTGGCAATTCTTTTACTAAGAGAACTTTTTTGAAAATTGTGTTTTTTTTTTAATGTGTACTTTTCTAAAAATTAGTAATTTTTTTTAAGAAAATTAGTAATTTTCTTGAAAATTAATTAAAATTTTTGGAAAATTGTTACTTTTTTAAAAATCTGCTAAGTTTTTTCCAAAACTGGAGCTATTTTTAAAATCTTGTACTATTTCGAAAATGAATACTTTTTTAAAAAATATTTTTTCATGAACGGTTTTTTTTTTTTTTTAATTGGTAGATTTTTGAAAATGTAAACTTTTTTTTAAAAATGTATTAATATAATTTTGTTTTTAGAAAATTGGTGCTTTTTGGATAAATAGATCTTTTTTTTTTTTTTTTGAAAATTGGTAATTTTTCAAAATGTGATACTTTTTTGGAAAATTAATAGTAATTAAATTTTTATGGTACTTTCAAAAATTGGTAGATTTTTAAAATTTAAACTTTTTTAAAACTAATATTTTTTTGATTTTAGAAAATTGGTACTTTTTGGATAAATAGTTCTTTTTTTGGAAAATTATTAATTTTTCAAAATTGTAACTGTTCCTAAAATGTGACACCTTTTTGGAAAATTAATGCTAATTAAATTTTTATGGTACTTTGAAAAATTGGTAGATTTTTGAAAATTTAAACTTTTTTAAAATTAATATTTTTTTTGTATTTAGAAAATTGGTACTTTTTGGAAAACTTTTTTTTTTTTTTTGTTCCTAAAATGTGATACTTTTTTCGAAAATTAATACTAATTAAATTATTATGTTACTTTCAAAAATTGGTAGATTTTGAAAATTTAAACTTTTTTAAAAATGTAGATATACTTTTTTAAAATTAATATATCTTTGTTCTTTTTTAGAAAATTGGTAGTTTTTTTTGGAAAATTAATTGTTTTTCTGAAAATTGGTAATTTTTCAAAATTTTTACTGTTGCTAAAATGTGATACTTTTTTGGAAAATTAATACTGATTAAATTTTTATGGTACTTTAAAAAATTGGTAGATATTTGAAAATCTAAACTTTTTTAAAATTAATATTTTTTTTTTTTAGAAAATTGGTACTTTTTTGGAAAATTAGTTCTTTTTTTTTTTGTTCCTAAAATGTGACACTTTTTGGAAAACTAATACTAATTAAATTATTATGGTGCTTTCAAAAATTGGTAGATTTTTGAAAATTTAAACTTTTTTAAAATTAATATTTTTTTGTTTTTAGAAAATTGAGACTTTTTGGAAAATTTGTTTTTTTTTTTGTTTTGTTCCTAAAATGTAATACTTTTTTGAAAAATTAATACTAATTAAATTATTATGGTACTTTGAAAAATTGGTAGATTTTTGAAAATTTAAACTTTTTTAAAAATGTAGATATGCTATTTTAAAATTAATATATCTTTGTTTTTTTTTAGATAATTGGTACTTTTTTGGAAAATTAGTTGTTTTTCTGAAAATTGGTAATTTTTCAAAATTGTTACTATTGCTAAAATGTGATCCTTTTTTGGAAAATTAATAGTAATTAAATTTTTATGGTACTTTTAAAAATTGGTTGCCTGCAGTTCTCGGGGATAGACGGACATTGTAATTTCAATTTAATTCCCTACAAAGACCAAGAATGTGTGTAATATTGTAAATATTACTGATCATAATAATTTTAATTTCGATTAATAATTTTTAAGAATTTTAAAATAGAAAACTTTTTTCACTTACAGTTCAATTTTGACCATTGATTTGATTATAAGAGTAATTTCATTTTAAATTGAAAATTTTTTACCTCTCTGAAATTTTCTCTGTAGCAAGTATACCTATAAGACTTCCTACCAAAAAAAATATAAAAAAATTAAAGATAGACTTTTTTTTACTTGCACGTCACTAAAGCTAATTCTTAAAAAAAAAAAAACTATGTTAAAAAAATAGTTTGAAAATTTCTATATGTCATCTTAAAATACAAGCTTTGACAAATCCACTCTAAAAAAATTATTTTGATATATCTTAAATAGCAAAAGTTAAGGTCATTTAAATAAATATGTTAATCACTTTCAAGGCTAAAGAGTTGCCACAGTTCTCAAAATAAAAATAAGAAAAATTCATTTTACATGCCTCTGTATCCTTCTCTACACATGCACCAAATTTTATCTAAATCGGTAACATTTTTTAAATTTAAAATGGAATTACTTGTAAGTATTATTGTTTAAACTATTTCTGATACGCCCTTGTCATTTAACTATGTACATATGTATATAGATTTTTATTTATCTCTATGTATGTATATGTTTATTTATTTTAAACTTAGTAATAAAAAAAAATCAATAACAAACTTAATAAAGGATAAAAACTTACAACATAAACTAGAAATTGCAAAATAAAAAATAAACTATAAAATAGAAAAATAAAATTAAAAAACTTTGCCACAAAGCTTACAATATATGTATAAGTTGTAGAACCTTAATGGTTGTTGTCTAGTTTAAAACAGGATAACTTAAAATAAATGCAACATGTTTCTTAACACCATGAAATATGAACTAAAATATTAACACTAATATTTTAGTTGCTAAATGTTTAAACATTGTTATAATCCTAGAAAATTAAATTCAATTTCGGATCAATATCGATTAAGCTGATTTTTTTTTTTTAAATTTGTGTTAAATATTTTTTATTCCATATTTATGAGATAAGAAGAGTCGTAAATAGTTTATACTATCATCGTGTGTGCTATTGAAAACTTTATTTCATCGTTTGCTTATCAGTCAGTATTAAAACCACCGCGATAAACTTGTTATATTACCAAAGAACCGTTATCTTCATTTTACCCACACTTAAACATATAAATAATAAATAGTTTAAATTGTCATTGCTTGTTTTGCCACAAACACACATACTTGAACAGATGGACATGAACGATATACATATACGCATTTATTTATAACCGCTTGGGCTTAGTTTATTTTGCTTTTAGCCTCAAAAATTTTTAACCTTTTTTGATTTTTAAAATTGCCTTAAAAGGGATAAAATTAAATAAAAAGAAAATAATTTATTATTTGCTTTTACTATTTTATTTTTAGAGAATCATGCATTTAAGCATTTAAGTATAAGCTCGAGATTATTATTTATAATTAACCCTCTGTAAAAGACGTGACTTAATTTTCACTATTCTACTGACGTGGTAGAATATCACACAACAATTTCAAAGTTTTATATTTTCTAAATTCCGTTATTTTAACCCGATTAAACTATTTTTATTTCTAGTTTAAGTGCGTACCTTGATATTTATAATGATATCTTCTTTCTCTTTCTCTTCTTTTTTTTTAATTCCGAACAACAATTCATATTTAACTGTATTTACTTACATGACATAAATTGACGATAAAAATTTATATCTTTACGAAGGCAACAAAACAGTGTTCCATATTTTATTCTTTTAATAATTTTTTTTACACTTATTTTTGGTTTACACATAAAATTAACAGACTGAAACAAAAAAAGTACAAATTCAATAGTTAAATTAAAAAATATTTTATGTCAAAAAGTATTCATAACCTAGGCACAAATTTACCCTCTAAAACTTATATCTTCAAAGCTAAAACTATATTTTTATATAAAAAAAATTATAAATATAATTTTAAGAGAAGTACTTCAAAAGTAATGAACAAGAAGGATAAAAGAAGAACGTCCTATCAGTGACAACTGTGAGTTAAAAAAGAACTTCTGCAGCTTTTTTTCAGCACCAAGTACTTCCTTTCAATGACAATGGAATCATAATTTTTTCAGCTCTTTTTCAGCTCTTTTTCAGTTTTTTTTTTTTTTTTTTGCTAGGAACTTCTGTAATTTGTTTTTTTTTTTTTTGTGTGAATATCTTTAAAAAATATCAAAAACTAATGAGAACAAAAAATAATAAAATTTTTAATTAAAAAAAATATATACAAAAGGTGATTCAAGTAGAGATACTTTTTTCAATATCCCTTTTGACAGATCACGTGTGAGTCGTGTCATGCTGTCATGTTATTTTTGTTTAGTATTGTTTGGCATTTCATAATGGAAAGACTTACGCCTGAACAACGTTTACAAATCGTTCAACTTTATTACGAAAATTCACCTACTGTGAGGAATGTGTTTCGTACACTTAGGTCAACTTATGGTCAACATAATCGGCCTACTGAGCGTACTATTCGCAACACCATCACCATTTTGAGACCCAGCATTCATTATTGGATAATATTTGACCGAATAGACCACGTCCAGCACGCTGTGAAACGTACAAAATACAGCTTGTGCAACAACTGAAGCCGCTCGACCTTCCCAAGCGATATCACTTCGCTCTATGGGCTCTTGAAAAGTTCCAAGAAGATCCGACGTTTTAGAGGCAAATTTTGTTCAGCGATGAGGCCCATTTCTGGCTCAATGGGTATGTAATAAACAAAATTGCCGCATTTGGGACGAAGAGCATCCTGAAGAGATTCAATAACTGCTACTTCATCCAGAAAAAACAACGGTTTGGTGTGGTTTGTGCACCGGTGGAATCATCGGTCCATATTTCTTTAAAAATGATGCCGGTGCGAACGTAACCGTCAATGGCGACCGTTATCGTGCCATGATAACCGACTATTTGATGCCTGAAATTGAAGCTCGTGATCTCGGCGATATTTGGTTTCAGCAAGACGACACCACTTCCCACACATCGCATCAATCAATGGATTTATTTAGAGAACACTTCGGTGAGCACATAATTTCACGTTTTGGGACGGTCGATTGGCCACCAAGATCGTGTGATATCACACCGTTAGACTTTTTTCTGTGGGGATATGTAAAGTCTAAAGTTTATGCGGACAAACCCGCTTCGATTCATTCGCCAGTTACCAGTCGAAATGCTCGAACGAGTCATCAAAAATTGGACTCAACGAATGGACCATCTGCGACGTAGCAACGGCCGACATTTGATATACCTAATCTTCAAAAAATAAATGCCAAAGAATGTTCTTTCAAATGATAATAAATATTCCTCATTAAATTTGATTTTTCTGTGTTTTTTTTCTTTAAAAAAGTAGGGAACCTCGAAATGGATCACCCCATATTAGCTTTTTTTCTAGCATTTAGCCTCTTTTGAATTTTTTCCCACCTCCTGGCAACACTGGTTATAATAACTATTTACTACTTAAAGTGATTTTAAAATACCTTGCAGTTTACACAACTAGATTAAAGTTATGGAACTTAATAGAACTTAAAAACTATACCACACTAGATAGCAACCAACTATTGGATAGCAATAATGGTTTACTATTTTAATAAAATGCCTTCAGCTCTACTTCTGTAATTACCAATAGATACAAAAGTAATTGTTATATTATGAAAGTACTCACAAAGTTAGGTCAATGCTACTTATACACACATTTATGAATTATGAAAAAAAAAAAATAGCATGAGCAAGAACTAGAATGAGAGTGATTTATAATGTATTGTTCGCTTCATAAAACATCCTTGTAATATTGATAATACTCATACCAGTTGTTGCATTTTTATATTTAGTTTATTATTATTTTTCTTTTTTTTTTTTGTAAAACTCTAAACAATCACGAGAATATAGTCTGTCTGCAAGATGTATTTTATTTTGTAGTAAAGCAGAAGTATAGCCAAGAACAAATAAATAGCACTTGAACTACACACAGGAATACAAAATCAAATATAAACTAGTATAACTATAGAACATACTATAGTTTATTTGAGACTATAGACTAGACTATGGTTGTAACTATAGACTAGATTTTAGTTGAGACTAAAGACAAGACATTAATTGATACTACTATTAAGTATCTGCACGCACAAAAAGAATATAGTTGTAGTGAACATAATCTAGGAGCAACATATTATCACAGCGAAAATAATAAAATGATTATAAGTAATGGTAATTATGATTACATTTAGTCATATTGTGTCCGATTTTATGGTTTTTTTGTTCATGTTATTATTCTAGTTTTACATATAATTGAAAATTCTTACTACATTATTATTCCATTCTATCATATTATGATATGATGTTCTTATATTATTACTCTACCTTATTATATTATTATACCACATTGTCATATTTTCGTTCTATTTTATCATATTATTATCCCATGTTATCATGTAGTTATCAAATCTTATCATATTATTTCATCTTATCATATATTAAAATAAAAATTATTTTTACAAATGTTTTATTGAAAATAATAGAGAAAAAAAACAAAAAGAAAATATATCTACATATTGTTTGTACACTAATTATATTAATTTTTACCACCATATGTGGTTCAAATGAAAGATATGTCTGAATCACATCGAGTATAACCAAACCTTGTCTATATATATTTATTCACATATCAAATAAATGAGAATTACAAAAAAGTTTAAAAACAAACATTGAAAAAAAACAAAAAACAAAAGTATAACTATTATATTTATTTTAAACATTTTATTGTTATGGAAATAATAATATTTATATGGTTTAAAAACAGAATAGGTCTAAAAACAAGAAAGAATACTGCAAATATTTAATGGTTGTAGAAGTAACGATATCTTTCATTTTAATACAATTTTGTTACCGGTAAAAATATTTAAAAACATATAATTTTTGCAGTCTATCATATCTATCGTATTACAATTTATTGATTGTAAATATTAAAGGACCAAATTTAAACAAAAACATTGTTATTATGAACACAGACTTCAAGAAAATTTACAATGAAAACATATTTCTGTTGTAGTGATAATGCTATAATCAGATAGAATCAGATAGATATGGTCCATAAATTATACTATAGACTATATTATAGTTTTTACTATAGAATATACTATAGTTTCTACTATACTCTAGACTACTTAATACTATAGCATAGACTATATTTTAAATTATAGCATAGTCCACAGCATAGACTATAGTTTATACTATAGCCTATACCATAGTTCATACTATAGCCTAGACTATATTTTATACTATCGCCTAGATTATATTTTGTACTATCGACTAGACTATAGTTTATACTATAGTCTAGACTACAGTTTATATTGCAGCCTGAACTATAGTTTATTCTATAGTCTGTGCTATAGTTTGCAATATAGCCTAGTTAATACTGCAGCATGGACTATAGTTTATACTATAGCATAGACCATAGCTTATATTATAGCCTAGACTAGTGTTGTCAATTATTCGATATTGAAATTGATCGAATAAAATTTAGTATTTTTTTTTTAATTATTCGTGTGATCGAACAAAATTTTAATTTTCTCCGATTAATCGAATGAATAAAGAATAAAGTATATTGTTCGAATAATTAATTACAAATTAAAAAGAAATGCGAAAAACTAACCAAAAAGAAGAATTCATTAACATAGAACAAAAAAAAAAAAAACAAATTATAAAATTAAATTAAATTTCTTTTAAAATTAACATTCATTAAAATCATAAGTAAGCAATTTGACTTTAAAACGATTATTGTTTTTTTTTTCTAATAAAAACAGTTGTGTGAAAAAAATTCTTTCACTAAATATTTATGGTAGTAATACATAGCATTAAAAGCAAATCTAGTTTTACTGCTCTTTTTAGATTTTTCTAAATTAAGTTAATGATCATCACTATTATTAAAATCTATTTTACTGATTTTTGATATTATTTATTGATTGATTGATTGAGTTCAGTTAAAAACCATCGTTATACATTTCAGAATATTCGATTATTTCCACAACAATTGAATCATTAAAGTAATTTTTAAAATAAATAATAAATGAAAAATTCCCAAAAAAAAGCATTTGCATATACTTTTATTTCATTTTTTGCTGAATATTTAAAAAAAATAATATGCGCTGGAAAATTTCCAGAATTTAATAATAACTTATACGTCTCCCGTTTATTCTAACTTTAAGACATTTGATTAGATCTTTAGAAAAGCTATTCCTATTTTTTTTTTTTTTTTTAACTCTTACTGAGACTTCAACTTTAACTAGAAATCTATTAAAACGTAGTTTACACATTTATATACCCAAATGATATTTTCAATAATTTTCAACAGGGTTTTCAAACTAAACAATACTTTTTACACCTGTAATTTCCAAAAGGTATAACAATTAAATAAAAACTCGTTTTGAAAATTATTAGATTATTTGATTAATCGTTAAAAATTAATTAAATAATTTTTTATTCTAAATTCAAAAAGTGTTTTCGTTCGAAAAGAATAAAAAATTTGTTCCTGGAATAACAACCTTTGCTTAGGCTATAGTTTAAACCATTTTTTTTTTGTTTTTTTTTTTTATTATTATTATATTTATTCAATAGCCAATGAAATTACAACTTCTTAGCATATATATTATTCTTAAAGCTATTTACAATAAAATGTTTTTCATAATCATTCAATAATAAAGTCTAATTATTTAACCAAGTTAAAAATACTCCTCTTAATGCTGATTGGATTTACTGAAAAGTCAATATATGGATAAAAACTGTTGGACTAATTTCATATACGTCTCATGGGATCAAAGTTGGCATAATTGATTCGAAAATATTTAATTTTTAAAGGAGTATAATTTCTAATTGGACGATTTGATATCACGAATTCGATCTTACGAAGGAGGAACTCAGAATTAATTGAACTATTCACTAAATTAATTACAAATGAAATATTCATATATTTTCTCCTACTTTCAAGAGTAGGAAGATCAATAAGCTGTAGTCGACTTTCATATGATGGTAAATTAATATTAGGATTCCATGGTAGATTACGAAGACAAAATAAGAGAAATTGTTTCTGAACCGATTAAATTTTCTTTACCTAAACTTTGTATTTAGGATCCCAGACCATGGAAGCATATTCCAGCCTTGGTCTTACGAGAGATGTGAATAATTGCTTCTCTACCCAACGCTTGAGGAAATCTAGAACTCCTTTTGTCTTATTAACGATTTACGAAAGGTGCGAAATAAACACACCCAGATCAAGAAATTCTTCGACTAGATCAATTTGATATTCATTTATTGTGTATCTACAGAGTACTGGTATCCTTCTGTAGAATATCATGTATTTACACTTTCTTAAATTCAGATCCATTAGTTTCTTCATACACCAATCATAAATATTGTCAAGATCTGATTAAATTAAGGAACATTGATAGGAATAGTTAAAGCTATGTAATAGCTTTACATCATCAGCATACATTAATATTATATAATTCTTAATGCAAGCTGGTAAATCATTTATAAATATTAGGAATAAGGGGCCGAGATGACTACCTCGTAGAACACGAGATAAAACAGGAATGGGTTTCGATATATATTCTCTAAATAATACACATCTATTTTTAAGATATTGTTACGAAATTGTACTTAAATTCAAATATAACAGTTTTAACGGCTGGTTTAAAATTAAACATGGCTTCTCAACCGTTCTCAATGCTTCTAGATCTTTTTGTTAATGTTAACAGCAGTAAAGATATCTGTAGAAATTATTAACATAGTTGTAAACATACAACATTGAATAAAAAGCTTTCGCTATTGTTTATAAGTATGGCAACACTAAATATTGAAGCTGCTAACATTAACATCGAAAGCTCTAAAATTCGAATATACTAGTTTATCCGTTAAGAACATTGTAGAAAGAGATAGAGCTTTCGAGAAGCATTTAGATGGCAGTGCAGTGTATATATATTGGCCGTGAGGACACCATTGAGTCAGTCTAATTGGAATTACCTTGGCTGTATATTCTTGTACATTATTAAAGTGTGCTGTATTTAGTAATTTAAGTACGTGTGTATTAAAATACATAATAATAAACTGTTATTGTTATACATTTTTAAATAAAATAAAGATTCGTTACAACTTTTAAACTACTAAACTGCTTTTATTTGCAATCAAAGTATACGGGTTATTTAAAGGAAATAAACCACCGTTTTTTAAAAGGTAAAATCATAACAATATTTAAAGAAAACAAGAGAAAATCCAAGTTTAACAAATTTGAACAATGGGAGATCGTGATTTATTTTATCGAAAGCTTTACTGAAATCTGTATATAATGTGTCTGGTCTGTAAACCGGAAACAAATGCAGTTATAACTGAGGCTGCAAACTCCAAAAGGTTAGTAGTAGTAGTGGAACATCCTTTTCTAAAGCCATGCTGAAATGGCGAAAGATGTTGGTTTTGCTTCCGGATTTAAATAAAGGTATAATATAAAATTTCCTCCAAACTTCAGAAAAATAATAACTAAATATTGATATGTTGAATAAGTAGGTTATTGGAGATATAAGAGCATGTAAACATAAATTCATAGCCTAGACTATAGTTTATACTATCGACTAGACTATTTTTTTTTTTTTTTTTATACTATAGCCTCTAGACTATGGTTTATAACTTAGCCTAGACCTTTATAGTTGAGAGTATAGACTAACTAGACTATAGTTGAAAAGTTTGTTATTGAAAATTTTATATTTATTTCAACAAGGCTGCTTATCACATGCACGTGTTTTTGCTTGTGTGGGTTCATACATTAAATTTCAGTTGTTTTATTGTTTCAATTCATTTTCTTTCTCAGTTTTTCTTAATATTTTTTTTTTCTTTCTTACTTTTGTAACAATTTCTGTTACAATTTATGAAGTGCATTAACATTTACCGTTGTAAATCATTGCTCTTTCACACAAACACACTCACACAATTTATATATGTTTTTAGACGTATAATGAAAAAAAAATCTCTAACAGTCTATCACATTCTTACACACACACACACCATAATGAAAATAATACGAAAGTTCAGTTGAATGATTTTAAACATGTACAAATGATGATTTTTAAAATCTACTATTATTGCAAGTGCAACCACATACCAACTTTAAAAGGGTAATGTAACAAATGATGGCAAGCAGTGATTAATCTGGGAGATCTGTTATTATTAAGATAATATATTGATTTTTGGAAAACCCTATGAGAACAATAGCAATTTAATGTGAAGTTGTTTAGTATTATTGGAAACATTTTTTCTCTAAAGTACACTATAAACTTGATGTTGTTTTTTATTGCTATTATATATATTTTAAAAAATTTATTGTTTATATAGTAGCCAGTAGCTACTACTCGTATTGTTGGATATTTAGAAAATTCCAAGTTAATATTTATTTGTAACAATGAGAATCAATGATTTCAAGGATTTAATATGGTACAAAAATTTTTTTTTGTATAAATAATGTTTATAAATTTAGTGGTTCATTTCATATATAGTGTACTTAGATTTACTGCTTCAACTATTATTATTATTATTATTATTATTGTTGTTTTCATACACCATTCATTCCATACAGTAGTAGTTTATTTATTTGTCCTGACCAATATGGCCATCAATTGTTGTTTAAAGCAATAATAATGATTTGGACAAATTATTGTTGCAGAACAATAAATGTTCATTTTTGTGTTTGGTGCTTTTGAAATGGAATTCTAGAGAGAAAATTAATGCCATTAACAAAATATATTAATATTATTTTTATTATATATAGTGAAAAAAGTGGGGTGAAAATGAAAGGAAAATAATTGTTGTAGATGAACAATTACATTACAGTTTACAAATTTAATAATACAAATTTGTAATAAAATTTGTAAATTTAATTTTTTTTTTTTTTTTAATAAATCTTAAATTTAATTCATGTTTAACATCAAAGTAATTTCTGACCTATTACCATTCCACCCAACTGGAAACTGCAGGAAAATTTAAATAATATTCTTAACATATTTTTAATTTTCTTTGTATCTGTTTGTTTGTTGTCAACAATCAGCCAGTCATCCGTAACGACACGCACGCGTTAACCATGCGGAAATAGTACAAATTTGTTTTTTTTTTTTATTTATTTTTTCCTTCTTTAACATTTGTGTATGAAATTTCTATAATTTCCTATAGAATTGCCTAAAGAAACTGACATAATTTTTTTGATCTCATTAAAAAATATTCAAAAGAGAAGAGAAAAACCAAAAAAAAAAAGTAAATTTAATTTTAACAATAAAATAACAACAACCTTATGTTTCCCAAAATACTCATACAATAGTAAAAAAAGTATTTTTTACTATTATCATCATTATTATATTTAAATACGTAGGTAGAGTGAAACAAGTACGTTTAGTTATACATACTAAAATAATTTATTAGGGATAAACAAAAAAAAATTATTTAGAAAATTAAAAAAAAAACTTAAAAAAAAATTATAGTAGGTATAAAAAAAAATTATAGTATACTATACTGCAGATTATATTATAGACTATAGTTTATATTACATACTATACCATATTTCATACAATGGACTAGACTATAATTTATGTTATAGACTAGACTACAGTTTATATTACATACTATACTATAGTTTATACTAAGCACTAGACTACGGTTTATGCTACGGACTAAACTATAATTTATATTATAATTTATATTATAGACTAGACTACAGTTTATACTAAGGACTAGCTACTGTTTACGCTATGGACTAGACTATAATTTATATTATAGGCCAGACCATATTTTATACAATGGAGTTACAATAATTTATATTATAGACTAGACTACAATTTATATTAGATACCTTATCATAGTTTATACAAAGGACTAGACTACGGTTTATGCTATGGACTAGACTATAATTTTTATTATAGGCTAGACTACAGTTTATATTAGATAATATACAATAGTTTATGCTAAGGATTATGCTACGGTTTATGCTAAGGACTAGACTATAATCTATATTATATACTAGACTACAGTTTATAATACATAAGCAATGTTTGATAGCATAATAAAATCTATTAATTGACTTTACAACATTACCATTTCATAACATAATTTACATGAATCTGTTCTCAATTTAAAAAATATTTCATATCAACATCAGTTCGGTGACATTTTAGTTATTTGATTTAGAAAAATATATAATATACTAAAATATGTTTTTGTATAACTTGTAAATAAATTTGAATTATGTATAATATATATTATTAAAATTTGAATTTAATTTTTAGTAAAATTTTTAACATTTTTATCTTCTTTTAGTTAAAAATTTTTGTTAAAAAAAAGTAATATCTCATAAATTTAAAATTTTCATTTCTTATAAATTTTAAATTTTCATTTATTTTTCTGTGCTAAGAAAATTGTATTATTAAAATTATTATATTATTAAAATTATTATATTTGAAATATTTTATATCCGTGAAATATTTTCAGTTCAACTTAAATGACAGTTTAATAAATTTTCGTATTTGAAATTTCTTTTCGTTTAAAAACTAGAACTACACATATTGGTGTATAGTTTTTAATAATAAAAAAATAGTTAGTGCATAATTTTCAACCCTCGTTTATACTATAAACTAAACTGTTATTTATACTATGAACTGGACCAAAGTTTCCCAAATGGGTATCCGTGGAGCTCTAGTAGTCTGTAATAACTTTCCAAGGGGTCTGCGAGAGAAAACGAAAACGTGTATGAAATTATTTTCCATGACAATTGTTTTTATTTTTCGTCATATATAATTATGTCTATTGAGCTTTGTGCAATATATCAATGCAAGTTCATAATTGGTGAGCTTGTAATAAAGCCTTGTTTTGCTGCCGTTAGTGATATAATGTTAGATAAGTTCACAAAAAAAAAAAAATCATGAGAATCCCTCTGTCAGTTAATTGTGATAAGAAAAAGAATTGACGGCCTACAGTGTAATGCAACGACTGAAGTTTCTAATTTAAGCCAACTTTTATTTTATTGCAGAATGTGAAATAAAGGAAGAATTATTGTGCACTAAAGCTTTGTCTACGACTTCTATAGGAGTACAGATGGAGCCGTGTCCATTATAGGATCACAATCAGGTTGTTTTTAAATCACTTAAATTCCACTGCGTAATCCCCAGAAAAATATTTGCTGCAAAAACCTTACCTGATATATTTAAAAGTGCTTTTCAAACTACTAAAGACGCAGTAAATTCTATAAAAACTAATGCCTTAAGAAATAGAATTCTTAAGGCCCTATGTGTCGACTTAAATGCAGAACATAAGAAATTATTACTTCATTACTAATATGTTGGATTTTGAAATATGATGAAGAGATTATATGAATTAAAGACAAAAGTGGACCTATTTCTTTTATACATAAACTAAGATCTTTATAATTAATTTATAGAAAACTATTTTAAATATTTCAGTTCTCATTAGAACAGAAATTATGCGATTATTCGAGGAACAAATTTTTTATACTATTCGAACGAACAAAGTTTTTAAATTAAAATTTTTTAACGATTAATCAAATAATCTAATAATTTTTCAAAACGAGTTTTTGTTAAATTATTATGCCTTTTTGAAATTATAAGTGTAAGAGGTTTGTTTAGTTGGAAAACCCTGTTGAAAATGATTGAAAATTTCATTAGGATATATAAATGTGTAAGCTACGCTTTAATAGATTTTGGGTTAAAGCCTTTCATTGAAATTTCAGTATTAGTTGAAACAAAAAAAATTAAATAAATAAATAAAATAGAATAGCTTTTCTAAATTTAATCAAATGTCTTAAATTTAGAATAAACAGGAGATGTATAATTTATTATTAAATGCTGGTAATTTTCCAGCGCATATTAATTTTTTTTTTAATGTTCAACAAAAAGTGAAATAAAAGTATATGCACGCAGAGAGAAAATATAGTTGTAGTAACCATAATCTAAGAACAACATATTATGTTTGGAACATATGATCACAGCGAAAAATAAAAATGATTATAAGTAATAAATATTGTGATTGCACTTTGTCTTGTTTATTATAATTATTGTTTATTTATAATTATAGTTTTACATATAATTGAACAATGTTATTATATTATTATACCACATTGTCATGTTATCATATAGTTACCTAATCTTATCATATTATTATTTCGTTTTGTCATTTTATTATTCCATCTTATCATATAATGATAAAAATTATTATTTTTATAAAATTTTTATTCATTAGCCAAAAAAAAAATATATATATATATACATATATATATATATATATATGTTATTATGTATATTATATATTATTTACATATTATTATGTATATTATATATTATTTACATATTATTAATTATATTCATTTATTTGTCTTATATTGCTTGAATCACATTAAGTATGTCCAAACCTTGTCCATTTATATTTATTCATATATAAACTAAATGAGAATTACATTGAAGTTAGAAAACAAATATTAGAAAAAAATATATACATTTATAAACAAACAAGTATTAAAGTTTTCCACTAAGTTTGTGAAAAGGATAAGTATTATATTTATTTGTATCATTTTATTGTTACAGTAATAATAATATTAATATGGTTTAAAAACAGAATATGGTTTAAGAACAAGGAAAAATATTGCAAATATTTAAGTAATGATATGTTTCATATTAACAAAATTTTGTTTCTTTTAAAAATATTTAATAACATATAATTTTTGCAGTCAATTATATTAATGTTCTTATTGAGTGTAAACATTAAATGACAAAATTGAATCAAAATCATTGTTATCATGAACACAGAGTTATTAAAGTTCAATAAAATTAACAATGGGAACATAATATTGTTGTAGTGATAATGCTTTTTCTCTGAATGAGAATTTTTCATTTATTATTTATTTCAAAAATTATTTTAATGATTCAAATGATGTGGAAATAATAGAAGATTCTGAAATCTATAACGATGGTTTATTAACTAAACTCAATCAATCCATTAATCAATAAATAATATTAAAAATTATAAAATAGATTTTAGCAATATTGTTGAACATTAACTTCATTCAGAAAAATCTAAAAAGAGCAGAAAAACTATATTTGCGTTTAATGCTATGTATTGCTACCATCAATACTAAGTGAAAGGATTTTTTTCACACATCTGTTTTTATATAGAAAAAAAAACCAATAATCGTTTTAAAGTTAAAATGCTTAATTGTGATCTTTATGAAAGTTAATTTTAAAAGAAAATTAATTTCATTATATAATTTGTCTGTAATTTTAATATGGTCTCAATTCTTTTTTTTTTTTTTTTGGTTTTTTGGTTCCAAAAATTGATTTAAGATACTAGTTTTTGCATTTGTTAAACTTATAATTATTTCTTCGAACAATTTATTTTATTCTTTATTCATTCGACTAAACAAAGAAGATTCAAACTTTATTCTGTGACATGAATAATTAAACAAACAGAAAAATACACAATTTTATTCGATCAACCACAATGTAGAATAATTGACAACCCTACTAAATATATTAAACAAATTTGACTAAACAAGTGCGTTTATGTGCAAAATTTCGCTATGAAAAAGATGTCTTTAATCTCCTCTACCAAAATATTCCTCATTTCTGCAGCTGTATGATATCTTGGATCCGTCTGATGTTTAAAATGTACATACGAAATGTATAATACAGTTGGGTTCATTTTACTATGAATTTTCCCGATATTATTCGGAACTTAGAACCAATTCTTGCCAAACCAATTTACTGCGATAATCTTTCAGGAATAAGCAATGAAACTGTTTGAATATTTTTAATTTAAATATTACTAAGTTTATACGTGGGATAGGAATGATGCGTTGAAACTTTTACCGCACTTTGTATCTACATGTAGGGCTTTTCTGCCCTACAGTTCATAAATCACATTTGAAGGGGGAAATTAAAGTAAGATGTGCTTTTCCAGAAATTTCTCACAATGCAAAAAAGTTAGTAGAAGCATTTTTATACATTTAATATTTTTTTAAATGTTTATGAGCTTTGAAAGGTTTTATTTTTTGTATTTAATAAATAAACGAATTTTGGTAATGCAATTTTATTTAAAATAAATACGTTTTGAGTTTTCAACATTTTTCATTTCTATTATACTAAAAATCAAAATGCGGGAAGGGGTCCGCGAAAAACAAAAATGTCTGAAAGGTTCCGTGAAGCCTGAAGAGGTGGGAGCCTTTAGACTAGACTATAGTTTAAACCATAAGCTAAACAATTTCTTATACTATAGACCAGGCTATAATTTATATTATAGACTAGGCAATAGTTTATTTTATACCAATCTATAATTTACACTATGGACTAGACTATAGTTTACACTATACACTAGATTATAGTTTATATTATAGAATATTGTTTATATTATAGTTTAACTAAACTAAACTAAACTATAGCTTAATCTATAACACTAGACAATGATTTATACTGCAGACTAGACTATAAACTAAAGTTTAAAATATAACATAGACCATATTTTCTACAATAAGGTCGATAATAGCTTATGCTATAGACCAGACTATAGTTTATACTACAGACTGGAGCACAGTTTATACTAGACTAGACTATAGTTTACACTATAGACTAGACTATAGTTTATATAATGGACTATAGGCTAACTATAGGCTATACTATAGAATAGACTATAATTCATAATATAGACTAGACTATAGCTCATACTGTGGACTCTAGTTCTAAACAGAATACTTAAAAAAAAAACATGCAATTCTTTTAGGTGTTATTATTATCTTAATAAATTAGCCTAAATTTTAGTGTATAAAATTTCAAAATTAAAAAATAAAGTTATATTTAAAATTTTAAAATCCTTGGCTATTATGGGCAATACCCTAATATTTATTACCAGCACGTAAAAATGTTTCATAAAGCACATTGTAACATATCTAAATGAATTTGCATATATAGTACATATATTACATGCACATAAGTGCAAAAATGTTTCTTTAAATATGTATGCGTAAACGATGATAGATTTCCTACATAAATTCTTAAGAAAAAAAAAAAACTTCAAAACACACTCGAGTAAATATAAACGTCATGTAAAAATTGCTCTGGAAAAAAAAAGAAACAGAAAATGAAAATTGCTTGAAAAAGATACAAGAAAATACAAAATTGAACTTATGTAAATATTTAACAAATAAATGGAAAAAAAATAAATATCCAAATAGATACAAATACAAATATCTAGCAAATGGATAAAGTAATAAATTTATTTGCTATGCATATACAAAAATATGTTTCCAATGCAAAAACTGTACACTCGAAAAAATAAATTAGTATATAATTTAAGGACCAAAAATAATTAATTGAAAAGAAATAGTTTTGAAAATTTTTCTAAATAAAAATTCTTTTATAGGTGCATTTAAAATCATAGAATATTTTTCAATCGTTTTTTTTATAGTAAATTGTCTATTCTAAAAGGCATAATTTGAATTGTACAGAAATTTTAGTGATATGAATTTGGGTGGTGAAATTATTATACTGCAAACATTACTGACAATAAAAAATTTTCTAATGGGATAATAGTTAAAGTAATAAAACGTAAATAGAAACAAATCAATTTTATTCTATATATCTCATAAATATTTTTTTATTGAATAAAGGTGAAATATTTCAGCAAAAAATTGGTAACATAATTTTTCTAGTGGTATAATAATGAAGAGTTTCGTATATAAATTTTTTATGAAACAAAAAATAAACTTTTTGTAAAAAACTTTCCTTGTGAAATATTTATAACCCACACCACCATAGGTGGTTGGGTTATTATGCGTTTGTGCTGATGTTTGTAACGCACAGAAAAAATCATCCAACCTTAAAGACTCACTTTTTCAATCGATCTAACGATGTCCGTCCGTCCTCCTGGCTGGGTGGACGGATGGCTGGCTGTCCATGTAAACATTTTGCACAAAGTACAGGTCGCAATTTTGAAGATAATTCAATGAAATTTGGCACGCAGGACTTTCATGACACAAGGACGAAGCCTATTGGGTATGATAGGTCCATTATTTCACCTAGGCCCCATACAAATGTCCTCCCGGAATAGGGGTTTAACGATCATACATGCCTTAAATATAGCAATATTTTAATGAAATTCGGTGCAAGGAATTATATTTATATAAGTATCAATTTTTGTGCCAAATTTCATGAAAATCGGTCCATAATTGACCATAGCTCCCATATAAAACCCTCTTCCAAAAATCACTTTAACGTGCATAAATTTCATACACATGTTAGTATCAGATTTATATTCGACACAAATAAGTTTTATATAAGTAGAAATCATAATGACAAATTTTATGAGTATCGCTCCATAATTTACCATAGCTCCCATATTAGCCCACTTTCGGGAATCATCCTAAAATGCATAAATTCATCCAAATGTTAGTATTAACGTAATATTCCGTAATCGTATATTTTATTTTACACTTAATAAAAGTATCGGTCCACAATTGACCACATTTCTAATACAAGACCTATTCTATGCCTATTATAGTGGACTTGAACAATGGTGTGGGGTATCATATGGTCGGGCTTGACCGACTATATCTTTCTTTCTCGTTTTTGATTTCGATATAATCTTTTTTAATACATTTCTTTTCGATTGAAAGCATAGTTTGCGGTACTTTAGCGCAAAGGAATTTTATGTTGAATGTTTTACTTTATTTTTAGATTTTTTTTGTCTTAAAATAACATTTTTGGTAACAGAATTTTTATGTGGTAATATACACATTTCTTAATGAAAACAAATTTTAAGTTAAAATAAATTTTATTGATAAAACCAAATATTTTAGTAAAATATATTTTTTTTTTTTAAATTTTGTGGTGAAAATAATTTTAGAGGTGAAATAAAATTTTGTGAAGTGAAATAATTTTTTATATAGTAAAACAACTTTGTTGTCAAATATTTTTTTTTATTCTCTTGGTGAAATATTATTTTTTAGTATCGTTTTTATGGTGAAATAAATTTAATTATACTAAATATTTTTGATGAAATTATATTTGTGTAATACAATTTTGTGATGAACTATTATTATTTTGGTGAAAAAATAGTTTGTGGTGAAAAGGTTTCATAATGAAATAAAATATATTTGGAAGCAAAATATTTGTTGTGAAATGTTGGTGAAAAAAATAATTTTGTAGAAAAAAAACATTTTTGAAATAAAATTATTTGATAGAAATATTTTTGCGTCGAATTTAATTTTTTGGTAGAAAAAAAGTGATAAAATGAAGTTTTTGTAGTGAAATAAATTCTGGTGTTGAATTTTTTTTTTTTTTTTTTGCAGAAAAAATTTTTGTGGTGAATTAAAAATTTGTGTTTAAATATTTTTGGTAAAAGAAGAAATAAAATTTTGTGAAGAAAATAGTGTTTTGTGTTAAAATAATTTTTTTAGGTAATATTTTTTGCGGTGGAAAAAATGAGATGAAATAAAATGTGGTGAAATATAATTTTATACTTAAAAGAATACACAATTAGAGGTGTAAAATATTTTGTAAAAGAAATTTTCATGATGATATAAACTTTAATTTTTCAGTAGGAAAAAATTTTGGCAAAAACTAGTTTTGTGAAATAATTTAGTTTTTTTATTTGATTGTGAAAAAAATTTTCGTGGTGCAGAAAAAAACATTTTTTGATTGACACTATTTTTGGTGGAGAAAACTTACGGTGAGAAAATAATTTTTTAGTATAAAAAAATTTTTTATGGTGAAAAAAAATTAATCATTATGATGAAATTAAATACTTTTGGTGAAATTTTTTTTTTTTTTTTTTTTTGTGAAAAATAAATAATTGGAGAGGTAAAAATTTTATGGTGGAAAAAACTTGTTTGTGGACAATTTTTGATGGAAAATATTTTTGTGTTAAAATAAAGTTTTGTGATGGGAAAATATTTGACATGAACTAAAATATTTGTAGTGAAAAAAGTTTGTTAGGGGTAAAATCAAATTTTTGGTTAAAATAAAATTTTCTTATTGATTTCCTTTTTCTTTTTTTTTTTTTTTTTTTGAATTGAAATAAAATAAGCTAATATGAACAAATTGTATGGCGGAAAAAAAATTGTTTTTTCTTTTTAGTACTTCTAATAAAATTTTTTAAGGGAAAATATTTTTAGCGGTGACAACTGTGTTAAAACAAAATTTGGAAAAAATTTTTGATTCAAATTATTTTCAAGTTGAAATAAAGTTAAAACTTTTGAATGGAAAAGTTTTTTTGATGACAGTTTTTTTGTTTGTAGGTGAAAAAATATTTGTGGTGAAATAAAATTAAAAAGAATATTTATAGTTAAAAAATATTTATAGTAAGAAAAAAATTTTGGTCTAGGAAAAAAATTTTTTTTTTTTTTTTGGTGGAAAAAATTTCAACAAAAGAAAATTTGTGATAAAATAATTTTATTTTTTGTAAAAAATCTTTAGCATTTGCCAACCGAAAATAGCAGATATATATATATATATATATATATATATATGTATATGTGTTTAGCAACATTATCCTTTGACTGTTTATATATATATATATATATATATATATATATATATCTACAAAATTTGCGCTTGAGATTCAGGATATTTTTACTATTATGATAATTTTAATGATTGTACATAACGTGTTTTATAATTGGATTATTTTGTTAATTTTCTTGAAAAGGTACGTGTTCAATTGCTTATATCACAGCTATTAAATGAGTTTTAAAAATGAACAAATGCAACCATAATACTTTTGTCACAACCATTTTATGTTTAGCCAAAAATGTGTTGGATCCATGCAACCATAATATGTTTGTATCGCCTATATTATGGTTATGAAATGACCATAATATAGAATAATTTTAATCATATTGAAAAATTGTCTACAACCATAGTCAAAAGCAGTCTTTTTTCTGCAAGATGCAAATTATTGTTAATGCAAGACACTGTAAATGTTCCCTTATTATTTATGTATATATATCTGCTATTTTCGGTTGTCAATTCCTTGTTTGTTATTGCTTTAATATTTGATCTCTTATAAATATGATAAATTAAAGATATATGAGATTCATTCTGGATATATTCATTTTTATCCAGAAATAGAAATGCTTCAGGTGGTACAAATCCATTTTGAAAGGTTCTAGATTTATATAAATTTCAACATATTATAGAGCCATAATTAAATTGTTTTCAAAATTATTTGTACAAGACAGAATGCTGCTAATTTTAACTACTTTATATAATTTTCTATTTGAAATATATATTTTCTTTTAATTGCTACTTACTGATCTGTAAAGAGAGATACAACTCTTTAAAAATTTTCTTTCAAATACTCTTATTTATTCTATATAAGATGGCGATATGTTTACCAAATTTGACAACAATATGTTAGTATAGGTCTAGTAAGAATCTGATATATAATTAGTTTTACTATTGTTTTAATAAATTTTCAATACGATAATTGTTTATATAAAAAGAAAGCATTCCAGACCTTTTTTATTTGAACATTAATAGGTTCGTTAAAATATAAGAACTTATGTAGATATACAAAACAGTTTGTTTATTTGGAATACTAACATTATTTTTAAATGTTATGCAAAATGATTTCCAATTATGTCTTACATCGTTATTACATTTTCCCACTGGAGAACAGAAAAGAATTGCTTTGCATTAATCTATGTTAATTTTCATCTAACAGTCTTTAGAGTACTTTTCTATTTTATGAAAGTATAATTGTATTTTTTTTTTCACTAATTTTACAAATTTTACTGTCAGAGTGATAAACAATAATATCATCGGCAAAAACAATATTATTTTCTTTCATATTGCAAAGGTCGTCTATATATAAGTTAAATAATAATGGAACATTTACAGTGTCTTGCATTAACAATAATTAGCGTCTTGCCATCACTAACTTGAAAATTGATCGAAATATACTTGCACGCAGAAAAAAGACTGCTTTTGACTATGGTTGTAGACAAATTTTCTATATGGTTAAAATTATTGTATATTATGGCCATTTCGTAATCATAATATGGGTGATACAAACATATTATGGTTGCATGGATCTAACACACTTTTGCCTAAACATAAAATGGTTGTGGCAAAAGTGTTATTGTTGCATTTGTTTATTTTTAAAACTCATTTAAGTAACTATGATAAAAGCAATTGAACACGTACCTTTTGCAAGAAAATTAACAAAATAATCGAATTATAAAACACGTTATGTACAATCATTAAAATTATCATAATATTGAAAAACATGATTAATATTTTCCTGTGCTTATCCTAAATCTCAAGCACAAAATAAAAAGTTTGTTAACATATTACATATCTTTAAAAAAAAAAAAAAAAACTATATTAAAATTTAGTACCAACATTTTGTTATTTCAATCCAAAAAAAAAATATGTTTACCAACATTTTCCTTTGACTGTTTATTGACAACCAAAGATTAACTAACAAATAAAATTCACGTTTTCCTTATAAGAACGTGACTTAATTTTCATATTCATTTTATTTTCAGCTTTTCTTCATTTTTTTGCATCTCCATCCACTATAAAATCCCAAAAAAATGACAGGGACATATTATCATCGTATGAAAGGAACCAAAACAAAACAAAAAATGAACAAAATTTAAAAATGTTTCTAAAAAAAAAACTGACAAAATCTTAGGATGAAAAAAAGTTAACGTAAACGCTCTCAACACAATATACAACAAAATGATAAATGTTTATAGCTTAAAAATAAGATAAGATAAGCAGAAAATGCAAAAAAAAAATTAGTAGAAAAGAAAAAAATAAGAGCACAATAAAGAAAAAATATAAAAAATGAAGCCAGTAAATTCAAGTTAAAAAGTGACATTCTCTTAAGAAAATATAAATATGGAATCCATTTTAAGAAATTGAAAGACACTGATTGGAGTAAAACAAAATAATAAACAACAAAAAATAAAACGGTGGAATGGAAAAATATTTATACAAATATGAAAGATTATTTCAACATGTATGGTTTCCAAGTGACTTTTTAACTTAATTTAAATTTTGATTGGCAAAATAAGGAAACAACATGAATTTTTAAACGAATTATTCATTATTTCTAAGAAACCATAACGAAATGTGTTGAAACCATTAGAAAATTTATATTTTGAAGAATTTATATTTCGAAGAAGGCAGGTTGAAAAAATTAAACTCATTTCCTTTTTTTTATTAATTTGATTTTGAAAGTATACAAATAATAATTTTAATTGTTTTAATTTTTTATATTATATCCCTTAAATTTATCTAAACCATATTTTATTTATATATTTATATTCTCATTGTTTTGTAATTAACTTTAAGTACTGGTAGAGGAATAATATTTGGTTTCGAGTTTTTTTTTTATTTTTGCAACTTTTGCCACTTTTGTTGCCTCTTGCTTGTTGTTATTTCTTTTTTAACTTTGTTATAACAAACAAAATAAGGTCAAATGGTTGCAACACAAGTAGTTACACAATTATATTTATAGAAGAAAAAACATTCCCTCTGTTAAATGTTTGTAACTTAAGTTACGTGAATTCTGAGTACGGGGCTGGAAAATTTAGTACCATACTAACGGGATCGCCCAACTATTTCCGTAAAGTCGAATTCGTTAGCCACTAAGAACTACACTGGTGCATATTCGTATAAATGTATTTAAAATTTGTATTTTTTTTTTTTTTTTGCGGTATATCCGTTTCTCTTAACCAAAAACAATCTTGTGTTGTTACAATAACACGCGATATGACAGAAATTTTTTATGTAAGAAATGTAGGTTTCTTGCGTTTGTTGTTTTCTTTAATTTAGCAATCAAAACATAATGGTGATCGTTTCAGTGGAATATTTATTTATATAAGCAGTCGAGAAGAATTTGTCTAAATAATTATTGCAAAAAAAAAATATTAAAAAATTTGAACAGTTTCAGTTGTTTGTTTCACTTAAGGTAAGTTTCTGATGAAAACATCCCTGTTTACTGGAAATATTTTTGTTTTAATTGGGAAATTTTATCAGCTAAAAGGATGCATAAAGGAACTTTCCAACAGTCCAGGAAATTCAAATTCATTTTTTTTTTTTTTTTGTTCAAGACTGTTCTAACAAAGAAACTGGATGAAAAATTAATTGCTCGGAAGGAGTTATTCCATGCAGACATACAGAGTACGGAAGCAAACAAAAGGTAATCAAAAATTAACAAAACGGCAAATTGATAAAATAAAAGAAGAACCCATACGCTACAAATTAAATGCTACACAAATAAAAAATAAACTTGACCTTCCTGTCACTTCCAAATATGTTGCGCATATTTTGGGAACAGATGGTAACATAAAATGGCAGAAAGAAAATCTAAGCCAATTTGCGCACAAATACATGAAATGTTCAGATGAGTGGAATAAAGTAATCTTTTCTGATGAAAAGAAATTCAATTTGGATGGTCTCGATTCATATTCTTGCTATTGGCATGATTTGAAATGCAATTTCTGTGGAGGCAGTATTATGGTCTGGGCAGGACTTTCTGCTGCAGGAAAATCAAAAATATGTTTCGTTCCAACTAAAAGGAACAGTAAAATTTATAATTAACTTATGGAAGATACCCCTCTTCCATTTATGGATGAAAAAATGGATGAAAATTGCAACGTTGCAATCCTTGTCTTAAACTAATCTAAATCATGGTTTAATGAACATAGTAATCCACTATTGGACTGACCGGCTTGCAGTCCAGATTTAAATCCAGTGAAGAATCTGTGAGGGTACATGCAAGAAATGCATAGAATTAAAATATAATGGCAATAAGGGAGTTAAAACTAAGAATTAAGCAAGCCTGGGAAGAAATTGGCAGTGATTTTCTTAAAAAATTAGTCGAATCAATGCCAGACCGAATTTTTGAAGTTGTCCAAAACAAAGGTTCATCACTATAGTATTAATAATGACAAATTGGTTCATTAGTTTAAGTGCGTATATAGGAAAATGGCATAAAAAATGGTATTATACTACTAAAATTAAAATGAAAAAAATTCAGTGACCATGTTAAAATTTTTGTTATTAATTTTTTAACTGAAGTTTAAAAAATTATTTCGTAGCACCTTAATTATTTTTAGCCCCATTTTTGGTAAGATGATTAAAAAAGTTAATGTGCGTTTATAGGAATATGCACAAGTGTAGCACTTCAACCCACTCGCAATGTTTTTAACTGGTGAATTTAACTTTTTAAAAACCCAAAGGGTTTCGAGTAAATTTTATTTTCGAATTATTCAACATTATATTTTCTAATTGAACCTTATAAATGGCCTGATGCATTAAAAGTATTAAGTGGTTTAAAAATAAAATTTGTACGAAAATGTTTAATTTTTTGAGTGGTTTATATACAAATTTTATTTTTAAACAACCCGATGGTTGTACTAAATCAAGCCCTTAATTATTTGAAAGTATTTTTCGTTTTCATTATGAAATAATAAAGATTTAAGGCTAGTTTTTTTTTCTAATTCGTTCTTAGTATATCTGAGTAGCACCAGATATACTAAGAACTAAGATTTATATATTATTTAATAGATTTAATTTACAGAATTTAGGTAAGAAGTAAATTTTAGTTTTATCATTTCTATATAGGTAGAATTGGACCAGAATAAGCATTATAAGAATTTGTAATGATCGTTGAAACAAATTTTCTTTTTGCTTATTATTTTTTTATTCAAAGTTTACATTTTAGTTGGAAATGGTGTATGTTAATTTACTTTATTCATAATTTTATAGAAATTTATAAGAACATACATACGTAGTTAGTTACATACAAATACTTAAAATAGAAATACTTGTAATCAAATCACAACATCAGTTCTAGGTACACTGGTGCATATTCCTATCAACGCACATAGATTTTTTCAATCAACTTACCAAAAATGGGGCTAAAAAATAACTAAGATGCTACAAATTAATTTTTTAAATTATTTGTAATATTAGTAGTTTAATGCCACTTTTTTATGTCATTTTCCTATATACGCATTTAAACTAATTTATCAATTTAGCATTATTAATAATGTGTTAATAAACCTTTGTTTTGGTTAACTTCAAAAATTCGGTCTAGCACTGATTCGACTAATTTTCGAAGAAAATCACTGTAAATTTCTTCCTAGGCTTGGTTAATTTTTAGTTTTAACTCCGTTATTGTTATTATGGTTTCATTCTGTGCATTTCTTGAGTAAACTTAACGGGGCATGTACCCCCACAGATTCTCCATTGGATTTAAATCCGGACTGCAAGCCGGCCAGTCTAATAATGGAATACAATGTTCATTAAACTACGATTTAGATGTTATAATATCTTCATCTTCATCCATTTTTTTCATCCATAAATGAGAGAAGAGCATCTTCCAACAGTTCATTATAAATTGCACTGCTCATTTTAGTTGGAAATGCGTTTCAACGTACGAATTTCGTTGGACCTCAAATCATGCCAATAGCAAGAATATGAATCGGTTTCATCCAAATTGAATTTCGTTTCATCAGAAAAGATTATTTTATTCCACTCATCTGTCCATTTCATGTATTTGCGCGCAAATTTTAAACTATTTTCCTTATGATGCGACAGTTTCAGATCTAAATGACGTTCAGATTCAAATAACTAAAGATGAACTAAGATGGGCTCTGAACAGCTTTGTCCCTTTAAATCCCCGGGCCCAGATGGTATCATACCTGCAGACTTACAGTATAATGCTAATATAATAGTTTCATGGTTGCTTCAGATATAGTCGGCTGGTTTATCATGTTCTTATATTCCCGATTCATGGACTAGATGTAAAGTGGTCTGTTTCCCAAAAAGTATGTAAGACCTCCCATACGAGACCGAAGGACTCCAAACCTACTAGTCTATCGTCCTTCCGCTTGAAAACTTTGGAAAGGCTGATTGAACTGCACTTTCGCAAAACAATCAATCCTAAACAATTGTCAGTGTCCCAACAGGCTTACATGAAAGGCAAATCAGTTGAGACGGCGTTGCATTCGCTTGTATTGTATATATAGAAAATGCTCCCGAGCACAAGGAATATGCATTAGTGTCCTTTCTTGACATAGAAGGAGCCTTCAATGATGTGACCCCGTTTATTGGCATCATACTAACCAACAGAGTTATAATCTCCACTATGGTTGTGGCCACCATATATAGAGTAGCAAATAGTGGCACTCCTCAGGGGGGGAGTTCTATCTCCACTTCTTTGGAATATTGCAGTTAGCTTGATTCAGGAAGCTTGATTCCCTGAGGTTTGCGATGGCCGTATCTGGAAAATATTTAGATACCATATCCCACCGCCTTCATAATACGCTAGACCTACTCAGTAAATGGAATACAAGTGATGGCCTTAGCGTGAATTCAAGAAAGATGGAACTAATTCTCTTTTCAGAGCCATACAAAATACTATCTTTCCCACTCCCTTGCCTAAATGGAGTTGAATTAAACGTGTTGGACAGTGCGTACTGGACTCCAAACTGCCCTGGCCCCAAAACACCCAAGCTAGAACATCAAAGACAAACGTTTCTGTTTATATGTGTAGAAAGGCCATAGGGAAATCTTGGGGACTAAATCCTAAAAATAAACAAATGGCTCTTCGTCATGGTGATCAAGCCTATTTTATGTATGAAGCGATAGTATAGTGGAAAGCGATGGAAAAATCCACCTTTTGCGGAATGTTCGAAAAGGTTCTGCGTAGATCAGCGCTACTAACTTTAAGTGCGCTTCGTACAACACCATCCAAGGCATGTCGGCGACTGGACTCAGTACTAAAGGTGTATGGAACGGTAGGAGCTATGGCAATGCGACCATTTTGGGAATTTTGGATGATATCCCAGACTATATTGATTATTGTTTTTATTTATTTTTTTTTCTGACGTTCTTTTTCTTTTTTTTTTTTTTTGTTTTGAATTTGACATTTTTCTCCATCGTTGAACTTCAAACATAGTTTCTTCACCACAAATATATTTTTTCACCGCGGAAGTTGCTTTTCACAAAAAACAAAATTTTTTAACCCCAAAAATATTTTTCCAATGCAAAAATAATTTTTCTCCACAAAAATTTTGTTTTCCGCCACCAAAAGAGTTTCACGCCACAAAATTACTTTTTTACCACAAAAATAACTGTTCACTACAAAACAAAAAAAAATAATAATAATAATTTCCAAGAAAAAAAATAACAATAAAATACAAAAAAAGTTTTTCAACAAAAAGTTACTTTTTCATCACTAAAATTTTTGTTGACTACCGAGAAAGCTTTCACCATAGTCTTTCCTCACAAAAAGTATTTTTCACCAAAAGTTTAGTTTTTCACCTCGAAAATAATTTTTTAAAACAAAAATAGTTTTTCACCACAAACAAATCTATCATCCCAAGAATAGTCTTTCACAAAAACAATTTCTCATCACATAAGCTCTTTTTTACTAAAAAAGTTGTTTTTCAACATAAAAATACTTTTTCACCAAGAAAGTATTTTTTGACCAAAATAATACTTTTTCAGCATAAAAATAGTTCTTAATCACAAAAATTATTTTTCACCACAAAAATAGTTTTTTAAAACACAAATTCTTTTTCATTAAAAAACAGCTTTTCTCCAAAAAAAAAAAAAAAAAAAAAAAATGATTTTTCAACAAAAAAAAGTAACTTTTCACCACACAATTTCTTTTTTTCATCACAAAATAACTTTTTCATCAGAAAAATTATTTTTCACCACAAAAATAACTTTCCACTACAAAAATTATACATATTTCATCGCAAAAATAATTTTGCAACACAAAAATATTTTTTCAGCACCAAAAATAACTTTCCACCACAAAAATATTTGTTTTCCTCAAAAATAATTTTCGCCACAAAAGTATTTTTTTAACACAAAAAGAATTTTTAACCAAAAAAAATCACAAAAAAATATTTTTTCACCCCAAAAATTGTTTTTTAAAAACCAAAACAGTTTCTCACCATAAAACCTCTTTTTACCACAAATATAATTTTTCCACAAAAATAGTTTTTCACCACAAAAATAGCTTTTCACTAAAAATTAAGTTTTTCACCAAAATTTATTTATTATCACACACACATAACTTTCCACCACGAAAGTAATTATTCACCACAAGAATTATTTTTCACAACAAAAATAGTTGTTCAACACAAAAACAATTTTTCATCACAAAAAATGTTTTACCACAAAAATAGTTTTTCACCACAAAAGTATATATTTACCACAAAAATAATATTTTACCACAAAAATTATTTTTTTACTACAAAAATAATCTTTTTTCCACAAATTTAATTTTTCCTCACAAAACTGACTTCACCAATAAAATGATTCATCGCGACAAGAGTAATTTTTCACCTCAAAATTAGTTGTTCACCACAAAAAGATTTTTTTTTTCCACAAAAATAGTTTTTCATCAGAAACAAAATTTATTTATTTTTTTTTTACCCAGCAACACTTTTAATCACGAAAATTATTTTTTTTTTTTATAGAAAGCAATTAAAGATCCATCCCTGGTTAAAGGTTAAATATAGCTCTTGGGTATATGAATATGGGAATATATGTATGTATAGTATATTGTTGTTGCTGATGATGCTGGTGGTTGTTGGTTGTTGTTGGTGGCATTGTGATATTGGCAGTAGTGATGGTAGTGTGGTGGCATTGGTATTGGTTAAGTTGGTTTAAGTTAGCTTTTTACCAGCCATATGAATAATGTCAGCATCAATAACAACAGAAGCGGAAAAAATATCCAACACTTCGT
This sequence comes from Protocalliphora azurea, assembly GCA_932274085.1. Lineage (NCBI taxonomy): Eukaryota > Metazoa > Arthropoda > Insecta > Diptera > Calliphoridae > Protocalliphora > Protocalliphora azurea. The sequence goes on from OW026519.1 coordinate 54,042,985, forward strand.
TTGGTTTACTTTTATTCTAAACTTTATATTTTCCAATGATGCCGTGGCTAAAACTGTTGTTTTAATTTCTACTCCAATAGTGTTGATTTATGCACATAAAAACAAATATTATTGGCCAAGTGTAATGAGAAAACGAAAGTTAAAAGGAAAAAATATGATCGCATTTTTTCTTTTTTTTTAGTTTTGTGGCAGTTTGGTTGCAATAAGCTGCTCTAATGAAGAATAAAAGTATAAGAGTGTTTTTGGTGGTGTTGATGTTGTATTAAATATTTGTATGATTTCAGCCTAATTTTCAACTTCAATGCACTTCATTAATAAAAAAAAAAAAAAAAAAAAAAAACAACCAAATGAAATGAAATGAAAAACCAGAGGTACCTTTTTAATGCTTCAAAAGAGAAAATGAGACATTAATAAATAATCAAGTGTGTGGGTATAAGACTGAAAGTGTTTGTGTGTATTTGACTTTTAAGCCCCACACTTGACTGCTACTGCTGCTGATGCTACCACTTTTAGCTAGCAACGTGTGAATTCATGTATTTAACACTGTGTTTGTTAATACTGTTGCATTTTGGTTACCGCAAAAAAAACACAACAAAAAAGTTTTTCAGTTTTGTTTGATCAGTCGTCCGTCCTACTACTTTGAACTATTTCAAAAAAAATATTTTTTTTTTTTTTTGGTTGCAAAGTCCTTTAATTTCTACCTCGACATAGAGCAGAGTAGAGTACCAGCCAATTAACAGTTTCGCATTTTAAGTGGCTAAAGTTTCTTCTGCTGGCAAAATGTATTGAAGTTGTTTCACTAATAAAGTTATAGTCAGTCCACGGTGTATAGAAGTTGTATGCATTTTGTATAAGAGCAACCACATCAACACATACACTTTTTCTATAAGAGAGAGTGAGAGAGAAAATAAGAAAGTTTTTGCCATTTTACCTGTTTTAAACTTCTTCTAGTTTTAATTACCAGTAAATCATTGTCAATGACTTTTTAATGCCTGATGGCATGTGGCAAATATAATATGTGCCACTTGCAACCGCATATGCATGTATAAGTGGGCGTTTGTCTCTGTGTGTGTGTGAGAAGTCAAAGACCCAAATCATCCAGCCAAACAAACAGTTTAATGGCGAAGTGTTAATGTCTCTTTAAGCTTACAAAAGCCTTGAAAATGTGTATTTTTTTCTTATTTCTTATACTCAAACAAATTATAATAAAATGAAAATTTCATTTATTTAGTATACCTACGAAAGAGTAGCATTAAAATAACAAGGTTTAACAAATTTATGACAACGTTAATCATTTTATTTGTGGTCGAATGTAATTTCAACAAGAAATTACTTAATTAAGTTTAACTTAAGTATGCTTTAGTTAATTAAGGTAAAGTGCTCCCTAAAATAGACAACATAATTAGAAAATTCGACAAAAGACAATTAAAAGTGAAATATAAATGATATAAAAAAGAAATTTTTTTATTATAAAATAAAATCATGACATATTTAACTACAGCAATGAATTTTTAAAGAATGTCATGAAATTTTAAGTATTTAATCAAAGTAATGAAAGTAAATTGAGTAATTTGGATTATATAGTATGAAAAGAAGCATTGTAAAATTATTTATAAGCTAATGGAATACATTAAAGTACTAATAAACTCAAACAAACTATAAAATCTTACCACAGATTTCCATTCCGAAAATCCATTACAAAGCAATAAACAAATCTCAACAGAATTAATACAATAAAAAGGAAATTTTAATTCATAACAATTTGGAGTACTATATTCGGCTATTCCGCATCTTATATACCTTCAACCGTGTTGAGATGTATTTTCTGAAAATGAAATACATTATATTGAAAGTAATTACAAATATATCTATGTAAATACCAGAAACTTTAAATAATTGGAAAATGAAAATTATATCAAGTTGACACAGAATCAATAATTTATAAATCTTTATATTTTTATATATAAAAATGAGGTATGTTTGTTTATTCGTTTGTTTATCAATCCCGTCTAAACCGATTTTCACGAAATTTTACACACAGACAGTAGCAGTGACACACCCACACACTAACATTTTAAGCCTACTTTAAAAAATCTTTTTTTTTCAATTATTTTTCAAAATTAGCTTAAAATAGATCGGAGCAGGGAGTGTGGGGAACAAAATAGTGAATTTTGCAACTTTTGAAGTGACTTGGTAGTTTTGAGGCCACTATATTACTATTATTAAATGACCTGTATCAACATTTTATATATCGTTGAATTGGTAAATAAGTCTATTTTTATATTCTTTTAACATTTTTAAACTGTTTGCAAAATTAGTGGAGTTGTATTAAAAAAATTAAATTTTTTTGGATTTTCAACTATTTTTTTTTTTTTAATTTATTTTTGAAAAATTACCAAAAATAGGTTATTGGAGCTATTTTATTGATTTTTTTAGGAATGAAAGCTTGATTTGTGTTTTATACATTACATAAGAAATAATATTAAAAATATTATGCTAATATGCTTTTAAAAATAGTCGTTTAAGAAACTGACTTTTAACATAAAATCTCCACTCCTGCATTCGTTTTTGGCCGGGCGGGAAGCAGTTTAGTGTTAAATCATTCTAAATCTATTTCTATAAAAAATATGGGTACCAAATTTAAAAAAGCTAGCGTGATATTTTTTTTATTAATCGATAAAAATGAAACTATTTTTTAAAATTGACAATTTTCGCCCAATGCTGGATGTAGGGTGCAAACTTAAATCAATTCAAAATTTCTTTATTAACCATTTATGAAGCCTTATCTTTTGAAATTAATAAGGAAAAAATTTTTTTATTAACGGAACTTTGAGAAAAAAGTGAATATATATATAGCCATTTAAATATATATATAGCCATTTATATATATATATATATAGCCATTTATATATATATATATAGCCATTTATATATATATATATATAGCCATTTATATATATATATAGCCATATATATATATATATATATATATATATATATATATATATATATATAGCCATTTTTCATGCCAATTTCAGAGTGCTGACTTTGAATATTTTTCACGTCTAGACGAATTGAGATAATCCAAAAATTCTTTCAGCATATTATTTTGAAATATGTAGCAAATTACAGAATATTTTTAAAAAATTTTTACCTCATATATGTCCGGACTTATTCGCGAAAAACGAGAGAAAGTCGAGCCAAAAAATCAAAAATTCAAAATTCAAGCGTAAATATCTTTTTAACTTTAAAAGATAACTTAGATGAGTAAGCTTATTTTTTCTTTATCTTGCCAAGCACTTTCCAGAAATATAAAAATCTTTAAAATCGGACTTCTTTTGTACAAGTTAATCGTAATTCGTTTTTAAAATCGTTTTTGTTAACTTTTACATACTCGAGGTAGTCAACTTTGACACCCTGTAGCTTATCTCGTGTTATCACAGGGTGACTACAAGATGATTTTTCTGAAAGCTTGGGTCCTCCTCTACAACTCTTTCATACATTTCAATTTGATCCGACCAGTAGTTTAGGAGATTCAGATTTATTACCAAAAAATTTGCGATTGACCCCACTGTGCACCATGACATCGGTCATCGGTTTTGGCACAGATAATTGTATCGTCTGTTATTCTCTTTAGATTAAGTCTGATTTTTGTAATTTAGTTTTTAAGAAATTGTATTATTTAAATCAATATCTGTAAGTATCATAAAGTATCCAGCTTGCTGCATAATACCCGGGAGAACCGAATTTACAACCCCGCACCTACCAGTATTAGAATCCAAATTATCTCAGAGGTAATCAACTGAATCCCTATGTATCATCGTGCTGCTAGTAATTTATCTGGCACAAAAGTTTTTATCATAATTTATTGTTATCGATAACTATAAAACTGAAATATTAAATAAATATATAATGTATATGACCTCCAGAAAAGGTAAATCAATTATATTCTCACTTAAGGTTCCTGGATCCCGAAAGTCGGCCCTGAACATAACTGAACTACCTCAGCCGACGACAAAACCACGTAAAAGATTTGACTGATTTGAAAAACCAAATTTCGAAAAAAAAATATTTGTGATAGACTGATGCAAGAAGAAGGCAAGTTTTGGCCTATAGCTCGGCTAATACTGGATCTACTTAGCTTACAAGGTGCTTCAAAAAGTTAAAAAAAGCCAAATATGTTTAATACCCGTATTCTGAACTTGTGACAATGACAAAATTATAACAAAAATAGTCTTTTTGAAAATTGCTTTTTTAATTGTCATTTGTTATAATTTAGTCATAAAGTTCAGAATACGAAGGTTAGTTTACTGTTGTTATTTTTCAGTACCCATGAAAACAGGAAGCTGACATTAAATCTTTATAAAAAAATCAGATTTGTCAATAACTCGATTGTTTATGAACAAAACCGATTGTTTATCGATTTATGAAGAACCAAGTCCGGACTTATTTAGGACTTGGATATAGGGTAAAAATGTGTTTTGAAATTTTTGAAATATTTTCGCTATTTTTGATTTTCGATTTTTTCCTCCGAGTTTCAATTGAAAAAGTTCTGCAAAAAATGTTCTGGTATACATAAATGTTATCGAGAGGCTTCAAACTCTATATATATATATATATATATATATATATATATATATATATTCGTGTGTGTAAAAACCCGTTTTGTAATGGTTCTAAAAATGGTAAATTTTTTAAAGTTTATTTAAATGGGAGTGAAAACCTCATTTAAGTATTTAGAAGAAAAAGCTCCTCTTAATTAATCAAAAGTTTGAATAAATTTAAATAAACTTTAAAAAGTTTTCCTTATAATAAAAATTAATTAAATATTAATATTATTTCAAAATATTTAAAACAAATCTCTTTTTAATTTATCAAAAGTTTGAATAAATTGAAATAAACCTTTTAAAAGTTCCCTTAAAACGAGTATTTATAAGTTGCGGTAGAAAAAAAACATTTAAAAATTTTAAAAATCTCCTATTAATTTATCAAAATCTACAAAAAAAAAGAAATTAAATATAATTTTTAAAAGTTTGTTTTCAAAAAAGTATTTAAAAGTCTGTGGTAGAAAAAAGCTTCTTTTAATTTATCGAAATTTGAACAATATTTAATAAGCTTTTACAAATGATCTTATAAAAAATACTTTAAAGTCTGTGGAGGATAAAGTGCCATTAAAAACACTTTCAAGAGAAAGTGCCTTTAATTCATCATAAGGGTTTAAAAATTTAAATAAGCTTTTTAAAGATATCCTTATAAAAAAAGCGAAATTTTTAATAAAAAGCTCCTTTAAAAATTTAAATTTGCTTTCTAAAAAATTTCCTCAAAAGAAAAATTGTTTGAATGTTAGTGGTATAATAGTTTTTAACAGAAAGTTCCTTTTAAATTTTTTAAAGTCCTTCAGAAAAACATTTTTGAAAACTTTAAAAAATTTTCTCTTTAAAATTTGTTAGATGAAGGTTTGTTCCAAGCAGTTTAACTTTTTTAGACAGAACCATTTTTAAGAAAATGCTTTTCTCAGTTAGTTTTTATTTTTTTTAGAAAAAAATTCTTAAAATCTTTCTAGAATTACTTTATATTTTTTGTTATATTCTTAGAAAAAAATAAATTTGGAAATCATTTTTTTTTTAGGAAAAAGATTCCTTGGATGAGATTTTAAGAAAAAAAAGCTTTTCGTAAAGTTTTTTTAAACGTATTCTTTGCAAGCTTCTTTTAATATTTTTGTTCTGGAAGATTCTTAAGCAAAAAAAAGTTTTGAAAGCTTTCGAAAAGCTCTTTTATGAAAAGTATTTTTTAAAAGTTTTCTTAAAGACTTGCTCAAAAGTTTTCAGAAAATATAGAAATAGAACAAGTATCTTTGAAAGATATTGAATAAAAACCTTTCGAAATATTGCTTTTGGGAATTATTTCGTTAAAAAGCTTTTCTAAATTTTTTTTCGAAGCTTTTTTGAAATCAAAATTAAAAAAATATATCTTTCAAATGTAAAATTCTTATAAAACTTTTTAAGCAAATATACCTTTGAAAGCTTTTTAAACAAAATTTTTTTGGAAACTTAAAAAAGCTTCATCGAAACATTTAAGAAATATAATTTTAATAAAATAACCTAAGTTTAAAATTTTTTAGTAGAAGTTCTTAATGCAGAAGGTTTTATATAAAAACCGTCTCTAAAAATTAAAATTCTTTTAAAGCTTTTTAAACAAAAGATTATTTGAAGACTTAAAAAACCTTTTACAAATATTTTTTAGCAAAAAATGTTTATAAAAAGTCTTTTGGGAAAAGCGTTTTTATAGAATACTTTAAAAACAAACCGTTAGTTTCGTTTTTTTAAGCCGTTTTCAAAAATAAAATTAAATATTTCTTTTGTAATTTTTTTTCATAAAACTTCTTAGAATGAAGGGTACTTAAAAAAATATTTTCTTAAATAAAAATTAAAGCTTTTGAATAAAAGTTCTTAAAAACAACTTCCTCAATAATTTTTGGGAAAGTTTTCTTAATTTTAATTATTTTCAATAAAAGCTTTTTAAGTAAAGTTCCTTAAAAAAAGTTAATTCAAAGGTTCCATGAACGATATTTTACGAAAAGGTTTCTCGAAATTCTTTGAAAGCTGTTGAAAAAAGCATTTCTTTAAAAGCTTTTTAAACAAAAGATTTTATGAAGACTTAGAGAATCAAATATTTTTAGGAAAATAATTTTTTTAATTTATATAAATCTTTGCTACCGAATCCTTTAAATAGTCGTCAATGTTTTTTTTTCCTTTTTGGAAAAGGCCGTTTTAAAATAAATATTAAATATTTATTTTGTAAGCTTTTTTTAAAAAAAGCTTTTCGAAATTAATAAATTTTTGCTTTTTTTGAAGCTTTTAAGTAAAGTTCCTTAAGAAAAAAGTTTCTTTAAAATTTGTTTAAATAAAAGTTTTTGAATGTTATTTTAAGACAAAACTAGATTAGACTCTTAAAAAAAGTTATATTATAAAAATCTTTGAATGCTGCAAAAAGCCGTTTTTAAAATGTAATAATCTATGAAGGCTTTTTAATAACATATATCTTTGAAAGCTTTTTAACAAGTTTCTTTGAAAATTTAAAAATATCTTTTATAATATTAAAAACTTTTATAATATTAAAAAAAAACATTTTAAAGGTTTTTAGTAAGAGCTTTTTTCAGAAAAAATAAAAAAAATTAATATTTATTTTTTATTTATTTATTTTTTTTTTAAGTATTATTTTTTTTTTTTAAATAAAATGTGTATGATTTCTGAAATTGTGTTTTTGTTTTAGATGTAAGTTAGGCGAGTCGTTTTTGCGCTCGTGTTATAAAAACAGGCAGATAATATAAGCTTTTTAAAATAAAACTTCTTCGGAATATTATTTTAAGAAAAAAATTCTTTGAACGTAAGAAGCCTAAATTTGAAAGCTTTTGAAATTGAACTTCTTTGAAATCTTATTAAAAATAACTTTCCCAGCAGTTTATAAAGGAAAATCTCTTAATTTTTGGTTTTTTTATAACCTCTTTTAAATAAAGTTCTTTAAAACAAAAGTTTCTTCCAATAAAAGCCGATTACAACGAAGTACTTAGAATTTTCTTTATATTTTTTAAGAAAAGATTTTAAGAAATTTTCTTATGAAAAGTTTTGATAGTTTATGAAGACTTGTTTGAAAAAAAAATAATAATAAGAAAATCTTTTAATGAAAATGTTTATTTTTAAAAATAATTTTTATAACACAATAATAATACAATCTCTAAAATGGATTTAAATGTGGTAGCGAGCGAACAACCAATTTATTGGCCTACTGATCAGCAAAAAATTATAGATGTTATCGACTTTGGCGTGGTTAAAAACATTCCCTCAGAAACGATTCATATTGAAGCTTCCTTAGAATTATCTTCCGATCACACACCTACAACTGTAACTATAGTGAACCCAAATATAATTCTATCTCCGTCTGGTTATCTAGAGACGTCAATCACAAACATAAATTGGTTGAAATATAAAAAATATCTCAGTACCCATTGCACAGAAAATATTTCGCTTAGCACGCCAGAGAATGTGGATCTCTCTATTGTTAATTTTGACAGTTATCTTAAACATTCCACAATAACTCCCAAAAAAAAAAAATCCAAAAATAATAAAATACATTCTACACATGTCGAGCGTCTCTTGACTGAAAAAAGGAAAGTTCGAAGAGCGTGGCAATTGCGTAGATCCCCCGCAGCTTAAGAATTTACTAAAAGAGTGCACAAAAAGATTAAGAAAGTTACTGCAATCTCAATAAACGGTTTCATTCGAAAATTATCTTAAAAACCTTGATGCAACTCCACAATCAGACTATTCATTATGGCGTGCAGCTAGAAATCTCAATAGACCAGTTATCCCTAAGCCACTACTAAGAAACTCGAATGGAAGTTGGGCAAGAAATGATATTGAAAAAGGAAATCTCTTTGTTAGTCATTTGAAAAACGTATTTACCTCAAATATATCTCAAGATATAGCAGCCGAGTACCGCCTGTTAATGTTGGAGCAGCAATTCCCCTAAGATTTGAGTTGAGAGAAATTGAAAAGGCTATTTGTGATCTAAACAGCAAGAAGTCTCCCGGTATTGATAAGATCAGCAACAAAATACTTTGAGAGCTAACTCGCACGGCAAGGAAAATTATTTTTATTATTTTTAATGATATTTTACGCCTTGAATACAACCTTCAAGAATGGAAGATTTCCTTAGTCATCATGATACCAAATCCAGGAAAAGATCATGCAAAAGTTGAGTCATACAGGTCTAATATATCAAGAGCTTTTTGAGAAACTATTAATGTCAAAATTGACACCATTTTTAAATGAAAATAGCTCTATTCCAAACCATCAATTCGGTTTTAGAAGAAAACACAGCACAATTGAACAAACTCATAGAATAGTAAATGTTATAAGAAAAGAGTTTGAAGAAAAAAAATATTGCTCAGCACTCTTCATCGATTTTTCACAAGCTTTTGATAAAGTCTGGCATGAAGGTTTAATACACAAATTTAAACTAAACACACACAAGCTATTAGAAAGCTACTTATTTGGTCGTAAATTTATCATTAAAGAAGGCGAATTGACGCTGGAGTCCCACAAGTTAGCATCCTGGGCCCTCTATTATACTTAATATATACTTCGGATATGCCAACAAACAACTACAATCAAACTTCAACATTTGCTGTTGATACAGCTTTTCTAAGCAGCTTTTCTAAGCATACTGGAAAAATGGTTAAAACAATGGAGGATAAAGGTCAATGAACCAAAATGCGTACATATAACATTCACTTTGAGTCGGGAAACATGTCCCTCTATTAAAATCAATCAAACATTACCTCAACAGTCGCATGTAAAATACCTCGGTATACATCTGGATCGGCGTTTAACGTGGAAATGGCATATAGAAGCAAAATTAACTCAAATGAAACTAAAAGCAATTCAAATTAATTGGCTTATTGGAAGGAATTCAGTTCTTAGTTTCGATTGCAAACTTATACTTTACAACTCTAACTTAAAGCCAAAATGGTGCTACGGAATTCAGTTATGGGGCACCGCCTCGACATCTAATATCGAAAAAAATTCAAAGGCGCCAAAATAAACTTCTACAAATAATCACAGCTGCCCCCTGGTATATTAAAAACTGCAATATACATAAAGATTTCAATGTGCCATTAGTTAAATCTATGATAACGAAATATGCAGTAAAATATGTAAACAGGCTTGAATTGCACTCAAATCCATTAGCTCGAAATATTCTAAATTATGGCGGCCACACTCGATTAAGGAGAAGAGACACTGCAGCACTCACACAATCAGAAGAGCGCTAAGCACCTAAGTATGTGAACATAAACCATGATGACGAAAGTTTTTGTTTTTGTCTGGCACTGGCAGGACATAAAATAAAGTATTAGGATAAGATTTGATTAATTATTGTTAATTAATATTTAATATATAAAGATTCAATAAATAAATATTGAGAAAAAATATTTAAGAAAAAAAGTTCTTTCTCAATGAAATGTTTTCTTGAAACTTTCTGTCAAAATTTGTTTAAGGAGAAAACTTTGTTTTGAAAACTTTTCTAAGGTCTTTTTTCAAATAAGAAACAAGTCTCAACTTATTTTCCTTCCTCTAAAAAAGATACTTCTTCCTAAAAAGGATTCAAAAATGTTGGCTAACAATTCATAAAACATAATTTTTTAATTGTTACAATCAAAACTTTGGTTACAATCAGTTTAACTTATTAAATACATTAAGAAATATGATTTTTTTTTTTTTTTTTTTTTTTTGATAAGAATGTCCACTGTTCTTATCCAAATTTTAAAAATATAAATATATTATAAATTCTAAACTACAACATTGCTAATTTTGTAAAAATTTTTCTTTTATTATTTTATGTCACTGTCATCTTCAATCAAACTTAATTTCTTTTAAATTTAGTTAAATTATAATTTATGGTATCATAGCAAATTCATCCTCTAATATTCTTTGTGATTTTCTTTCTAACTCCTTTCATTTCTATTACTTTCGAGCTTGCAGGAATACATGACCAAGTATATTTTATGTCTTCATAACGGCAAGTAGAAAAAGAATTTTTCAAACTAAAGCAACAAATTATTTTGTAAAGCCAACCAATAGCAATTATCAAAACTATAATTAGTTATCAAACTCATTATGAAATAAATATACGAATATAACGATGGTTACTACAAATAATATTTATATTAAAAAGTTTATGTTACCAAAAAAAAAAAAAAAAAAAATGGAACGTCTTAAGAAACTTTTAATAACGAACGAGTGAGTGTCAGTTTTTTTCCATTGCTTCTTGAATAGCATTGAAATTTCTTAAAGGATTTTATGGCAATTTTTTCTTGTAATAATAAATATTTTAATACTATTATATTTCCTTTTAATCGGAATTTTATTCATTGAAAAACAATTGAGAACTAAAATATTTAATTAATTTTTTTTTTTTTTTTTTTTTGAGAATTTCCTTTAAAAATTCTTCAAATATCCTTGACACGAGTGTTAATAAAATTCTTTGTATTTTATATGCTGAACAGCACATTCTATGAAATTCTCTAGTGTTCTAAATTATTGGTTAATTAGTAGGTTGGCAAGATTATTTACAATAGCAATAAGCTTTGCATATTGTGTTTATTGTAAGTAGATTCTGTGAATAAAGATCAAATTTGAAGTTCGTTTAATTAAATTTGAATTCATTTAAAGATTATTCTTGAAAAGCATCAAATTATAGCTTAAATATTAAATACACTTACAGGTTATAGGAATTACAGGGTATTTTTAAAAAATTTGGTGTTTATAAGAAATTTTTACAAATATTTGCTATTTACAGGATATTTTTCAAATATTTTCTATTTACTACAAATTTTTCAAATATTTGAAAAATTTACAAAAATGTTCTATTTTTACTAAATTTTTCAAAAGGTTGCTACTCATAGTAATTTTTTAAATATTTGCTATTTATAGAGTATTTTAGAAAAGTTTGCTATTTTTAATAAATTTTAGAAAAAATAACTATTTTAGTTTTTTTTTTTTTTTTTTAATTGCTATTTATAGCAAATTTTTCAAATATTTGTTATTTATAGGAAAATTTGTTATTTTTAGTTAATTATTATTAATTAAATTAATTATTAATTATTAATATTATAATATAATAATTAATAAATTTTTCAAAAAATTGCTATTTACAGTAAAATTTTCAAATATTTCCTATTTACAAAAATTTATAAAAATACTTACAGGAAATTTTAGAAGTATTTGCTGTTTGTAGTAAATTTTCAAAAATTCGTTATATTTAGAAAATTTTACTAAAACTAGCTATTTTTAGTAAATTTTTCAAAAAGTTGCTACTTATAGTATTTTTTTCTAAATATTTGCTATTCATAGAATGTTTGAGAAAAATTTGCTATTTAGTTATAATATATTTTTCAAATATTTGCTATTTACAGGAAATTGTTCAAATACTTGCTATTACAGAAAATTTTTCAAATATACGCTATTTATAGAACATTTTTCAAATACTTGCTATTTTATTTATAGGAATTTTTCAAAAAATTGCTACTTATAGTAAATTTCTCAAATATTTGCTACTTACAGGAAATTTTTGCTATTTTTAGTAATTTTTAATAAATTTTTGAAAAAATTGCTATTTATAGTAAATTTTTCAAATATTTTCTATTCACAAAAATGTCTAAAGATATTTGGTACTTACAGGAAATATTTGCTGTTTATAGTAAATTTTCAAAAATTTGCTACTTTTAGAAATTTTCACAAAAACTAGCTATTTTTAGTAAATTCTTCAAAAAGTAAATTTTTCAAATATTGGCTATTGATAAGAAATTTTTCAAAAATTTGATATCTGCTGAAATTTCTATAAATATTTGCTATTTGCAGGAAATTTTTCAAATATTTGGTAATAGCAGGAAATTTTTCAAATATTTGCTATTTACAGGAATTATTGCTATTTATAGGAAATTTTTCAAAAATTTGCTCAAAAAAAATCTAAGATTCCAAAATCTTCCTATTAGGGAAATTGTTTTAAAGTTTTTTCATTAACAGAAAATTTTCAATAATATATGCTATTTTAAAGAAATTTTTAAAAAATTAGCTCTTTAAAGTAAATTTGTAAAATATTTGTTATTTTTTCTAAAAGTTTGCTCTTTATAGTAAATTTTCTAAAAATTTGCTATTTTAAGAGGAAATTTTGTACAAACTTGCTACTTATGGGAATTTTTCTAAAAATTAGCTATTTATGGGAAAATTTCAAAAAAAATGTCTATATTTGGGAAATTTTCTAAAAATTTGATATTTGAAAAAAAATTGTTTTTATATTTTATAGAAAATTATATTAAAATTGAAAAATTTGTTTATTTGAATTAGAAAATTTTCTATGACTTACTTTATTCGAATTTTTTATGAGAAAATTTTACAATAATAGAAAAATTTTCTATAAAAAAATTTTATTCGAATCAAAAAATTTTCTATAAAAAAATTTTATTCGAATCAAAAAATTTTCTATAAAAAAATGTTTAATCGAATCGAAAAATTTTCTATAAAAGAATTTTTTTTTTTGAATGAAATAATTTTCTATAAGAAAGTTTTATACGAATCAAAAAAATTTTATTCGAATCAAAAAATTTTCCATCAGAAAGTTTACTCACACCACAAAATATTTTGTGAAAAAATTTTTATTAGGAAGATTTTATTCGACATGACAAATTTTATTCCAACCAAAAAATTTTCTATAAGAAAATTTTATTCGAATCGAAAAATTTTCTATAAGAGTTTTATTCGAATTGAAAAATTTTCTACAAGAGACTTTTATTCGAATTGAAAAATTTTCTACAAGAAAATTTTATTCGAATCAATAAATTTTCTATTAGAAAATTTACTCGAACCACAAAATTATTTATGTGAAAATTTTGTTCGCATCAAGTAATTTTTTATAGGAAGGTTTTATTCTACATGAATATTTCATTCGTATCAAAACATTTTCTATAAGAAAATTTTATATTTATTAAAAAAGTTTATATAAGAAAATTATATTCGCATAAAAGAATTTTAATAAGAATCACAGGAAATTTTATGCATATCAAAAAATTTTGTATAAGAAAATTTTATTTGAATCAAACAATTTTCTACGAGAAAATTTTATTCGAATGAAACATTTTTCTATGAGAAAATTTTATTCGAATCAAACAATTTTCCATGAGAAAATGTTCGAATTAAAAAAAATTGTCTGCAAGAAATCTTAGTAAAATTAAGTAATTTCTTATACGAAACTTTTATTCAAATTAAAGCGTTTTCTATAGGAAAATTTTATTCGCATCTAAAATCTATATAAGAACATTGATTACATCAAATCATCTGTCAATAATTAATCAACTTGAAAAATGATTCTATAAGGAAGTTAATTGAATCAGAAAATTCGAATAATCGAAAAATTGTCTATGGGAAAATTTTATTCGAATAACTTTCTATATCAAAAATTTGTTTGAATCGAAAAAACTTTGCTTGATCAAAAATTAAAAAAAAAATCGACTCAAAAAAAATTATAATATTTCTAGAAAAATTACCATTTTAATAATTGAAAAATTTATAATTAGTTTTAAGCAAATTTTCTCTTTAAAGCAAATTTTTTAAAAATAATTTTTTTACTTTTTTATATCGAATTAATCAAGCTGCAATTACTTGCAAGTATTTTCTTTAGAGGCACTAAAATTTGTAAATAAAATTTATAGACTTCTATTTATTTTTTTTTTACATGTGTGTGATATTTATAGCAATTTCTATGGTGCTTTACCATGACTTTTGTTATATTTATTTCCCGTAGTCAAGGTGCTCGTTTGTTCCTGCAGCAATCGAAAACACTTTTGCCATTACCAACTTGATTTTTAATTGTACAAATGGACTTTTTATGACCGTATTTTGTTCTGGTAGATGAATGTACAAGAAATAAAAATAATAAAAGAGAACACGTTAAAGATTTAACTTCGAAATGATGACTCTTTCTCTCTCTCTCTCTCTCTATATATATATATATATATATATATATATATATATAGTTATGTGATGTTAGTGCGGCAGAAAGTGTTGGAAAACCAATTTTTCTAAAACGATTTTATTTCGTTAAAATTGCATATAAAAGTTAATTAGAATGAAAGTCGTTCTTGGACACGTCAAAAAAGATAAATAAATGACATAAAATAGGTAAAGGAAAAAAAAACAAAGAAATCAAGTGTTAATAATTTATTAAACATAATCGTTCCTTTTGGGTATTAAAAGTAATGATATGGAAAAATATTTATTTTCTAACACGCCTAAGGGTATGCTTTAAATTTTTGCTTTTAAACTAACTATCTTTTATCTTTTCAAATTTAACAAACTTAAAGATTTTTTAAAAATATAATTTACAATTACGATAATTTTGTCACCGCATCGCTCAAATCAATCCAATTTAGGTATTGTTGTATCGTATCTCATACTTGTAGTTGTACTGCTACTATAACTTTATGGATTTTATGAAATGAAATTTGTATCCTCGCTCGTCGTCTAATTCCATTAACTTGACTATTATAACTTGTCTTTATTCCCACTCCTAAAACATTTACTTCTCATTGGAGAGATGACAACAGCATAAATGCAACACTAACAGCAACAAAAAAACTAAAATATTAATGCAACCATGATGTATAATAAAGCAACAACAACAGCAACGACAAGAACAACCAACAACAGTTGTCAACATAAAACTTTCTACTATATTTTTAAAACAAGTGTAACGCATATTGTGGTATGGGGAGGAAATCGGAGTGCATGTGCACATTGTAGATATAACCGCAAGGACAACACACACACATACACATATAACTTTCGATATTTATTTTACTTTCTTACCACACCACACACAAACAAACACACTTTCAACAATGTTCATTTGCGAGGACTAAATGATGAGGGAGAAGCAGGAGCGTTAGAGAAAATATTCGAAAAAAATATAATTCGAAGTAAAATTTTTTCTATACAAATTATTCGAATCGAAAAGTTATTCGAATAAAAAAATTATTCGAATAAAACAATTATATACGAATCATTTCCTTTTGTAATAATATTGTTTGTATTCGAATAACTTTTTTACTCGAATAATTATTTGATTCGTATTTCTTCGATCCAAAAAACAAAAAGAAATGAAACCAAACAAAAATTTATTCAAATCGAAAATTTTTCTTCAGAAAACTATCCGAATCACATAATTTTCTATAAAAAAATTTTATTCAAAAATTTTCTTTAAGCAAAAATTTATTCGAATCGAAAATTTTTCGTAAGGTAATTAATTGAATCAAAAAAGCTTTTATAAGAAAACACTTATTCGAACCAAAAAAATTTTCCCACATAAAAATTTTATTCCAATCAAATTTTTCTAGGAAAAAATTTTATTCGTATAATTATTTATCTCGAATTTTCTTATAGAAAATTCTTTGAATCAAAAGCATAAGAAAGTATATCAAATAAAAATTTTTTTCAACCTAACAATTTTCTATAAAAAATTTTCTTCGAAACGGAAAAGAAGTAAAGAAATCAAATCGCCAAATTTTCTATATGAAAAAATTTTATAGAAATCGAAAATTTTTCTATAAGAAATTAATCGAACCGAAAAATTTTCTATAAAAAAATTAATCGCATGAAAACTAGACGATTCAAAAAACGTTCTCTATTAAAATTAATTGCAAAATATTCTATACGAAAATTAATTGAATCGAAAAAATTTCTAAAAAAAAAATTAATTACTTTAAAAAATTTTCTTTAAGAATAAAATTTTTTTGAATCTAAAAATTATCTATAGGAAAAATTTTAATTCGAATAAAAAAATTTGCCATAACAAAATTTATTCAAACAAAAAAAAAATTATAAGAAAATCACACTCGCTTCAAAATTTTTCTACATCAAAATTATTTAAACGAAAAAATTTTTATAAAAAAATAAATCAAATCGAAAATACTTTCTTTGAGAAGATTAATCGAATATTCAAATATACGAAAAAAATTAAAGAAAATTATGCGAATCATCGAAATATTTTCTATAAAGAAAATTATTCGTAAAATCGAACACATTATTCAAATAATGGAACAAATTAACAGATTATTCGAATAATCGAAAAATTTTCTTTAAAGAAAATTACTCGAATATTCGAAAAATTTCTTTAAAAAAAATTATTCGAATATTTGAAAAAAATATCGAAATTTCTAAACAAAAAAATTTCGTTTAATCGAAAAATTTTCTATAAAAAAATTATTCCAATATGGATTATTCGAATAATTTTTTTTTTATACAAAATTATTTCGATTATTCGAATGATTCGGTTATGCGAATAATTATCTTTTATAGAAAAATATTTTCTATAAAAGTAATTTACTCGAATAATCGAAAAAATTTCTATAAAAGGAAAATGTTCGAAAAATCGAAAAGTTTCCTATAAAAGAAAATTATTCGAATAATCGAAAAATTATTCGAATAATCGAAAAATTTTCTATAAAAGAAAATTATTCGAATAATCGAAAAATTTTCTATAAAAGAAAATTATTCGAATAATCGAAAAAGTTTTTATAAAAGAAGATTACTTGAACAATTGAAAAATTTTCTAAAAAAGAAAATTATCCGAAAAATTGAAAAATTTTTTGAAAAAGAAAATTATTCGAATAATTAAAAAATTTTCTATAAAGAAAATTATTCGAATAATCGAAAAATTTTTTATAAACGAAAATTATTCGAATAATCGAAAAATGTTTTTATAAAAGAAAATTATTGGAATAATCGAAAAACTTTTTAAAAAGAAAATTATTCGAATAATCGAGAAACTTTTTATAAAAGAAAATTATTCGAATAATCGAAAAATTAAAAAAAAAATATTTGAATAATCGAAAAATTTCTATAAAAGAAAATTATTAAAAAATCGACGAATTTTCTATAAAAGAAAATTATTCGAATAATTGAAAAATGTTCTATAAAAGAAAATTATTAAAAAATCGACGAATTTTCTATAAAAGAAAATTATTCGAATAATTGAAAAATGTTCTATAAAAGAAAATTATGCGAATAATCAAAAAATTCTCTATAAAAGAAAATTATTCGAATAAGCGAAAAATTTTCTATAAAGAAAAATTTGTTCTGTATAATGAAATTGTTTTTAGTGTCCCCTTCCTTCGCTACCTCTCTTTTGCAGAGGTCTCCTTTGCGAGTATAAATTTGTTGTGTCCAGCTCTATAACTTTTGGTTTTGTTTTTGTTTATTCTTTTCATTTTTTTTTTCCTACTGTTTGCTTCTTATATTTATTCTTTTTGTCCATTCTATAGACACAAGCTGTTACCATGGCATTTTTAGCGCCACATGCAATTAGCAACAGAGGTTTAATCTTCTTTTAAACTTGTGCCCACGAAAGTTAGTCCTTCTTGTCGTTTTTGCTATTTTTTTCTTTTATATTTTTTCTTTAGCCTTCTTTGAATTTAACACAACGAAATATTTTTCCAAACAATACGAAGAAAATCTTTGACAAAACTTGTGTACATTTCGAGCTGAATTTTTTTTTAGCTATGGAATGAGATACTTTAATAAAAGTTTTATTTTTTTTATGAATGAAAGACGCAAAGAAAAAAAAACATATTTTGATGTAAAACAGAACAAGTTAGAGCGCTATATTCGGCTGTGCCGAACCTTTTATACCTTACCGACAAATAACAAAATTTATGCATTAAAGTACGTTTTCAAATTTTCACATTTATATTAAATAGAAAACTGTAAACTCAAAATTAAACTATCATAGCAAGCGTTGCTCCTTAAGAAAAATCAACAGCAACAACACTGATGACTACTAGATTTATACACAGAAATTTTTACGGAGATACATGCTTATACAAAAAGCACAGTAATAACATTGATCCATTGCAATGATTGTGTTTATGTATATACAATAAACAACGACTGCTTGCTTATACAAAAAAACAACAACACTGAAAGTCATTGTAATGTTTTTTGTATATGTTTGTGTGTATATGTTTTTAATAATTTTCCGATATGGTTAATTCGAAGAACCGAAATTTTAGAAAAGTATTTGCAACAGGCAGAAACGAAGGTACAGAAACGAATTCTGAAGCTTATATAAAAGCTTCACAAAGTCCATAAATGCTTTTTGACCGATATCTCAGTTACTAATGAATCGATCTTGTAAATATATTCCAAAAAAATATTTCGAATTTTCTGTGCAAAAGCGAAGTAGCTAGCTTACGAGTATATTGTGGCTTAGAAAAGTTGAAACAAGTTGATATTTCAACCATTAGTGGACCGACTTTGCTGATTTTTATTGGCGTCATTCTAAGGAATATTCCCTATAATTTGATAGATAAAACATATATATCCGATAGCTGGAGCTTTCTGAAATCTGATTTCAACAGACAGACGGACATACGAATATCTTTTTATCGAATAAGCATCCAGGAAATATATAATATTTGGGGTCTTAGATGAATATTGTAGAAATTACAAACGGAAAGACAAACTTATATATACCCTTTACACCTGTGGTGAAGGGTATAAGAAAAAAAAAAAAGAATTATGTGCAGAGAAATGAGAAAATAAATAGTTAAGTCGTTAGACTTAAAGAAATTTTTAAAACTTAAAAGTTTTAGTTTCAACATACATACACATTGGCTTAATACAAATATAATCTAACAAGTTTTTCTTTAGTAGTTTTTTATACTTCTCTTAGCTTTTTTTTTTTGATTTTTTGTTTTTTTGTTTTTTTTTTTTCTTTTCTTTTTGTAATTTTAATCAGTTAATGACTAAAAATGTCTCTGAGTGCTAATTATTTGTTATCGCCATAAACTTGTTATAAAAAGATTAAGTTTTTTTTTAGCTTTCTAGTTTTTGTACTTATGATCCCCCCATATGCAGCTAATTATAAAAAACGTGTTCAGACTAGTGAAAAAAAAATATCAAAAAATAAAAATGTTCTTTAAAAAGGGATAACAGTTGTATTTTAATTAATATTTATTTGTTTGAACCTAATTTTATACATATTTGTGGAAAAAAGTTATTTACAAATATTTGTCTAGTGTGAACGCCATATATAAATATTTAATTTGCTTCACATTCCCTTAAAAAAGATTCAATATTGTTTGGTTTGTATCAGTATTTCATTCACCTTCAAGCATTTGCTATTCATTTACAATTTCCTAAATGTTTATTGAGGGATAAATGTTGCATGTTAATGCAAACATATGTTTGTTTAGTGCAACCATATGTGGCGCAATTATGAGTATTTATTATTCCAGCAAAATGAAGTGAATTCAAAATTAGTTAAATCTAGCAACTAGGCAAAAAGATATATGTTGAATTACCAATGACCAAAGGACAAAAGGGGTAAAATCTTTAGGGATAAAATTAAACTTTTTTTAAAGTATTTTCATCATCAAAATTTAGTAATTAAAATCGGCATTTATTGTAATAAAAATAGAAAAAGAAACTATATTTATAAATGATTTTAGAATTATTATAAAATGCTGATGCGACAATAATATAATAATTTAAATAAATAATTATTTAACAAAACTGTGAGCATTTGTTAACCGCTTAAACATTTCATATACATACTTTAATTTAAATATTCCCTCAAATATGCAAATATTTTTCAATAACAATAATAATAAAAATAATTTACCATTTTAAATATTTTATCACAATCTTCACCATATTTTGCAAACTTTATAAAATTTTCAAATAAATTATTAATTTATCTACTATAAACATAAATATAAATAAATTAATTATTTAAATTTTAATTTATAACATTTAGCAAACTAAAACTAACTAAATATTTAATATTCACCGTAAACTTCAAATTTATTTTGTAAATTATAAACAAGTCGAAAATCAAAGTCAAAAACTTTTTATTTATTGTTTGTTTAATTTAAAATTAGAACAAAAGCTCTTCAAAACCAATTTTCAAAGGGAGTCAAATTAATGAAGCAGTCAGTTGATAAAATCTAAACAATTTATTACAGCAACAGCCAAGAAGAAAAGAAATGAGAAGGAGATTTAACATAAATTTGTTGCTGGCGGCTCAATAATATTTTAGACAAGTAAATAGAAAGCAAAAAGAAGAAAAATATTTATTTACAAATATATTTACAAAAGATCAAGTTGTAAAAATAGCCAAGAATTATAGAGTAGATTGTACTACCAAATAGTCTTACTATAGCGTATAAACCAAACTACTGACCAGACTATAAAAATGACAATAGACTAGACTATTAACTAGACTATTAGGCAGACTATAGACTTGACTATGAACTAAACTATAGACTAAATTATAAACTAGAATATAGACTAAAATATATCATATACGAACTATGCTATAGGCTAGTCTATGACCTAAACTGTAGACTAAACTTCAGACTAGACTACACTATAGATAGACTAGACAATAGACTAAACTAGACTGCTAGACTATCACCTAAGGCACACACCAGACCATGCACTGAATTATAAACTATAAACTGTAGACTATAGACTAGACTATAGACTAGACTATAGACTAGACTATAGACTAGACTATAGACTAGACTATAGACTAGACTATAGACTAGACTATAGACTAGACTATAGACTAGACTATAGACTAGACTATAGACTAGACTATAGACTAGACTATAGACTAGACTATAGACTAGACTATAGACTAGACTATAGACTAGACTATAGACTAGACTATAGACTAGACTATAGACTAGACTATAGACTAGACTATAGACTAGACTATAGACTAGACTATAGACTAGACTATAGACTAGACTATAGACTAGACTATAGACTAGACTATAGACTAGACTATAGACTAGACTATAGACTAGACTATAGACTAGACTATAGACTAGACTATAGACTAGACTATAGACTAGACTATAGACTAGACTATAGACTAGACTATAGACTAGACTATAGACTAGACTATAGACTAGACTATAGACTAGACTATAGACTAGACTATAGACTAGACTATAGACTAGACTATAGACTAGACTATAGACTAGACTATAGACTAGACTATAGACTAGACTATAGACTAGACTATAGACTAGACTATAGACTAGACTATAGACTAGACTATAGACTAGACTATAGACTAGACTATAGACTAGACTATAGACTAGACTATAGACTAGACTATAGGCTAGACTATAGACTAGACTATAGGCTAGACTATAGACTAGATTACAGACTAGACTATAGGCTAGACTATAGACTAGATTATAGACTAGATTATAGACTAGATTATAGACTAGACTATAGACTAGACTATAGACTAGATTATAGACTAGATTATAGACTAGATTATAGACTAGACTATAGACTAGATTATAGACTAGATTATAGACTAGACTATAGACTAGATTATAGACTAGATTATAGACTAGACTATAGACTAGACTATAGACTAGATTATAGACTAGACTATAGACTAGACTATAGACTAGACTATAGACTAGATTATAGACTAGATTATAGACTAGATTATAGACTAGACTATAGACTAGATTATAGACTAGACTATAGACTAGATTATAGACTAGATTATAGACTAGACTATAGACTAGACTATAGACTAGACTATAGACTAGATTATAGACTAGATTATAGACTAGATTATAGACTAGACTATAGACTAGATTATAGACTAGATTATAGACTAGATTATAGACTAGACTATAGACTAGACTATAGACTAGACTATAGACTAGATTATAGACTAGACTATAGACTAGACTATAGACTAGACTATAGACTAGACTATAGACTAGATTATAGACTAGACTATAGACTAGACTATAGACTAGATTATAGACTAGACTATAGACTAGACTATAGACTAGACTATAGACTAGACTATAGACTAGATTATAGACTAGACTATAGACTAGACTATAGACTAGACTATAGACTAGATTATAGACTAGACTATAGACTAGATTATAGACTAGACTATAGACTAGATTATAGACTAGACTATAGACTAGACTATAGACTAGACTATAGACTAGATTATAGACTAGACTATAGACTACACTATAGACTAGATTATAGACTAGACTATAGACTAGACTATAGACTAGACTATAGACTAGATTATAGACTAGATTATAGACTAGACTATAGACTAGACTATAGACTAGATTATAGACTAGATTATAGACTAGACTATAGACTAGACTATAGACTAGACTATAGACTAGACTATAGACTAGACTATAGACTAGACTATAGACTAGACTATAGACTAGACTATAGACTAGATTATAGAGTAGACTATAGACTAGACTATAGACTAGACTATAAACTAGATTATAGAGTAGACTATAGACTAGACTATAGACTAGACTATAGACTAGATTATAGAGTAGACTATAGACTAGACTATAGACTAGAGTATAGAGTAGACTATAGACTAGACTATAGACTAGACTATAGACTAGACTATAGACTAGATTATAGAGTAGACTATAGACTAGACTATAGACTAGACTATAGACTAGATTATAGAGTAGACTATAGACTAGACTATAGACTAGACTATAGACTAGACTATAGACTAGATTATAGAGTAGACTATAGACTAGACTATAGACTAGACTATAGACTAGATTATAGAGTAGGCTATAGACTAGACTATAGACTAGACTATAGACTAGATTATAGAGTAGACTATAGACTAGACTATAGACTAGACTATAGACTAGATTATAGAGTAGACTATAGACTAGACTATAGACTAGACTATAGACTAGATTATAGAGTAGACTATAGACTAGACTATAGACTAGACTATAGACTAGATTATAGAGTAGACTATAGACTAGACTATAGACTAGACTATAGACTAGATTATAGAGTAGACTATAGACTAGACTATAGACTAGACTATAGACTAGATTATAGAGTAGACTATAGACTAGACTATAGACTAGACTATAGACTAGATTATAGAGTAGACTATAGACTAGACTATAGACTAGACTATAGACTAGACTATAGAGTAGACTATAGACTAGACTATAGACTAGACTATAGACTAGACTATAGAGTAGACTATAGACTAGACTATAGACTAGACTATAGACTAGACTATAGAGTAGACTATAGACTAGACTATAGACTAGACTATAGACTAGACTATAGAGTAGACTATAGACTAGACTATAGACTAGACTATAGACTAGACTATAGAGTAGACTATAGACTAGACTATAGACTAGACTATAGACTAGACTATAGAGTAGACTATAGACTAGACTATAGACTAGACTATAGACTAGACTAAAGAGTAGACTATAGACTAGACTATAGACTAGACTATAGACTAGACTAAAGAGTAGACTATAGACTAGACTATAGACTAGACTATAGACTAGACTATAGAGTAGACTATAGACTAGACTATAGACTAGACTATAGACTAGACTATAGAGTAGACTATAGACTAGACTATAGACTAGACTATAGACTAGACTATAGAGTAGACTATAGACTAGACTATAGACTAGACTATAGACTAGACTATAGAGTAGACTATAGACTAGACTATAGAGTAGACTATAGACTAGACTATAGACTAGACTATAGACTAGACTATAGACTAGACTATAGACTAGACTATAGACTAGACTATAGACTAGACTATAGACTAGACTATAGACTAGACTATAGACTAGACTATAGACTAGACTATAGACTAGACTATAGACTAGACTATAGAGTAGACTATAGAGTAGACTATAGACTAGACTATAGACTAGACTATAGAGTAGACTATAGACTAGACTATAGACTAGACTATAGAGTAGACTATAGACTAGACTATAGACTAGACTATAGACTAGACTATAGAGTAGACTATAGACTAGACTATAGACTAGACTATAGACTAGACTATAGAGTAGACTATAGACTAGACTATAGACTAGACTATAGACTAGACTATAGAGTAGACTATAGACTAGACTATAGACTAGACTATAGAGTAGACTATAGACTAGACTATAGACTAGACTATAGACTAGACTATAGACTAGACTATAGACTAGACTATAGACTAGACTATAGACTAGACTATAGACTAGACTATAGACTAGACTATAGACTAGACTATAGACTAGACTATAGACTAGACTATAGACTAGACTATAGACTAGACTATAGACTAGACTATAGACTAGACTATAGACTAGACTATAGACTAGACTATAGACTAGACTATAGACTAGACTATAGACTAGACTATAGACTAGACTATAGACTAGACTATAGACTAGACTATAGACTAGACTATAGACTAGACTATAGACTAGACTATAGACTAGACTATAGACTAGACTATAGACTAGACTATAGACTAGACTATAGACTAGACTATAGACTAGACTATAGACTAGACTATAGACTAGAC
This sequence comes from Protocalliphora azurea, assembly GCA_932274085.1. Taxonomy (NCBI): domain Eukaryota; kingdom Metazoa; phylum Arthropoda; class Insecta; order Diptera; family Calliphoridae; genus Protocalliphora; species Protocalliphora azurea. The sequence continues at coordinate 54,068,002 of OW026519.1, forward strand.
TATAGACTAGACTATAGACTAGACTATAGACTAGACTATAGACTAGACTATAGACTAGACTATAGAGTAGACTATAGACTAGACTATAGACTAGACTATAGACTAGACTATAGACTAGACTATAGACTAGACTATAGACTAGACTATAGACTAGACTATAGACTAGACTATAGACTAGACTATAGACTAGACTATAGACTAGACTATAGACTAGACTATAGACTAGACTATAGAGTAGACTATAGACTAGACTATAGACTAGACTATAGAGTAGACTATAGACTAGACTATAGACTAGACTATAGAGTAGACTATAGACTAGACTATAGACTAGACTATAGACTAGACTATAGAGTAGACTATAGAGTAGACTATAGACTAGACTATAGAGTAGACTATAGACTAGACTATAGACTAGACTATAGACTAGACTATAGAGTAGACTATAGACTAGACTATAGACTAGACTATAGACTAGACTATAGAGTAGACTATAGACTAGACTATAGAGTAGACTATAGACTAGACTATAGACTAGACTATAGACTAGACTATAGACTAGACTATAGACTAGACTATAGACTAGACTATAGACTAGACTATAGACTAGACTATAGACTAGACTATAGACTAGACTATAGACTAGACTATAGACTAGACTATAGACTAGACTATAGACTAGACTATAGACTAGACTATAGACTAGACTATAGACTAGACTATAGACTAGACTATAGACTAGACTATAGAGTAGACTATAGACTAGACTATAGACTAGACTATAGACTAGACTATAGACTAGACTATAGACTAGACTATAGACTAGACTATAGAGTAGACTATAGAGTAGACTATAGACTAGACTATAGACTAGACTATAGACTAGACTATAGACTAGACTATAGACTAGACTATAGACTAGACTATAGAGTAGACTATAGACTAGACTATAGACTAGACTATAGAGTAGACTATAGACTAGACTATAGACTAGACTATAGAGTAGACTATAGACTAGACTATAGACTAGACTATAGACTAGACTATAGAGTAGACTATAGAGTAGACTATAGACTAGACTATAGAGTAGACTATAGACTAGACTATAGACTAGACTATAGACTAGACTATAGAGTAGACTATAGACTAGACTATAGACTAGACTATAGACTAGACTATAGAGTAGACTATAGACTAGACTATAGACTAGACTATAGACTAGACTATAGAGTAGACTATAGACTAGACTATAGAGTAGACTATAGACTAGACTATAGACTAGACTATAGACTAGACTATAGAGTAGACTATAGACTAGACTATAGACTAGACTATAGACTAGACTATAGACTAGACTATAGACTAGACTATAGAGTAGACTATAGACTAGACTATAGACTAGACTATAGACTAGACTATAGACTAGACTATAGACTAGACTATAGAGTAGACTATAGACTAGACTATAGACTAGACTATAGACTAGACTATAGACTAGAATATAGACTAGACCATAGACTAGACTATAGACTAGACTATAGACTAGACTATAGACTAGAATATAGACTAGACCATAGACTAGACTATAGACTAGACTATAGACTAGACTATAGACTAGACTATAGACTAGACTATAGACTAGACTATAGACTAGACTATAGACTAGACTATAGACTAGACCATAGACTAGACTATAGACTAGACTATAGACTAGACTATAGACTAGACCATAGACTAGACTATAGACTAGACTATAGACTAGACCATAGACTAGACTATAGACTAGACTATAGACTAGACTATAGACTAGACTATAGACTGTTGGAAAAACAAAATTTGGTGCTAATTCCTAAGCCTAATAAACCACAAGGCGATCCCTCTGCCTATAGACCAATATGTCTACTCGACACACAAGGGAAAATTCTGGAGAAAATCATACAAAATCGATTGCTACCCATTGTAGAGGAAAGAAATGGTCTGTCGAACCACCAATTTGGGTTTCGAAAAGCTAGATCGACCATCGATGCAATCCGTATGGTAGTAGATACAGCACGAATGGCGATAGAAGGCAAGGGAGCAAGTAGGAAGTACTGTGCTATCATAACGCTTGATGTAAAGAACGCGTTTAACTCTGCGAACTGGGGAATAATAATTCAAAAGCTAAACGGAATCGGCATACCGGCGTATTTAATAAGATTGATAGTAAGCTATTTCACAGACAGAAAGCTCTGTTACCAAACCGACGAAGGAGTCGTAACATACAATGTCACTGCAGGAGTTCCACAAGGCTCTGTGCTTGGTCCACTATTGTGGAATATAATGTACAACGATGTTCTAGAGCTTAACATTCCGGAAGAGGCGAACATTATAGGTTTTGCAGATGACATAGCAGTTACGGTTTCAGCAAGATATATGGACGAAGTGGAGCTAATCTCGAATGAAGTAGTATGGACTATTAGAAACTGGATGAAAAGTGTGGGGTTGGAACTTGCCGAACATAAAACGGAGATTGTATTAGTTACAAGCAGGCGTAAAAAAGAGACCATGAGAATAACGGTTGGAGAACACCAGGTGACATCAAAATCCCATCTCAAATATTTGGGAGTTCTCATAGATGCCAGACTTAACTTTAGGACACATATAGAATATACTACTAACAAGGCAGTAAATATTAGAGCCGCTCTTGAAAGAATGATGCCGAATGTAGGAGGACCAAGGCAATCCAAAAGGAAGATAATATCGACGGTGGTCAGCTCAGTTATACTTTACGCTGCTCCCATATGGTCAGTAGCTCTGAAAGTAAAGACCGCAGCGAAGAAGCTAAAATCTGTATACAGGTTATCGGTCCTACGAGTATGCTGCTCTTTTCGAACAACATCCGACGAAGCGGCCCACGTCATAGCGGGAATGATTCCTATAGATATCTTGGCTGACGAAGCCAAACGCTTGGATGAAAACAGAAGAGACCCAAATCAACTGGACACTCGTGTACATAAAATTGAAAGAGAAGCTTCTATAAGGCAATGGCAGAGCAGATGGGAAGACAGCCGCAAAGGAAGGTGGACCTTTAAACTAATCCCGAAAATAGATGTATGGCTAAACAGACGACATGGAGAAGTTAATTACCACTTAACGCAGTTTCTCTCAGGCCACGGAGGATACCGAAGTTACCTGTACAGATTCGGGTTGGATAACTCCCCATATTGCCCTAACTGTCCAAACCAAGAGGAAGACCCAGAACACGTCGTGTTCTACTGCGCACGCTTTCGCCACGATCGACAGAAAACTGAAGAAGTCCTTGGATGCCAACTTAATCCGCAAAATATTGTTGACATCATCCTAAATAGGAAGGAAAATTGGGATGCAATATCCTCAATGATTAAAAGTATTCATGATAAACTTGGAACGGAAGAGAATCTGAGGAAATCCCAGACACCAGAAGTAGCCTAGATAGGGCTCTCCTGCCCTGCGATGCAATATCTTTGTAGACAGTTCCGCAGGGTTGCTGAATGACGAAGGAGGTGGTTTTAGTCGGTAGGAATCCGACATAACCCGTTGGGCCTCAAGTGGCATCGGGTATCATATGAAAGATTTCCACCTACCTAATATAAAAAAAAAAAAAAAAAAAAAAAAAAGACTAGACTATAGACTAGACTATAGACTAGACTATAGACTAGACTATAGACTAGACTATAGACTAGACTATAGACTAGACTATAGACTAGACTATAGACTAGACTATAGACTAGACTATAGACTAGACTATAGACTAGACTATAGACTAGACTATAGACTAGACTATAGACTAGACTATAGACTAGACTATAGACTAGACTATAGACTAGACTATAGACTAGACTATAGACTAGACTATAGACTAGACTATAGACTAGACTATAGACTAGACTATAGACTAGACTATAGACTAGACTATAGACTAGACTATAGACTAGACTATAGACTAGACTATAGACTAGACTATAGACTAGACTATAGACTAGACTATAGACTAGACTATAGACTAGACTATAGACTAGACTATAGACTAGACTATAGACTAGACTATAGACTAGACTATAGACTAGACTATAGACTAGACTATAGACTAGACTATAGACTAGACTATAGACTAGACTATAGACTAGACTATAGACTAGACTATAGACTAGACTATAGACTAGACTATAGACTAGACTATAGACTAGACTATAGACTAGACTATAGACTAGACTATAGACTAGACTATAGAGGAAATATCCGAGCACACAGAAGACGGATTTGTAAGAGCCAAAGTTGGAGGTATTCATATATACAGTTGCTATGCCCCTCCTAGTGCAACAATTGAAGAGTTTGGGAAGATGTTAGATAATCTGCTAAGAGACTCAGATAATCATAATCCAAAAATTATAGCAGGAGACTTTAATGCATGGGCTGTTGATTGGGGTAGCCGAAAAACAAATACCAGAGGACGTATTTTACTCGAAGCGATTTCTAGGCATAACCTAGTGCTAGCAAATAGTGGAAATACACCAACATTCTCTACTGGAGGAAGAAGCTCTGTCGTGGATTTAACATTCATGAGTAGTTCCTTGGCAAGGGATATGAATTGGAGAGTCAGCGAACAATACACTCACAGTGACCATCAAGCTATTATATTTTCAGTCCATAGCTTGCGTAGTAGACATCCTTCTCGTGAAGGGGATGCACCGGAATATATTGGTTGGGCCTCTAAAAGACTTAACGAAGAAGTATTTACCCAGGAATTTGGAAACAACTTTGAGCTGAATGGTACAGCACTGGAGAAAGTGAAACAAATGGAATCAAGAATCAAAATCGCATGTGACGTCGCTATGCCAAAACGAAGAATGACGAGGAACTGTCCCCCAAATTACTGGTGGAACTCGGAAATCAATAACCTCCGCGCGCTGTGCATAAGAGCTAGAAGACGAACCAAACGTCTTATGGGACGACCAGAGTTCGAAGAAGCGTGTCGCGAATTTCGAACCGCAAGGCGAGAGTTTCAACATGCTATTTCAAGAAGCAAGAAAAATAGCTTCAGAAATATATGCTTAGAGGCAGATAATGATCCTTGGGGAAAGGCATACAGGGTGGTAACCTCGCGCCTTAAGGGCAGAAAGTCCCCACAGCCAAGTTGTCCCATTTTACTAGGGAAGATAATCAGAACTCTGTTCCCGGAACATAGACGCAATATAAGTACGGCGACAAGAATGAACCCAATAGAATCCATACCGTTGGTGACAGAAGAGGAGCTGCTTCAGATAGCAAAGAAAATCGGAGACAACAAAGCTCCAGGACCTGATGGAATTCCAAACAATGCGCTTAAGTTGGCAGTTAGAACAGCAACGAAACCGTTCGTGGATGTATTTAATGAATGTCTAAAGGAAGGAGTGTTTCCAAACTGTTGGAAAAAACAAAATTTGGTGCTAATTCCTAAGCCTAATAAACCACAAGGCGATCCCTCTGCCTATAGACCAATATGTCTACTCGACACACAAGGGAAAATTCTGGAGAAAATCATACAAAATCGATTGCTACCCATTGTAGAGGAAAGAAATGGTCTGTCGAACCACCAATTTGGGTTTCGAAAAGCTAGATCGACCATCGATGCAATCCGTATGGTAGTAGATACAGCACGAATGGCGATAGAAGGCAAGGGAGCAAGTAGGAAGTACTGTGCTATCATAACGCTTGATGTAAAGAACGCGTTTAACTCTGCGAACTGGGGAATAATAATTCAGAAGCTAAACGGAATCGGCATACCGGCGTATTTAATAAGATTGATAGTAAGCTATTTCACAGACAGAAAGCTCTGTTACCAAACCGACGAAGGAGTCGTAACATACAATGTCACTGCAGGAGTTCCACAAGGCTCTGTGCTTGGTCCACTATTGTGGAATATAATGTACAACGATGTTCTGGAGCTTAACATTCCGGAAGAGGCGAACATTATAGGTTTTGCAGATGACATAGCAGTTACGGTTTCAGCAAGATATATGGACGAAGTGGAGCTAATCTCGAATGAAGTAGTATGGACTATTAGAAACTGGATGAAAAGTGTGGGGTTGGAACTTGCCGAACATAAAACGGAGATTGTATTAGTTACAAGCAGGCGTAAAAAAGAGACCATGAGAATAACGGTTGGAGAACACCAGGTGACATCAAAATCCCATCTCAAATATTTGGGAGTTCTCATAGATGCCAGACTTAACTTTAAGACACATATGGAATATACTACTAACAAGGCAGTAAATATTAGAGCCGCTCTTGAAAGAATGATGCCGAATGTAGGAGGACCAAGGCAATCCAAAAGGAAGATAATATCGACGGTGGTCAGCTCAGTTATACTTTACGCTGCTCCCATATGGTCAGTAGCTCTGAAAGTAAAGACCGCAGCGAAGAAGCTAAAATCTGTATACAGGTTATCGGTCCTACGAGTATGCTGCTCTTTTCGAACAACATCCGACGAAGCGGCCCACGTCATAGCGGGAATGATTCCTATAGATATCTTGGCTGACGAAGCCAAACGCTTGGACGAGAACAGAAGAGACCCAAATCAACTGGACACTCGTGTACGTAAAATTGAAAGAGAAGCTTCTATAAGGCAATGGCAGAGCAGATGGGAAGACAGCCGCAAAGGAAGGTGGACCTTTAAACTAATCCCGAAAATAGATGTATGGCTAAACAGACGACATGGAGAAGTTAATTACCACTTAACGCAGTTTCTCTCAGGCCACGGAGGATACCGAAGTTACCTGTACAGATTCGGGTTGGATAACTCCCCATATTGCCCTAACTGTCCAAACCAAGAGGAAGACCCAGAACACGTCGTGTTCTACTGCGCACGCTTTCGCCACGATCGACAGAAAACTGAAGAGGTCCTTGGATGCCAACTTAATCCGCAAAATATTGTTGACATCATCCTAAATAGGAAGGAAAATTGGGATGCAATATCCTCAATGATTAAAAGTATTCATGATAAACTTGGAACGGAAGAGAATCTGAGGAAATCCCAGACACCAGAAGTAGCCTAGATAAGGCTCTCCTGCCCTGCGATGCAATATCTTTGTAGACAGTTCCGCAGGGTTGCTGAATGACGAAGGAGGTGGTTTTAGTCGGTAGGAATCCGACATAACCCGTTGGGCCTCAAGTGGCATCGGGTATCATATGGAAGATTTCCACCTGCCTAATAGAAAAAAAAAAAAAAAAAAAAAAGACTAGACTATAGACTAGACTATAGACTAGACTATAGACTAGACTATAGACTAGACTATAGACTAGACTATAGACTAGACTATAGACTAGACTATAGACTAGACTATAGACTAGGCTATAGACTAGACTATAGACTAGACTATAGACTAGACTATAGACTAGACTATAGACTAGACTATAGACTAGACTATAGACTAGACTATAGACTAGACTATAGACTAGACTATAGACTAGACTATAGACTAGACTATAGACTAGACTATAGACTAGACTATAGACTAGACTATAGACTAGACTATAGACTAGACTATAGACTAGATTATAGACTATAGACTAGACTATAGACTAGACTATAGACTAGATTATAGACTATAGACTAGACTATAGACTAGATTATAGACTATAAACTAGACTATAGACTAGATTATAGACTATAGACTATAGACTATAGACTATAGACTATAGACTATAGACTAGACTATAGACTAGACTATAGACTAGATTATAGACTATAGACTATAGACTAGACTATAGACTAGACTACAGACTAGATTATAGACTATAGACTATAGACTAGACTATAGCTTAGACTATAGACTAGATTATAGACTATAGACCAGATTATGGACTAGACTATAGACTAGATTATAGACTATAGACTAGACTATAGACTAGACTATAGACTATAGACTATAGACTAGACTATAGACTAGACTATAGACTAGACTATAGACTAGACTATAGACTAGATTATAGACTATAGACTAGACTATAGACTAGATTATAGACTATAGACTATAGACTAGACTATAGACTATATACTAGATTATAGACTATAGACTATAGACTAGACTATAGACTAGACAATAGACTAGATTATAGACTATAGACTATAGACTAGACTATAGACTAGACTATAGACTAGACTATAGACTAGATTATAGGCTAAACTATAGACTAGACGAACAGCTAGAATCTAGACTACATTATAGTAGAGGCTACTCTTTATAAGAAACTAATATTTAATAAAATCAAGAAGATTTCTTCTGTTTTTTAACAACGTTTTGCTTTTCTGGTTTTTTTATTTTTTTTTTTGGCTTTGAACTTCACATATCGTAAAAAAATCTGTTTATATTATATATTTGTACATTTTTATATTTAGATTCTTATGTCTAAAACAAACAATACAAAAAGTTTTTTACTTTGCTATAATTGTAATAAAATACTAAATTAAGCTAAATGAACTAATAAATTTATAATAAACGAAAATTTATACAAAACAATATTGTTATTGTGTAAAAAATTGTTCAAACAAAAGAATCACAAAATGGTCAATGAGCCTTTTATGAAAACAATAAAATATTAGTTACAAATAAGTAATGAAGCCCTAATAACTGTAAATTAGAATTATACTAAATTGGATTTATGCAAACAAAATAAACTATAAAACTTTTCGCAGGCTATACAAGACTGTCAAATTAGAAGAAAATAAATTTAGAATTATAAAGGGCTTTCAATTAGTATTTTTTGGCACAAAATGCTTTAAAAGACAAACATATTTTTCTATAAATTTACAGATATATATATATATATATATAAAACCGTTAATAAATATTTTTTAGATATATCAAAATTTTTAAAATTTTTGGCTCAAAAGAAAAATTATTTTTTTCCAAAGATTTAAAAGTTAATTTTGAAAACGACCCTCGGTATTATTATCACATAATACATTAATTTATTTTTTATATATTCACTCTCTGTACCGTACGTTCATGAATACTTTAGTATTAAATATAAGTAATTCCGAAAAGTAGGCAATTTATTTTTGTTGTTTTTATAATTCATGCCAAATACATATTAATCGCTTTTGGCGTGATTTATAAAAACCTAATGCCTCGAAACACGTACACACACAAACATTCTAACATATATTCACTCGTGAAAAACAAACTCTAATATATACATTTTCATTCATACGAAATGTATACTTATGCCTACAAACAGACTTATGCTAACAAATACACTTAAAATAACAACGTTTATATATGAGAAATACAGGAGGCATTTTATGTAAGTGGAGAAGTATGCATAGGTTTTTTTTAATACATACTCATACATAATAATACAGATGTTTGCTTGAAGCACGTATTTTTTAAATATTTATGCAACAATCCTGTACATCAACGAACACTTAGAGACACAAATATCCTTTTACATATGTGGAAATGTAAGAGCATGTGTGTGTTGTAAATGTAGGAGTAATAGAAACCATTATGTTCACTTAATAAAGTGAGTCACATTCATACATACATATACTTTTATGTCAGATTATTTGTAGGATTTTTAAATAAATAAATCTTGGCTTAAAGTATGTTTAGGGAATGTCAGTATTAAAATGTAGGGAAGAGTATAGACCAGACTTTACAAAATAAAAAGACAATAGACTATAGACTAGACCAACGAACAGTGTGCGATCCAAAAAATTGTGATAGTAGAGGTATAGGCGGGTTTAAGTTTTGAGCCTGGACGATATAGACTTACTGGGGGCGGTGTCCACAGGGTCCCAAAGTTGGATACCTCGGGAATGAACATTTTTAGAAACGATCCTGAATCGTTATTTCTAAATCGCTTTTAAAGGTTTTTATATGAGAAGATTCTACTGATCGAAAAAACAAAAAAACATACACGTGTGCATATCTTATCTCTTTTAGTTTACGAGATATTAGACTTCAAAGATTAAAATTTTTACTTTTTAATGTACCTTGGTGAAGTATTTTCTTTATAGCGGGTCCAGCTTTCACCCAAAATAATGTAAAGAAAGAATTTTGAAAAGAATATTCATGGAGTCAAAAGTTATAAGCACTTAAATTTGAACTTTAAAAAAGTCGATTTTTTCCCGCTTTTTTTTGCCAAAAAATTGGTCGCATTCTTTTTTTGTTATATACAATTTTTCCTAAGTGACATTTACAGCACTTATATTATTCTGAAAGATAACTAAATAAAAAATATTCTGAGGGAAAAATAAAGTTTCAAAAATTTGATTTCAGCGAGAACCTAGGTTTCCCAATTTTGATATATTTTTCAACAAATTTTTCAAATAATTTCTTAAATCGCAAAGCTGGAGTCAGAAAATTTTATAACATCTAATATGATTTTTATTTTTTGGTAATAGAGATTTTTGCTTCCTGATATCTGTTGGGAAGATGTAGCAAAAAATGAAATAAAAATAAAAAACCCCTTTTTAGAAATTTTTGAAAGTTTTTTGGGAATTGCGGGATTTCTGTTGACAAATCTAAAAAAGTGAATAACACTGAAATTAAGCATCAAAAAAAAGCAAAATTTCATTTAAAAATATCCACTAACAAAAATTTTATTGCACAGAATTTCAAATCAAACCTTTTGCGGTATCTTTTTGCATAAAAGTCTTCAAAGAATTTTACTACTACAAATATTTTTATACATACTTCAACAGAAGACAAAATTTCCTTTGTTTTATATAGATCTCGACCAGTATAATTCTTTCATATAAAAATCTTTCAAATTGATTCAAATATAACGAATAAGGATCGTTTTTAAAAATGTTCACACCTGAGATGTCCAACTTTTGGGCACTGTTGACCTGTCCCCTTTAGGTCTCTATGGCTCTAGCTCAAAACTTAAACTTGCTCAAACTTAGACCTCTGCTATAAGTATGAGATTTCATGATTTCATTGAAATCGTTCGGAAACTACATAATAATTTGCATTTAATATTTTGGATCACGCTGTGCAACGGTTCCCAATTGAGGGCCTCATTAGGGGTCAGTACCAACATTTTAGAGGGGTCACAAAGACCGTTCACTTAAACACAAAATTGAAAGCATTTTTATTTAAGGGCAAACAATACAAATTTACCTCATAAATTATCTGAAAATATCAAACTGATTCAATCTTTATTCTAAAATATAATTCAAATGTGGCTATAAAAGTAAAATAGATAATTTCTAGCTTTATTTCAAAACTACCCAGATATGCAGGATTCAATCAATAATACACTGCGGAAACACCGCAAATCGAATTGCCTATACTATAGACTAGACTATAGTCTAGACTATAGTAGAGAGAGACTAAAGATTAGAGTATAGTCGAAACTATAGACTAGGTTATAGTCAAGACTATAGACTAGACTACGGTCGATAATATAGGCTAGACTATAGTCGAGACTATAAACTAGACTATTGTCGAGACTATAAACTAGACTATTGTCGAAACTATAGACTATACTATAGTGGAGACTATAGACTAGACTATAGTGGAGACTATAGACTAGACTATACTTGAGACTATTGACTGAATTATAGTCGAAACTATAGACTGGATTATAGTCGAGTCACTAAACTGGACTATATTCGAGTCTATAAACTGGATTATAGTATAGTCAATAAACTGGACTATAGTCGAGAGTATAGACTGGACTATAGCCGAGACTATAGACTAGACTATAGGCATGGCTATAAACTGAGTTATAGTACTATATACGAGACTGTTGACGAGACTAAAGACTAGACTATAGACGAAACTATATTAAAGTCTATACTAGACTAAAGGCGAGACAATAGACTAAACTCTAGCCGAGACTGTATACTATAAACTAGATTATTGGCAAAACTATAGACTAGAATATAAGTGAGACTATAGATTACACTATAGTCGAGACTATAAAAAACACTATAGTCCAGCCTATAGACTAGTCGAATTTGTCAACTCTACACTACAGTCAAATCTATGGTATAAGTACTTCACAACTTACTTTAGTAATCTCCCCTTTTTACAGAATTTTGTTTACGTCCAAAACATTTCATATTTACACTTTACGCCAAGTGTCTTACGATGTGTATCTCGGTGTCAATACATACCATCATATAAATAAAAATATTAATGAATTTTAATTTACTTTCATTTAGTTTTTTACAAAACATATTTCCATGTTAATGTACATTACATATGTATAGATTACAGATCATGATTACATTGTCTTTCCTTGGAATTTTACGCACTTTATTGCCGTTTTTCTCTGTTTGAATTTCAAAAGCAATTTTATAATAAGAGAAGATTTCAAACCATATTGAGTTTCAATAAATTGTGGAATAAACCCTTAATTACGATAAAAACTTGTCAGGCCAAATAACAAATTAATTGGAAATGTCATTGGTTTCCATGGGAGGAGAATTATAAAGAATAAAGAATTTTTTTACAGAACAATTACATGAATTCAACAAATACCTAATAATAAATAAACGTTTTAGTAAAATAAAACTGTTAAAAAGAATTTAAAAATTTTCCATACTTATTTCATTTATATTATTATTCCTAAAGGTTTCTTGATGACAAAATTTCTGTCATAAAGCCCTTGTAATAATACCCATCATAAAATAATTGACAAATTGATTTTCAGGAAAAGCTACAAAAAAAAAACAAATCAAATTTAAATGAAAGATAATTTCACACAACGGTTTGAGAGTAACATTTTACACTCACACACAAACTAATATTAAATTACGTCAACTATAAATGTCAACATATTTTGACACATATCCTATAAAATGGCAAAACAAGTGTCATATATAAAACCAAAAAAAAAAAAAAAATCTAAAGAAAAAGGGTAAAAGTCAGCTTAATAAATAAAATAACAAATTTCAATATAAAGTAACAACAAAGTAAAGAGCACATTTAATATAAATAAAACATTTGTTTACTTAAAAGGCAGGAAATAAAGAAATTGTTTAATAAAAATGCTAAGAATGTCAAAAAAAATGTAAAGAAAAAGAAATGAGACATTGAATCATTTACTTATATTTTCTAATAAACGCAGATTAAAACAAAATCAGTAACAAAGTCAAGAGAAATTTAATCAAATCTAATTTGGTAAAGAGGATTAACTAAATGTTTGTTATAAAATGACATGCAAACATTTATATTTGTATATCAGCATGTGTCGGCAAACATTTGAAAGATTTACACATCTTACATATTTCTAGACAATAGCGTACTCCCTCTATTATCCAGAAGAGAATGACCTATAATAGAATATGTAGTTTTCTACAGTTTGATGTAGAGTCTATAGTATAGCAAAGTCTCTTCTGTAGTCTAGCCTTAGTCTCGGCTATAGTCTAGTCTTTAGTCTCGACCATGAACGAATGTAATCTTGTCTATGGTTGGAACTATAGTCAACCTTAAAGTTGATACTATAATCTAGTCTATAGTTGAGAATATAGTCTAGACTATATTCTATCCTATAGTTCCAACTTTAATCTAATCCATTGGTCTCGAGTATATTCTAATCTATAGATTCGACTACAGCTTAGTCTACAATCTCGACTATAATCTAGTACAGACTATAGTCGTTTATATAGATCAAACTATAGGAGAGACTATAGATTGGAATATTCTCAAGACAATAGATTAATATACAGTCGAGAATATGCATTAGAATATAGCTGAGACTATACACTAGACTATAGTTGAGTCTATCGTTGTGACTATAGACTAGACTAAAGTTGGAACTCGGCTATGGTCTAGTCTATAGTCTCGACTAAGATCACATTATAGTCTCAACTATAGTTAAGTCTATAGTCTCGGGTATAGTTTAGTTCATGGTCTCTAATCTACAGATTCGTCTACAGCATAGTCTACAATCTCGACTATAATCTATTTTAGGCTATAGTCGAGTGTATAAACTAAACTGTAGGCGAGACTATAGATTAGAATGTTATAGAGACAATAGATCAATATACTGTCGAGAATATACATTAGAATAAAGTTGAGACTATGGTTGAGTCTGTGGTTGGGACTATAGACTATACTAAAGTTGGAACTCGACTATGGCCTAGTCTATAGTCTCGAATATCATTTAGTTTATAGTCTCGACTATAGTTTAGTCTATAGTCTCGTCTATAGTCTATTCAACAGCCTGGACTATAGTATATTCTGTATTCTCGACTATAGTTTAGTCTGTAGTACCGACTATTGTTTAGTACATAGTATCGAGCATAGTTTAGTTTATAGTTTCGACAATAGTACGGTCTATAATATAGACCATAGTCTAGTCTTTAGTCTCGACATAATCTACTCTTTAGTCTCGACTATATCCTATTCTATAGTCTCGGCTATAGTCCATTCTGTAGTATTGGCTATAGCCTATAGCCTATTTCGTATTTTCTACTATAATTTAGTCTATAGTCTCGACTAAGTCCTAGGCGATATTCTCCACTATTATAGTCCATTCTATAGTCTTGACACCCTATTCAAAGGTATGTTCTATAGTCTACTCTGTAGTCTCGACTAAAGTCTATTCTTTAGTATGGTCTATTCTGTATTCTCTACTATAATTTAGTCTACAGTCTCGCCAATGACTAAGTATATAACCTGCACCATGGTCTGGTCTATATTCTCTACTAAAGTCTGGTCTATAATATCCATCATAGTCTAGTCTGTAGTCTCCACTATAGTCTAGTCTATAGTCTCCACTATAGTCTAGTCTATAGTCTCCACTATAGTCTAGTCTATAGTCTCCACTATAGTCTAGTCTATAGTCTCCACTATAGTCTAGTCTATAGTCTCCACTATAGTCTAGTCTATAGTCTCCACTATATTCTAGTCTATAGTCTCCACTATAGTCTAGTCTATAGTCTCCACTATAGTCTAGTCTATAGTCTCCACTATAGTCTAGTCTATAGTCTCCACTATAGTCTAGTCTATAGTCTCCACTATAGCCTAGTCTATAGTCTCCACTATAGTCTAGGCTATAGTCTCCACTATAGTCTAGGCTATAGTCTCCACTATAGTCTAGGCTATAGTCTCCACTATAGTCTAGGCTATAGTCTCCACTATAGTCTAGGCTATAGTCTCCACTATAGTCTAGGCTATAGTCTCCACTATAGTCTAGGCTATAGTCTCCACTATAGTCTAGGCTATAGTCTCCACTATAGTCTAGGCTATAGTCTCCACTATAGTCTAGGCTATAGTCTCCACTATAGTCTAGGCTATAGTCTCCACTATAGTCTAGGCTATAGTCTCCACTATAGTCTAGGCTATAGTCTCCACTATAGTCTAGGCTATAGTCTCCACTATAGTCTAGGCTATAGTCTCCACTATAGTCTAGGCTATAGTCTCCACTATAGTCTAGGCTATAGTCTCCACTATAGTCTAGGCTATAGTCTCCACTATAGTCTAGGCTATAGTCTCCACTATAGTCTAGGCTATAGTCTCCACTATAGTCTAGGCTATAGTCTCCACTATAGTCTAGTCTATAGTCTCCACTATAGTCTAGGCTAGAGTCTCCACTATAGTCTAGGCTATAGTCTCCATTGTATATTCTTTAGTCTCGACAATATTCAATTCTATAGTCTCAAGTATGGTCTAGCCTATAGTCTTAGTTATAGTCTATTCTATAGTCTTAACTATCGTGTGTATATAGTCTCATCTAAAATAACAGGCTAGTATATCAACTATATCAGTCTATCAACTGTATCAACTATAGTCTCAGCAATATTTTAATCTATAGTCTTAAATATTATCTAGTCTATAGTATGTTCAGTTTCTGCCTTTAGTGACTTATTTAATACAAAATATTAACGGGTGTTTGTTTGATGTGTAATGGTATTGTTGTAATGTTAGCAGAAGAATTTATTCCTTAAAATTATACACATATAAATTAGAATGACATTAATGGCAACACCAACCAAATAACCAGCAGCAAATAAATTTATATGCATCATCGATTTTAATTTTCTGCTCTTACTCCTCCATTTTCTGTTTAATTTTTTCTTTCTATGTTTGGTGTTCAATTACGATTTTATTTGAGACGATTTACGATTATTACTATTTTATATAATTTTTATTTTATTTATTTTTTTTTTTTCTCCCAATAAGTTTTACAAAAATTGTGCTTTTTTTTGTTCCTTTTAACTTCTTTTTTATTGTTTTGTTTAGTTTCGTTTGAGAAAAATAAACATTATATTGCTGTTGGTTTTTTTTTTATTCTCCCAATTTTGCCATTAATTTGGTAATAAATGTTCTTCACCTTGAATTCTTGAAAATGAACTTAGTAGAAAATATTGAAATGAATGGAAGAAAACCATATTGGTATTTATTTTTGTTAGAAAAGCCATTATAATCTATTCTGTTTTAAATGAAACTGTATTTTCGTGATATGAATATGAGTGTGTTGGTTATTTGTTTCTTTGGAGTAAATTACAAAATTTTGTGGCAACCATTTGGTTAAATGGTTAATGTGGTTAAAACCATTACATGGCTATAGTAGTAATAGTAACAAACAGTTTAAAGGTAGCACCAACCAACAGCTTATTTTAACTGTTTGCCATTAGCACGTAAAAATCTTCCATAACAACATTTTATTATCGTTTCACATATAGTTTAATGTCAAATGTTCTAAATGTCTGAAGTTCTAATATTTACAAACATACATACATACATACATACATACATACATAAGTATGTATTTAGGAATGTAAATAGTTAGTTATGCTGTTATTAATTCCCATGTGTAGAGTATGTGGTCGTAGGTTAGATTTATAGTTATTTAAAGGAATGTTTTATTTTTATATATTCATAAAGGAAAAATTATATAGAAATAATTTTCGCAAACATTGATAAAATGAAAAAAAATCGCCAAAATAGAAAAATTCCTTAAACGGAAAAATATTGCCAAAACAAAAAAAATAACCAAATAAAAAAATGCTAAAACGGGCAAATTGCGAACAGAGGTAAAAAATCGCCAAAATAAAGAAAGCTCTTGAACGGAAAAAATGGACAAATCAGAATAGAACACCAAGAAATATATACGGTAAAAACGGGTAAAAAGCCAAACCGAAGGAAGTAACGTCAAAACGAAAAAAAATCGTCAAATGAAAAAAAAATTGCTAAACGCTTGAACGGAAAAAATCGCTAAAACGGAACAAAGCGCCAAAATCAAAAAATATCAAAACGGAAAGAACAGAATGAAAAAAAACGCTGAAACGGAAAAAACGGTGAAGAGAAAAAATCGAAAAAAAACGAAATCATTTAACAGGAAAATAATCCTGAAACGAAAAAGGCCAAAACGATTAAATCTTCAAAAAAAAAAAACATAGAACGGAAAAACGCCAAAACGAAAAAATATCTGCATGAAAAATTAACAAAATATAGTCGAAACAAAAAAAAAAAAAAAAAAATAGTCAAAATAAAAAAAATCGTCAACTAAAAAACGGAAAAATGACTAAAAGAGTAAAAACGGTAAAGTGGAAAAACCGCCAAAATTTAAAAAAAAATCTGAAAAAGCCACAATGAAAAAATAGCCAAAACGCAAAAAAACCGACAAAATGAAAAAAACGTCAAAATAAAAACTATTCAACATGAAGAAAACACTAAAACTTTAGTCCTCTTCTCTATTTTAAAGAATTTTAGTAGATTTATATTAGACTGTTCTGTAAAACAATTTCCCAATTCCCAACCTCCATCGTATCGTTGTAACATTGTATGTCGTAAATATTTTTCAAAATAAAATTTTTGAAAGCAAAACAAATTAATTTAAAAATTTTTATAACTTACATCGATGCAACTATACAAAAGTGGTTATGAATTGGGTTTATTAACACTAAATTTTTTAATTTAATATTTTCAGATAAAAATTTTGAATTTTAGATATTTATAAAGATTTCCAATTTCGAAATTTGAAAGATTTACAAATTTCAAAATTTGCAAATCTTTCTTTTCGAAATTTGCTAACCTTTATCAAAAATATATTTTACGAACAATTTTTTTTTTTTTTTTTCTTTTCTTTCCAAAACTCATAAATTTTACTTTCCACACAACCCTCGTAAAACTTAAATTTCCACTTTATTCCAATACAAAAATTAGTGACACCAAGCTTAGAAACTTGAAGTCATTAAATTTGGTCCACAAAAAATAAAAACAGCCGATAAAGATGAAGAGACATTTTGTTTATTATTTTTCAAATGACAATAGAATAGATGGATCTAATAGTAAATGAGGGTATATGACATATGACAGTAAAAATTAAATCAAACCAACAAATACCTACAAATCTAAAATAGAATCTATCAATTTGTCACAGAATGGTGAGTGTAAGATATATAGACATAATGGAAAGACAGACAAATAGATAGATAGATACATCCAATCATTGAGGAATTCAAATATTAAACCAAACATAGATATGTGATCATCAGCAATAGCAGCATTAGGATTACAAATAATAATGAGAGATTTTACACATTTATATTTACATACATACAACTAAATGTAAACAACTATTTAATATTTATATTTAGTATGTAGGTGTAAATTTATTTGTAAAACTCCAAAAGGCATTATATATAAAAAAAGTAAAAGTTCACATATACAATACAGATAACAAAACCTCTAACTAAAATTGTGTGTGTAAAATTGCGGTAAAATACTGAACAGTGTTGCCGTTTTGCTTATTTTTAAACAAAATTGATTATTTTATTTTTCAATATGGAGATTATTGAATGGCGTGAAAAGTTAATATTCGATTTCCGATTTTTCGATCAACCATTTTAATTTCGATTTTTAAGGTCGATTAATCGAACCTTATAATCGATTTTTTAATCGATTATTATTTGTAAAATTAGTAAAAATTACTTAAAATTGAATTATATTATGTTTTAAAATATGTAAATCTGTCGATAAGTTTGATAACAAAACCAGAGAGTATACCCATTTAAATAAACATTTTGGCGATGAATACAATAATTTTACGACTGTTCGAAGAAGAGCAAAAAATGACTTGCTTTCGTTTATCCAAAAAATTTTTACTGTTCAGTGAAAACTTTTATTGGACTTACGTTCGCGTACCCAAAATTCAGTAAAGTGAGAAAAAAATGAGAGAGAAAATCACAGTTAAAATCTAAATATTTACAAATTTTACTGGTTTTATTTTGACTTGAAAATCCACTAAATCACATGGTAAACAAATGTAAACAAAAAGTAAACAAAAAGTAAACAATGAAAAGAAAATGTAAACAATGAAAGGAAAATGTTAGAAAAATTAAAAAAATATATATTTTTGCATTCAAATTTTACTAAAAGTACATACAAAAACAATAAATAATTTATAACAAAATGAAAAATTATATTTTGTTCATTAAAGTGCAAATATTTCGTTAAGAACTTTATTGTGTTTTGTTGACGTTTTATGTTTATTTGTTTGTAGCGGTTATTTTACTGCATTTAAAAAAATTCTGTTGGCGTACTTTTTTATTTACCAGTTTTTTGAGAATAAAATTTTTACTTTACTCAGTAAATACTCAGTTTACTGGATTTTACTGGATTTTACTGAAAAAGTAAAAGAACGGACCTATAATAAAAAAAATTGATACCAATATACGTCAATGAATGTCTTAAATTTAGAACCATAGAATTCAAATACATGTATTTTGTAAGAAACATAAGAAGTTAATTAATCATTTCACTAAATATTCAATTACATAAAATATTACATATAAAAGTGACACTAGAACCGAGTCCAAAATTTTTCTGCTAAACGGGCACTTGTTTCGAAAGTTGGACTATCGATTTTTATTTGAACAGTCATGCCACAATGTAGTAGTGAAACCGTAATGTTCCCTCAGTACTTTTTAGACAAAGTATTCGTGGAATCGAAATGGAGAATAAGTGCACAAGAAATTGGTGACCCACGGATATAACGGAAACACAAACGGATAATCATATTGCTCTGTTCGAACTATCGAATAGGGGCTTCAGAAAAGGATTACTGTCAAAGTTATTTTAATAAGAATTTCTAACATTTTTTATGTGACCGTATTTTTAATGATACTTTTTCATCAAAGTCTTAAAAACTTGTCCCAATATTTAGTTTTTGTAAAGTTGAAAATTTTTCTTTGAATTTTTACAATTTTTTGTACAAAAAAACTACGTCGTTGTGCAGTATTGATTTTTCGATTAATAGAAGACTAAAAGTCGATTTCAGTATAAAATTGGCTGGTATGAATCGACCACAAAATAATCAAAATCGATTTACATGTCACTAATGGAGATGATAACCTTTTCATTTTTGGTTATTTATTTATTTTATTTTTCTGTTAATTTAAAATTTTATTTTTATTAGTTTTAAAAATGCTATTTACTCTGTTAAATTTGCCAACAGTAAAAAGGGAGTGTAGTAATAAATTCATCATACATTTAAAAACTAAAGGTACCTATAACTTCTCATTCCAATTTTAACTGACAAATGAAGAAAACAATTTAAATCAATAGAAAATATAAAGATTTTCTAATATTTAATCAAAAAGTGAAATGGATTGGGAGATTTTTGTGGAAAAGTTCTAACGATGTAAAAGACAACCTAAATACTTGTAATTACAAAATAAATTACTATTAAAAATGAAATGTATATTAGGTGAAGACCGACTATATAATATCCTACACTATAGTGTATGTGCCTCAAAGCAATACATACTTGAGAGAGAGCATTATAATGGTGCTATGGTAAAGCTTATTTGCCCCAAATTTTATTAAGTACTTTTTACTGATTTTCTGGAGAAAACCCAATATAGAAGCTGCAATTAATTTTAAAGCGGTTTGAAACTGAATGCCATACAAAATTTTTTATAGAATATTTTAGGACTAAAAATATTTTATTTGTGCAGAATTATGTGCTTAAATGTACGAGAGTGTATCAATATTTCCGTGACTTTGCGAACTTCCCTCGTAGTTTTATGCAATGCAACACTATTCCCATCAAATACCACCTGTCAAATTTTGAGCAAATGTCGTCATTTACTTTGCGTTTAACAGCTGTTCAAAACATACAACCTCCTGTATTTTTCTAAAAATGGAAAAAAGTGAGTTTCGAGTGCTCATTAAACAATATATTTTGCGAAAAAAAACCGTCAATCAAACCAAGGAAAAGCTCGATAAATACTATGGAGACTCTGTGCCATCGATTTCAATGGTAAAAAAGTGGTTTACTGACTTGTACGTTGTGGTCGCACAAGTACAAATGACGCTGAACATTCTGGGCGGCCAATTGAGGTCAGTATACCCGAAAATGTCGAAAAAATCCACGATATGGTGTTGGCCGACCGAAGAGTAAAAGTGCGTGAGATTGTTGATGCAATAGGCATTTCATATGGCAGTGGTTTCGATTTTAAATAATCAGCTGGGTTTAAGAAAGTTGTCTGCAAGATGGGTGCCGCGTTTGCTCTCAATTGACCATAAACGTAAACGTGTGACAACTTCAAAGGATTCTTTGGAGTTGTTTAACCACAATCCGAATGAATTTTTGCAGCGTTTTGCAACTGTGGATGAAACATGGATCCATTGCTGTACTACGGAAACCAGCCAGCAGTATTGGTCTTACGAGAGATGTGAATAATTGCCTGGAAACGTAAGGATTATTAAACTCTCTTCCCCAGCGTTTGAGGAAACCTAAAACTACTTTTGCCTTATTAACGATTTGCGAAACGTGCGAAATAAACACACTCAGATCAAGAAATTCTTCGATTAGATCAAGCTGATATTTATTTATTGTGTATCTACAGAGTACTGGTCTTCTTCTGTAGAACATCATGTGTTTACAATTTCTTAAATTCAGATCCATTAAATTCATCATGCACCAATCATAAAGACTGCCAAGATCTGATTGGTTTAAGGAACATTGATAGAAATAGTTAAAGCTGTGGAACAGCTTTACATCATCAGCATACATTAATATTCTAGAATTCTTAATGCAAGCAGGTAAATCATTTATAAATATTAGGAATAATAAAGGGCCAAGATTACCCGGATAACACAAGAATGGTTTTCGATGTACATTCTCTAAACAGTATACATTGGTATCTGTTTTTAATACTTGTAGAAATCCATTTAAGGAAAACAGGAGAAAAACCGAATAGATCTAATTTGAACAATAGGAAATCGCGATTTACTTTATCGAAAGCATTACTGAAATCTGTATATAATGTGTCTGTCTGTAAACCGGAATCAAATGCAGTTATAACTGAGGTTGTGAAGTCCAAAAGGTTAGTAATTGTGGAAAATCCTTTTCTAAATCCAAGCTGAAATGGCGAAATATAACAAACAACTTAATGTGAAAGATTTTCAGTAACTATATTTTCCAAAAGTTTTGGAATAGCACTTAATTTAGCAATAGCTTTATAATTGGAAATGTTAGAACTGCTTCCGGATTTAAACAAAGGTATAATATAGGATTTCCTTCAAACTTCAGGGAAATAGCCATCAAATATTGATATGTAAAATAAGTAGGTTATTGGAGATATAAGAGAATGTAAGAGAATGAGAAGAACACAGCTTGGAACACCGTTAGGTTCACATTTATCAGAATATTTTAGATTCTGTACAGCTCTCAGTACCATCGATTTATCTAATGTTAGACAATTTATTAGGGTTGCAACAGCAATTGGATAAGTATAATTGGAAAGTTGATGTAATTCTTTAGCAGAATATATCGCAAATATCTGCATCGTTTGAGGATTGTTTGTCTTCAAATTTCATCATGAACGGATGTCCAGATACTCGACGTTTAGAATTTACAAACTGGTAAAAATATTTTAGATTATTTTTAAAACTTCTTTTTATCTTAAAAAGATAATTAGTGTAACATTGGATATTTTCTGAATTGTAAACTTTTCTTGATATGAAGTATCTCATATACTTTCTATAATGTTTGTCTTTCAAATTTTTCAAGCCATTGAGCTGCCTTGTATTCTAAGGCGGTCTATGTGCAATTTTTTTTTCTCGCCATTGGTATTGATTTCTTTAAACATTTAAATAAGCCATCATAGAATTTATTCAAAATGATGTCATTATTATTATCAAACTTTATATCCCGACCACCTACAAAATTTGGATCAGGGACCACATTTTGATAAACATTTTTCTAAATAGTTAAATTTTCTTTTTTCTCCTAAAGACTAACTAGAGTTTATGATTAATATGCAAAGTTTTTAAAATCTGAATACATATATGAAGATTTTTCCAAAATTTTGGTTAGAAAAAAATGTTTGCCATGGCAACATTGATACCGAAACTATATAAAAAGAAAAAAGAGAGAGGGAGAGAGAGAGCAAGAGTGAGAAGAAAAAGAGACGCAATGAAAGAGTAATTAAATTGTATATGAAATTATATTAACATTTTTCGCATTTTAATTATGCGTTTTATATACCTTTAATAATTACAAACATAAAATCCGCAATTTTATAGGGTTCAACTATTAAAAATGTGTATGTGTGTGTGGTATATGCGTGAGTATTTAATTATGTTTTACATGTAAATGTAAATTTTAGCTTTTAATGTATTTGTGTGTTTAACCATGCTAGAAATTTCATATATTTTTATTAAGCTTTTTTCACATACTTAGTATGAATTTACTGTGAACCATTTACAATTTTAATTATTTAGATCATTTAAAGCAATTAAATACTGCATTATTACGACACAAAAGCAAAAAAAAACACATGCAACTAGGCAAAAAAAATGAAGTGAAAAAATAAAAAATATTTACCTTAGGTTGATGGAAAAAGTATTTAGAAAAATTAAGTTTAAGGAAATCTTATTAAGATTAATTGTTTTAAATCAAACGTTTCGCACTGGTCAAAAATCCACTTTTCTGGCATAAATTGTAAGTGTCTTTTTGTAGTCGTTTCGAAGTCATTTTATCTAAAATTAACAATACTATTTATTAAAACAAATTTTAAGTATTTTTTCTTAAACCCCTATAATTGATAATTTTACTTCAGCAGATATATTTTTGAAATATACGACGGCGGATCAATAAGTCCATGACTTTTCGAACTTCCCTCGTAGTTATATGAAATGCAACAGTATTCCCATCAAGTACCACCTGTCAAATTTTTTCGTCATTTACTTTGCGTAAAAAATAGGATTTTTCGAGGTCTTTAAAAATAGGCATTTGTTTGGTCAATAATTTCATCATTGGAGCTGAATTTCTTTCCACCGAGTCACTAAGGTGGCCTTCTTCGGAGCAGATTCACTCGGAGAAACCTATTGTCTAGACTGCTCCTTTGTCTTCGGAGTACAGTAATGGATCCATGTTTCATCCACAGTTACAAAACGCCACTAAAACTCATTCGGATTGCGGTTAAACACCTCCAAACAATCCTTTAAAGTTTTCACACATTTACGTTTATGGTCAATTGAGAGCCAACGAGGCATTAATCTTGCAGACAATTTTCTGAAACCCAGCTGATCATTTAAAATCGAAACCACACTGCCATATGAAATGCCTATGATATCAACAATCTCACGCACTTTTACTCTTTGGTCGGCCAATACCATATCGTGGATCTTTTTGAAATTTTCGGTTGTACTGACCTCAATTGGCCATCAAGAACGTTCAGCGTCAGTAAACCACTTTTTTACCATTGAAATCGATGGTGCAGAGCTTTTCCTTGGTTTGATTGACGGTTTTTTTCCCAAAAAAATAATGTTTAATGAGCACTCGAAAATCACTTTTTTCCATGTTTGGAAATATACACGAGGTTGTATGTTTTGAACAGCTGTTAAAGGCAAAGTAAATAACGACACTTGCTCAAAATTTGACGGTAGTCTACTAACAGGTGGTACTTGATGGGAATAGTGTTGCATTTCATATAATTACGAGGGGGTTCGAAAAGTCACGGACTTATTGATCCACCCTCGTATTTAGTGAATATGAAGAAAATTTATAGACATGAGCTCAAAAATTGTACTTTTTTATATGTTCTTTCGTGGAATTCATGATATATAAATATTTTATTATAAAATTTCTCGGACTTAATTAAAAAACCTTAATGACAGCCTCTAATTATCATATTATATAATTTCTTCTTTTTTTTCAATATACTGCTAAAAACTTTAAAATTCACTTATGTATTAAACATTAATTACTATTTTTCTCTTTCATTTTTAGGTTTGCTTTTTAATTACATCAAATGTTGCTGCATATACATATGTATAACACATACATATGTATATGCAGCTTATTAATCAACATTATCTATTGCATACTTTTAGGTCATACCTGCATATGTACTTGCACACACTGTAAACATTAAATAGAGATTTATGTGCATAATTTAAGCCTCTTTTCTTATTAAACTTGGCAAAAAAAATAGAGTTTAGCTTCGTTTATTAAACTGGGTAAATTGGTTTTTTTTTTTTTTTTTTTTGGGAAAATTCATTTTGTTAAAGTACAAATGCAATTGCATATGTATGTACATTTACCCATACACAGCATTGTATTCAAGAGCATTTCCAATAACGTTGAGTAAAATTTGTTTTGTAGTTTTGTTGTATCGGAGTTTATAGAATTTGAGTATGTGAGTATTTATGATAGCATACTTTTAGGCTGTTATGAATATTTTTTTGCTTGTTTGTATAGATGTTTATATGTGTTTAATTGGTAAATATTGGGTAAACATATCTGCTATGAAATTTCTTTCCAGCCTGTTAATAAAGTTTTCACATTTTGTACACTTGTAAAGAGTATGAAAATCAAGAAGCAAAAAAAAAAGTAAAAATACAAAATTTTTCACATGAATTGAAACCATAGTTTTGCAATATGCAAATTTGTAATTTATTCGCTACTTTTTAAAAGGGACATGGTTGCTTCTCTTTTTCTCTTAGTGTTACTGTTCAATTTTTGTTTAAAAGTTTCAACAGAATTTTTATTTATACTTGAACTATTTTTTGAATTTAATTACATTATTATATAAGTGATAAGGAAAACTAAGAATTAAATGTTTAATTTTGTAAATGAAATTTTGCTTAGTTTTTTTATGTATTTTATGGTTGATTAAATTTCAGCTTTAAGCATTAAGATTCCTGTATTTTTTTTTTTTTTTTTTTTACCTCAACTTCTTAGGAAAAAAAAATTGTATGTGTTATGAAACCAGAACGTGTTTCCGTTTGCACTTTTTTCCCAAATAACTTTAAAACATACAATCCATTTTCTCTTCTTCTTTTTCTTTCTTACTTTTTATACCCTTCACATAAAATGAACGGTATAAGTTTGTCAGTTTATACGAAAATCCAGGGCCTCAAATTGAAAAAATATTCGTTATTGTTATAATTAAAAATAGCTTTTGATAATATAAGTCTGTCTGTCCGTCTGTCATTCTAAATGTCTGTGCGCCTGTATGTTGAAATAAATTTCTTGAAACCCACAGTCCAATAAATACATTTCTCTTTCAACACATATGTGATATATAGTATCGAAAATCATGGTATTGAAATTCAGCGAAATCCGTTTAGGAATGGCGAAGTTATAAACGATTTTCTAGAATAGCCTCAAAATTTTTTCCAACTTTTTTTACCCAAATTTAATAATATTTTCTATTTCACATAAAATAATATATAAACGTTTTTCTATTGAAAAGTGTTTAGATTGAATAGTTTAGAAGAAGTGTTTTAGACTACATACCGTTAAGCCTCAGTTCGTATCCTCGGGACTTCTTATAAATTTCTGTTTTTCCTAAAAAAAAAAAATATATAAAAATGTTCATTATTAAAAAAAAAAAAATGTGAGAGGAATTTTTGACACGTTTCTAGACTACAAATCTTCAAGCTATGGATCATATCCTTATAGAATCCATAAGAATTTAATTTTAATATGGCCATATTTTTTGTGAAAAAATAAGTTTGACAAGTAAATCTAAGTAAGTGAAATATTATTTCTTATGTTTTAGGCCCCTAAAACGTATACTAAAGGTGTTAAAATAAAGCTCCCCCTCCCTATATCTTCTTAACTAATCAACCGAATTTCTTGAAATTTTGCAGCCAAATAATGTAACATCTTGAAGGAACTATAGCCTATAATTTTTATTATTTAGGGCGCGAAATAGGGCAAGTGGGGTAGAAGCTTCTTCTCCCTATATATTCTTAACTAATCAACTGGTTTTCTTAAAGTTTGGCTTACAGACACTGTAATATCTGAAAGGAACTTATAGGAAATTCCAAAATTTATGACGTAAAATAGGGCAAAAGGGATAAAAGCTCCCCCTAGCCATGTATTCTTAATTAATTATTCTTTAATAGTTTCAAGTTTTGAAGGAACTAACAAGGCTATAAATTTTAACATTTAGGGCGTAATATAAAGCAAAAAGTTCATGCATTTGAATGAACTTCCGGTCCTAGATTATCACTTAACTGTAATTAAGTTCTAGGTTTTTAAATATAGATAATACATGATATGCTATGTTTGGTGGAATTTGTTTCTTAGAGCCCCAAATTTAAAAATTCTTAAAAATTCTGAAAATTTTAATACAGCTAATTCAAGTTTAAAATATCTAATTTTAAGGTATCTTTTCAAAAAAAAAAATTAGATAAGGAATTTACCATTTTGCATATCTCTTCTTTATTCAGCTTTTCAACCCAGATAGTCTGAGCGAACTTCCTCTTGTCATATGCCCAAGGTGTTTTCGGGGACTCTTTATGTTTCAAATTGCCGACGTCAACACTAGTTTACAAATATTAAGCATATTTCCACATTAAAGCAAAAATTCTGATAAGAGATAATTCCAATATGTTTGTTGATATATATTTTTAAAATACAGATTTGGTGAAGGGTATATAAGATTCGGCCCAGCCGAATATAACACTTCCACTTTATATGATAAATTTCATTTTCCTACAATCGAGCGTGTTAAAATATTCCAGATACATATTGTAAATTGTTAGCGTTGTATATCATTCATTTATTCCATTTTTTGGCAATTTTTTTTTTAGTTCAATCAAGCGGCGCACAATGGAGTTAAACGCAAAAAAAAATATAAAAAAAATTTCTATGTCCTAAATTATTGATAGGATCAAAATTAAAATGTATAGGAAAATTGTAGAGGAGGACCTAAGCTTTCAGAAGGATGATGTTGTAGTCAACTTGTTGGAATACGGGAGGAGCCATAAAATATTAAGTTTGGCCAGCTCACAGTAGAGTCTATAAAAAAAAGATAATAAAACTGTATCTCTTAAACTGGTGGTTGGGGTGAATTGTGATATGTGAGAAAGTTATAGAGGAGAATCTAATCTTTTAGAAAATTTATATTGTAATCACCCCGTAATACGTGATGATTTTATATTTTATGTTTCATATTTTATATTTTTATATTTAATATTTCATATCTTATATTTTATATTAGTTCTGCTCCACTACTTGTCAAACTTGCAAGTTTTAGTCAGAATTTACAGTAAAGCGTTCCCGTAATAAGAATTTTGTTGTATTTTGTTGTTTTTATGACAATTTCTAACTAATTCTGACCTCCAAATTTGACAACTACTGGTACAAAGTTACTCTATATTTAATATTTTATATTTTAAATTTTCAACAAAAAATGGTGAAATTTGTAACGTATTTTCAAGTTCATCAGGGTACCAAAAAAAACCGGACGGGATTTTTTAAATTTAGAAAATATAGTGAGCCAAATCCAGACATCTTGGGTGAAATTACGCAAAAATTCACTTAATTTGCAGAAGCTATGAGCTTTTAACTCCCTGTAACTTACTTTGTATTACAAGAGGGTGAATAGAATATTATTTAAGAAATACAAATTTATTACTAATTATTTTATTATTTTTATTTTATTTTTTTGGGCTTTGCCCCATTGTACTTCGGCGGTGTTCCATATTTGTCATGTTATTCTTGTATTTTTTATGTTATTTTAATTTATCACAAAAAGGAAACTCTGTTACGTTTCTCTATATAGTTTCTCCCCCGTGGAAATGACACTCACATACGTACACAAGACAGGCAGACAGTCACATTTGCTGGACCATGTGACGTTTACTTGTGACAACACAAACGACAATGACATCCTGTTGTTAATAAAATTTACTACTTGCCGTATTGAGGATGTGTTTCAGTTTTAACGTTTTATGCTTTTCATTTCAGTTTTTTTGTCTTTTTTTTTTTTTTTTCTTAGAAAAAATTCGTTTTTATTCAAGAATTTTGACAAAAAAAAAACGAAAAATAAAGGAAGGAAGTTAAAAAAACAGCTGTTACAATTGTAAACAAATAATTTTTCTATTGATACTTTACGTTTGATTATACAACAATGTGTGTAAGTAGTGGTAGGGTGGTTATTTTTTTGAATAAAGAGAAATGTAACAGAAAATAGAGTATGAGTATTTCTATATAGAAATTACTCATATATTAGAGTGTAAACAAAACAAGACCATAAATGTTTAAAGCTTTTCTTTGTTATTTGGATATTTGTATGAATGAATAAAAACAACAAAAACTATATATATTTTTATTATTTATAACAACAATATAGTAGGTAAGAACATAATACCAACAACATAATGAAAATAATATAAATTTTGGTATGAGCACAAAAGTAAAGAGAAGCAACAGCATTTTTTTTCTTCGTTTGTTTTGTTGATACATTAATATACCTTATGAGTATTTATATATGTTTAGATGTGTATGGGTCTTTATCAAATTAAAACAAATAACTTTTGGATAAGAGAAAATTAGTTTCAAAAGGCAAACTTATAAAAGACTAAAACTAATTATGTTATATTATATTATCAAGAAATAAAAAATATATAATTTAAACAAAAATACTAATTCTTAAGGTTCCAGCATGTTATTAAAATGGTTTTGTACCCAGTCTAGTTTAGCATTACGATCAATGATTTTTGTTCGAAATTTTCACCGCCATAACTAGTTCTCTGGAGGTGTTACCCAGCCAGTAGCCATTCTATGAAATGGTTATTCATATAACTAATTCTTTACTCAATGATTTTTGTCCGAAATTATCACACTCAGAACTAGTTCAGTAGAAGTGTTATGGAATTTTTGTAAAATCAGTCACTGAGCAAAATCAATGATTTTTGTTTGGTTGAGCCATTCTTTAGAGGACACTTTTTTAAATCGACATAATTTTTTTTCTTTGATTTTTTTTTTAATTTCTTTTAATTTCTTGAAGTATTGTAAACAGTTCTAGAAAGTTATTTGGTAACTAGTAATTTGTTCAGTGAAATTAAGCACCAGTAAAGAACTAGTACTTAAGCCCTAGTTCTCTAAAACATTTTTTAAAACCACCCTTTTTTATTTACTGAAGGAAATTTTACTTCCTGAAGGAAGATGTGGCCTAATTACTGTGTAACATAATCCTTTTAAAATAGTACCCTTTTTTATGATTACAATAGAATAAAATGTGTTATCAATTCTGTAATTGTGTTATTTTTTTAGTTTTTATAAGAAAATCATTTTAAAGTTTAATCGAAAAAAGTCGGATTTTTTTAAAAATTTGGAAAATTTGTTTATCCGAGTTTGCTGAATTTTTTGTTTTTTTTTCTTTGTGGAATTGTGATTTTTTTTTTTTTTTTTTTTTTTTAATTTAATTTATTAAAGTTTCCAATTTTTACAGAAATTTGGTATTTTTTGTAAATTTTTCGAGTTTTGGTCAAATTTTGTGAAATTTCGTGAAATTTTCATAATTTTGTTTTAAAGAACAAAATACCAATTTTAAGCAAAAGGTACTGATTTTGAAGTAAATACCAATATAAAATAAACGAACTATAAAAAAGAATGAAATTAAAAAAAAAATATATATATATATATAATATATATATATTAGCAAAAAACCAAAAAAAAACAAAAACATAATAATAGTAATTATAGAAAAAAAAAACGACTGAAAATTGAAAACAAATATTCTAAACAGTATTTTTAGCAAAAAAAAAAAATAATAATAATTAAAAAGAAAATTTAAAAAAATATATTAAAAATATATTAATTAAAAAAACAACAAAAAATCAAAAATTAAAAAAATAAACAAATTATAAAAAGCATTATTTTAAAAAAAGTGCTGCTATTAGAGCACCAACTAAAAAAAATACGAATTTAATAGAAAATAATAAATTATCAAAAACAATACCAAAATGAGTTATAAAATGGAAAATATGAAATATAAAATAGAAAATAGAAAGTATAAAATAGAAAATATGAAATATAAAATATGATGTATAAAATTGAAAATATTAAATATAGAATATAGAATATGAAATATAAAATATGAAATATAAAATAGAAAATATGAAATATAAAATAGAAAATATTAAATATAGAATATGAAATATAAAATAGAAAATATGAAATATAAAATATAAAATAGAAAATATGAAATATGAAATATAAAATATGAAGTATAAAATTGATAATATTAAATATAGAATATAGAATATAAAATAGAAAATATTAAATATAGAATATGAAATATAAAATATGAGATATGAAATATAAAATAGAAAATATGAAATATAGAATATGAAATATAAAATATGAGATATGAAATATAAATTATATAACATAAAACATGGAATGTTAAATATAAAATGTAAAATATGAAATATAATGTAGAATATGAAATATGAAATATAAAATATGAGATATGAAATATGGAATATAAAATATAAAATATGAAATATAAAATAGAAAATATGAAATGTTTTAATATGATATATAAAAAATAAAATATCAGTTTGAAAAAAAGTTGAAATTTTCAAAAAATTTTGCTCTTTTAAAAATCTTTAAAATAGCTCAACTTTACAAAACAAGTGCCAATATTAAAAAAGTTATTAAAAAGATTTCAAAAAAGTTAACAATCAATTCCAAAATTTTATTTTATTAAAAAAAAGTACTAATTTATGAAAAGTAATAAGAAAAACAAAACAAAACTAAAAAAATCAAAACAAATTATTTCTTTTTTCAATTTTTTTTTAAATTATTAATAAAAAAATATTTAAATTATGTTCAAAAAGAAAATATATGCAAAACAAAAATTCTTTAAACTCAATTCACCTTTAATGAAAATAACTTTTTCTCCCAACCAATAATATTTCCCTCTTTCAGTCCTAATAGAAAAATTTCATTTAATGTCTGACAAAAAACAACCCCAACTACAAAATAAAAAAAAACTATGCCAACATTTCAGTATGTTTTCTTGTTTTCTTGGAGGTGGTCCAATAGAGGTGATGTCTAAATAGTTGAAATAACTTTTGTGACATTTTTATTTCATTAAAATATTTAAGCATTAAATGAATGAAATAAAGAATAAATGAACAAATGAATAAACTAAAAAAAACTGACATAAAAACTATATTTATTTAGTAGAGACTTATATATGTTTATTTATTTATTCATTTAATTTTCTCAAATGTTTTTGTTTTGTTTAGGGAAAAAAGTTTTTGTTTTATTCTTTAATAATTTTATTTGGGTTTGAACACTTAATGTCAATGTCCAAAGAACACATGGATGAATATAAACAAAACAAAATCAGTCATTATTAAATTAAAGTATACTTTAAGGCTTAAAATAAATAAAATTAAAATAAATTATATTTTAAAGTTTTAGGAAATATATAAAATTAGAATATATTTATTTTTTTTTTTTATATAACGACTCTGAATTCCTAACACATAATTATAATTATATTTATTAGGTAAACCTCAGCAACAAATTTAAATTCCTTGCAAATCAAAATGATATTAATCCATTTATATTAAACAAAAAAAAAATATCTTAATTCCCTAATCTCTGTGAATATTAATTTATGTTTGTAAAATATGTTATGACATATCGCGTATTGCATTAAATTCATTTATTAGTCATCAGTTGAAATCTATTTGAATAATTTAATCAAAATACATAAATCTAATTGTAACAACTACGACAAAAAAAAAACAACACAAAAATGTTTACTTTTTTTTGGTTTATAATTGATACAATTTAATTTATATTCATACATATGTTTCATATTTATACATAGACACAAACACAAATATTCATAAATATTTATGTTTAAATTAAATATGACAATATGGGATTTTTAATCAAATAAACGTGTTTTATTATTATTATTTTTTGTTTATTTGCTGTTTTTTTTTTTTTTTTTTTTGTAACAAAATTAAATTATTCTTTCTTGATGTCAAGATATTTAAATAATTTATAAATAAAAATTTTGATTTTGTTTATGGAATACAAAAATGTTTATGAATTTATTTTTTAGATTAATTTTAACTTGATAAAAAGTTCTATTTTTCAAAGGAAAATATCAATTGAAATTTATCAACTTATTTTGAAAAAAAAATCTGGTAGTTTATTTTTTTTAAATTTACCAAATATTTAAATATTTTTATTAACCATATCATTTTGTTTTCAAAAGATATATATTTTTTCCAGACACTATTAACTTAAAAATATTATCAATATTTAAAAAAAAAAACTACCAATTTTCTAAAAAGAACAAATTTTTAAATATGAAAACATTTCAAAAACCCAATTATTTTCTAAAAAGAATTACAAACTAATAAACGGTATTTGCTAATCCTCCTACATGATTCGTATTCTTTATTTCACAGCTTTACAATGAAGGGACTCACAATGGAACGAGATAGGTCTCTGGGTGGAGATGTGGTACTTTTTGGTATCACATCAACCTTCTCTATCTATCTATCTAACGGTATATAAAAATGGAAAAAACCCCATATTGACAATTTTTGCAAATTACCTATTTCCAAAAAATAAAAAAAAAATGTCAAAGAGTACCGTTTTCTCAAAAAGTTTTCATTTTGAACAATTTTTGAATATTTAAAATGTTTAAAAAAAAGAACACGTATTTTCTTTAAAAAAAAATCTAAAAAAAGTTCAATTTTTTTTAAAAAGTACCTACCAATTTTCATAAATAATACCAACATTAAAAAAAGACAAATCTTCAAAAATAAAACCATTTTCATAAAAAAAATACAGCACTCAAAATACCAACAATTTGACAATATCTAAAAGTTTTAATTTTTAAAAAAGTACTAATTTCAATAAAAAAAAATATCTTCGACTTCAAAAAAGTATTAATTATAAATAATAGAAAATTTTTCAAAAAGAATTTGAAAATTATTAAAAAAAAATAAAAAATTTTCTAAAAATATCGATTTTCAAAAATTGTTTGCAAACAAAAATATAAATTTCAAAAATTATAAATTTTCAAAAATTATATTTTTTTTTTTAATTTAAAATTTTTAAAAAGATAAAAAATTTGCAGAAAAAAAGAACAAAAAAATATTTCACAGGTAGAAATTTCCAAAAGTATTTAAAAAAATATTTTTTTTTTTAAGTATCAATTTTCAAAAATAGTACTAATTGTTCAAAAAAGACAAATTTACAAAAAAAAAATGAATCTATAAAAATAAAACAACTTCCATAAAAAGTCTCGTACCAACGTAACAATGAGACCAATCGCCATTTTTTTGGTAATAAATCTGTATCTCCTAAACTACTGATCGAATCGAATTAAAATGTATGGAAAAGTTGTTGAGGAGAACCTAAGCTTTTATAAAAATTATCTTGTAGTGACCCTGTAATAATACGAAATAGGCTAAAGGGTATCAATGTTGACCACTTAGAGTTTGTAAAAGTTTCAAAAAATCGTAGCTTCTACAAATCAAAATTGCCAAAAATTGGTTGTTCAAGCTATTTGAAGGATTTTTGGAAGAATTAAAGACTGACATTTATTTTACACAATATATAAGAAATAATAGTAATAATATAGTGCTAATGTGATTTTTTGTGCAATTTAAAAACAGTATTTTTGAAAAGCATTCGTTTTTGGCCGGGTGGGAAGTAATTTAGTGTCAAATCGATCTAAATATATGTTTCAATAAAATAGAGTCAATAAATTTAAAAAAAAACTCGCGAGACATTTTTCTTATTAATCGATAAACATGAAATTTTTTTCTAAAATTTACCATTTTCGATCAATGCTGTATGTAGGGTGCAAATCTAAATTAATCTAAAATTTCTTCATTAACCATTTATGTTGCCTTGTCTTTTGAAATATGTAAAGAAAAAATTATTGTTAACAAAACTGTGAGAAAAAAGTAAAGAAATATTACTACTATTTTTCATACTAATTTCAGAATGCTAACTTGAATATTTTTCACGGCTCGATAAATTGAAATAATCCAAACATTTTTTCGGTTTATTATTTCGCAATGTATTAGCTATTGCAGAATATTAAAAAAAATGTTCTTCTATATACCTCAGGACTATTTCCCGAAAAACTAAATAAAGTCGATGCAAAAAAAAACGGAAACTCAAAATTCGAGCGTAAATATCTTTTTAACTAGAAGAGATAATTTAGGTCATTACCCATGTTTTTTTTTTCTTTATTTTACCAGGCGTTTATCGGAATTGATTTATAGATTTTTTGAAACTTTTACTTTTACTCGAGGTCGTAAACTTTGACACCCTTATCTTGTATTATTACAGAATGACTACAAGATAATTTTTCTGATAATTTTTTAGATCCTTCTCTACAACTTTTTCATATATTTCTATTCGGTCTGAAAATTTTGCGATTGGCCTCACTGTGTAATATTAAAAAACATAATATTTAATTAAAAAAAATAACAAATACATTTTCTAGAAATTTATTTATTTATTTTTTGTTTTTAATTTAAATAAAAAATATAAACATTCAAAAAGGTATAAAAAATATAGAAAATAATATTATTTAATTATTAAAAAGTGTATCAATTTGCGAAAAAAAAAGTATAAAAAAAAGTTTCAGTAAATTTGAAATTTAAAAAAAAGACCAATTTGAAAAAAAAATCAAAGCCATTCTAAATATAATTTTTAAAAAGTTTTCCAAATTGCAAAAATTTATCAAGTCAATAAAGGACCAATTTGCAAAAAATAAACTTTTCCAAAATTATTAAAAAAAGGATAAGTTTTCCACAATTTCCGAGTTATAAACAAAAATATGTAAATAGATTAGTAAATAAATAAATAAATAAAAAATTAAATAAGTAAGAAATAAATAAATAAAAAAAATAAATTAATAAATAAATAAAAATTAATAAATAAATAAAAATTAATAAATAAATTAATAAAGTAGTAAATAAATGAATGAATAAATAAATAAATAAAAAATTAAATAAGCAAGAAATAAGTAAAAATAAATTAATAAATAAATTAGTAAATAAATAATAAATAAAAAAATAAATAAACAAAAAATTAAATAAGCAAGAAATAAATAAGTTATAAACAAAAATATGTATATGTAATTAAAAAAAATGTTAGTCTTCAATAAAAAAAAAATATTTCCATAAAAATTACCAACATTCTAAAATTTACTATTAAAAACAACAATTATTTTTTTCAAAAAAAGTTCCAATTACAAATTTGCGCAACAAATATTTTTTATTTTAATTTTCATATTTATTAAAAAAAAAACAAGGTTTTAAAAACTTCCAATTTCAAAAAGCGACCAATTTTTAAACAAAAGTATCCTTCTTAAAAAAAAATCTTCAAATTTTATAAATTTCACACAAAAAACACCAACATCTAAAAAATGTAAAAAATTTCAAAAATTTAGAGATAGTATAGATAGTATCAGTGCCAGAGGTGGCTATAGGGTTTGTTATATCTCGTTTGTTAGTCACGCCCACATTTTACGCCTAATTTTAAAAGAATTTATTTTTTAAATTTTACACGTTATTAATAAAGTCATTTATATGAAATTTGATGAACAGACAGTGTGCATTGCAAAATGTTATAGGTTATGTTAGATCTTGGTCGGATGCCACGCCCATATTTTACGCCCACTTTTTTAAAACTATCAAATGAAGTGAAGGTGTAGTATAC
Organism: Protocalliphora azurea; assembly: GCA_932274085.1. Taxonomy (NCBI): domain Eukaryota; kingdom Metazoa; phylum Arthropoda; class Insecta; order Diptera; family Calliphoridae; genus Protocalliphora; species Protocalliphora azurea. The sequence goes on from OW026519.1 coordinate 54,104,941, forward strand.
CACATTTAAGGCAAATATTCATTATGGCATATCTAAGGAACTATTACAGTGAGAGCCTTCAAATTTCGTAGTAAACTTTATTCTATCATATCTCATTGCTGAAATGAAAACAGCACAGATAGATCCAGGTGTAGAGGTAGCCCACATACAAAGAAAGTATAAATTTTTTCATCTGAAGGATTATTATAGTGAAAAATTGAAAAACTTTAAAAGTAATTTTCATATCAAATTTCGAATAGGGTTTCGAATATAGGCCCGGGGTAGTAGTAGTCCCCATATAAAATCAATATTAGTTATCGAATTAAATAGGGTGGCGAAGCGCATCGGTAAAAGCTAGTAAATTTAATAATTTGAAATTTTTACAACAGTTCGCACATATTTAAGAAAGATATAATCACTTCGGTGCATAGCAAATATTTTGTAAATGTAAGATAATATTAATATAATGGAATATTTATGGACCGATTTGACTGATTTAAAAAACCGAAATTCGAAAAAAAATATTTAAACAAATATGCAATCGTAAATTGCCTTGTTGTCTCTGTTTGGCAGTACTAAAGCAGAAATTGTGGACTATAATTAGACACCAGCAGAATGGAATACATATTTTCTGTGCCGCTACACACTTCGTCAGCATTCGTGGTGTCTTATCCATTTTGATTTCGTTGAAACCTAAACAATATTTGTGGTATTATGCAAGAATGAGGCTCATAGCTTATATAGGGGCTTCAAAAAATATAAGAATGTGTTTTGGTCCATAACTTAACGGTTAATACTGGACCTGCTTAGTTGTTTAAAAAATTTTCCGATTTTTCTGTGAAAGAGTGAAGTTTTTAGTTTTTATAAGTGCTTCAAAATGTTTAACAAACCAAATATGCCTTAATTTATTATTGTTGTTTTTCAGTAACCATGAAAACAACAATTCTAAGGGAAGCAGACATTAAAAATGTAAATAAATAAATAAATAAATAAACTGATTTGACAATAATTCAATTGTTTTTAAATCGAAATTCAAGAAAAATATTTGTGATCGATTTATATAAGAACCGTAACTTTTTTAGGACTTGGATATCAAAAGTGTGTTTTGGCCAATATCTCTGTAATTAGTGTACCGACTAAATTCATTTCTTCAGCTCTAACATGCCATTACAAACCATACTTAAGGAAATAGGCATATGAATACAAATTTATTTACACTTCTATAATAAAAACATAATTTACAGAATACATATGATAACGAATAACAAATATAAGAACTAACTTTACCACACTAATGTACAATGATACCAATTTTCTTAACCCCTCTAATGTACAGTTATGTTGATTTCATTCTGTTTTGTTGTGTTATTCTCTTTAAGCAACTTGCTTGATGGTACGCATTATAATTCCCATTTAGTTTATCTTTTTTACCTTTATAGTCAAAGAGGACTGATATTTTTGTTCATACAACACTTCTGCATGATTCCGAAGTACCGTCCGAATATAAGACGATATCCGCTCGTTAACATAGACACGTGTCGTAGTTGCTACTAATCGTATTATACAATCTAATTTATGTTATTTTGCATCCGTTAGTTAGTCGAACTCAAATCTCCCCTAATCTTTTGAGTCCGAAGTAGTTATTTTCGTATTTTGCTGAACTGAAAGCCTCCGAATTTTTTTGAGTCCAAAGTAATTACCTTCCATTTAACACCCGTAATTGGCCGAACTCAAAGCTCCTGAATTCTTTTGAGTTCGAAGTAGTTACTTTCGTATTTTGCATTCGTAGTTTGCCGAACTCGAAGCTCCTGAATTCTTTTGAGTTCAAAGTAATTATTTTCGTATTTTGAATTTATAGTTTGCCGAACTCAAAGCCTCCGAATTCTTTTGAGTCCAAAGTAGTTACATTCATATTTTGCATCCGTAGTTAGCTGAACTCAAAGCTCCCGAATTTTTTGAGTCCGAAGTAGTTACTTCATTTTGCATTCGAAGTTAACCGAACTCAAAGTTCCCGAATTTCATTTGAGTTCAAAATAGTTGTTCTCGTATTTTTACGTATAGTTACTGACTTTAAGAGCTTCGGAAATCTTCCGATTCCGAAAAATCGAAACAAACACCAGATTATTGATCCGAAAAATCGTTTCTTTCATATTTTACCAGATATCAGTTCTTTATTTTTTCCGTTACTTCAGACGGACGGCAGACCTTCGAAACGAACCTGGACAGACTGAGCCATACCTCGGCTCAAAAACTAAACTGCAATATACAGCGGAAAAATTGAGAAAAAAATGTTCGAAGAGTCTACCTAATATAGGAGTTTAAAAAATCGAAAATCAGTTCGAAAAAGCGGTTTTTTCAAATATATCCGCTATTTTCGAAACGGTTTTATCCAACTTTCAGTAAAGAGGTTCTGGAAACAATTTCAGATCTATATATATATATATAAATATATATATATATATATATATATATATATATATATATATATATAGATCGTTTGGTGTATATATGGCAGTTATAGATGGGCTTCATAAACGCCATTTAAACCAATGGACGGACGGACATACGGACATCGTAGTAACGATATCATTTCTAATAAGGATCCAGAAAATATAAACTTTCTTGCTCTTCGACGAAGATTATGGAAATTACAAACGGAATGACAGACTTATATGAACCCTTTAGACCTGTGGTGAAGGCTATAAAAAATTTATTTCTAAGCAAAAAAGTTTAAAAAATCTATTTTCAAAAATATAGTTACTTCCATAAAAAAAATCAACCTTCAAGAAGGTGTTGAATGGTATCTTCTTGTACCAATTTAAAAAAAATGTAAAAAAGCATAAACTTTCAAAAAGAACAAGAATGCTATATCCGGCTGAGACGTATCTATTATACCCACCATTCTCCCCACTCCGAGCCGTATCTTGCTTTCAACAGATAGACAGACAGATATATCTAGATCGACTTACAATCTCACTAGAATCTGTTAAAAATGACACACACAAAAACTCCATAAAGCATATATTTTATTTATCTGTTTTTATTTTTAATTTAATTAATTACATTTAAAACAAGGATTCTTTCAGATTTTTTTTTTTATCCATTAAATAAAGCGAACATTTTCGAAGGAAAATCCATTTCTTTTATGTTATTTAATCCATTCTTATATATTTTTACCTTTACATGCAAATTTACCATACAATAAAAGAATAAACAATAATTTAATTTAAATAAATTGTCGCTAACTGTATCATATTGGAAAATCTACCTTACCAATTAAATATTATTTGTGCATACGCATGATGTAAATAATGCACCGAGAGAAAAACAGGTAATTCCAATAAAACAATATTTTATTTTTATTTTCTTAGCTTTTTATTTTCATCTCTTTCTTTTTATATACACTTTACCATTTCAAAAATATGTGCAATTAAAAACTTTTTATATTTCCCCTCTAAAATAGACATTTTAAGCCATTTTAATAATTGGACAACAGTAAGTATGATTAATATTAATTAAAGGATATATAAAGAAAATTTGTTATAACGTTTCTAATTTTCATTAGATTTAAAAAATGTTAAATGCTAAAATAAAGCCCACACTTTAGGCTTATAAAAATTACAAAATCCAGCCTGACAAAAAAAAATTGTTTAGAACATAAAATGTACGTTTATATAAAACAAAAAATAAAATTAAATAATTTTCAGTGTATTATAAAGTGTATCTTTGCTATTGCGAAATTATATGTGACTTTGTGTAAATAAATACATATATTTATATACATTTATAAAGCGCAATATACATATGTTTTTGTACTGATTACAATTAATTTATATGTTAATTTTAACAATTTACATACGCGTAAATAAATATGAACATAGTGTCGTTGTTGTAGCAGTATTACAACATGTACTCGTATTATGTTGTAAACATATATATATAATATACAATATTGTAAACTTAAAGAAATTTATACAAAAGTAAACATATAAATATATTCGCGTAACAATTTGTGAAGAAAATGGGATTAAAAAAAGGCCTTATATGAACGTCAGGTCGTTACTTATAGATTAGACTATAAACTGTACTATGTAGATTAAAATATAAAGTAAACTTTAGATTACACCAGGTTATAGTTAAAACTATAGGCTGCTCTATATACTTGACTATAGACACGATCATAGACAAAACTATAGTCGAGATTATACACTTGATTATAGACTTTAATCAAGATTATAGACGACAATAGACTAAACCATAATAGAGAATATAACCTAGACTATAGTCACCTAAACTATATTCGAGACTATAGGCTAAAGTATAGCCAAGACTATAAACTGACAAAACTATAGTCCGGACTATAGAGCACACTATAGTCAAAAATAAGAATTAGACTATAGTCTAGACTATGATCAAAAATATAAACTAGAATATAGTCGAGACTATAGACTAAACTATAGTCAAGACTATAGACTAAACTATAGTCAAGACTATAGACTAAACTATAGTCAAGACTATAGACTAAACTATAGTCAAGACTATAGACTAAACTATAGTCAAGACTATAGACTAAACTATAGTCAAGACTATAGACTAAACTATAGTCAAGACTATAGACTAAACTATAGTCAAGACTATAGACTAAACTATAGTCAAGACTATAGACTAAACTATAGTCAAGACTATAGACTAAACTATAGTCAAGACTATAGACTAAACTATAGTCAAGACTATAGACTAAACTATAGTCAAGACTATAGACTAAACTATAGTCAAGACTATAGACTAAACTATAGTCAAGTATATAAATTAAACTATATTCAACACTATAGACTTAACTATATTCGAGACTATATACCAAACTATATTCATGACTATAGACTAAATTATTGTCGACATTATAGTCTGAACTATATTCAAGACTATGGAGTAAACTATAATCGAGGCTATAGACTAACTATAGTTGAGATTATAGACTAAGCTATAGTCAAGACTATAAAGTAAACTATACTCGAGACTATAAACTAACTATAGTCAAGACTATAGACTAAACTATAGTCGAAACTATGGACTTAAATATAGTCGAAATTATAAGCTAAAATATAGTCAAGACTATGGAATAAACTATAGTCGAGACTATAGACTAAACAATAGTCGAGGCTATAGATTAAACTATAGTCGAGAATATAGACTAAATTATAGTCGAGAATATAGACCAGGTTATAATGAGGAATATAAACTAGACTATAGTCGAAACTATAGACTTGACGGAAGGCCTTCTATTTTTTTCGCCTTTAATTTTTTCAACCTTTATTTTATTCTCACACCCATATACTTTTTCTCACACATACATCCACAAAAGACTACATTTCCTCTAGGGTGATCTATGCGATTTTCCAACCGGTTTTAAGGTTTAAGTACTGTCGGTTTTTTTTCAAAATGTTGATTTTGCGAATGTCGAATTAATATTTTATTTCAAAAAATACTAAATACTAATAATTGAATGGAAATTTAGAAAAATTTTGTTAACTTGTTATATTTTATAAATATAGTTTAAGGTTAAAGAAATATTAAAGTAATAATTATCTTGAATGATATATTTATATTAATGGAATTAGTTTTTTTTTCTATTGTAACACCTGTAACATTCTTTTAAAAAGTTAAATATTTTAGAGTTTTTATTATTTCAATATTTGTAATAATATATTACTTCATTTTATAAAGGAGTAATATTTTTAAGAAATCTACCTGCAAAATCAATTTCGAAAATATTGAAACACGATTTTGCCATTTTAAGCCATTGCTTCTGTACATTTTATATGAAACCAAATGTCATTTTTGATGACTATTTTCCTAGCTTAAATAAAATTTGTTTCCTAAAATAATTATATACAATAAATTTTAAGTACAATATTATTAGATTAGTTGACTATTTTAAAGAAATATAGTCTTTTGATGGAAATATTTACTTCTGCAAAAAAAAAAGAAAAGGTTAACCGATTTTTTCGGAATTTTCAAAACAGCAACCGGTCGAATAATCGATCACCCTAATTTCTACATATAAATCATAGCAGCCCCTAATGGAAATTAAGACTGAATAAATAAAATCTAAAATAAAGCAACAATATATTCATAATAAAATGCTACCCCCCCCCCCCCAAAATTATGCAACATTTTAACTAAGGAAGCTGTGATCTTAATATATGCAAAAGTCTTATTTTAAACTTGAATATAGGTTGTTTATTAAAAAATATATACCAAAGGAAAAAAGTAATAATGAGATAATTATTATAATAAGTTCTTATGTCAGTAAAATACTGCTAGAAAGCTTTTATATAATTATTTAAAATTTTTTTTAAGAAGTTTATTAAAAAACGAAAATATTAATTTGTTTTAGTATTAAAGAATTAATTCAAAGACTAAATTAGCATCTTTGGCAACCACTTTCAAAGATTGCTATATACATTTTGTTTATTATATATATATGTTTCAAAACATTTACGCTTTTATTTCTTTAATTTTATGAAAATTTTTTTGTTTTTTTTTATTTTAAATAATTAATTTTTTTTTTTGTTTTTTTTTTTATTTTAAATAATTACAAATTTTTTATATAATTTTTTTTTTCTAAATTTTAGTTTGTTTTAAATTTCTTTATTTTTTATAAGCCTTAAGGATTTTCTTTAGACATGTCCTAATTAATATTAATCGTACGCAGTATGGTTCTATATTTAATAATGTTTGATATGTCTTTTTAAAAATTAAAATAAATCAGGTTTTCTACTTTGTTTATTTTCGAAAACAATATAGTATGTATACGAAATGATTTGAAGGGAATTATGTTAGTTCGTTTAATATTTTTTCAATCGATAATTTTTTTTAATAAAATAATTAAAAATTTTCAGGACATTTTTTAGGCAGTTTTATGAAATTTTGTTTGTGTTTATAGCTCTAAGATGTTATCTTTAATTTGGCACTTAAATTTTTGATATCGCTTGCATATTTAAAGAGTAATCAAGGATTCTATTTTGCCATGTTTTAATTAATATTAATCATACGCTCTAGAGTAAAAAAAATGGCTTAAAATATAAACGTTAATGGTAAAATTACAGCAATTGTTTTTTTTTTTTATTATTTAAATAAAGTATGAAAATGAAATGACAAAACCCTTTAAAGACTAACATCGTAATAAATATTGCGTTTCCAATCACAAGAATCTATAAAGAAATTAATATATTTAATAAATAATTTAATTTGGCGTCTTATAAATGGTACCTTTAAAAAATAAAATTTATGGCAAAAATATATTACTGAGATCAGAGCTTAAAACTTATTAGTTTGAAGTGTCTGCAGACAATTATAGGGAATTAATGAATCCTGTTCAGGTGCGGATCCAGCCAAAGCATTAGGGGTTTTTTTGTCACCAAAAAAACTTGATATTTTACTACATTATTGATGGAAAGATTTAATTAATTGTAGAATTGAAGTAACAAAATTTTTTGTTGATCTTGGAAAAACATACAATCATAATTCTAATTAATTGGATTAAAAGAATTATTTGATATTTTAAACAACATTAATTATTTTCAGTCAATTAATATTATCATTTTGGTGATTGGAGCAAAATCAATTAAAAATTTAATTAATATAAAAAATTTCGTAACTGAAGTTCATTTTCATTTTATTTTATTTACTTCTGTGTATTAGAAGAATTTAACATTTTACAAAAATTCATAAATATGTTATGTAGTTATTTAAAAAAAAACTGAAATAAAAATACTTAAAAATGTGCATTTCCTAAATTTTTTTAAAACCTATGAAAGGAAGATGCAAATTTTCGCATAGACATTGTTGAAGATAAATTCATCATTCCTTTTTCTATTTATGACAAACTAATTTTTTCCAAAATAAGTTTTAGTTTTACATTTTCTTATTGTAAATTTTTCCTTCACCCTGCGTCCTCCCCTCCGGGATCCGAGCGAGAAATCTTTATGATTTTATTTTATTTCTTAAGTAGAGACAAAATATTTATTTTTCTTAATAAAATATAATTTTCAAAGACTTATGATTTATTCTAATTGGCATCTTTCCATGATCATAATCTGTTGTGTTAGCTCATTATTATAAAGGTTTTTTAGCTCTCCTAAAAATCTTGAAAATTATGCTTAAATTGTTTCTTTCGTTATACATCTCTGGTAAATTCTATCAGCATAAATTAATTTTTGCTTTGTTTTATTTTTTTATTTTATTTCTCATTTATTTTACCTTTAATAAATAATAATAATAAAGATATTTTTGTCTACTTTTGCCAACTAGCAAAATATAATATTATGTTGCCTACTTTAATACATTAAATTTTATGATAATTGTGATTATAAATTGTTACTTAATCCTTAAGTAAGAAATATTTTCCTAGCAGCTGCTCTATAGTTAAAGCTTGCTCAGCGACAAGCCAATATAAACACACACTCATACATAAAAGAAAAAAAAAGCTGTATACAGTACCAAAGCAGTAGACCAAAGATTTTACTAGTTACTTAGGGTATTATTAAATTCAAAAATTTCTAAGTAATACAAACAATTAAAAGATAATATATTAAGGCTGCGCTAGATAACAAAGAGAGTGAGTATTAACTGGGTTAAAATTTAAAATTAGATTTTTAAAAGACAATTAAATAGAAAATTGATCTCTTATTAGAATCAAATGGACAAAAAAGAAATATATATATATATATATATATATATATATATATATATATATATATATATATATAAATTACAATAATTTGAAAAAAACTCGACAGAATAGAAAGTTATTTTTAAAAAAAACTGTAGGATAGCATTGAATTTCCTATGTATAGCTTTTACTGCCACATTTCTTCCCTACTTGCACATTCTTTTAGCGTATTTGAGAAAAGGAATGCTTACTTATGTAGGAGTTTTACTTTATATTCTTACAGTATTTATTGAAGAAAAATATATTATTATACATGCAATTACAATTACATACTCTCACTCATATAAATCTATAAATTAAACTTAATACAATTACATGCATTAAGATTTATTTATGTTAAGCAAACGTGGGCGAACGAACAATAAACTATAATGTAAAGTATCAGTACACCTTCTTGCAAACCTTTAATTATAGCGCAATGCAATATATTCCAAATTCAATTTCTCTTTTTAAATTTCTTTTACATTTTATTTTACAAAAACCAAAGAAATAGCAGCTGTAAATAAAACACAAAATATTTAAATTGCATAGCAATACAATAGCTATCGATTGCTGTAGCAATTAATAAAATTAAGCAACTTGCAAATAATTAACAAGTGGTTATTTTTTGGTAGCATTGCAAATGATTGAATAAATAAATGAATAAAACCAAACCAAAAAAAAAAAAAAAAAACGCGACGATAAAATAAATAAAAGAAAAAGAAATTCTTTAGGTGCAAAAATTCAACAAAACCATTGCAATCATTAAGAACAGTTAATGAGCATGGGGAATTTTCAGCACAAGAATTCTTTCAAGTATTTACGAACAAAAAAGAATATATATATAAAATAACTTTTGTAATTTCAAAAAAATGCCCTAAAGAATTTACCCACATATATGCAATACTTTTAAAAATAGTGAAAACTTTAAAACTTCTCAAATTCATATAAGATATTGTTAATTTTAATTAAATTTCCAAACTGAAAATCCTTAAAAAAAGTAAAAGAATTATCAAGGATTTTCTTTAGTCATCACTTAATTAATATTAATCATACGTCTTGTAGTTTGTAAACAAATCTCTTCAAAAAAATCTTTTTAAAGCTAAAATAAATTTAGATTTTTTGACTAAATAATTACATAAAAAATGTCCTTTATTAGCTCTCAATCTCAAATTTAATAACCTTTATATTTTACTCTCTTAAACTAAACATAAATTAATGGTCGTGCGATAGGCCGTAAAATTAAAAATGTAAAAAATATTTTTCTATTTTTTTTACTAATAATTTCGCTTCTAATATCAATTTTAATACTAAACTTAAATCAATCTTTTTTTCTTTATTTTGCTTTATAATCCCTCCTTAAGTTTATAATCATACTATCATAATGTCTTTTTTGCCTACTTATTACCACTAATTTGTCCTCTAATACTGTACAGTAATTAGTTTTACACCCAACCAACGCTAAGCACAATTTAAATATATAAATTCCTTTAACACTGGCCGCTAAAACACAATACAAATTACCGTCATCGTTGCCGTTTTTTTTTTTTAACAAATTAATTTCACTCTAAAGTTTTTAATTTAAAATAATAACAATCAGGAAAAACACTTCCTGCTTTAAACAGAACTGTCTACTCTTTCAATTCCTTGTTTTAGATTTTCTGTTTTTTTTTTCTTAATTATCGCTTAGTTATCCATTAGCTAAAATAGCAAAAAATACCATGAATATATAAATGCAAGGTATAATACAATCTAAGAGTTCTAAAAGCATATTGCCTGCCAGAGCCCCTTTATTTTAAATTCAATTAAACTTATTTTAAATTAGTGTTATTGCCCTGTAGCGGTGGCGATAGCGTTAACAAATTACACTTTATGACTGTTGTCATTTTCTTTTTAAAGAATTTTTGGTGTCAGAATTCATGTTTAATTTTAGATTTGGCGTAAGAAAAAAAAAGTTTAAAATAATTGTTTCGAACTTTTAAAGCATAGTTTCTTCTAAAGATATTTAAATGCTGAAGGGGTAATAGAGAAATTTGTATTTAAAGTTTAGCCTAACAAACAAATTTTAGTTAGAATCAAATACCAAAGAGAGCAAAGAATAAAAGCAAATTAGAATATAATAACTTAAATAATTTTAAATTGAAAATAAACTATGAAGTAGATTGGAGACTAGACTGTAGTCAAGACTATAGCCGAAAACATACACAAGGCTATAGACTAGACTATCGACTAAACTTTAGCCGTTACTATAGACAAAACTATAGTTGAAGCTATCACTTAGCTACAGCGAGACCAAAGACTAAACTATTGTTGAGACTGTTCTTCAAACCAGTCCGTACCATAAGCCATAGTCGAGACTATAGACAAAACTATTGTCGAAACTATAGGCTAAACTATAGTCAAGACTATAGTCTAACATATAGTTGAGGCCATCGATTAAACTCTAGGCAAAACTATATTCAAGACTATAGACTAAATATAGCCGAGCCTATATACTAAATTATAGAGGAAACCATATTAAACTATAATCGAGACTATAGACAAAACTATAGTCGAGACTATAGGCTAAACTATAGTTAAGACTAGAGACTAACCTATAGTTGAGTTCATCGACTATAGACTAATCTATAATTGAGGCTATAGATTAAACTATAGTCTAAATTAAAGACTGAACTATAGTCGAGACTATATACTAAATTATAGTCGAGACTATAGACTAAACTATAGTCGAGACTATAGATTAAACTCTAGTTGAGACTATAGACTTCAGCCTTAATTACGAGCAGACACGTTTTTAAATGTATGATAAACAAAGTGCATTATTCCAGTTGTTCGGTGACCAAACTATAGTTGAGACTATAGGCTAAATTATAATCAAGACTATAGTCTAACGTAAAGTTGAGACCATATTAAACTATAGTCAAGATTATAGACTAAACTATAGTCGAGTCTTTGTACTAAATTATAGTCGAGATTACAGTAAACTATAAAAGAGACTATAAACTAAACTATACTCTATACCATAGACTAAACTACAGTCAAGACTAGAGGCTAACATATAGTTGAGACCATCGACTAAACTATAGTCATCACTATAAACTAATCTATAATTGAGGCTATAGATTAAACTATAGTCTAAATTAAAGATAGACTTCAGCCTTCATTGCAGACGAGCGCGTTTTTAACTGAATGATTAAATAAAGTGCACTGTTACATCACTGTTGCTCGGTGACTAAACTATAGTTGATACTATCAACTAAACTCTAGTTGAGATTATAGACTAAACTATAGTCGAGACTGTATTCGAGACCGTCGACTGCACTATAGTCAGGTCTATAAACTACAGACAATACTATAGACTAAACTATAGTCGAGACTATGGATTCAACTAAAGTCGAGACTATAAACTCAACTATAGTGGATACTTTAGTCAAGACCATAGACTAAGCTATTATCGAGATTATAGGTTCAACTGTATTTGAGACTATAAACTAAACTACAATATCGATTATAGACCAGTCGAGACTGTATTCGAGAAAATCGACTGGACTATAATCAGCACTATAAACTATAGACGATGCTATAGACTAAACTATAGTCGAGACTATGGACTCAATTATAGTCGAGACTATAAACTCAACTATAGTGGATGCTATAGACTAAACTATTAACGAGACTATAGATTCAACTGTAGTCAAGATTACAGACTAAGCTTCAATATTAATTATAGACCAGACTGTTGACGAGACTATAGACTATAGACTATAGACACTTCTATTGAACTAGTTCTGGGTGTGATAATTTCGGACAAAAATCATTGAGTAAAGAATTCGTTATATGAATAACCATTTCATAGAATGGCTACTGGCTGGGTAACACCTCCAGAGAACTAGTTATGGCGGTGAAAATTTCGAACAAAAATCATTGATCGTAATGCTAAACTAGAATGGGTACAAACCATTTTAATAACATGCTGCAACCTTGGAAATTAGTATTTTTGTTTAAATTATTTATTTTTTATTTCTTGATAATATAATAAAACACAATTAGTTTTAGTCTTTTATAAGTTTGCTTTTGAAACTAATTTTCTCTTATCCAAAAGTTTTTGTTTTAATTTGATAAAGACCTATACACATCTAAACACATATAAATACTCATAAGGTATATTAATATATTAACAAAACAAAAGAAGAAAAAAAATGCTGTTGCTTCTCTTTACTTTTATACTCATACCAAAATTCATATTATTTTCATTATGTTGTTGGTATTATGTTCTTACCTACTATATTGTTGTTATAAATAATAAAAATATATATAGCTTTTGTTGTTTTTGTGCATTCATACAAACACCCAAATAACAAAGAACATTTACGGTCTTGTTTTATTTATACTCTAATATACATATATTAGACTATATACTTAACTATGGACCAGTCTCTAATCGCGAATGTTACGAATTGTATTATGTACTTTGACTTAATGATAAATATTTTATAACCCTACCATGAAAAAGTGTATTTAACAAATAATTTTTATAATTTTTTAACAATAAAATATAATTTTTATTACCAAGCAACACTTGTACTAAATTACCATAATTTACGTTAAACATTCTTGAACGCACTTTTAATTATTATTACATTTTTTATAGATAAAGATTTTTCAAAATTTTCACTCATTTCTCAAAAATTCTAATTAACATTTTAGTCAGGATTTTATATTATTATATTGAGTGTGTGCTACACATTTCAGTCACTTTTTCTTGCCTCTTTTGTTAATTTTATTTAACTTAATTTCTAATTATGACTTCAAGAGTCAAAAGTGTACAAAATGTATGGCTAATGTCCAAAAAGGGAACAACTGTGACAAAAAATTAAATGAAACAATGTCCTGTAAAATAAATATTTTGCCAAGAAATTAAAAAATCTGTCTTAAAAAGATAAAAATAAAAGTGACTTAACAGCAAACCAAATGACAAACACTTTGAAATTAATTATACTATATTATATAATAAAAATGTTGAAACTAGAATTAAGATTGTTACTGCCACACAGTGGGGTCAAACGCAAATTTTTTGGTAATAAATCTGAATCTTCTAAACTATTGGTCGGATCAAATTGAAATGTATGGAAGAGTTGTAGAGGAGGACCTAAGCTTTCAGAAAAATCATCTTGTAGTCACCCTGTGATAACACGAGATAAGCTACAGGGTGTCAAAGTTGACTACCTCGAGTATGTAAAAGTTAAAAAAAAATTGTAACTTGTACAAATCAAGTCCGATTTTAAAGATTTTTATATTTCTAGAAAGTGCTTGGCAAGATAAACAAAAAATAAGCTTACTCATCTAAGTTATCTCTTACAGTTAAAAAGATATTTGCGCTTGAATTTTGAATTTTTGATTTTTTGGCTCGACTTTCTTTCGTTTTTCGGGAATAAGTCCGGAGATATATGAGGTAAAAATTTTTTAAAAATATTCTGTAATTTGATACACATTTCAAAATAATATGCTGAAAGAATTTTTGGATTATCTCAATTCGCCTAGACGTGAAAAATATTCAAAGTCAGCACTCTGAAATTGGCATGAAAAATGGCTATTTTTTTACAAAAATATAGTACAATTCATTCACTTTTTTCTCAAAATTCCGTTAATAAAAAAATTTTTTCTTATTAATTTCAAAAGATAAGGCTTCATAAATGGTTAATAAAGAAATTTTGAATTGATTTAGGTTTGCACCCTCCATCCAGCATTGGGCGAAAATTGCCAATTTTAAAAAATAGTTTCATTTTTATCGATTAATAAAAAAAAATGTCACGCGAGCTTTTTTAAATTTGGTACCCATATTTTTTATAGAAATAGATTTAGAATGATTTAACACTAAACTGCTTCCCGCCCAGCCAAAACCGAATGCAGGAGTGGAGATTTTATGTTAAAAGTCAGTTTTTTTAACGACTATTTTTAAAAGCATATTAAAAGCATAATAGCATAATATTTTTAATATTATTTCTTATGTAATGTATAAAACACAAATCAAGCTTTCATTCCTAAAAAAATTAATAAAATAGCTCCAATAACCTATTTTTGGTAATTTTTCTAAAATAAGTTTTTTTTTTAATTAGCTGAAAATCCAAAAAATTTAATTTTTTTAATACAACTCCACTAATTTTGCAAGTACTTTAAAAATGTTAAAAGACTATAAAAATAGACTTATTTACCAATTCAACGATATATAAAATGTTGATATAGGTCATTTAATAATAGTAATATAATGGCCTCAAAACTACCAAGTCACGTCAAAAGTTGCAAAATTCACTATTTTGTTCCGTATTTCCATATGTGTGTATACGTAACACTCAACTGCATTGCTTATTTTAGTTACGAGATAATAATATTTATTAATGAATTTATTTAAAGTGTTCATAATTTTTTTTCTACTGAAAAGGTTTTTAAAATTACCTAAGTACATAAATAAGTATATTTTCCTTCGTTTTTTATTACATTTTTTTAAGTTTTTAAATAATTTACCTAGCTACTTAATTAATGTATTATAACAAAAATGATTTTTTTACAATTTTTTGACGTACCTGTTTAACATTACAGGTCATAAAAATAAACTGAATGAAATTGGGGGTTTTGAGCAAAAATTTAAATTTTTTAATTCATTTTTGCCTGTCACCATTTACCTGATATAAATATTCTTTTTCTATATATAAGTATCCTTATAAATATGCAGATTTATTAGTGAATTTGCCATTATGGAGATTGCATTAAAACACTTTTCTATTTGTAAAGTAATCTGGGATAATCTATCTGATATTATAAATCGTCCAGTGATTTTATCTGCTTTATATTTTTCTGTAATTTTAATTTATATGAATCATACGTCTTTAAAATAAATTATATTAAAAATACTTATATATTTTGATTGTTTTATATTAATATTAATCACACATCTAGTTAAAAATGTTAAATAAATCATAATTTTCAAAAAAAAAACAGAATAATTTTAATATAATTTTGCATTTAATAATGAAATTGCTAAAATAAAATTAAATAAAGAAAGTAACAATATTTAAAATAATTAAGAAAATAATAAGTATGACCTAAAAAATTTACATAAAAACCATAAACTCTATATACTACAACATATACAAACATACATTTTTTAAGTGGTTATATGCTTCAACACCCAGCGTATATTAGAAAGAAAAGAAAAGAAAAAAAAGAGCCTGAAAGCAGCACTCCAAAAAGCAAAAACCTAAGAAAAACCGCTCATTTAAAACACCAACAATTTCTTCTTTGGATAAATGCAATAAAGAAAATGAAAACTAATTCTTTTTTTTTCATTTTTTCTGTTGCTGTTCAGTTGTGTGTATGACTATATGAATTTATATTAATTTACATAATTAAACAAGAACAAGGAAACCGGAAATACTTTTTTCTTTTCTCTTTAAATACAATATCAAGCGCAAGGATATTCACATCTTTTTATATTTACATACTTATATATTTATAAAGTAAAAAAAAAAGAAAATGACTGAGAAAAGCAGTTTAAAAGTAAAATAAAATAAAAGAAACATAAGGTATTTTATTACTCGAATTGAATTTTATCACATTTTTAAGGATTTCACTGTATGAACTATAAACTCGTATCCTTACTATAACACAAATGAGCCATAACTGCCAAAAGCTTATCAACATCTTTGTATTTAATCCAATATGTTGGCTGGATTTTCCACGGCTTTTCATAATTTCACTGTATTTTCAGTATCTACTACTTCTTTAACTGTGGTTACAATCCACAGCGAATGAATGATGAAGAAAAGAAAAAAAAACACATATAATGCCTTGCAATTAAAATGTTAATGCTATTGTAAGCGCAGGCATAAACTAAAAGGAAGAAAGAGAGAGGGAGAGTAAGAGAGTAAAATGAAAGAATAAGAAATTAAATAATTTAAGTGTTAATTAAAATCCTTGTGTGTTTTTCAACATAACGAGTCATTAAGGCTTTGAGAAATTCACTACGCGTATAGCGTAGTCAATAGTATATACTATAGAACGATATTATTATACTCTAAAATATTCATTACACATTATATAATGTGATTTATACTGTAGTTAGTAGTCCTGTCTATAGTCTAGTCTTTTTTTCCGATTAGGCACATGAAAATCGTTCATAAGATTCTCACGAGTATAGATTAACCATGAGATATGAAAGATTCATACCGACTAAAACCACCTCCTTTGTCATTCAGTAGCCCTGTGGAACTATCTACGAAGATATTGCTTCGCAGGGTATGTGAGCCTTATCTAGGCTACGTCTGGTATCTGGGATTTCCTCAGCTTCTATTCCGTTCTAAGTTTTCCGCGGATACCTTCAATTATTGAGGATATTGTATCCCAATTTTCTCTCTTATTAAGGATGATGTCAACAATATTTTGCGGATTCAGTTGGCATCCAAGGACTTCTTCTGTTTTCTGTCGATCGTGGCGAAAGCGTGAGCAGTTGAACACGACGTGTAATGGGTCTTCTTCTTGGTTTGGACAGTTAGGGCAATATGGGGAGTTGTCTAACCCGAATCTGTACAGGTAACTTCGGTATCCTCCGTGGCCTGAGAGAAACTGCGTTAAGAGGTAATTTACTTCTCCATGTCGTCTGTTTAGCCATACATCTATTCTTGGGATTAGTTTAAAGGTCCACCTTCCTTTGCGGCTGTCTTCCCATCTGCCCTGCCATTGTCTTATAGCAGCTTCTCTTTCAAATTTTCGTACACGAGTGTCTAGTTTGTTTAGGTCTCTTCTGTTTTCATCCAAGCGTTTGGCTTCGTCAGCCAAGATATCTATAGGAATCATTCCCGCTATGACGTGGGCCGCTTCGTCGGATGTTGTTCGAAAAGAGCAGCATACTCGTAGGACCGATAACCTGTATACAGATTTTAGCTTTCTCGCTGCGGTCTTTACTTTTAGAGCTACTGACCATATGTGGTGGATATTATCTTCCTTTTGGTTTGCATTGGTCCACCTACATTCCGCATCATTCTTTCAAGAGCGGCTCCAATATTTGCTGCCTTGTTAGCAGTATACTCCATATGTATCCTAAAGTTAAGTCTGGCATCTATGAGAACTCCCAAATATTTGAGATGGGATTTTGATGTCACCTGGTGTTGTCCAACCGATATTCTCATGGTTTCTTTTTTACGCATGATTATAACTAACACAATCTCCGTTTTAAGTTCGGCAAGTTCCAACCCCACACTTTTCATCCAGTTTCTATAGGCTATAGACTATAGACTAAACTATATAGACTATAGTCTAGACTATACACTAGACTATAGACTAGACTAATATTATTATTCCCATGACAATAAAATGTTTGAAATAAATATAATACTTATCCTTTTCACAAACTTAGTGGAAAAATTCAGAACTTGTGTCTTGTTAAATATGTTTTGTTTTAAAAGTATGTTTTCAAACTTCATTGTTATTCTCATTTAGTTCATATATGAATAAATATAAATAGACAAGATTTGGTTATACTCGGTGTAATTCAAGCAATATAATATATTGACTAACTGCCATTAAAGGGTTTACTTTAAAAAAAAAAAAAACACATCTTGCATTTTAACCACTTATGGTGGTACATATGAATATAATTAATGAACAAATAATATATAAATATTTTGTTTTGGCTAATGAACCCTTTTCTCTAATATTTTCAATGAAAAAATTATAAAAATGATTTTTTATTAATACGTTTTATTTTAATATATGATAGGATGGAATAATAATATGACAAAATGAAATAATAATATGATATGATTGGATAAATATATGATAACATGAGATAATAATATGATAAAAATGGAATCATAATATAACAATGTGGTATAATATAATAATAATAATAATAATAATAATAATAATAATGTAATAAGATAGAATAATATAATAACATCAAATCATAATGTAGTATGATTGTTCAATTGTATGTAAAATTAGAAACATAATGTGAAAATTAAACCATAAAATCGGAAATGGTGTGAAGATAAATTCGTCAGTTAAATACGTCCCACACAAATGTTAAATACGCTCCACACGCTGTGAATCGATTTGTTAAAATGAACAAAATTACTTTTTAATAAAAAAACAATATCAAAATTAAATTTTAAATAAAAAAAGCAAAATATATTTATAAAACACATTAAAATATAAAATTGTAAAAAAAAATTTTCAAATATATCACTCTATACATAAAATTTCTTTGAACAAAAATCGAAAATTTTAAGTGGTCCTAATGGCCATAATCGGGTAACCGGAAGAGTGGAAGTAGCCTAGGACTAGTAGATTCCAGAAATGTATGTTCTACGTCCAGATTCCATCTGTGATCAGAGATATATAATTTTGAAAAATGTGCTTTTTCACTATGGTCATATGGAAAAATGTGGAATTTTCAAGTGGCTCCAGTGGACATAAGGAGCAGACATGAATCGGGTAAGCGGAAGAGTGGAAGTAGCCTAGGACTAGTAGATTCCAGAAATGTATGTTCTACGTCCAGATTCCATCTGTGATCAGAGATATATAATTTTGAAAAATGTGTTTTTTCACTATGGTCATATGGAAAAATGTGGAATTTTCAAGTGGCTCCAGTGGACATAAGGAGCAGACATGAATCGGGTAAGCGGAAGAGTGGAAGTAGCCTAGGACTAGTAGATTCCAGAAATGTATGTTCTACGTCCAGATTCCATCTGTGATCAGAGATATATAATTTTGAAAAATGTGTTTTTTCACTATGGTCATATGGAAAAATGTGGAATTTTCAAGTGGCTCCAGTGGACATAAGGAGCAGACATGAATCGGGTAAGCGGAAGAGTGGAAGTAGCCTAGGACTAGTAGATTCCAGAAATGTATGTTCTACGTCCAGATTCCATCTGTGATCAGAGATATATAATTTTGAAAAATGTGTTTTTTCACTATGGTCATATGGAAAAATGTGGAATTTTCAAGTGGCTCCAGTGGACATAAGGAGCAGACATGAATCGGGTAAGCGGAAGAGTGGAAGTAGCCTAGGACTAGTAGATTACAGAAATGTATTTTCTATTTCCAGATTCCATCTGTGATCAGAGATATATAATTTAGAATTTTTTTTTTTTTTTTTTGAAAAATTCGAAATTATGTATTGAAGTTGATAAGTGGCAATAAAATTTTATACGATATTTTTATAAATAACTTTTGAATTATATATTTCGTTTTTCACCAAAAAAGTAGAAATTCCTTTTAGTTTTAGAAATACACAAAAAAACAAAAAAAAAATATGAATCTTTGGTTCGTAAATTTCTGGGAATATTGAACAGATAATAATTTTAGGTGTGTTTTTATTTAACTTTTATCCTCTAAAGCATTTCAAACAAATAAATGCATTTCAATGAAATTAATTGAAATGCATGATCTGAAAAACACCGAAGGTTGAGCTGTGTAGGTTTTGATACTTAGAATATCAATTTTACTTAAATAGATCAAATTATATCCCTTTATATCATGAACTTACTGATACAAAAATTTAGTACTAATCTGACAAAGGGAACAGTACCGAAAATCTATATTTTTTTACAAAAATAAAATAAATATTTCGATTTCACTAATAATGACTTTGCCCCCTTACTTTTCATTACTTCTAAAAAGTAAGAAATTGTAAGAAAAACAACAAAATTCGAAATATCCTGTAAATTTTCAGATATTTCGCAAAAAAAAAAACGTTTTAATAATAATTAGTGCACTAAAGATCTCTTTGCTGCTTGAATTTTAAGTCAATTTTGAATTTAGTTGAATGAAAAAAGCAAAAGAATTTAGCTTTTAAACTCTATTTAAATTTATATTTACTATAAAAAAGAAATAATTTATGATATTTTTTTTAATTAAATTTGTTTTCTATTTCAAAATAATAGTAAAGATATAAAATTTTAAGCGCTATTTCATTTACAATAAAATGAGACGTCAATCTTTCAAATCGTTTAAATACTCAAACAATTATTTAAAAATTTCAAAACATTGTCAAATTATTTTTAATATATTTTTAAGCAAATCACTATACTTGGAGAAAAATAATAACGTCTAAAAATTTAAGTAAAAATAAAAATAAGTAAAAATCGAATAAGTTCTAGAATTTTTTTCCAATTTAAAAGATAATAAATCTTGTTATGCATACAAAGAGTCTTTAAAAAATAGAACTTAAAACTTGAAAATTTTCATTTTTGTTAAATGTTGTTTAAAAATTTTCTTTAAATATTTCACCAAAACATATATATACAAATGTATTTGTGTAATAAGCTTGATTTTTCTACTTTCTAAAAAATCTTAAAAAGAAGAAATTAACAAAACCATAACAGAATTTATCTAGGAAGTTACCAAAAAACTGTATTTTTTTTTTTTTTTTTTTTGAGCATAATTCAAAATTTTTAATGATTTTCAGTTACAAAATTACCTTTTTTTAAATTTTGCTTGAAAAATTATAATTTTTAAAAATTTGTCGTTGACAATTTTAAATGTAAATAATATTTTTATTTAGCTTCCAAATAAAATTGTCTCAAAATGGGCAAAATTTTCTATATCTATAATTTAATAACATCTAGAATAAATATAACATTGTGTATGCAAAAATTTGCAGAAAACCTTTTCTGTGTTGCTACTTAAGCGCTTTTTGTAAAAAGTTTTTGATAACTTTTGATTTATAAAATATTTTTAATTAACTTAAGCCCAATTTTAACCAAATTAGAAAATTTAGAATTTCGGAAACCCAGGAAAAATAAATGAAATTACAAAATTATTTATTATTAGAAGTATTTAATATTTTACTAAAATTAATATATATATTATGTAGTTATTTAAATAAAAATACTTAAAAATGTGCATTTCCTAAATTTTTGTTTTTTTTTTTATCAAATAAATGCCAATTTTTAAAACCTACTGATTTACTTTAAAATTTTCGAAAGAGGATGCAAATTTTTGGATCGACAATATTAAAGATAAATTCATTATTCTTGTTTATACTTATGACAAACAAATTTTTTCCAAAATAATTTTTATATTTTTTTTTTTCATTTCCTGTTACAAATTTTTATTCGTGTTTAAATTTCCAGGAACTTACAAAAAAAAACTGTGTTCTTGAGTATAATTCAAAATTTTTATTGATTTGTACATACAAAATTATGCATATTTTCAATTAACTTTTTTTAAGATTTTACTTGAAAAATTACAATTTTCAGACCTTTATCGTTCATAATTTATATGTAAATAATATTTTTGTCTTAAAATACACAAAATTTTCTTTATGTATAATTGAATAATATCTAGAATAAATATAATATTTTGTATTAAAAAATTTGCGGAAAAATTCTTCTGTGTTGTTACTTAAGCGCTTTTTGTAAAAAATTTTGACAGATTTTAATTTATAAAATAAAAAAAATATTTTTCACTAACTGATAAAACCAGTACTTCGACAAATAATTTTTTATTGAAAAATGCATTTTTACTCATATGGTCAGTAGAAATTAAGCTTAAGTTTAACGAAATTTTGAAATTCAGATTTCAGAAACCTAGGAAAAATAAATGAAATTACAAATTATTTACTATTAGAAAATTTAACAATTTTAAAAAAATCATAATTATGTTAATTTCCCCTTCACCTCCCCCCTCCCTCCCCCTCTGCTCCTTATGTCCATTGACTTGAAAATTCCACATTTTTCCATATGACCATAGTGAAAAAACACATTTTTCAAAATTATATATCTCTGATCACAGATGGAATCTGGACGTAGAACATACATTTCTGGAATCTACTAGTCCTAGGCTACTTCCACTCTTCCGCTTACCCGATTCATGTCTGCTCCTTATGTCCACTGGAGCCACTTGAAAATTCCACATTTTTCCATATGACCATAGTGAAAAAACACATTTTTCAAAATTATATATCTCTGATCACAGATGGAATCTGGACGTAGAACATACATTTCTGGAATCTACTAGTCCTAGGCTACTTCCACTCTTCCGCTTACCCGATTCATGTCTGCTCCTTATGTCCACTGGAGCCACTTGAAAATTCCACATTTTTCCATATGACCATAGTGAAAAAACACATTTTTCAAAATTATATATCTCTGATCACAGATGGAATCTGGACGTAGAACATACATTTCTGGAATCTACTAGTCCTAGGCTACTTCCACTCTTCTGCTTACCCGATTCATGTCTGCTCCATATGTCCACTGGAGCCACTTGAAAATTCCATATTTTTCCATATGACCATAGTGAAAAAACACATTTTTCAAATTTATATATCTCTGATCACAGATGGAATCTGGACGTAGAACATACATTTCTGGAATCTACTAGTCCTAGGCTACTTCCACTCTTCCGCTTACCCGATTCATGTCTGCTCCTTATGTCCACTGGAGCCACTTGAAAATTCCACATTTTTCCATATGACCATAGTGAAAAAACACATTTTTCAAAATTATATATCTCTGATCACAGATGGAATCTGGACGTAGAACATACATTTCTGGAATCTACTAGTCCTAGGCTACTTCCACTCTTCCGCTTACCCGATTCATGTCTGCTCCTTATGTCCACTGGAGCCACTTGAAAATTCCACATTTTTCCATATGACCATAGTGAAAAAACACATTTTTCAAAATTATATATCTCTGATCACAGATGGAATCTGGACGTAGAACATACATTTCTGGAATCTACTAGTCCTAGGCTACTTCCACTCTTCCGCTTACCCGATTCATGTCTGCTCCTTATGTCCACTGGAGCCACTTGAAAATTCCATATTTTTCCATATGACCATAGTGAAAAAACACATTTTTCAAAATTATATATCTCTGATCACAGATGGAATCTGGACGTAGAACATACATTTCTGGAATCTACTAGTCCTAGGCTACTTCCACTCTTCCGCTTACCCGATTCATGTCTGCTCCTTATGTCCACTGGAGCCACTTGAAAATTCCACATTTTTCCATATGACCATAGTGAAAAAACACATTTTTCAAAATTATATATCTCTGATCACAGATGGAATCTGGACGTAGAACATACATTTCTGGAATCTACTAGTCCTAGGCTACTTCCACTCTTCCGCTTACCCGATTCATGTCTGCTCCTTATGTCCACTGGAGCCACTTGAAAATTCCACATTTTTCCATATGACCATAGTGAAAAAGCACATTTTTCAAAATTATATATCTCTGATCACAGATGGAATCTGGACGTAGAACATACATTTCTGGAATCTACTAGTCCTAGGCTACTTCCACTCTTCCGGTTACCCGATTATGGCCATTAGGACCACTTAAAATTTTCTATTTTTGTTCAAAGAAATTTTATGTATAGAGTGATATATTTAAAAATTTTTTTTTACAATTTTATATTTTAATGTGTTTTATAAATATATTTTGCTTTTTTTATTTAAAATTTAATTTTGATATTGTTTTTTTATTAAAAAGTAATTTTGTTCATTTTAACAAATCGATTCACAGCGTGTGGAGCGTATTTAACATTTGTGTGGGACGTATTTAACTGACGAATTTATCTTCACACCCTTAAAATCGGACACAATATAACAAATTTTAATCATAATAATTATTAATTTTAATTATTTCTATTTCTCGCTGTGATCATATGTTTCAATTATAATATGCTGATCTTACATTATGGGCACTACAACTATATTTTTTCTCTGCGTTTATGTATAGAAAATCCTTGTCATTTCAGCCATTGTCAAATTTATTTATTATTTTTTTTAGCGAATGTTATTTCATTTAAATATGTATTTTTGTGTGATTTTTATTAATATAAATATATAAAAATTAAATTTCATATCTCGATATGCTAATAAAAAATACTTGAGTATTCAGCATTTATTTTGGCCTATATAAGCAGCTTCTTCTCAAGTAGCCTGTCAAATACAAATGTGTGTTTTTCCTTTTTTTGACAGTTGAGTTTATTGCTTTCAAAAAAAAAAAAAATGAAACATAAGCAAAACAAAAACAAAAAAAAGAAATGAGTAAATGAAATAAATGAATATTTGCTTTTTGAAATTTATGAACAATTTTATAAGTATTATTCTTTATTAGATTTATTTCTATTGAATGAATGATAGCAAGTATCATTTACTCTTTTGTATTTGTATTTTGCTATTTTCCAAACAGCATCACTTATTTCTATTTATATGAAAGTGTAGAATTTTAAATTAACCCTAAGAGGTTTAGACATTTATTTTGTAATGAAAGTAAGACAGGAAAATAATTTATAGCAGTTTTTATAATCTGTAGAAAAAAAAGAAGTGTAGGTAAGAATAACTATTGTGGAGTATTTGCTGTGATATTAATGGTATTGTTTTGAATATTACCTTGGGTGCATTTAAAGGTTAATGCTACTTTTAGATTTCCAATATTTTATTATTGTACATTCGTAGTACTTCATTTTGTTAAAGAAGAATCGTAGCTAAGCCACTACATTTACAAAACAATTTCCAAAGGTATTCTTCATTATGTTGGAAATGCACGGACAGGTTATTTAGAAATATTTGTTGGATATTTTTTTTTCTTTTTTTTTTTTTTGCAAGAGATTTAAAAGATTAATTTACTTTATTATTTAAGGTTTATGGGAGTGAAAGTTTATAAGCATTTTTAACAATATCCTAAGGGGTATCTTCTTTCTGTAATAAAAAAAAAAAATATTAAGCTATGAATCGAACTAAAATTCAATTTTTCAGCTCCGCTTTTTTTTTCTAATTCTTTTACAGCAGTTATTAAATTTCAGTGTGAAAATGTATTTATTTTCTTGAAAGAATTAATTCCCTATAGATCTGACCTGAACACCTCCTACTCCTGATGACATTTTGTCTTTTGACTAGAAATGCAAGTAACTTCTTATGTGTTTCTGTAAGTAAAATAAACAATAAATTCTGATTTTGACACTACTTACTAAAGAACGAACTCTACTTTGATTCAAACAATGAAATAGAAGGTAGCATGACAGTAAATAACACCATCATCAGCAGTAAAAATAGAAAATAGAAAAAAAAAATAAAACACTTGTAAGACAAGATATATCCAAAAGTATTTATATATAGATATGAAAGAAGATATGTTTCTACTTGATAAATACAATAATTTCAAAAACTTTGAAAATTCTGAAAGTGACGAATAATAAATACCCTCCTTTTACATTATGAAAATTTTAATATATATTTTGTCTCCATTACAGCTCATTCTATAAAAAAATTGGTTACAATAAAGTGACAAATTTTTCAAATCAATCAATCAATCAATCAACATTTCAACTAGACAATTCTAACTCTGCAATTGAGCAGTAAGCTTCTCATCAACCCCTCAACAGATTTCTCTGTTACAGTCAAGTAGTCAGTCTCCACAGTGTGGCAGAATTAAAACTTTCTCTAACTTCTAATCGGCTAGCTGGATTTACATAAAATTTCATATAGGCATAGCAGAGGAGTGTATAATTTTAAGTTTGTAAGGGGGCCCCATATTTCCTTCAGGAGTGAAGCTATTTGGAGCTCAAAATAAGGTACCTCTGTCATAGAACATTTTTAACCGCATGTCATATTTTTGTTGCTTATCCGATTTAAAATATTTTTACATCTTCTTAAGGCCTTCGATAAGTCCTAATTTTTCAATATATAGCCCAATATTTTAGTCCGATTTTGTAAAAATGTTTACCCGGTTAGTTTTTAAAGAATAAAATTATCTATAGAATAAAAAGAAAACATGAAGTCCACATTTATTTTTTATTTGAAATTTGAAATTTATTTGTTTTTTCATACACAACAATATTGAATTTTACGGAATACAGTGCAGAAATTTTTAATAAGAGAAGGTGCCACAAGTTATGAAATAAAATATTAAAAAAAATATTAAAAAAAATATTTAAAAAAAAATATAAAAATAAAAAAATTAAAATTGATTGATATAAAAAATTAGAACATTGAATAAACTTTAATATAAAAATTAAAAGATATAAAATAAAAACGAGAAAGAAAGATATAGTTGGTCATGACCAACTATATGATACCCTACACCATTGTGTACGAGCATAAAAATTCGGAAAGGGACTTATATTACACTTGTGGCCAATTTCACTAAATGTAAAATAAAATATACAAATATAGAATAATGCGTTGATACTAACATCAAGATGATTTTATGAACTTTAGAGCGATTCCTGGAAGTGGGTTTATATGGGAGCTATGCTAATTTATGAACCGATTCTCATAAAATTAGGCAATATTGTTTCTACTTACATAAAACTTATTTTTGTCGAATATTAACTTAATACCAATATTCGTATGGGGTTTATGCACGTTAAAGTGATTTTCGGAAGAAGGTTTTATATGGAAGCTATGGTCAATTGTGGACCGATCTTCATAAAATTTGGTACAAACATTGATACAGAACTTTCTTGCACCGAATTTTATTAAAATATTCTTATTTTGAAGGCATTTTTGAGTGTTTAAACTCTATTCCGGGAGGGACATTTATATGAGGGCTAGGTGAAATACTGGACCGATTACAACCAATTTCAATAGGCATATAATATAATACCCTAAACACCTATAGTGGTTTAGGGTATAATTAGAAATAAAAACATGTAAATATTAAAAAAAAAAAAAAAACGTTAAGAATATAATTTGAACAATGATGTTTTAAACTTATTTGTGCAGCTTATGATTTGTTTGTCATGTGGGAGTGAATTCCAGATACGTGTGGCGTTTATAAGAAATTGCCATTCTGATACAAGGTACCTCCTAGATCAGGCAAATTGCACCATGGTAAACATATAATTGGGTTTTGTGGTGTAAATTATTTTATGATGGAACATTAGTACTCCTATATTGAGAAGATTTTCAAAAGAAACACCACAGATTTGATATTCTATCACAACTTTTCAAACCAAAGACGTACCTTACAATGTTATTGAATAGTAACATTTAGTTTTCGTTTGCTGTTTGAGTCACAAATGTAGAACAGTTCGCAGCCATAAAGTAGACCTGGTTAGAGGTAAGCTTTTGCAAGTAATTGTCGAATTCTGATTGGTGTGTAGTATTGAGTTATCCAAAGAGTATGTAGCTTTAAATAGGTTGGACAAGTGTCCACGTGACTTGTCCAAGTTAAAAAGTTGTTAAAAATAATTACAAGGTTTTTTTACTCTTTGAACGATCTTAATTTTTTGGCTGTTAATTTTTATTTCAGATTCAAAGGTTATCAGAACATTTTTTTTTTTTTTTTTTGGTATGAACATTTGGATTTTATCTCTCCCGAGACAAAAAAAAATAAACGATTTTGAATATGTATTTTTTTTTTTTTGTGCCGAAAAAGTGACACAATTTTTTTAAGAACATATAATATTTTATACCTTTCTGAAAGGTATCTTCATAAAGCTGATTTTGGAATTAAAAACAGATCCAAACACCCAATAGGACTAAGTAGAGACTAGGGTTTGGTGTCCGGGAATTACAGGGTGAGTAATCCCGGGAATTACCGGGTGGGTAATCCCTGGATTTCACGTCAAAATACTCTTGAGAATTCTCGGGAATTTTTTTTTTTTTGGGAATTTCCCAGAAAAATGAGAAATTATTTATTCTCGTACTTTTAAAATTCTATAGCAAACATTGAGATTGACTTTACTCTAAACATGGTAGTTGCAAGAGTTTAACGCATATAATACTACCAGAACTTTATTTGAGAGGAACGTTAATGTTGCATGAATTAGGTTTTTGACTATTGAATTACGTTTTTCTCTATGAGATCAGATTTATGAGATTTATTTATCTATGATTTAGCGAATTCACATGAAATTTTAAATCAAATTTATTTTTGTCATCTTCAAATTTTCGATACTTTAGTTTTATTATAGATTTCATAGCTACTCATTGTGAATATTTCAATTCAAAATATTTGTTAAAGATAAATTATTTTTATACGCAATTTATATTTTTTAGAAATAAAATAGTTTAAAATCATTTTGTACTCTTTATAAAACAATTTTCACTTACTTGAAACTCATTTGGAAGAAAATTCTTTAAATATTAGTCCATTTGTTAACAAGATTCGAATATACTTTTATCAAATTCCAAAGTCTTTAACTAATTTGAAAATAAATTTTATTTCTTTATTTTATTATTATTTAGAATAATTGTATTCTTCTTCATTTTATTTCCTGTTTTAAAAATGAAATAAAATCTGATTTGAAATATAAAATTTTTTTTAATCATAGAAAATTTCTGAATATTTTTATTCAACCTAAATTTGTGTGAATAATTTAAAATTTGTTTGGAAAATGAAAAATAAGTATTACTTTTTTAATACTGCAATTATTTAATATGTTCAAATAAGTTTACTCTGCTCTAGTCATTAGATTCGCCTGTACAGCTTTTTAAGCAATAGGAGAAACCACAAGGAACATTATTTGCTAAAAAAAAAAAAAAAAAAAAAAAAAAAAAATAAAAAGCTTCTAAAAAATAGCTACGTTATTCTTTTTAACTTAAATAATTGAAAAAATTATATGATTTTTTTTTTAATAAAATTATTAAAATATTTATTTGAAATTTTTCTATTTGAATATATTGTTTTCAAATAAGAATCCCAAAAAATTGTTGAAATTTTTTTTATTATAAAAATTTATATGAATATTATTCAAGGCTGGAATATTCAAATAAAAAAAATGTTGGTTATCTTTTTTTTTAAATATACACTGAGAAAAAAATCATATATTTTCATAAATATTACGAATCGAACATGATTTTTTTTTTCCCCAAACTTTTTAAATTGTTCATAATGAAAATTTTAATAATTTTACAAAAATTTTGCTAAATTTTTAATTAAGTTTTATTAGATTTGATTGCAAATGATAATGAAAATAAATAAAATAGGAAAATCTGTTAAAAAAAATAATGTTTAAAAATGTACATAATTTTTTCAAAATAAAGTGCTGCAGAATTATGCTTCTGTTCTATTTCCAAAATGTAGCTAAAAATCAATTAAAAACTTAAAATTTTGCACAGAAAATCTCAACAATTTTTTTTTACAAATTGAAAATATAAATGAAAATTTAAACAATTTTTTCAGTCTTCTTGAATTTTTTTTCATTTGAAAGAATATGAAAAAAGTTTTAATGCTTAAGAAATTATGCTTAAATATTATGAACTAAAATCATATAAAGTAAAATTTTAAAATTATGAAATTACAACCAGATATTTTTAACTCTACAATTGAGCAGTAAACTTCCCATTAACCCCTCAACAAATTACTCTAGCACAGTCAAGTAACCAGTCTCATTAGCAAAATAGTGTAAAAAGGTTGCATTGCTGTAGTATAAACCTTCTAAAACATATTTACACCCTTAACATTCATCCTATTACTGAAGTACACTTCTTTAATAAAACAACACAATATGACGACAAAGTAAAGTAGAAATATAATACAACAGAATAGGAATAGAAACACAAAAAAAAAACTTAATACCTTTTGACTAGAATAGTAAATAAATGTGAGAAGATTGAGATTATTTTTTTCTTGAGGCTGCTGCTACTGACGATTATGATGACGATGATGTAGCTGATGATAAGAGATATGAATTTAACTTTAAATCACAATAAAAATTTTTCAATAAATAGTTATTTATGATAAAGGAAAATAGAACAGACACAGTGCACAATGTACTGTCTAATGGAAGAAAAAAAATTTTTTTTTAATTATTTTAAAATTTATTTTCAAATTTAATAACAAAATTTACATCAAATGATGGCTAAGATTTTCAGCATTCAAGATATTTCTCTTTTTTTAAGGTGAAATTAGTCCATATACGAGTATAATCTCACTCTAAGATATTTGGATATTTAGCAGTTTTATTAATTAGATGTAATTGGTGATTCAAGTAGAGATACTTTTTTCAATAGCCTTTTTTGACAGATCACGTGTGAGTCGTGTCATGCTGTCATGTTATTTTTGTTTAGTATTGTTTGGCATTTCATAATGCAAAGGCTTACGCCTGAACGACGTTTACAAATCGTTCAATTTTATTACGAAAATTCACGTTCTGTGAGGAATGAGTTTCCTGCACTTGGCTCAACTTATGTTCAACATAATCGACCTATTGAGAGTACTATTCGCAACACCATCACCCATTTTGAGACCCAGCATTCATTAGTAGATAATATTCGACCGAATAGACCATGTCCAGTACGCTGTGAAGAAAATATAGCGGCCGTAGCTGAGAGTGTGTTTTTTTCTTTAAAAAAGTAGGGAAACTCGAAATGGATCACACGTTATTAAAGATCCCACAGGAATCAATATTAGAAATAAAAATATGAAATATTGTTACGATTTTTCATATTAAAAAATCACAATTTGAAGATTTCGTACCAATTGCATACTTAATAGTTTAAAAAGCGTTATTCATTTGTAGTCTCAAATTCATTGCATTGGGTTCTTTCATTAACAAAATTGATCCGCCCTCGTATTTGAGGTTTAAGTTCGGTTTCTTATAGGTAAACGTAAAACGGGAATTTTCCATCCATTCATATTTAAACATTTTCCAATTTCATTTGGAGTTCTCTCATTTTCATTTGGAATTTTCTTAATTTTGATTAGTATTTTCTCAATATAAAATGAAAATTCTGAATTTCATTTCAAATTTTCCCAATATTACATTAAAATTATCAATTTCATTTGAAACTTTTTCAATATTAAATTGAAATTCTTAATTTCATCTGAAATTTTCTCAATATTAAGTAGAATATACCAATTTCAACTGGAATTTTCTCATTTTCATATAAAAATGGTTTAGACTTTACAGTAGATTTAAAATAAGGCTTTATTTATAGTTATAGCATTTTCTTTGTAACTGTATAACATTTTTTTAAATATTACCTTCACCCTCATAAAATGGTACCCGGTTTAAGATTACTATAGAACAAAAAATGTGTAATCAATTCTGTAATTAGTTATGTTTTAAAGTGTTTATGAGAAAAAATTTAAAAATTCTGATTACAAAATTAGCAATTTTATGTGAAATCTAAAATTTCTGCCAAAATTTGAAGTTATTAATGAAATTAGGAATTTTTGATGCTGTCTTTTGTGAAATTTCCTATTTCTGGTGAAATTTTAAATCTTTAGTGAAATTTAAAGTTTGTGTTGAATATTTGGTAAAATTTTAAGTTTTTTGTGAAATTTAGGATTTTTGGTAAAATTTTTGATTTTTTGGTGAAATTTCTAATTTTTGTGACTAAATTTTTGGTGAAAATTTGAAAATTTGGATTTTTTGTGAAATGACAAATTTTTGTCGAATTGTCTAAATTTTGGTGAAATTTCCAATTTTTGGCGAAACTTCAGATTTTTTGTAAAACTTTAAATTTTGGATTTTTTGTGTATTATCGGAGTTTTATGTGACCAAAATTCTGTAATTGGTTATTTTTTTAAGTATTTATGAGAAAAAATAAAAAAAATTTAGATTTTTGGCAAATTTTGCATTTTTAGTAAAATTTCGAATTTTTGACGAAATCTCGGATTTTTGGTAAAATTTCGGATTTTTGGTAAAGTTTTTGATGATATTTTGAATTTTTGGTAGAATTTCAGAATCTTGATGAAATTTTATTTTTTTGGTGAAATTTTGGATTTTTGTGAAAATATAGAATTTTTTGTGAAATTTCGAATTTTTTGCGAATATTCGGATTTTTTGAGAAAGTAATTTTTTGGTGAAATTTTGGACTTTTTAGTGAATTTTCGGATTTCTGGTAGAATTTAAATTTTGTGGTGTAATTTTGAAATTTTATTGAAATTTTGGATTTTTTGGTAAAATGTAGAATTTTTTATAAAATTTTTTATGATTGGTGAAATTTCGAATTTATGTTAAAATTTTTAAGTTTTTGGTGAAAATTTTTCTAAATTACAGTTTTTTGGTGAAAGTTTAGATTTTTGGTACAATGCCGAACTTCTACCGAATCTTCAGATTTTTAGAGACTTTTTTTGGGTTTTTGGCTGGCGAAATTTCGAATTTTTTTGGTAAAATTTTCGATTTTTTGTGAAGTTTCAATAATCTGGTGAATTATCAATTTTACATCACAAAAAATTTTTGAGTTTACCGTTAATACTTTAAGCATAAAATGTTTAATTCATTTGCAAGGAAACTGACTCTGACATTTAAAGAAAAATGCAGAACGTCTACATATGAAATAATAAGAAATTTGCTAAACAATCACCAAGACTCTATTTTACTTAAAGAGTAATAATTGATGTTCTTTTTAAAATTTCTTATAACGTTTAAGTATGTACGAGCTTTTATTTTGACAATTAGTAGTTTCATTATTTAATTATTTAGATGTGCTTTTAAGTAAATCTTCATAACAATGTAATTAATTAATTATATTATAAAGGTTTCAATAAAGTCAATAACAATAATAAAAAAAGTTTACCGTTAATAAAGTGCAGAATGTTCATCCTCTATTTAATTTATACATATTTTTATACCCACCATCAAAAATTCATCTAAGGCTCCATGAAGTATATATATTTTGGGTCCTGGTAAAATTCTGAGTATCTAGGGCTCAGGGCGAAATTTGGCTCAAATATTTATCTTATAAAAGGTTTGTTTGGTGTTGAAAATCTACTATTAAAAAAAAAAAATTATAGGCTAAATACTGGAAAAACTTAAGTGTCCATCGCAACTCCAGTTCATATCTTTCCGCCAATATCTCTTAAACACAAATATGTTTCCAATCGAAATTTTGTACAAATAGTTCAAGAGTCGATGTAAATTCGAAAACCAAAAATGGGCGTGATCGGCTCACCTTCCATATAATGTGAAATTTTAAATTTACGGAAAACACTTAGAATATACGAAGTGTTTAGGTTCCAACGAAACCAAAATGGATAACACAACACGAATGCTGATGAAGTGTGTAGCGGCACAGAAAATACAAAGTCCATTCTGCTGGTGTCTAATTATAGTCCACAAATTCTGCTTTGGTACTGCCAAACAGAGACAACAAGGCAATTTACGATTTCAAACTTGTTTATTTAGACTTAATGAAAATTGTGAAAACATTATTTTCCATTTATATAATTAATATTTAAGTATATTTCACCAAAACCCCGAGAACATTTAAATGTTAATATATTTCATCCAAAATTATTTATTAATCTGATCAATTTGCTTAAATAAATATCAAATCTCATTTTATAAACTAATCAATACAGATTTGTCAACAATAGATTTCAATTTAGACAATCACAAATACATGTGAAGTTATCTATTCATACCTACCATATTAATACTATTACTAATAAATGTGAGCAAATATACGAGCATAGAATACTACTAGAAGTTTATGTGAGAGGCAGTTTAAACTAAATTTTCAAAAAATTTACTCATTTTTTTTTTTTTAACACAAAAACAAAATATACATGTATTTTGTTGTTGCATGAATTAGTTTTTTGACAACTGAATTAGGTTTTTTTCTCTCACATAAACTTCTAGTTGTAGTCTATGTATACGAGTATATGACTGATATTAAATCCAAATTTTCCAACACAAAGGTTTAAGAAATAAAGTAGATATAAATTTTTTGTATCATACAGTGATGAATGTATTAAACGTACATATAATACTTTTTTTCGCACGTTGGGGTTAAAGAGGTCGCAAATGGCGCTTAATTCAATATGATTAATGATCAAGATTTCTTTTTTAAATATTTTTAGGTAAAAAAAAATGTATTTTTAGAATTACAGGATTTTTTTTTTTTTTTTGATAAAATGGTAATGTCCGTCTATACATTGGAGTAAAATGGGTCTAAAATAGCCGCTTAATTCAGGGAAAGGTGACATCAATATTTTAATGATCATGACATATTTTCTTATTTATTAATTAGTAAAAAATGTATTTTTAGAATTCTGCGATTTTTTTTCTGGCAGAATGATAATGTTCGTCCGTCTATACATTGGGATTAAATGGGTCTAAAATGGTCGCTTAATTCAGGGAAAGGTGACATCAATATTTTAATGATCATGACTTATTTTTTTATTTATTAATTAGTAAAAAAAAATGTATTTTTAGAATTCTGCGATCTTTTCTTTTTTTACAGAATAGTAATGTCCGTCAGTCTATACGTTAGGGTGAAATGGGTCTAAAATGGCCGCTTAATTCAGGGAAAAATGATATCAATATTTTAATACACGTCTTATTTTCTTATTTATTATTTATTTCTTATTTATTTATTAGTTAACAAAAAATGTATTTTTAAAATTCTGCGATTTTTTTTTTTTTTTTTGCAAAATTGTAATGTTCGTCTGTCTGTACACTGGGGTAAAATGGGTCTAAAATGGCCGCTTAATTCAGGGAAAAATGATATTAATATTTTAATAATCACGACTTATTTTCTTATTTATAATTTTGAAAAAAAATTAATTTTTAGAATTATAGATTTTTTTTTTTTTTGTAGAATGGTAATGTCCGTCCGTCCGCCTATACACTGGGATCAAAAACAACGCTTACTTCAGGAAAAAATGTTATAAGTACTTTAGTGATCACGTTTATTTTTTTTTTTAATTCTAGACCTTTTTTTGCATAATGTTAATGTCCGTCTGTCTGTTTGTTAATTTCAATTATTTTTATTAATGGAGGTATTTGTTTTATTTTAAAAGATTAAGTTATGAAACCTGGTATATGTTATAACTAGGAATATATTATAGAAAAATCATTTAAAACGTTTCATTATTTTATTTAGGTTTTCATATAAATAGTGTAGTTTCAGGCAACCACATATTTTTGCACGGCAAAAGTCTAGGTACCCCTTAAAAAAGAAAAATATATGATAAAAGATACATATCCTAATGTATTATATTTTCGTACCTAATATTTAGTAGGATATCCTTTAAGTCGAAGAACTTCATTTAACCGATTTGGCATAGAATGTACCAGCTTTCTCGTAAATTCTAGTGATGTTTGTTGCCATTCAGTCATGAGCAGGTTTTTTAATTCAGTTTAGCTAGAAATTTTGTGATTACGCAGCCATTTTTCCAAATGATCCCACAAATTCTCAATTGGATTCATTGCTGGACTTTGTGGTGGGGTATTAAGCATTTGAGGAGTGTTATATGCAATCCACATCTTGACATCAGCAGCAGTGTGCTTCGGATCGTTATCCTGTTGGAAGTAATAATCACTGCGGATTTGTAATTTTTCAGCACTTTGTTTGAGATTTTTTTTTTTTTTGAGAACGTTAAGGTATACCGTTTTTTTTCATTATTTCATCTATTGTTTGCAAGTTAACCACTCCTGCTGCTGACATACATCCCCACACCATGATGCCACCACCGCCATGTTTAACCGTTTTGCACGTATTCTTCGGGTTTAGCTCTTCATTTCACTTTCTCCTTACTAAAGCACGTACGTCTGAGCCAAAAATGTTGTACTTTGACTCATCCGAGAAAATAATCTTATCCCAAAACTCAGTTGCCTTTGTTTTATATTCATTTGCAAAATCAATTCGCTTTTTTCTGTTAACTTCGCTTATATAGGGTTTTTTGCTTGCTGTACGAGCGTAGTACCCAGCTCCTTTGATAGATCTGCGTACTGTATCCGGGGAAACACTTTTGTCCATGGATTCTTTCAAATCGACAGCAATCTTTGGTGCACTTTTAAAGGGATCATTCCTAATTAAAGACACTAATTTTCTTTCTTCTCGGATACTAAGCTTGCGAGGACGCCCAAACCTGGTCTTATTTTCAACTCGTTTTTCTTTTTGAAAGCGATTTATTACCTTTTGTATTGTTAACTTACTTCTATTAATTATTTGAGTAATTGATGATTTTCCCAATCTATGATTATTAATAACAATATTGCGCTCATCAATCGATAGCTCCTTGCGAGTCATGTTATTTAATACCTTTTTCAATAAAAAACCAATTATTTCTACTGATATCAACAAGAAATAACTCTGAATACATTCTAAATTTTAATGTAAAAAGAAAAAACATTTAAAATAATAGAGATGCCAACACTTAAACATAGATCACTTTAGAGGGTACCAAGACTTTTGTTGTGCAAAATTATGGTGTTGCCAGGGTACTTAAGGATATTTTATGGTTGTTTCTTAGAATAAGAGTGCATAATTTTATTTGACTTTAGTATATGAATAATTTTACAAAATAGAAATAAATAACACAAACTTTCTTACTTTCTTACTTGTTTTTAAAAAAATTTTAGAAATTGTTTTATTTTAAATGAGGTACCTTGATTTATGCTTTACACTGTATGTATATGTATATATATAACTGAGTTCGACTGTATTAAGAAGTAATATAAAATAAGGCGAAGTAAAAAAAAAAGAAAATGTTCGCACTTAAGGTGCTTTTTGTTTGGCAGCAATTTGAGTTTTTCAACAAAAATGTTAATTTCTAAAATAGGGCTACATATGCGCACGATTTTTTATTCACAATATTAAAGTAGATAATATGAACTATTTTCAAGAACATTTTTAAAACAATCATCCTCTAACATTTTAAATTGCATTCCATGAAACTTGAAAATTAATGTATTTTAGAACAATTTTCAAAAAAAATCACAAAAATACGAGGACAAAATATTATTTACAAATAATTAAAGAAAAGTACATTCAAATACCTGAAGTTCCATTTTAAATTTTTTGTTCTTTTTCCAAAATATAAAAAAAATGTTGAACTTTGACAGCCCAGTACGTCACTTACACTAATGATTTTTATTGCTATTGAGACATAATTTTTGTCTATTTTTATTCGGCGTCTAATTTTATTGCAAAAAGTTAATTTTCAAAATTTAATTAATTGCCAGTTTTTTACAAATTTTACCCCAACGTGCGTCGGTGTGAATTGGAACTGCGCAAATGAAATGAAAAGGTCATAGACTTTTCTTAATAACCGAAAGACACCTAAAAAAAATGGAATTTTTTGACAACTTCATTAAAATTGACTTCGACCTACAAGTAGACTTACACACATATTGTTGTAAATACACCAGTACACATAACAATTCACAATCACAGCAAACAACATGATTCTTTTTTTTTTTTGCATTATAATCAATACAATAACAAGAAAGAAGAAAATTATGCTTTCAATTTACACAGTTTTTGATGGAAAAGAGATTATCTCTTGGAAGAAGCAAATATAAGATAAGTTGCTACCGATATAACAATAAGTAGTAATTATTTTAACAGCAATAGCTATATAATATTAATAGCTTTAATAAAAGTAAAAGCAATAGTAGTAGTAGTAGTACTAGTAGCAAACGAAGGAATTTAAACGCTATTTAAAAAATTATTAAAACTAATTACTAAAATTAAAGTCATTTGTTATAGCAACAGAAAAAAGAACAATTAATATTTGCTGTAGCAATAGTAACTACAAAATAGTAATCCAAAATAGGAATTATAATGTAGAGTTATTTGATGAAATGTTTAAATTTAATTTGGAATCAGTGTAAATGTAATATATTTTTTCTTACACAAAAAAAAAAAAAAAAAGTTTCTTTTCTTTTTCGAAAAAAAAGAATGAAATAACTGCTACATTTGCTATGAACATTTTATACATTTTAGTAACAACAACAACACCAAAAACAACATTCTTTTTAAAGCAGGACATTGTGATTTTGTATTGATTCCTCTTTTTACAAGATTTCACTTGCTCAATACATGATATTGACAACAATATTATACAATATACAAACAAAACATACAACATTTACAACTATAAAGCTTTTCAAATACACTTTGATAGACAAATAAAGGTATTTTAAAGAAAAGGATTTAAAAGAAATGTTTTATATTTAAGTACAAAGAAATAAGCAATCAAAAAGTTAAAAGTTACAAAAATTGGTTTAAAAAAATTAAATTAGATAAGAGTGACATAAAGTGCAGGGTGTTTAAAGTAAAACTATTTTCGGGGAGACGTAATTAAATGTAAAATTAAAAAAAAATATTTAGGGAAACGACATGATATTCTAGTCCACAATGTAGTTTAAAAACTATGCTATAGTCTATTCTATAGTATATTATACAATCTATTCTATAGTCTACTCTATTATATAGTACATTTGGTATTATAGCATATAGCATAGTCTATATTTTATACATAATCTAATCTACAGTCTGGTATATAGTCTTTTTTTTTCATTAGGCAGGTGGAAATCTTTCATAAGATTCTCACGATTATAGAATAACCGTGAGATATGTCGGATTCATACCGACTAAAACCACCTCCTTCGTCATTCAGCAACCCTGCGGAACTGTCTACAAAGATATTCCATCGCAGGGCAGGAGAGCCTTATCTAGGCTACTTCCGTTGTCTGGGATTTCCTCAGATTCTCTTCCGTTCTAAGTTTATCATGGATACTTTTAATTATTGAGGATATTACATCCCAATTTTCTCTATTATTAAGGATAATATCAAAAATATTTTGCGGATTCAGTTGGCATCCAAGGACTTCTTCTGTTTTCTGTCGGTCGTGGCGAAAGCGTGCGCAGTTGAACACGACGTGTTCTGGGTCTTCCTTTTGATTTCGACAGTTGGGGCAATATGGGGAGTTATCTAACCCAAATCTGTACAGGTAACTTCGGTATCCTCCATGGCCTGAGAGAAACTGCGTTAAGTGGTAATTTACTTCTCCATGTCGTCTGTTTAGCCATACATCTATTCTTGGGATTAGTTTAAAGGTCCTCATTCCCTTGCGGCTATCTTCCGTTCTGCTCTGCCATTGTCTTATAGAAGCTTCTCTTTCAAATTTACGTACACAAGTGTCTAGTTGGTTTAGGTCTCTTCTGTTTTCATCCAAGCGTCTGGCTTCGTCAGCCAAGATATCTACGGGAAACATTCCCGCTATGACATGGGCCGCTTCGTCGGATGTTGTTCGAAAAGAGCAGCATACTCGTAGGACCGATAACCTGTATACAGATTTTAGCTTCCTCGCTTTACTTTTAGAGCTACTGACCATATGGGAGCAGCGTAAAGTATAACTGAGCTGACCATCGTGGATATTATCTTCCTTTTGGATTGCATTGGAACACCTACATTCGGCATCATTCTTTCAAGAGCGGTTCTAATATTTGCTGCCTTGTTAGCAGTATACTCCATATGTGTCCTAAAGTTAAATATTAGTACTCCCAAATATTTGAGATGGGATTTTGATGTCACCTGGTGTTCTCCAACCGTTATTCTCATAGTCTCTTTTTTACGCCTGCTTGTAACTAATACAATCTCCGTTTTATGTTCGGCAAATTCCAACCCCACACTCTTCATCCAGTTTCTAATAGTCCATACTACTTCATTCGAGATTAACTCCACTTCGTCCATATATCTTGCTGTAACCGTAACTGGTATGTCATCTGCAAAACCTACAATGATCGCCTCTTCTGGAATGTTAAGCTCTAGAACGTCGTTTTCTGGTATATAGTCTATAGTCTAGTCTATAGTCTAGTCTATAGTCTAGTCTATAGTCTAGTCTATAGTCTAGTCTATAGTCTAGTCTATAGTCTAGTCTATAGTCTAGTCTATAGTCTAGTCTATAGTCTAGTCTATAGTCTAGTCTATAGTCTAGTCTATAGTCTAGTCTATAGTCTAGTCTATAGTCTAGTCTATAGTCTAGTCTATAGTCTAGTCTATAGTCTAATCTATAGTCTAGTCTATAGTCTAGTCTATAGTCTAATCTATAGTCTAGTCTATAGTCTAGTCTATAGTCTAGTCTATAGTCTAATCTATAGTCTAGTCTATAGTCTAGTCTATAGTCTAGTCTATAGTCTAATCTATAGTCTAGTCTATAGTCTAGTCTATAGTCTAGTCTATAGTCTAGTCTATAGTCTAGTCTATAGTCTAGTCTATAGTCTAGTCTATA
Organism: Protocalliphora azurea; assembly: GCA_932274085.1. Lineage (NCBI taxonomy): Eukaryota > Metazoa > Arthropoda > Insecta > Diptera > Calliphoridae > Protocalliphora > Protocalliphora azurea. The sequence continues at coordinate 54,145,571 of OW026519.1, forward strand.
GTCTAGTCTATAGTCTAGTCTATAGTCTAGTCTATAGTCTAGTCTATAGTCTAGTCTATAGTCTAGTCTATAGTCTAGTCTATAGTCTAGTCTATAGTCTAGTCTATAGTCTAGTCTATAGTCTAGTCTATAGTCTAGTCTATAGTCTAGTCTATAGTCTAGTCTATAGTCTAGTCTATAGTCTAGTCTATAGTCTAGTCTATAGTCTAGTCTATAGTCTAGTCTATAGTCTAGTCTATAGTCTAGTCTATAGTCTAGTCTATAGTCTAGTCTATAGTCTAGTCTATAGTCTAGTCTATAGTCTAGTCTATAGTCTAGTCTATAGTCTAGTCTATAGTCTAGTCTATAGTCTAGTCTATAGTCTAGTCTATAGTCTAGTCTATAGTCTAGTCTATAGTCTAGTCTATAGTCTAGTCTATAGTCTAGTCTATAGTCTAGTCTATAGTCTAGTCTATAGTCTAGTCTATAGTCTAGTCTATAGTCTAGTCTATAGTCTAGTCTATAGTCTAGTCTATAGTCTAGTCTATAGTCTAGTCTATAGTCTAGTCTATAGTCTAGTCTATAGTCTAGTCTATAGTCTAGTCTATAGTCTAGTCTATAGTCTAGTCTATAGTCTAGTCTATAGTCTAGTCTATAGTCTAGTCTATAGTCTAGTCTATAGTCTAGTCTATAGTCTAGTCTATAGTCTAGTCTATAGTCTAGTCTATAGTCTAGTCTATAGTCTAGTCTATAGTCTAGTCTATAGTCTAGTCTATAGTCTAGTCTATAGTCTAGTCTATAGTCTAGTCTATAGTCTAGTCTATAGTCTAGTCTATAGTCTAGTCTATAGTCTAGTCTATAGTCTAGTCTATAGTCTAGTCTATAGTCTAGTCTATAGTCTAGTCTATAGTCTAGTCTATAGTCTAGTCTATAGTCTAGTCTATAGTCTAGTCTATAGTCTAGTCTATAGTCTAGTCTATAGTCTAGTCTATAGTCTAGTCTATAGTCTAGTCTATAGTCTATAGAACCGCAAGGGTATCACCGGGAGGTGATAACGGAAGTAACGACCCCGCGGACCCTAGTTTTGGCAGGTATGGAGAGCGCATTAAAATGATGCATAAGCTTGTCGAAGTCCTGTGACAGGGCGAATGGATACCGCCCTAAATTAGGTATCCTCCACATGGGTACCCCTCTAGAAAGGGGTAGTTAGAAGGTTGACAACTTCGTGGATCCCTAGTCACCATATTCGAAAATCCAGGCGCGACGGTACCCAAATTGGGCGGCTTCCTGGTCAGCGTCTGTTTCCAGGTTAGGAGCGACTGGTACAACACCTGGCGGCTAGGTAAAAAACGCAAACCCCTAAAAAAAACTCAAATGGAAAATAAAAAAAAAAAGTCTAGTCTATAGTCTAGTCTATAGTCTAGTCTATAGTGTAGTCTATAGTCTAGTCTATAATCTAGTCTATACTCTAGGCGATAATCTAGTCTATAGTCTAGTCATTAATGTCGACTATAATATAGCCTATAATCTCGACTTTAATTTAGGCTATAGTATGGATTATAGTCTAGTTTTTAGTATAGGCTATAGTCTAATCTATAATCTAATATATTGCCTAGTCTATATTCTTGCCTATAGTTTAATTTGTAGTTTATTCGATACTTTAGAAATTTTGATTTAATAGTTGGCAAATTATTTAATTTGTTATTCCGCATTCAAAAATTGTTCTCTATAATATAAATATCTATTATAAACTATTTAATATAATGATAAAGTTTTTAAAATATTTCCTCTTCATTTGATAATGTTGTGGTTAATTAAGAAATGAAAAGTTCTAGTTTTGAATTAAACCAACAATAATTTTCCATTAAACAATTTAACTAAAATTTTCTTGGTTTTATTGGGTTTGACTCTTGATGTTCATTTTGAAATATCAATATTAGCAAATGAATAAATGTGTATATATTACAGGAATAAGGATACACAGAAACATACATATGTATATTTATATTTTATTCCAGGCAGACATTTTAACCAAAGGACCAAAAACTGTCAATTAGTACGATTAGTTTTTGGTAAAGTTTAATTGACATATTCACATGACGCGTAACTTCGACAAGTGCACGCATGTATTCACTTAAAATTAACACATACATAAAAGAGCACATATACAAATATGTATATAAATGTTACCACAAATATTGCAATCAAAAATTAATATTGTTGAATATTAAAGTGTCACCTATGTACGTACACTCTAAATATGTTCAAATAAACTGACTTTTTTTTTTTTGTTAGTTATCTAAAAAAAATAAAAAGTATTTTGTTAAAATTTTTGGACAAAAGTAACGAAACTGCTTTCATTTTTGAAGCAAAAAATTGCATTTTTCTTTATTATAGTTTTTCTTGGAAATAACCGAAAATAACTAATACTTATGCACGAGTAAAAGCTTAATTTTTCCTTTCTCTGATAAATTATAGTATAATTGTTAAATTTTTGTTTAGATTATGTATTAATATGAGAACTATTTTCTAAACATTCTAATTGTTTCTTCTTGTATTGCTTAAAACAAAAATAATTTCATAAATTAAAGTACAATGGGTTCAAACACCAAAGAAGAAATACTTATGACTTTAAAAATATGAATGGCAATTTTTATTAGGAACTATGACATGGGCGATAAAATAGAAGATTCGCATCAAAATTTCTACATAAAAAAGTTGAACTGTGGTCTATTATGTCGTCTATTAAAAGAAAAAATCTTGCACCCACTGTGCAACATTGTTTTCAAATGTCTTACAATCGTACTCTGCCACATTTATTTCTCCTGCACTTAGACATACATACAAACCAAAAATCAGACATCTGCCAATAAAATCTGTTTGTTTGACTGCATCTGTGCGAATACTAGACATACACCACACACATGTATAAACACTATCCCCCAAACATATTTGAATTTTAAATTGCATTTATAATGGTTACATAGTTCTGATATCTATGAGACATTTCTGTTTTCGACATTATATGTATATGTGATTGAAGATTGAATACATATGTGTGTGTATGTCAAATGGTAAAAGTGAATTGTAATTTAATTTCTCTTTAGACGTTCATATGTATATGTAAAATACTATAAGTGAATGTGGTTACCAATGTTTCTGATCATTTGAAGTCAAGTGTTATTATAACAACTACTCTCTTCATATTCATACATACATATATGTATGTATATATGTATGTATACATGTATGTATATATGTATGTATGACTTCATTGTTGTTGGAATATTAAAATAAATTGTTAATTTTATTAATTTAGTAATCTTTTTTATGTCAATGTTAATTTTATTAACGAAAAATATTTATTGAAGTAGGTAGTTAGGTAGAGAAGGGTTGCACAGCACTCAGAAGAATGCTTGTGCATCCTCTCGGAGACATAGAGGTCCATTGTGAGTCCCTTCGTAGAGAATATAGAAAGAAACTACAGACGACTCATAGAAAAGACCAGGAAGGAAAATGATAGAGAAAAACTGAGACCAAGAAATGTATAGAAAAGAATAGAAAAAAAAAACCTGGAAAGGAAAAGTGCTACCGCCCTAAATCGTTCGCTCTAAGCCAACGACCCCCTCTTAGCCAGCCTATTCCCATGACGAATCTTATTAATCTATCGAGATCTATTCTTGATATACTGTCCAATTCATCAAGGAATCGAATGTCTAACCATTTCTGACTACTTAGTTGTAGACATGGACAGTAACATATGATATGTTCCACCGTCTCTAGCTCCTCATTATCTTCGCACATTCTGCAAAGGCCGGAGGAATCTCTCTCCCAATTCCCTATTATTCCCCATATGGGACAATGACCTGTCAGAATACCTATCATAGTCTTCAGGTTTTCCCTTTTCATGCTTAAAAGTAGATTTGTATCTGCTTTATCAAGTTTGGGCCATAGGACCCTTGATAATCTGCAGTCCGTTCTATGTTTCCATGCATGATTGGTTCTATCCCGAATCGACTCCCTAATTAACCTGAAGTAAAAGCATAGAGGTGGTCTCACACCGCTTTCACTTGCAGTCCTATCCAAAGCTGAGCCGTTCCTAGCTAATTCGTCAGCTACCTCATTGCCATTTATCTCGCAATGATCCGGTACCCAGCAGAGTCTGAAATGATAATTTCCCATCAATCTCCTAAGAGCCTTCAGTCGCTAACTAGCCTAGACTTGACAAAATGTCCTTTCAAGGCCTTCAGCGCCGCCTTGCTATCTACATACAGAATTACCTCTGTATTCACTTCAATGTTCCCTGCGATCAATTCTGTGGTCCTAAGAATACCTAGAATTTCCACCTGGAACACACTACAACTATCCGGAAGTCTATACGTTTTCCTGTTGTTTTCCTCAACTAGATACACACCTACTCCAGTGCCTGTAAAAAGAAGAGTTAAGAAAATTTTCTATACATGTGGGACTTTTATATTATTAAATCCCTGCGATTTAAGCTTGATGGCTTTAATCAATTAAAACACAATTTATTTTGATTAATAAATTATAATGTACACAGTTTATTTCAAATTATCAAACTTAAATTAAAATATTCACTTCACTTTATTTTAGTTTTACAATTTATTAGAGTTTGGCTACTGCTGGTTTTAACTCAATTACCACTTTTAACTTCAACTTTAGAACAACTCACTTCAGCTTTTGCGGCAACTATTTTCAACTGCAATTTACTTCAACTTTATAAAACTCTTCTGCAACTGTCCGACAACTGACTAAATATTCTCTTTTATTCCTATTTATATCCTATCCAATATTACTCGCTATTTCCCTAAAGCTCCAGAAACTTCTTAGCGAACGAAACCTATATTTGTCCCTTTCCTGTGCATGGTAAGTCCGTTTATAAAATTAAAGACCGTCGTTTAGAATATTCGTTCTACGTTATAAGATGTCTCGTCCATATTTTGTCTGTTGCGTACGTGACTCGTCACTAGCTCCGTCGAGAATGTTCTGTCCGTTAACTATCTTAACCCTTTTCTTACCAACGTCTGCAAGATCTGGTGACGCGACCAGGCTCCAATCCCACATACATAAAAAGAAATTTTAATAAATTAAAAAAAAATTCTATAAAAAGAATATTTAACGAAAATTTACTATAAAAAAATTTACTGAAAATCTTCCTTAAATAGGAAATTTAACGAAAAAAATTTTTTAAAACAAATTTATATATATTAAAATGGTGTAAAAAATATATAGTAACGGCTGTGCCGATTTCTGTAAATTTTTTTTATCAGTTGTTCGTATTTTCGAGGAGGTTTTTAGGAAAAAAATCGAAAATCGAGTTTTTGTATGAAATTTTTTGTGAAATTATTTCTTAATGGCTTTTCAAATCAAATAATAGAAAATTCTTAGTGTAAATCATGGAAAATTGGGGAAAATGCGAAATGCGGAAAATTGGAAAAATCGAAAATTGATTTTTTGTATAAAATTTTGTGTGCAATTATTCCTTAATGCCTTTCCAAATGAAAAAATAGAAAGTTCTCAGCCAAAATCCGATAGATGGCGTTATACGTCAACTTAGACTTTGCGCAATCTGACAGGTGTCATTTTGGCATTGTAATTTTCTACAGTAAATGTGCCATTTTTCTTGCTACAATTTATACGAGTTTTGTGTATTGTTAAACTGATTCCGGATTGTCGTAAATCACGCATTATATCCATATACGGTAAAAGCATTACAATCAATTGAAATTCAGTGCAATATTTATCAAAAAAATCGAATATAGATGTGGGGTTGGAGCCTGGTCGCGTAACCAGATCTGGCAGACGTTGGTAAGGAAGGGGTTAATATTACTAACGGACAGAACATTCTCGACGAAGTTGGTGACGAGTCACGTAGGCTACATACAAAATATGGACGAGAAATCTTATAACGAAAGACGAACATTCTGGATGGGGACTTATATTTTGATAAACGGACTTTTAATGGACGAGACAAGGATAGTTATAGGGTTAACTCGCTGGGAACTTTCTGGTACATTGAAATGTAGCGAGTAGTGTAGGAGCATAATATAAAAGGTAGTGTTGAAAGATTGAGGAGAGTAGTTTTTGAGTAGAATTCAAGTTGAAAAGTTGAGTAAATAAAGTTGACCAGCGACTTCCGATATATTAAAACTTAAAATAATTTAAAGCTTTTTAATTAATAAAATATACACTTTAATTTATTAATCAAAATAAATTGTGTTTAATTTAAAAGCCATCAAGCTTAAATCGCAGGGATTTAATAATATAAAAATCCCACAAATTGGGTGCTCGACCGGAATTGAAGTTTGAAAATTAAGTGAAAATGTTGAAAGATAAAAACAAGTGGAAAATTGGTGAAAAAAAAATTGAAAACCATAAAAATTATGTGAAAAGTTATTAAGAGAAAAACTATGTAAAGTGAAAACTGTAGTATAAAGTGGAAAAATTATTACAATAGCTGTTGAAATTGTGTTTGATGATTAAAAAAGAAAACTGCTGAGTAAATAGAAAAAAGTATTGTGAAAAAAAAGAGAAGTGAAAATAAAGAGCACATAAGCTTTAGAGACAGAAAGATGTTGAAAAACTCTAAAAAGACAAAAGAGAAATGTTGAAGTGAGAAACAACAAAGTAGTTTTATTTGAGAAAAATAATAATAACAAAATAAAGACACAAAAGAGAAAAGAAAACAATCAAGCTGAATAAGGGTTGTTATATATATTGTTAAAGAGTGATCGCAAATAAATAAAAAACAAAAACAAACACACACAAAAATAACACTAAGGTAAAAACAGTGAAGTTGAAGATAAAAGAAATATAAACAAGTATATGCATTTTTTTTGGTGTGTGTATAAGTTGTGAACTTAAAAAAAAAAAAAAAATAAATAACGAACAATAATTCGTTAGTGAACATTAACCTGTGAGAAAGAGTAAAATAGAAAGTATAGTCAAGGCTGAAGAAAAAACGTTGTAACGAATGCTATATTAATCAACGAATTAAAGAAAAGAAAGATCTAGAGAGCGACGTGTAAGTTGAAAAGGGATAAATGTAAGTTGGAGATTCAAATGCATGGCCGTTAAGCAAAGCAGGCTAGTCAACTGATGTGAGCTGTAGAAATCTGGTTGGAGGGCTGAACGAGTTATTCAATTCTAATAAGATAAGTTGTATATTATAAGATTGTTTACAGTGTAGTTAAAATTCTTTTATGTTGAAATAACATAGTTTTTGTCATTTAACATTTTACTTTTTATTTTTTTTGCTGATGTTAATGTTAATTTAGAGAAAGAATATTTTATTTGTTTTTTTTTTAAGAGTTGTGTAGTTGCCATTACATTTTTTTTAATGTTGTAATTATTTATTTATAAATTTTATTGAATTTAAATAATTTTAATTGATTATCAGAATATTTAATTTTAATTTACATTTTGATTTTTAAATTATTTTAATTTTGAATTGAATTTTGTTTAATATTATTTCATAAAATTTAGTTGTAAGTATTACTTTGTAAGGTTGTTGCTGGTTTTCTTTATTTTGGTAGAAGATGGAGATTGAAAGTATTATGTCCATGAATTGCGAATCTTTGCGCAATAAGTTGAGGGAATTAGGGTTGGACACATATGGGTTGAAGCCAGTACTAAGAGACAGGCTCCTACGACATTTCGGTCATCAAACTGATGGGGACGACGGAGAATCGATAAATTCTGAATACCAAGATGTGGGTGCTAGTGCGTCTACAGGGGTCCGTCTTAATGGTCCTGTCTTCACTCTAAGGGATATTGTTGATAGTTTGTCTGTATTTAGTGGAACTGATTCTTTAGATGTTAGGCATTGGGTTGAAGATTTTGAGGAAAATGCCGAGACGGTTGGGTGGAATGATATACAGAAGTTCATTTATGGTAAACAGCTTCTGAAAGGTGCGGCAAAATCGTTTGTTAGAAGTCAGTCCGGTTTGAAAAATTGGGAGTCATTGAAAAACGCTTTGATTGATGAATTTGGTGAGACGTTATCTACTTCAGAAATTCACAAAATGTTGAGAAAACGTCGCAAGAATCAAAATGAGACCTATCGCGAATATTTGTATGCACTTATGGAGATCGGTAAGCCAATTAATCTAGATGTCCCAAGTCTTTTGGATTATTTTTTTGAGGGTATACCTGATTCTCGGTTCAATAAAGCCATTTTATATCAGGCAAAGACAGTGGAACAGATGAAAGAGCAGATCAAGATATATGAGAAAATTCGTAGCTCGGCGAATAAGGATGCAAAGAGGACTAATGCCCCGAATGTTGAACACCCTAAGGAAGAGAAGGAAGGTAGTGTGAAGAAGAATTGTTTCAAATGCGGAAGTTCAAATCATCTGGCTAAGGATTGCGGTGAACAACAATTTAAATGTTTTAAATGCAACGGTGTAGGGCATCGCGCAGCTGATTGTAAGGTCATTAAACCTGAAGTCAAACAGGAGCGCAGTAATGTTAACACATTGAAGTTAACACAATGAAGTTTAAAAAGGTCACGTTGGGGAATATTGAATTTTATGGTCTCATCGATACCGGCTGCAACATTTGCACCATAAGATGTGATGTTTATGACAGGGTACGTAACGAGTTCCAATTGATAGTAGAGCAACGACGCTTGAAGGGTGCAGGTGCAGGCGTGTTTTATACCCAAGGTTACTTCGAGGCACCAGTTGTAATTGATGGAATTCCGCTAAAAATCAAGTTTTATGTTGTGCGCGCAGAGGATTTAGATTATCCGGCTATTTTGGGCACTAACCTATTACAGTTTGTGGACATAATGATAAGGGAAGACGGTGTGGAACTTGTTCCCAAGACTGCTACTAATATTGGGAAGAACAATATCGATGATCATCGGAAGTACATCAATACTTCGGGACTGATGAGCAAATCCATCGATTGCGTTATACGAGGTAGTGTTAGAAGATCAGATATAGGGAAAGATGAGTCCGTAGCTCAGGGAACGGGAAATATTTCAACTAAGGATCAGGAAATGGTAGATGAATTGGTAGTTGACAAGTTGGAGAAAAGCGTTGTAGAAGCCACTGTTTTCGAGGATTCGTCGTCGGCTGTGTTAGCGCAGGAAAATGATGATCAGAATATACGTGAAACCGGAAGGAAATCGGGTATGTTGAAACCAAGAGCTAAGGTAAACCTATGTGGTCTAAAGAAGGGAAATCAGAGGGGCTTTAAGGAAAACCGCAGGTCGGAAAACTTTTGGTTGCACAATTCGACGAATAACAAACGCACACAAGATGGAGACTGTGTGGGACGGAAGCGGAAACGTTTTGGTCCATACGGGGTGAAGAGTAGGGTGGAATATGATCGATATGAGGTCGGGAGGAATACGGAGGGCGAAGGACCAGGAAGACGGGTCACTGTGGCGGCGAATATGCAAAGATGGGCACCAGTATTCGAGTCGAATACCCCGTCAGGAGGGCCGAATGTGGGGTTGGAGCCTGGTCGCGTAACCAGATCTGGCAGACGTTGGTAAGGAAGGGGTTAATATTACTAACGGACAGAACATTCTCGACGAAGTTGGTGACGAGTCACGTAGGCTACATACAAAATATGGACGAGAAATCTTATAACGAAAGACGAACATTCTGGATGGGGACTTATATTTTGATAAACGGACTTTTAATGGACGAGACAAGGATAGTTATAGGGTTAACTCGCTGGGAACTTTCTGGTACATTGAAATGTAGCGAGTAGTGTAGGAGCATAATATAAAAGGTAGTGTTGAAAGATTGAGGAGAGTAGTTTTTGAGTAGAATTCAAGTTGAAAAGTTGAGTAAATAAAGTTGACCAGCGACTTCCGATATATTAAAACTTAAAATAATTTAAAGCTTTTTAATTAATAAAATATACACTTTAATTTATTAATCAAAATAAATTGTGTTTAATTTAAAAGCCATCAAGCTTAAATCGCAGGGATTTAATAATATAAAAATCCCACATAGATCTTTTGTATGGAATTTTGTGCGGAATTATTCCTTAATGGATTTTCAAATGAAAAAATAGAAAATTCTTAGCGAAAAGGAATAATTTTTATATATATTTTATTACTCTAAAGTTTGTCTGAAGGCTTAAAATTGGGGCGAGGCGAAATTCGCCGCGTCCTCTAGTTTTCGATAAAAATTTAACAAAAATTTTCTGTAAATAATAAATTTATAAAAAAAAAATTCTGCAAAAAAAAACTTATTGAAAATTTTCTATTAAAAGAAAATTTAAAGAAAATTAAGTTTAAAAAGAAATTTATCAATAATCTTCTTTAAAAACAAAAATTTTCCAAAATTTTCTATAAAAAGGAAATTTGTCGAAAATGTGCAATAAAATGAAAATTTATTGAAAACTTTCTATTTAAACAAAATTTCTCGAAATTTAGATTTCAAAGAATTTATTCCCTCAAAGCTCTGCTTAATAGTTTCTATTCTGCTTACAATAAAACTAACTTTTTCTTCTAAAAAATCTACAAATATGAGTTTTTATTTTCATCTTATACATATGTATAAGAAGTGCATAAATTCATACAAATGCATAAATGTGGGTGAACAAAATTTTTTTCTTAATATTTTTTATGTATTTTTTTTTTTTTTTTTTTTTTTTTTTTTATTCCAGTTTTATGGACATTTTCCTGTATAATTCCTACTATAATAACTGCTTCTTCTCCTTGCCTTCCCTTTGGAAAAAATTTGTTTACTGTTCATATTGTATGAATACATGAGTCGCGTATTTTGTTGAATATTTTTGTGTTGTATGCAACACAAAATGTAGTAAAAAAAACACACACACACTCACACATGTGAGAGTACAAAAAACCTAAAAAATATGTAGTTGCAACTGTTATTACAGCTAAAATAAACACTACATGACCAGTACTTACTAAAGTTTTATATTCCCCTTCCTTCCTTCTGTTGTTGTTGGTTTTTTTTTCCTTAATTTAAGGCTAAAAAAAATAGATGGCTTAAAATACATATTGGTAAACAGCACCAAATGTACAAAACAAAAAATTTAATATTTGTTTTCATATACATATGTAAGTAAAAACTAAAAAAAGAAAACGAAATAGGAAAAAACCATACAATATGGTTGTGTAAAATATTATTATATTTACAAATTTCTCAACATGTTGGTACCAAAAAATAAAATAAATAAAAAAAAAATGTTACCAACATATAAATGAATATAGAATTTCTTTCTCTGGTGTACAATTTTTTTCATTTTTATTCGGTTTGTTTGTTAATTTCGGCGTTAGTTATAACAACAAATTAACAAAACATTGTTTTTTTAGGTTTTTTTTGGCGATCTAGTTTTCCGGGTAAAAAGGTCATAAATATCAACAATAAATTTAATGTGGGTTTTTCTATTTATTTGTTTTTTTAGGGAAATAATTTAAATTGAATATAATGGTTAGGCGAAGTTGTGTGAAGAAATAGTTTTAAATATAATTCTTCTTTGAAGAGATGACAAAATTCTTAAAATTTATAGTTTTAGTGAAAAAATAAACTAAATTATTTAGATCAAAAGTACAAAAAAGGGAAAACTGTTTATTGTTATTTTTTACAAAATACAATAAATACATATCAAATGGCCTAAAAATAGTTGTGTAAATAAATTTGACATTAAGAAGCCTGTAATATTTTTTAAATCTGTTGTAGGAATTCCTTAAGATATATATATTCTTATATTCCCAGTTTAAAAAAAACCTTAGTATATGTTATTATTAAGCCCAAACGCAAATTTTACAATAATCTGAATTTCAAGAAATTTTTTTCTTTAAAAAACTTTTTGATTTTTCTTTTTCCAAAAAAATTTTTAATAGATTTTCATTTCATAAAAAATTTTCGATAAATTATCTTTTCATATAAAAATGTAGATAATCTTCTTTTTATGTAAAAATTTCGATGAATTTTTATTAAATAAAATATTTCATAACATTTTGTTTTTATAGAAAATTTTCGATAAATTTTCTTGATACAGAAAATTTTTTATAAATTTTCTTGATAAGGAAAATTTTTGATACATTTTCATTTTATAGAAAATTTTTGATAAATTTTCTTTTTATCGAAAATTTTTTATAAATTTTCTGGTTATAGAAAATTTTTTATAAATTTTCTGGTTATAGAAAATTTTTGATAAAATTTCTTTCCATAGAAAATTTTGATAAAATTTCTTTCCATAGAAAATTTTTGATAAATTTTGTTTTCATAGAAAATTTTTGATAAATTTTCTTTTCATAGAAATTTTTCGATAAATTTTCTTTTTATAGAAAATTTTCGATAAATTTTCTTTTTATAGAAAATCTTCGATAAATTTTCTTTTTATAGAAAATTTTCGATAAATTTTCTTTTTATAGAAAATCTTCGATAAATTTTCTTTTTATAGAAAATCTTCGATAAATTTTCTTTTTATAGAAAATTTTCGATAAATTTTCTTTTTATAGAAAATCTTCGATAAATTTTCTTTTTATAGAAAATCTTCGATAAATTTTCTTTTTATAGAAAATTTTCGATAAATTTTCTTTTTATAGAAAATTTTCGATAAATTTTCTTTTTATAGAAAATTTTCGATAAATTTTCTTTTTATAGAAAATTTTCGATAAATTTTCTTTTTATAGAAAATTTTCGATAAATTTTTTTTTTTATAGAAAATTTTCGATAAATTTTTTTTTTATAGAAAATTTTCGATAAATTTTCTTTTTATAGAAAATTTTCGATAAATTTTCTTTTTATAGAAAATTTTCGATAAATTTTCTTTTTATAGAACATTTTCGATAAATTTTCTTTTTATAGAATATTTTCGATAAATTTTCTTTTTATAGAACATTTTCGATAAATTTTCTTTTTATAGAACATTTTCGATAAATTTTTTTTTATAGAACATTTTCGATAAATTTTCTTTTTATAGAACATTTTCGATAAATTTTCACTTATAGAAAATTTTCAATAAATTTTCATTTACAGAAAATCTGGATAAATTTTCTTCAAGAAAATTTTCGATAAATTTTCTTTTTATAGAAAATTTTCGATAAATTTTCTTTTTATAGCGAATTTTCGTTCTTTTCTTAAAAAAAATCGTTAAATTTTCTTTTTGTAGAAAATTTTAAGGAAAATTTTTGATACATTTTCATTTTATAGAAAATTTTTGATAAATTTTCTTTTTATCGAAAATTTTTTATAAATTTTCTGGTTATAGAAAATTTTTTATAAATTTTCTGGTTATAGAAAATTTTTGATAAATTTTCTTGATATAGAAAATTTTTGATAAAATTTCTTTCCATAGAAAATTTTTGATAAAATTTCTTTCCATAGAAAATTTTTGATAAAATTTCTTTCCATAGAAAATTTTTGATAAATTTTGTTTTCATAGAAAATTTTTGATAAATTTTCTTTTCATAGAAATTTTTCGATAAACTTTCTTTTTATAGAAAATTTTCGATAAATTTTCTTTTTATAGAAAATCTTCGATAAATTTTCTTTTTATAGAAAATCTTCGATAAATTTTCTTTTTATAGAAAATCTTCGATAAATTTTCTTTTAATAGAAAATTTTCGATAAATTTTCTTTTTATAGAAAATTTTCGATAAATTTTCTTTTTATAGAAAATTTTCGATAAATTTTCTTTTTATAGAAAATTTTCGATAAATTTTCTTTTTATAGAAAATTTTCGATAAATTTTCTTTTTATAGAAAATTTTCGATAAATTTTCTTTTTATAGGAAATTTTCGATAAATTTTCTTTTTATAGAAAATTTTCGATAAATTTTCTTTTTATAGAAAATTTTCGATAAATTTTCTTTTTATAGAAAATTTTCGATAAATTTTCTTTTTATAGAAAATTTTCGATAAATTTTCTTTTTATAGGAAATTTTCGATAAATTTTCTTTTTATAGAAAATTTTCGATAAATTTTCTTTTTATAGAAAATTTTCGATAAATTTTCTTTTTATAGAAAATTTTCGATAAATTTTCTTTTTATAGAAAATTTTCGATAAATTTTCTTTTTATAGAAAATTTTCGATAAATTTTCTTTTTATAGAACATTTTCGATAAATTTTCTTTTTATAGAACATTTTCGATAAATTTTCTTTTTATAGAACATTTTCGATAAATTTTCAGTTATAGAAAATTTTCAATAAATTTTCATTTACAGAAAATCTGGATAAATTTTCTTCAAGAAAATTTTCGATAAATTTTCTTTTTATAGAAAATTTTCGATAAATTTTCTTTTTATAGCGAATTTTCGTTCTTTTCTTAAAAAAAATCGTTAAATTTTCTTTTTGTAGAAAATTTTCGTTAAATTTTCTTTTTAGAGAGAATTTTCGTTAAATTTTCTTTTTACAGGGAATTTTCGTTTTTTTTTAAGAATTTCTTTAAATTTATTTTGTATAGAGAATTTTCGCTAATTTAGTTTTATTTTTATTATATGTTTAGATAATTTTCTTTATAATTTTTACAAACTTCAAAATTAGATTTCTTGGAAAATTTCTTCATACAAATTATTTTTGGTTAGTTCAAGGAGTACTTTTTTAGTTTTTTTATTTTGATTGTAAGTGCCTAACAAACATCACAACAGAATAAATTAAAATTGAAACAAATAACGAAAAATAAAAATAAAAAAGAAGATTAAAATCAACATTATTACTTACTTTCCCTGTTTCTTCTTTTATTTTTTTCATTTGTTTTGTATTCGTAAATAGTCGTCCTTGATAGAAAATCATCTTTATTTAACTTAACATAACAATCACTTAAAGAATATTTCTTTTTGTGTGTGTTAAAAATACACTGAGCATGAAGTAATTAAGCTTACAAATATATAACCGTAACAATAAACATAATAACGGAAATTAGAAAATCCGCCAGTTAGTTGTTCGAATCAAGGACAGAAATTTATCTTTACTTTGAAATTTTAAACAAAAAGACCAGATACAAGGAAACAACCGGATAAAAGTCTTAAATAGAGAAATGTAATCCTCTGTACAGGTTCAATTGAAATCCTGAATGATATTTATTTAAAAAAATTAATTTTAATAATTATTTTTTAATTTTAATAATTATTTTTTAATTTTATTTTTATTGCTCTCTCCCTCTCTCAGCATAACGAATATTTTGATAAACAATGAATTAAAAAAAATAGATGTTTTTTTACAAAAAAATAACTTTTTTACAAAAAGTCATTTTTTTTTAATTTTCTGTAAAAAAATAAACTTAAAAATTTATTATTATTTTTTTTACATTTGGAAAAGTTTTGATTTTTAGTAAAAATTTCCATTTTTCATTTTTAAAAAAATTTTATATTTTTAACAAAAATCAGAGGGGTTTGTTGAAAACATTAAATCTATACATTCGAAAAAATTTAATTCTTTACTAAAAATTGGGAATAAAATAAAAATCGAAAATAATCACAATTTGTTGAATTTTATTTTAAAACTCATAATCATTATGTCCTTGGTTAAAATTCTTTATTAATATTGTTACCTCTATCAAACCTATTTTAGTGTAAGTAGTTTTTCGATTTCATAAAGATCCCACTAATATAATTGAAGTTCAACTTTCTATTTATACACTTGGCTAAACACGTCTTCAGCTTAAAACTTACAGTAGAGAAAGTCAACTGAACTAAACTCTTCTTCAAATTCAATTTTATTTATAAAAAAAAAAAAATACACAAACATAAACTTACCAACATACTCTTCCAATACTATGTAGTGGATCTATACAATTTCTTATTCCTCGTCATATTTTTATTTTTTTTTTTTTTTTTTTTCTATTCCTACAATTTTCTATTTGAATGTGTTACATAATCAGATGTAATAACAACAACAACATTCCAACAACTTAAAAATCAGGATATGAAATCCATTCATATACAAAATACTTTCAAAAATAAAAAACAAGAATAAATAAAAGAAATCTGGGAAAAAAAAATAACGTCCTCCTTATGAATAGAAGAATAAAAAACAAATGCCATTGTCACACATATGAAAAGACATAATATTGAAATAAGAAATGAAGAGAAAAAATATAAAATTTTTGTATTTAACTTTTTCGATGTAACGAAATATAAAAAAGAAATAAAGAACGAGTACAAACGTGTATTAAGAATCAACTTGACATATTTACAATAAACTTGTTCTTTAGGTTTCTTTATTTTATTCTATTGGTTTATGTTCTTAGAACATTTAATAAACTTTCTTTGAAATAAACAAATCCAGAAAAGAAATTAAATAGTATGGCCTATTCATTGATGTCAGAGATTTATCTTATAAAGAAACAAAAAAAAATTAAAAAAAATCTCTAATATATTCAGAAAATTTTCGATATATTTTCAAATTTATACAAAAATGTTGATACATTTTTTCGATACATTTTCATTTTTATAAAAAATTTTTGATATATTTTTTTTAATTAACACTCGATAAATTTCCTTTTTATAGATTTTTTCGATAAATTTTTATTTATAGAAAATGTTCAATAAATTTTCATTTACAGAAAATCTCGATAAATTTTCGATAAATTTTCTTCTAGAAAATTTTCGATAAATTTTCTTTTTACAGAAAATTTTCGATAAATTTTCTTTTTATAGAAAATTTTCGATAAATTTTATTTTTATAGAAAATTTTCAATAAATTTTCTTTTTATAGAAAATTTTCAATAAATTTTCGATAAATTTTCTTTTTATAGACCATTTTCGATAAATTTTCGATAAATTTTCTCTTTATAGAAAATTTTCGATAAATTTTTAAAGAAAATTTTCGATAAATTTTTAAAGAAAATTTTCGATAAATTTTTAAAGAAAATTTTCGATAAATTTTCTTTTTACAGAAAATTCTCGATAAATTTTCTTTTTACAGAAAATTCTCGATAAATTTTCTTTTTATAGAAAATTCTCGATAAATTTTCTTTTTATAGAAAATTTTCAATAAATTTTCTTTTCATAGAAAATTTTCAATAAATTTTCTATTTATAGAAAATTTTCAATAAATTTTCTTTTTATAGAAAATTTTCCATAAATTTTATTTTTATAGAAAATTTTCGATAAATTTTATTTTTATAGAAAATTTTCGATAAATTTTCTTTTTATAGAAAATTTTCGATAAATTTTCTTTTTATAGAAAATTTTCGATAAATTTTCTTTTTATAGAAAATTTTCGATAAATTTTCTTTTTATAGGAAATTTTCGATAAATTTTCTTTTTATAGAAAATTTTCGATAAATTTTCTTTTTATAGAAAATTTTCGATAAATTTTCTTTTTATAGAAAATTTTCGATAAATTTTATTTTTATAGAAAATTTTCGATAAATTTTCTTTTTATAGAAAATTTTCGATAAATTTCTTTTTATAGAAAAATTTCTATAAATTTTCTTTTATAGATAAATTTCGATAAATTTTCTGTTATAGAAAATTTTTGATAAATTTTCTGTTATAGAAAATTTTTGATAAATTTTCTGTTATAGAAAATTTTTAATAAATTTTCTTTTATAGAAAATTCTTGATAAATTTTCTTTTATAGAAAATTCTCGATAAATTTTCTTTTATAGAAAATTCTCGATAAATTAAACTTTCTTTTCTTTTAAGAATTAAATCTTTTTAATAAAATTTTATGTTTAAATTTATTTCAATGTTTTTTTTTTTTTTTTTTTTACTAATTTCTATAAAAGATTTACATTACTTTTATGACACTTTTGTTGTTTTCCACCCAACCACATTTTTAATTATTTTTCATTTAGATAACTAAAATTCTAAGTTTTACTCTCACAGCTACACTTCCTTTTCTTCAGTTTTCATCATCAGTTTTAAGCATTTCTAAATTGTTTTCCTTTTTTTACATTTTTATTTGCTTTAGCCACAAAATAATCCTTGAAATTGAACATTTATTTTAGTACAATCTAAAAGGAAACACTTCCGGTTTATTTTAACGATATGAATAATTTGAAGCTTAAGATCACAGTAGCGAATGAATGACGCAAGGGAAGGAGGGTTTTTATTTTGTATATCCTTTTGCAAGGAAGATAACAGCAAATTCACAAAAAAATATTGTTGCTGCAAAACAATCTCTCAAATCTTGTTGCATAAAACGTTTTCTCGTTTGCCAGCCAAAAAAAAAAGCAAACTCAGTGTGTTTTAACTAAATAGGACGATGTTAAATTTTAAGCCGATTGAGAGTTGTGGTGCCCAGGAAATATAAGAATGATGAAGACAGAAATAAATAAGCAAAAGGAAATGAATGTTAAAGAAATGGCAATAAAGTGGATGAAAATTTGCCTTTTAAATGAAAATGAGCTGCTAACGGTTTTTTTATTGTTGCTTCACCAAATAAATATTTGCATATGAGAAGAGATGCCAGGATGGAAGACTAAATGAAATGCGAAAGATATTTAAGTGATACATACATTTTTCTACTTAGGGAAATTTTTGGAAATTTCTATTTACTGACAATTTTCGGCATTTTTATCTGAAGAAAATTTTGCTATAATTTTCGATGGATTTTCTATTTGAAGAATTTTTGATAAATTTTCTTTTAATAAAATTTTTAATAAAATTTTCAGTTTTCTTTTTATAGAAATTTTTCCATAAATTTCTTTTTTAAACGAAATTAAAAAATTTTCTTTTATAGAAAATTTTTGATAAAATTTTTTATAAAAAAAAATTTCGTTAAATTTCCTTTCATGACGAATTTTCATTAAATTTTCTATTTACGGAGAATTTTTGTTAAATTATTATTTTATTTTTTTTTTTTTTTTTTTTTTTTTTTTGTAGAGAATTTCCGTTAAACTTAATTTTTAAATTTTATTCTCGTTAAACTTTCTTTAAGAAAAATTGGATTTTTTTAGTTGAAAGTTTTTGATAAATTTTCCTTTAATAGTAAATTTTCGATAAATTTTCCTTTTTACAGAAAATGTTCCTTTATGCTGAAAATTTTCCATAAACTTTCTTTTTATAGAAAATTTCAGATAAATTTTCCTTCTATAGAAAGTTTTCGATAAATTTTCTTTTACAGAAAGTTTTCGTTAAACTTTCTTTTTACAGAAAATTTTCGTTAAATTTTCTTTTTATAGAAAGTTTTAATTTTCTTTTCATAGAAAATTTTCGATAAATTTTCTTTTCATAGACTTTTTTAAATTTTCTTTTAATAGAAAATACTCGTTAAATTTTCTTTTTATACAAAATTTTTGGTTAAATTCTGCTTTTATAAAAAATGTTCGAAAAATTTTCGTCTTATAGAAAATTTATGATAAATTTCCTTTTTATAGAAATTTTTTAATAAATTTTCTTTTTATAGAAAATTTTTGATAAATTTTCTTTTTATAGAAAATTTTTGATAAATTTTCTTTTTATAGAAAATTTTTGATAAATTTTCTTTTTATAGAAAATTTTTGATAAATTTTCTTTTTATAGAAAATTTTTGATAAATTTTCTTTTTATAGAAAATTTTTGATAAATTTTCTTTTTATAAAACATTTTTATTAAATTTTAATTTTGCAAAAAATTTTCGTTGTTTTCTGTTTATAGAAAAATGTTTTTATAGAAGATTTTATAGAAATTTTCATTAAATTTTCATTAAAGTTTTTTTTATTGAAAATTTTCAATATTCTATTATAGAAAATTTGACTTAAATTTTCTTTTAAAGAGTTTTATAGACATTTTCCTTAGATTATATGTTAGAAAATTTTCATTAATTATCTTCTTATAAAAATTTTTCATTAAATTTTCTTTTTGCCAAAAATTTTCGTTGTATTTTTATAGATTTATCGTTAAATTTTCTTTATAAAGAAGATTCTCTTTAATTTTTCTTTTTATAGAAAAAATGTTTTTATAGAAGATTTTATAGAAATTTTCATTAAATTTTCTTTTTATAGTTTTTTTTAATTGTCTTTCTATAGAAAATTTTCCTTAAATTTTCTTTTAAAGAGTTTTATAGACATTTTTCGTTAGATTATATGTTAGAAAATTTTCATTAATTATCTTCTTATAAAAATTTTTCATTAAATTTTCTTCTTGCCAAAAATTTTCGTTGTGTTTTTATAGAGTTGTTGTTAAATTTTCCTTATAAGGAAGATGCTCTTTAATTTTTCTTTTTATAGAAAAATTTTTTTTATAGAAATTTTCATAAAATTTTCTTGTATAGAAAAATTTTGTTAAATTTTCTATTTATAAGAAATTTTTGTAAAAATTTTGTTATAGAAAATTTTCAATGTTCTTTTACAGAAATATTTTTTTTATAAAAATGTTTGTTCAATTTGCTTTTTAAAGTAAATGTTGGATAAATTTCTATTTAAAGAAAATTTTCTTTTTATAGAACACTTTCGTTTTTTTTTTCTTCTTATAGAAAATTTTCAAAAATTTTGTTTAATTTTTTTAGAAAATTTTTCAGAATATTTTGTATAAAATTGTTATTAAATTTATCTAAAGTTGTCTTTTTATATTGAAAATTTTTATGTTATATTTTTGTTAATTTTTTTATATTAAATTTTCGTTAAATTTTCTTTATAGAGAATTTTCTTTAAATTTTTTTCATAAAAAAATTCTCGTTAAATATTCTTAATTATTAGTTTTTTAAGTTAATTTTCATTTTTTAAATTTTCGTTAATTTTTTTTTTTATAAAAAATTATCGTTAAGTATTCTTTTTATGGAATGTTTTCGTTAATTTTTCTTTTTATAGCACATTTTCGTTAAATTTTCTGCTTTTAAAAAATTTTCGTTAGATTTTTTTTTACAGCATATTTTCGTTGAATTTTATTTATATGAAAATATTGTTAATATACATATATAAATATTTTTTTTAGAAAATTAAATATTTTTTCCACTATTTATATTCCTTCTTCCCCATTGGATTTATAAAGTGTTAAAAAATTGTGGGAAACTCTAAAGCAAATTCGTGTTATTTAACAAACATTTCTTTATGTTTAACACATTTTATTGGCCAATTGCCAATTTATGAGTACTTTTTAAGGCTACAATGCAAAAAACAACAAAATTATCTCCTCCAAAAATAAAAAAAAGAAAAATCAGTAACAAATAAAAATGTAAGTTAGAAAAAATATTCTTGGCACTCTTTGTTGTTGGTTGGTTATTTGGTTGAATAGCGAAAATGCAATCAAAATACAAAATACAAGTGTCATTTCCGTTTTATACTAATTTGCATTTAGTTTACCGCACTTTTTCCTATAATTTTACATAACATTTACATTTTCCCTTAGCAATGCCATAGTCCTAAGCCAGTTAATAGTATTTCCACAAGTTTATCAAGCTTGAAAGAAGACAAAAAAAAAAGCTAAATAATATAATACTTTATTTAAAGTAAAACCAGAACAAAAAGCTTCATTGGCTAGCAGTTGAGATGAAGGAAAAATAATACGAAAAAAAACTAATTTGTAATTCATGTAAATGTTTTTATTTTAAGCTTGAAATAAAATTTTAACAGCTTAAGCAGGAAGAAACCTTTTTAAATACTTGAAACATTTAAAATCAGTGTGTTGAATATAAAATAAACTTCAGCTTAAAGTAAAAAACCTACAAGTGTTTTTAGCAAATTATTTTAAATATAAATAATACAAAAATGTGAAATTCCTTTCATCAGTTTAGGAATTTTATTTTTTTTTTTTTCTTTTTTTTCTTTTTTTTCTTTTTTTTCTTTTTTAGCTACTTAAAAGAATTCTATAGTGTTCTTGATGCTATAATATTTGTATTCTAAGCAATTATATGCAAGTTGAAATTATAATTTTCCACTTGACAGCAATATAATAGTTTTAGTATTTACTCCTGAGGCATTTTTTTCTTCTACTTCTTAAATACTTTCTTCTACTTACATCTCTCCTCCCCTTTGCATAAATTTTGGTTTTGTTCTGTTGTAGCAGAAAATTGTTAAAGAAATTGAAGTGAAATATTAGCTTCTGAAACGACGCACAATTATAGGCAATAAAACTATAAGTGCTTAGAACTAAAAGTATTTCTTTCTTTCATTTTCATGTCAATTTTTTCTTGCTGCTGCACAAATTGTCTATTGTTACGTTAAGAGAAAAATCTTTGAATAGTTTTCCAAATATTAGAATTGGATTTTCTTTTTTTTTTTTTTTTTCTTATTTTTACATATTTCTAACTAAAATACTTTTGTTCTGTTGTCTTATATTATACAAATTCATTTGTATTAGAAGTAGTAGTTATAGCAGAGTTAAAGGGCCTCATTTTGTAAAACGAAACGAAAATTAGTTTCCAAATTTTGTATTGAAAACAAAAACAAAAAATCAAATTTATTTCTTGTTTTCAATGCAAATTCATATTACAAATTAAGCCCTAAGTATCAAATTTAATTTTATAACTAGATTTTTTCTTTAATTTGTTTATGTTGTTAAGCCTAAAAGCAGACATCAATTTGCAGATTCGCAATAGAAGCAGATCTAGATTAAGCAGAATTGCTAGTTATTGTAATTTTTCTTTAAATAAAAAAAGGAATAATCAAAAATTTTCTATAAAATAAAACTTTATTAAAAATGTTCTAAAAACGAAAAATTAACAAAAAATTTTAGAATATTTTTATGAAATAAAAATTTAAGAAAATTTTCTATAAATTTAAATTTATCGGAAATTTTCTGTAAAAGAAAATGTAAAAAATGCTTCTGTGAATAAAGCCCCAATTAATAATGTATAATGTATAATTAATTCGTTTGTCGTTCATAGAGAATGTTTATTGAAAATTTTCTTTAAAAAGAAAAAATTTATAAAATTTTTAGAATATTTTCTATGAAAGAAAATTATAGAAAATTTTCTATAAAAAGAAAATTTATTGAAAATTTTCTGTAAAAAGAAATTGTATAAAAAAGTTTCTATAAAAAGAAAATTTATAGAAAATATTCTATAAAAAGAAAATTTATATAAAATTTTCTACAAAAAGAAAATTTATAAAAAAGTTTCTATAAAAAAAAAATTTATTGAAAATTTTCAATAAAAAGGAAATTTATTAAAAATTTATTGAAAATTTTCTATAAAAAGAAAATTTATTGAAAATTTTCTATTAAATTTATTCAAAATTTTCTATTAAATTTATTGAAAATTATCTACAAAAAGAAACTATTGAAAATTTTTTATAATATGAAAATTTATTGAAAATTTTATATAAAATGAAAATTTATTGAAAATTTTCAATAAAAAAAAAATTATTGACAATTATCTATAAAAAGAAACTAATGAAAATTTTCTATAAAAAGAAAATTTATTGAAAATTTTCTATAAAAAGAACATTTTTTGAAAATTTTCTTTAAAATGAAAATTTATTGAAAATTTTCTATAAAAAGAAAATTTATTGAAATTTTTTTATAAAAAGAGAATTTACACAAAAATAAAATTTGTTATAATAATAAATTTATAGAAATTTATAGAAAATTTTTTATTATTCTATAAAAAGGAAATTTATTAAAAATTTATGGCAAATTTTCTATAAAAAGAAAATTTATTGAAAATTTTCTATAAAAAAAATTCATTGAAAATTTTCTATAAAAAAATTTATTGAAAATTTTCTATAAAAAGAAAATTTAATGCAAATTCTCTATAAAAAGAAAATTTATTGAAAATTTTCTATAAAAGAAAATTTATTGAAAATTTTCTAAAAAAAGAAAGTTTAATGAAAATTTTCTATAAAAAAATTTATTGAATATTTTCTATAAAAAGAAAATTTATTGAAAATTTTCTATAAAAAGAAAATTTATTGAAAATTTTCTATAAAAAGAAAATTTATTGAAAATTTTCTATAAAAAGAAAATTTATTGAAAATTTCCTAAAAAAGAAAATTTATTGAAAATTTTCTACAAAAAGAAAATTTATTGAAAATTTTCTACAAAAAGAGAATTTATTGAAAATTGTCTATAAAAAGAAAATTTATTAAAAATTTAAAAAAAAAGAAAATTTATTGAAAATTTTCTTTTAAATTTATTGAAAATTTTCTATAAAAAGAAAATTTAATGAAAATTTTCTATAAAAAGAAAATTTTTTGAAAATTTTCTTTAAAATGAAAATTTATTGAAAATTTTCTATAAAAAGAAAATTTATTGAAATTTTTTTATAAAAAGAGAATTTACACAAAAATAAAATTTGTTATAATAAAAAATTTATAGAAATTTATAGAAAATTTTTTATTATTCTATAAAAAGGAAATTTATTAAAAATTTATGGCAAATTTTCTATAAAAAGAAAATTTATTGAAAATTTTCCATAAAAAAAATTCATTGAAAATTTTCTATAAAAAAATTTATTGAAAATTTTCTATAAAAAGAAAATTTAATGAAAATTCTCTATAAAAAGAAAATTTATTGAAAATTTTCTATAAAAAGAAAATTTATTGAAAAGTTTCTATAAAAAGAGAATTTATTGAAAATTGCCTATAAAAAGAATTTTTTTTTTAATTTTCTATAAAAAGAAAATTTATTAAAATTTTTTTATAAAAAGAGAGTTTACACAAAAATAAAATTTGTTATAATAAAAAATTTATAGAAAATTTTTTATTAAAATAAAATTTACTGAAAATTTTCTATAGAAAGAAAATTTATTGAAAATTTTTGATAAAAAGAAAATTTGTTGTAAATTTTCTATAAAAAGAAAATTTATCAAAAATTTTCTATAAAAAGAATTCTTATCGAAAATTTTCTGTAAAATAAAATATAAAAAATGCTTCTGTAAATAAAGCCTTAATTGAATTTTTGTAATTAATTTGTTTATCATTCATAATACCAGACAATAGCTCAGTGTAATTTTTCCGCGAAAGTAATTATAATCAGAGTTAAATGACCAAATGATATTTAAATATATGTTTTGAATTTAAAGATGTTTCCAAACAAATTTAGTAGAAATCATTTCATTTATCGCTACTACTTTTGTTGGTTATAATAGTTTTGATAAGATTTTTAATTCTAGTGGTAAATTTTCGATAAGATTAAATAAAAAGTTCACAAAAATTGCAAATCCCTGAATACAGATGAACAGTTATAATTTAGTTTTTGTCAAGAACAGATCACATAAGAATCTCATTAAAATGTCTGCTCTAATGGAACGTTTTGTTATCACCTACGATGAGAAAGAGAAAATCTGGCATGGACCTCAAAAGAAAAGCCTTTTCAATGAAGAGATTTCTGTGGGTGAAGTGGCACTCCATATGTTACGCAGTAAAAATTCTCAAGATATAATGCAAATTTCAGATAGCGAAGGTACAACCATGACCTATGGTACTGCTTTAAATTCGGCCATACGTATTGCTCAACATTTCCGGAAAATGCAGTTGACAGCCGATGATGTTGTAGCTATTTTTGCCCCGAATACTTTATATGTAACAGTAGTGGCAGTGGCAGCTTGGTTTAATGGAACACCATTTCAGGCCACAAATTGTACTTATGACTTAAGTGTAGTGAAACATATTTATGATTTTATTCAGCCAAAAATTATATTCTGTGATGGCGAACATTATGAAAAGGTTAAAACGGCTTCGAAGGCATTTATGCCTTTAATTTATACATTATGTAATCATTTGGATCAGGTACCTAAAGTGGAAGATCTATTGGAACCCACAGACACCGAACACTTTTTTCAGTAAGTTGAAATTTCAAAAAAATAATCATTTTTATTTATTGTTTTTCTTTCTTTAATAGGGCACAACCTTTGACTTATGGTCCTGAACAAACCATAGCCATTATGGTTTCTTCTGGTACTACCGGCTTGCCAAAAGGGGTTTGTATTTCCAACAGAACCTGCAGTATTGATTTTGGGTAAGTTTTTCCTTAATTTAAGTTTATTAGCTACTAAAAATGTTTTCTCTTTCAGTATCTCCAATGGTTCAACCATATCATTTACTCCCAGCAGCCTTGATTGGTTGTCTGGATTCTTTCACTTAATAGTAAATGTTTTAATAGGTGGGACTCGAATTCTAACTACTGATCCTTTAACTCCCCAATATTTACTTGACCTAATTGTTAAATATCAAATTAATTTTCTGACCGTCGTACCTGGTTTAATGCAGCAAGTAAGTCTATTACCCGACTACAAACCTGAAACAATGCAAAGCATTCGCTTTATCCTCCTGACTGGTACCAATTGCTCCGAGGCCAATCTCAAACGTATACGTTCTGCTTTGACAATGGGTATTTTGTGCTATTCCTATGGTAGCACTGAATGTGGTGCAATAGCTGGCAATTTATCGGACTACAAACCCAAGTCCGTGGGTAAAATTACAAAAAATGTTAAGTTGAAAATCATCGATCCCACGACTGGCAAACGTTTAGGACCTAATAAAATTGGAGAAATATGTGTTAGTCGTGGTCACCGTTGGTTGGGTTATTATAAAAATTCCAAGGCCACTGATAATACGATAGATTCCGAGAATTTCATACACACTGGTGATCTGGGATACATTGATGGTGAATATTATTTGTATGTAACAGGACGTTGTAAGGATATCATGAAATTTATGGGTTTCCAATATTCACCCCAAGCTATTGAGGATATTGTGATGGAAATTCCAGATGTTTTAGATGTTTGTGTATTTGGTATATACGATGAGTTTAGATCTGATGTTCCAGCAGCGGCGGTTGTCAAACGAGTGGGTAGTTCTCTCACAGCCCATGATATAATGGAATATGTGCGTAGCAAAACAGAAATGCCACAAAAACAAATACATTATGGTGTATTCTTTTTGAAGGAATTATCTCGTAATAAAAATGGTAAATTATTGAGAAATAAAATTAAAGAAATTTGTTTAGCCCAGGAGAAGACAACAAGACCCAACGGGAATTGAAAAATGTTAAAACGATCAAATTAAAATATTAGAAATTTAATGTGATTTCTAATCTCCAATAAAATTTTATAGTTAGAAATCTACATTTTTTGTTTAATTTTTGCATAAAAAATTTTTCAATAAATAAATATTCTTTACATAATAATTGTTTCTTTAATATAAAGTAAATTGATCGAAGAACATTTTCGATAAAGAATTTATCGAAAAGAAATTTTATTGGAAACTTCCTTTAAAAGAAAATTTATCGAAAAATTTCTATAAAAAGAAAATTTATCAAAAATTTCTATAACAAGAAATTTGTCGACAATTTTCTATATCCAGAAAATGTGTAAAATTCTTATTATTATTATTATTATTATTATTATTATTATTATTATTATTATTATTGTTATTATTATTATTATTATTATTATATTATTATTGTTATTATTATGATTATTATTATTATTATTATTATTTTTTTTTTTTTTGATGCGTGAGGTAGGGTTAAAAATGATTTCTCACTTACAGTGACCGTCGTCAACTGCGTCGAGTGGTGTTTCCACTAAAACAATCCCTCCTCGTTATCTGGGGTTTTGCCTTCCCGGAACTACTATTCGTATTACTTCGGGAAGGCCCAGAAACTTCGTCCTCAGACTACTCTATTTACCCACGTCTGGGTCCATCATGTTCATAGCTATCGTGAACCTGCTGCTCATCTCCTGTTCTTTGGAATTCACGTTGCCCCAAAGTATCAAGGTCCCTTTTCTTCATACGTAAAACATTTCCAACGTAGTGTACCACTGCATTCCATTTGTCTCCGCATTCTAGCATTTTTTCAACTATATTATCAGGATTAAACTCGCCGATTTGCTCCCTCAGTGCGTTTCCTTCAGCATACCATCTGGTACAGTTGAAGAAAGTGTGTTCCGCATCATCGTTCGCCTCTCCGCAGTAGATACAAGTGGGGTCACCTGTCTTGCCCATGCGGTACAAATACTTTTGAAAGTATCCATGACCTGAGAGAAACTGGGTTAGATAGTAGTTAACCTCCCCAAATTCCCTCTGCGTCCACCTTTCTATATTGGGAATTAGCCTTGCCGTCCATCTGCCGGTCGTTTCCGTACTCCATCTGTTTTGCCATCGCTGGATGGTTTGAGATCTCCGCTCTACAGCACTTATACCAGGAACCTCTCCCCTAGTTTGCTATGCCTCATTTCGTTCACGCGCCAAAAGATCAACCGGTATTTCCCCACTTATAACAAATACCGCAGCGCCCGAAACCGTACGATAGGCTGAAGCGACTCTAAGTGCTGCCGTGCGCTGTACTGCTCCCAGCACTTTACGTTTAGTCTTCGACCTCATCGCTTCTCCCCAGATCTCACTACCATATAGTAGTATCGAATTGGTGGTTGCCATAATCAGTTTCCTCTTGCTCTGTGTTGGTCCGCCGATATTCGCCATTAGCCGGCTTAGCATGCCCGCAACCTTTGCCGCTTTGGTGGCCGCGTGTTGAATTTGAGCCCAATAAGTGAGTCTGCAGTCAAGTTTGATGCCCAAATATTTTACCACTCTTTTCGTGACCAAGGGAGTATCATCAATATGCATGCTAA
The DNA here is from genome assembly GCA_932274085.1 of Protocalliphora azurea. Classification (NCBI taxonomy): domain Eukaryota; kingdom Metazoa; phylum Arthropoda; class Insecta; order Diptera; family Calliphoridae; genus Protocalliphora; species Protocalliphora azurea. The sequence continues at coordinate 54,173,950 of OW026519.1, forward strand.
TTTCAAGTGGCATGTGTCCTCGTGTCATCATTATGATCTCGGTCTTATTTTTAGCAAGCTCCAGCCCATGGTTCTCTAGCCATATTTGAGTCCTTATCATGACTTGGTTCAGCTTTCTTCTGGCGTCATCTGTATCTCGTGCTGAGATTACCGCCGCTATATCATCTGCATATCCTACCAGGTGTGTGTCTTGTGGCATCTCTATCGAGAGTATCTCGTCGTAACTCAGGTTCCAAAGATCGGGTCCCAATATTGATCCCTGAGCTGCACCGGATGTGATCGCTTTATCCCTTTGTCCCTCAGGCGAATCGTAGAGCAACTTGCGATCTCTCAGATAACTCTGAAGGATTTTCAGTAGATATCCAGGGATACTGAATCTCTCCCGTAGTGCCTTCATAATATCAACCCATCGTAGGCTGTTGAATGCATTGCGTACATCAAGTGTAGCCAAAACAAGTATACGCTTTGGGTAGTATCGCCTACGCTGTGCACTTTCGAAGCTTTTTACTACATCTTCAATGGCACCAAGAGTAGATTTACCTGGTCGAAAGCCATGCTGTCTCTGTGATAATCCTCCAGCCATCTCGACGGAGTCTGCTAATCTGCGTTGCAATAATTTCTCCAGTAGCTTGCCGGCACTATCTAGCATACAAAGAGGGCGATATGCCGACGGTTGGGTTGGGTCACCTCTGCCTTTGCTAATCAACATAAGTTTCTGTATCTTCCACTATTTGGGGAAGACTCCTTGGGCTATACAAGCATTGTACACTTCGAGCATCGCGTCTGGTCGCTCTTCGGCCAGAAGTGTGAGCACCTCTGCCGGTATTCCATCAGGGCCAGGAGCTTTGCCCTTTTTAAGACTCCTAGCAGCAATTCTCAACTCCTCCCTAGTGAAGGGCTCTGGCGTCTCATCAATTTGGTAATCTTGTTCTCCATGCTGTACAGGGTGTGTGGGAAATAATTCTCCTACTATACTGTTAATATCCACATTTTCAAGGTGTGGGAGAGAAGAATTGCCACGTAGCTTCTTCGTGACGATCTTATAGCCTAGTCCCCAAGGATTATTGTTCAGATCCGCACGGAGTTCTTCCCATTTCGCTTTTTTACTATTAGTTATCGCATGTTTCATCGCCTTCCGGGAGCGCCTGAATTCTTCAGCCTCCATCAAAGCTTCGCCGGTTCGCCTAGCTCTGGTGTACCTCCTTCTGTCGCGGTGGCATGTCCGTCTGAGTTCAGCTATTTCCGGTGTCCACCAATACACGGGTTGTCTTCTCGAGTGCTGCATCATGCGTGGCATTGAGGCATTGCAGCTTCGAACTATGCGTAGCATCATCGCGTTCGCCAAGGAAGCAGCGTCACTATTGGTCGCAGTTATAGCCCCATCAAAATTTTCCAGAAATACTCCAGGGTCCAGGTGTCTTACGTTCCACTTGCGAGTGCCCCTCTCTCTTGATGTCGGAGTGGCGTTTGTCGGCGCTGTGATCTGGAAGGTAATATATTGGTGATCACTTCCAGTGTAGTCTTCCAGTACTTTCCATCCTTCAACCATTGCAGTCCGGCTCTCAGTCACTAGAGTGATGTCCGGCGTGGTGTATTCACATCCCGGTCTTCTGAAAGTAGTGGCGGAACCAGTATTTGCCACAACCAGCCCTAATCTGGCGGCCATGTCTAAAATGCACCTTCCTCGTGTGTTCGTTGTAGGACTTCCCCATTCGACAGCCTTGGCATTGAAGTCCCCAGCTACTATAAAGGCACCACCTATTTCTCGAATCTTATCTTCAATTAGATCCAGCTTTATCCTAAATTGCTCCATGATATCACTTGGGGTGAGGTAACAGCTCATTAATGTAAATTGCCCTGTTCGTACGTATGTGTAGCACCACCCGTGACCTTGCTGTCTAACCGCAATCTTACTGCCACTAGGTAACCAAAGTGCCGCCGTGCCTGTTTCATCCTCGTACCAGGACCCTCGACGAATTTGCCTATACTGTTCACTGATAATGACAGCATCCACCTTCTTCTCAACCGCTATTTGTTCAAGCAACGCATCTGCCGTCCGGCTTCTATGCATGTTTGCTTGCAGAACTGTTATCATTTTCCGCCTAGTGAACATCTCTTTGAGCCTGGAATGTGATCAGTCCGCTCCAGTTTTGCTTCCACGCAATGAATGCATTTGGGAGCTGCATTGCAATCTCTTATCTTGTGCCCAGGCTGTCCGCATCTGATACACCTATCCCTCCTGTCCACGCCGGAACAGTTTGCTTGAGTGTGTCCCATCCCAAGGCAACGATAGCACCTTTTGATATTTTCGCACAATCTCATCCTAGCTCGAATCCATCCGATTTTTACGATGCCAATCTCAATAAGTCTGGCAGCACTTTCCGCCGATAATGTAACGAAAGCCCGTACCTGTTCTCGTACATTCGGTGCCGTGATCCTCGTCTGAATCTGCTCCTCTGGAACAGTGAGCAGTTTCAGAATTGCCGTTTCCACCTCTTCTTTGAGTGTCATCAAATCAAGGTCCCGTATCTCTATCGTAGCTTTCGGCCTTATCTCCGCCACGGAGGCTGTATCCCGGATAGTGTTCCTCAGCTGCTGAAGAAACTCCGGCTTAACCTGCTGCCCTCTACCGATCTCCAGCAGGATGGCTCCACTCTGCGTTTTCCTTACAGACTTTATCCTGACTGAATCATCAGTCGTTATCTTACTACGTAGGTTCTTCAGTACTTCTGCGTAGCTGTGAACACCTGCGGGTTTGATTATCACCGCTTCTGGTTTTGCACGTTGAAGTCTTGGCTTTTTCCCCTTGTTGGGCTTGGATGAGTTATCCTTCGGCTTCCTCTTTCTATCTTTCTTGGTGACAGTCTTCCAAGTTTCATCTCCCTTTTCAGAGATCTCCATCCTGTCTCCAGTGGGTTCCTTTGCCCTAGCCCTTTTGCTGCTTGCTGACACAACAGGGCTGGTAGCCAATCGTTTCCGGATTTTCGTCACAGGAGTTGCGACGACTGGTATCTGCTGGTTTGCAGCCTTCTTGGAATGTTTCGAAAACACTTTCTCCTTTTCCGCTGCCTGCCTGTAGTTTAGCGTGACGTACAATAACTCGGATATTTTTGCAACTCCAGTCTTGACCTCACTGCTAATATTCTTTTGGCGTTTAAACGCTTGCTGCATGTCGCGTATTACCGATATGCATTGGGATATCGCGTCCTCCTCCAAATTCCTCGTCTTCTGGATTAGTTCCAGTCGAGGCGAACTCTCTATTGGCCCTCTTGTCGCGTTCTCTATTTGGGGAGCCAATACTGCGCAGGCTGTATTGTCACTCGTTGGACTGACAACGCCAGGCGATACTCGCGCTGCGCGGGTGTCAGTTGAAGTTTTCAACGATGTCCCTACCGCTCTATTATTTGTCCCAAGGGCATCCTTCCTATTTGTATTGTTTCCCGACTGCGTGCATACATTTGTTGAGGTATGAGATAAGACTTCGACATCCCTAATCTCCGTATGCGCTACATTACCTCGGGCCGTGTCCGAGGGCGACGCGCACCTTGTAGGTGGTGATCTTAGCATCATACTGCTCCTCCTAAAGGCCACTCTCGGATCTATATTGCACTCATTGTGCTTCTCTATACTTCCTTCTATCTTGTTTCTCTCCGTAATTTTTTCCTGGTTCTTGTTCATTTTATTGGGTCCCCGCTCCAAACCGCTATCCTTCCACGTTTGTACAGTCGCCTCAAACAATCCCCGTGGGTCCCTTTGCAAGCAGTGAGGTCCACGCGAGGGTTGACACAGGACTTTATGAGTACCTGTGTTCAGAGCCAGGATCTCAGCGTAAAAACAGGAGTCATTCTCAACTGTACCTGTACAGCCACCTCAGTGGCGACGTGTGTGGAACGTATTCAGAGACCAGCCACAGTTTTAACGGGACGGTGGCAGCTGCAGCATTTCACCAGCCGTTTCAGTGGATGTCACTCCTGCCTATTAAGGTGATGGAATACTGCAAGCCGTCAGCCCAAAGCAATCATAACCCTATCCGTTTATCCATTCTAATCGTAATCCTTTTTCATTCCTTGTCCATTTGATCTCGTTGCTCACATTTGCTGGTATTGTAACGGATGTTGCAATACCATTTCCGGTGTCCACCTGCCCCAAAGGGTCGGAGGTTGTGAGTCTTCTTGGTTGGTTACAAAGAACGAGGATTGGATCTGGACTTTGCCATGTTAAAGTCATTCAGGTCCGTTGCCTCGTATGCCGTATTGTTATTATTATTATTATTATTATTATTATTATTATTATTATTGTTATTATTACTATAATTATTATTATTATTATTGTTATTATTATTATTATTATTGTTATTATTATTATTATTATTATTTTTATTATTATTATTATTATTTTTATTATTATTATTATTATTATTGTTATTATTACTTTAATTATTATTATTATTATTGTTATTATTATTATTATTATTATTATTATTATTATTATTTTTATTATTATTATTATTATTATTATTATTATTATTATTGTTATTATTATTATTATTATTATTATTATTTTTATTATTATTATTATTATTATTATTATTATTTTTATTATTATTATTATTGTTATTTTTATTATTATTATTATTACTATTATTATTATTATTATTATTATTATTATTATTATTGTTATTATTACTATAATTATTATTATTGTTATTATTATTATTATTATTATTATTATTATTATTATTATTATTATTTTTATTATTATTATTATTATTATTATTATTATTATTATTGTTATTATTATTATTATTATTATTATTATTATTATTATTTTTATTATTATTATTATTATTATTATTATTATTATTATTATTATTGTTATTATTATTATTATTATTATTATTATTATTATTATTATTATTATTATTAGTATTATTATTATTATTATTATTATTATTATTATTATTATTGTTATTATTACTATAATTATTATTATTATTATTGTTATTATTATTATTATTATTATTATTATTATTATTATTATTTTTATTATTATTATTATTATTGTTATTATTACTATAATTATTATTATTATTATTGTTATTATTATTATTATTATTATTATTATTATTATT